>CM040120.1:317537954-318137954 GCA_022559845.1 Amorphophallus konjac | reverse complement strand
ATTCACCAGATTTTTACTTTGTGTTGGCGAATTTTATATGCTGCTGTTGTACAGTAACCGAAGACTCAGATCTACAGACAACTTCCCTGTTGATTGCCTTTGACCGTGAAGTAGATATCCGAATTTGAAGATGTGTTCTTCATCACAGTTGTAGGAAATTGAATAAGGAAACCAAGACTATTTTTGGATTTGGATTTAGAGGTGGTGGTGATTAGTTCTGATTTTTGAAGTGGAGGGTGGTCGGATCTGGGATCTGACTAAAAACACTGTATCAGAGGAAGAACATGAATTTCTAAAAATAGATAGAAGGCTGATACAAAATTAAGAAAATTTGTGGAGGTAGAGGTGATGGACATAACTCCCAGTAAAATTGGGAGGGATTGGATAAATCAAAAAGATGGTCGGCGGGGGAGAACTCAGAGGTTCTGTCACTGTAGATAGAAACCTGGCAGATCTGGGATGACAGATTGGACGAAAATGTAAAAATACTAAACGAGGGAATTATTGTGTGAAAATATAAGTGGATCTGGGGATGCAAGGTATGAACACACCATAAAAAATTCAGATCAATCTAAGCTCGTGGCTCAGACAGACAATTCGTGGAAGCTACTGTGGTCGGACGAAGACAGAACTGCAGAGGCGGCTCGATGGCGGCACGAACGGCGGCAGCGGCGGCACGGACGATCACCGGAGGTTGAGAGGAGATGAAAGAAGATAGAATACACTCTAGATCTGAGGTTAGGGTTGGAAGAACAGCAGGGGAAGAGAGAGGGGCGCACCAAGCTTCAAACAACTCAATAATTTTCTGATTTTTTCCATTGAATTTCATATGAAAATACAAGGTTATATATGACTCCAACCAAATCAATTGTGCACCCTAGGATCTAGGGAAGGGGATTGAAGGGCTGGGATGCAATGTGAATCAACACACTTAATACATATTTTAATCTAACTTGACCATTTCTATTCAAACTTAGACTAATTCCATTCCAACTCCACCTAAACCACACCTACCAAGCCTAATAAGGCCAAAAGAGGGGGCGCCCCCTTCATGGGCCTCTCTTGGGCCTAGGCTGGTCCAAGGCCAGCCAACCCAATCCACAACCCAAGCTTGGTCCATGGGTTCTCCCATCTAGATAGCCCATGAGAGGGAGTGGCCCAATTGGGCCTTAAATGGCTATTATGGTCCAATATGAACTAGGCTTCTAATGGACTCTACTAATGGCAACCTAGCCATGGACTTTACATTACAAATGGCCCATTGGCTTGATATAAGCCTTACAAGGAGCCCAAATGAAAGAAATTACACAATTACAATCTCATACAAGCCATAACACACAAATACACTCTACCCGTGAAGGAAATCACCTTTGATGCCCCATCATTGACTCATAGAGTCGACACTCGCGTCCGATCAAGCCTTGAAAGCCAGCCAAATAGAATGAGGCTAAGAAAGTGTCAACTCATTGAGTCAACACAATCAGCCTGAAACGTGAAGAAATGCCCAGATAGAATGCCTTGAAAAAAATGTCGACTCATAGAGTCGACATTTGTTCCCGGGTGAGTCTGTGAATCACCCAGACAGAACAGATCGATAAAAAGGTCGACTCATAGAGTCGACTTGTTATCTCTCGGTTCCAAAGCTTAAGAGGCCATGCTTAAAAGCTCATGGCCCGGGACAAAGTGTCGACTCAATGAGTCGACACTTTTCCTGACATGAGCAGAGTCAATAAAAATAGAAATGGGTTAACCAAAAGACATGAGACTTTAAAGACTAATACAAGTATGGAAGAATTAAGTATAATTTACCCCTAAATCATAGACTTACCAAGTAGATATGGATAGGGAATTACCTTGAGATTTGTCCATCCAATCTTCACAACAACCCTCCTCCAATCATGTTAACAAAACAACTTACATGTTGATGGTCCACAATGCATGTGAAGATACAATTGGAAGGCTTCCAATATGGTCTTCATGTTCATTGACATTCGATACACCTGTCACCATTACACACAGGAAGTTAGTCTTCCATATCATTCAATTTCTGAAAATTAAAGTCTAGCTTTCATAAATCTCTCAATTTCACACATTAAGATCCTGCATATCAAATGTTAAGTGAATCAAATGACTCAAACATTATTTGAATCAATCAAAAGCATAGTAGGAGAATTTCATTCAATTGGCTTGAATCTCACCCAATCTTCATCGCTCCCTGTACAAATGCCAACACAATGTCAGTCTAGTTCGGCACATAATTCTTGAAGTAAAGCCATCCCATTCAACTATAACATTGAAGTGGGAATGAGCTTCATTCAACCATATGGAAATTAAATCAAATCATTTCTCATCCACAAGCCACGTATCCATTTATTTACATGAAACACAAACACATGGTATTTAATCATCATCAAAATTCCTTAACAGACGGTTGTGCATGGGGTTCAACAATCTCTCCCTTTTTGATGATGACAAATACTATCTGCAACTAGGCAAAATAGACTTGACGAATAACATGTGTTTCAAGGAATTTCAATTCACATCAAGCATCCTAGACATGAACTCATGTTTAACAATCCAATCACATTCATTCTAGAAATGCAATCCATACTCATTGAATCAAATTCACCAATCTGTGGTTCATAGGATAGCTCATTCATCAAGAGAAATTAAGGCATCAAAGGAAATTAGGGTTCAAAAGTGGATTTCCTATCCACAATCCACAAGCCATACCAAGCAAACCATAACCAAAAAATTACATTACCAATTCTCATGTTCCCACAAAATATCACTTAGCAACAACCATGTCCACAACTAACATTTAACATCAAGATACCAATTGTCACAAACCCAACACATAAACATTGTCACAAAACATAAAACACAAGGCTGCACAATCATTCTCCCCCTTTGTCATCAACAAAAAGGAGTGAAAGGGGAGAGTCAATCAGCTCGGAGTCAATTGAAGTAGAGTGCCAAAGATCAAAGCCTCAAGGAGAGGCAGGAGCTGTTGGTGGACGCCGGAGAAAATCAGATAGATCATCAAATTTGGAGTTTTGAATGCCCAAAGCAGTGTGGAGGGAATCAATGGAATTGGCCATCGCAGCAAACTTCTGAAGATATGTTTCATGATGGAGCCTCAATTCTTTAACTTCCCTTGTGAGGACATTCATTGATTCCTTGACATTACATACTTCATCACCTAATTCATCAATCTTGGTGTGTAGTGATGTATCGGCTGAAGATGTGGGCTGTGGGACTCCAGTTCTTCTGACAGGTTCCTCTTGTTCTTCACCTTCACTAGGAACAGACTCTGCAGCTGGAGTTTTTCCTTTCTGAGATCAAAGTGTGCGGACCAGTTTTCCGTTCTTTAGCTCATAGCCCATATTGTTGCAGATTGACGGAATAGTGTAGATGTCAGCATCACTAATTGGATGACTGACCTGTTTGCTTAGATCAATGTGCAAGTACTGAAAGATTGGGGTTAGTACGGCACCATAAGGCAAATTTCTATTTTTGGATTTTATGCAACTGGTTATGTATTCCATTATCACAGAGGGGAAGTTGATTAGTTCCCCACTCATAATCTGAACAAATAAAATTTTTGCCTGTCTGTCACTTGTTCCCTTGACCTTGATCTAGGTAGTAAAATAGTGGTCATCATGTGGTGCAATATCCTTTGAAGAGGTGGAAAATTGTTTGCATTTAACTTGGGTACACAACCTTCTGCTACTTCCTCATCAGTCATAAGCTCATTGGCAAGCTCTTCAAAATATATGCCTTCCCCATAAATCATGCCAGTATCATAAGGCATATCAAGGGCTTTTCCAATCAGTTGAACAGTCAATGGAACGGAGTGCCCATCCAGTTCCGTATGCAATTCATCATTCTTCACAACCATGTTTCCATAAAACTGATGTACGAGGGAATGATAAACTCTCCTATGTTCTGACATGAAAGGGATTAAGTTGGGCTGCCTTCTCAAAAGTTCAACCAATTTTGGTAACACAGTTTCAATGCTTCTGAAATCAACAGCACATGGACGGAGTACCTTTCTTTAAACTAGCATAGTACTCTCTAAAGCTCTCTTCTTTCTTTGAGCTTGCGCTTCCTTGTCTTTGTGCCGTAGTTCTGTCATAATATGGGCTTCTTCTCTTTCTTGCACAGATCTTTTCTTGGGGACCATTCCTGCAACTCGGACAGCTTGAATGGAAGCCGATGGAGGACGGAGACGTAGCACTGTGACCCTTGAACAGACGGAGGGCTTCCTCTGAACCGACTGATCTTCACGCAGACGAGGCTCCGGACAAGGGTGGCTCGCATGAGGGTGCAGCGAATGCTTCAGGAGGAAGGAGAGGAACGGACGTTGCCGCCCGCCGGAGGGTTCCTTGGGGTTGAGCGGCGCAGAAGGAGAGAAGCTTAAGGAAGAGGAAGACTGGAGAAGAGGGACCGCAGAGGCTCTAGGGAGAGGAAGATCGCCCGCAGCTTAGTGTGAGGGATGGAGGAGGAGAAAAGCCACGAGGTTGAAAATGGGGTTTAGGGTTGAGATGGAGGGGCGAATGTGTTTTTAAAGATGAGCCAGTGGGTGGTTTTAGGTGGAGTGGGTCGAGCTAAGGCTCGAGCCACTTGGGTGAAAGGGGTTGAAAGACAAGACCACCCAGCGAGCCAGTTTGCGAACCGGTGCCTGAACACAAAGTGTCGACTCATTGAGTCGACACATTTTTGAAGCACTTCTATCCCGCAAGAAAAAGGAGGACACCGGGATAAAAGGTCGACTCTAGGAGTCGACTTTTCTTCTGAACTTTGAAAATCCAAATGAAATGAAAGGAATTGAAGGCCAGATGAGCACAACTTGAAATCCAAGAGATTATAAACTTAGATTGGGCAAAATGTGGGTTGTTTAACTGAAAAAGAAATGATGTTGGACAAGGGAAATCAAACAACCATAATTGGATGACCAATATAATTGAACATGCAAGCATTCATCTCCAATATCCATCACAGTTCATTGTAACTGAATTATAGCAAGAAGTAGACCAGATTTGAACTAATGACTTTTCATTCTCATGAAGTAGCAATAAAACTAAAATTGCTTACCTTGACCCAAGGGAAGCTATTAGCTTGAATTCTTCATATTGGACATTTCAAAGAACTCATGATAAAGCATATTAGAGACACCCAATGCAACATGTTACGTCTGAGTATTTCAACTCATGGTCATCATGGGGCAAAAGATGATGCCGCTTAGGAGCAGCCTGAGATCACCCCTCTTCATCTGGTGCCGTCTATGGGAAACGAACAAAGAGCCATCATGGTGCGAAGAAGTTCTAGCAGGAGGACTACCGGTGATTTGGGAAAGGCCCTGGTGAAGGAAGAGGGCGCACCTTCCCTCCCCACGGAGCATTCCCTGTCGGAAAACCATGCCAATGAGATACCTCCATCAGTGGCGGGGGAACAGCTTCCCGACGTGAGCGCCGACGCCCCCCAAACCCTCAACGCAAAACTGGATGTCCTCGTGGATCTCATGAGGGCCCAGGCGGCCAGGGAGGAGAAGTCGCAGCTCCCCTGGAAGAGCCCCCCATGTGGAGATGCCTCCCAGCAAACTGTTGGAGGCTGTTTCACCCTTCGGGGGTGGCAGCTCAACCGCAACCTATCAGGAGGACCATCGCATGCCCCTCTCCCGGAGTAGGAAGCCTCCTCAACCCCGAGGAGGGAGAAGACCAGAGCATGCCGACCGTTTCCGGAAGCCGAGGCCCCTGAGGAGTGTTGGGATAGGATGCAAGTGCGCCCCCCCAGCCCCTCGGGCCAACGACAACCGGAGCTGTCTCTCCGGCTGCAAGACTTGAGCGGCGTTTGGCAGAGCAAGAGCGCGCCCTCCGTGCCTTGCAGAAGACCTCCCCTATGGAGGATGAGGAGCGATGCCCGTTCTCCGACTATATTTTGAAGGCAGAGATATCCCCCAGGATCTCACTCCTGACCTTCAAGTCGTACAACGGCCAGGGAGACCCAGCCGACCACTACGAAAGCTTCGATGCCCTAATGACATTTGTCACGCCCCGAACCGATAACAGCGGAACGTGTAGTTCAGAACGCGGCAGTGATACAGTCGTGAATAATCAGAGCATACATAAGACACAAAATTTCCAAGGCCAGACAATATGGATAAAATATAATCTTTATTGATAATCAAATGTCAATTACATAACTGGACTCCACTTATATGAGAAAAAGAAAAGACTCAAGTACTTTATTAAAGGGAAAAGACTCAAGGAAAGTTAAAGACACCAGCTCGAATCTTCCATAACGCTCATCACTCTTGCCCTTCCCCATCTGATGGACTATCTTCAATGTCGTTACCTAAAAAATGTTGAAGATAGGCTGGTGAGCAAAACGCTCAGTAGGAATTATATCTCTCGTCAAGTAGAATATAAGTGATTAGCCAATTAACATGTTCATGACGATGCAAGGCATGGAACTAGAAAATCATGATGATCAATAGATGTACAGAGTTTGGTGCAATGCCACACCCAGAATTCCCATGGTTACAGAATTGGACTTCCGTCCTACCTGGCACTGAAAAGTCGCGGACCCATAGCCCTTAATGTTTAAGAATCAGATTTGGCCAAATACAGAGTCAAAGGGTTATGTTCTCGAATTGATGACAAGAAGATTCCAAAATGAGTAGAGAGTCAAGACTAACGAAAAACCAAAGTGACACGGATCAGATTCATGGTTTTTAGGGTACAACCAGCTCGGCTGCCTTGAGGGAATCCAAGGCTAGCGAAGACTTACGGAGGTCTCAATGACTAACTTGCCAGTCCGAAGGAACGGAATGTCCAACGGAGGACTCGTATGTCACCGAGAGTTGAGGTGTACAACGTGAACCAATCACGAAAAAGGGGCTCCATCTACGGACGTGAGATGAGAGTGCCAAAAGACCCGAGGTATGGGTCAAAACCGGAAGAAAACAGTGAGAACATGAATGCGTTAATTATAGAATTCACGTCCATCTAATTCTATAATTAACTATAATTAAATAAACTTATTTAATTGACGTCCGTGTGTAGTGTCATTTATTAATTAGCGTCCACTTGGAGGGACGTTAATTCAATTATTTTTAACTTAATTTATTTAACAAGAATTCACGTCAATATCTATTTAATTGAATATTTTTAAAACATACATTCAAAGACACATTTATTTATATAAAATAATTTAGAGAAATGAAATATATGATAATTAGGAGAAAAATTCAAGGATTCCAAATATATAATTTTTATAATTTTCTGTTACATATCTTAATAGATATGAATTATCAAAGATATAGTTACAAATATATATATATATATATATATATATATATATATATATATATATATTAAAGATATGACGACATTGCAAAATGTTGTCAAAATGAATCAACGACATTTTCAATGTCGTCATTTCAAAAATATAAATTCTAACTTCCTCGTACCTCCTGTTCTCGATGTACACACGTCGGAATCACGCGTTCTATATATCGAAATGACGGGCTCGAAAAACTCTACCTAACCGGACGTTCAAAATAATTTTTCATTGAGAGATGGGGGATCTTGAGATAAGAGGTACGAAAAATGGTGTAACCACTCTCACTATCTCGATCTCCATCCCACTAGTACGCCCATAAATTTTCATGGCCAAAGGAGACTCCGATACTCACTAACAATCCGTTGAGGTAAAAACTCCATAACTAACTAGCTACAGTGTTCAGCGTGTAAACTTAAATACAAAAGCATGCAAACCGTTCAATATCTACATGACAAGCTAATGCAGGTTTTTCGTGAATATTGCATGCATTTTTTAATCGTGTTTAGGCTCTTAGAGAGACCACCTATGAATGCATTAAAAGATTCAGGTATATTCATGCATAGATCATATTAAAGTTTAACTATTAACGGGTTTAGCTTGAAGTGAAGAACACCTACGAGAAACTAGAGACTATGAACTCGAACACGGGATATACGCATGTTGTTTATGATCATAAGAGCATGTATTATCTTTGTTAATTGAGTTTAGCCGTCAGAGAGAACACCTACCTTTTGATGTTGTTTAACAGGGTACAGGAAGCCGGGGTTTGAGAAGGAAGAAGCCAAGCTCTGCTTCACGTATGAGGAAGATGGAAGTGCAACAGGGTTCACACGTTCCCGAGAAGAAGCTCCTCTCCTTCGAAGTAGGCAATCAGCAGGAGGAAACAAGGATGAAGAGAACACAGAGGAAGAGGATGCCTCCTTCATGTAGGAGGTAACAGAGGATGCATGGATGCTCTTCGTGAAGGCTTCAACAGCAACCGCTACACCTCCTCTTGAATGCAGCAGGACCAACAAACCTTGCATGTTCGATGGTGGGTGTTTATATAGAGGAAGAGGGGTTTCTAAAGAGATCGAAGGCTCCTATGGTGGTAATGTTTAAAACTTACCATACATTTTTCATGGATTACGAAACCCTTCCATTCTCACAGCCGCCTACTTCATTTGGCCTTGAAACCCTAAGCATCGTCGAACCTGTAGGTGGGTTGGGCCAAGCACACACGTCGATGGTTACTTGGGTTGCTTCCTGTAGACATATGTGTGTTGGGTTTCGATGGGTTTGGTTGGGTTAAATGGGTAAGTGCATATAAAAAGTGAGCTCATGCCTATTCGTGGGTTTCTTTGAATGGGTTTTCACAGTGAGCATGCGTGGGCCAAAGCCCATCCTTTATGTTTATGCATTTTTGGGTCTTCTTATGAGTTTAGGCCCTTAATATCTACAAGGATTATATACATTATTTTATATATGTATCTATATATATACACGTCAGTTTTTTTTATTGTGTTATATGGTTTATATATATATGTGGGTTGTTTTGGCTAAGGCTTTGTATATATTATTTTAATGGAAGAAGTTAATTTATGGGTTAAAGCCCATTAAGTGCATGTATATGATTAATTTATTTCTATTTGGCCTTCTTATGCAAGTTCAATTTATTTAGAATATGTTTATTCATAGAAAAATAATTTGTGTCCCCTATTATTTATTCCGGGGTGATACACCCTCCCCCACTTAAAAGAATTTGGTCCCCAAATTCATATGAAATATATTTCCAATACATCAGTGAGGTATCTAGTCCTATTCTCCAATCATAAGACAAGATCATCCAGGCATGCTAGCATAATAACTAATGTTTTCAGCTAAGGTTAAGGGTTACCTTTAGCTACTTCATTGTCAGCAGGTTCGACTCGTCTCATTGCTTGCAATTGTCCTTGACGTCGCTCTTTATTACGATCCTTTGCCTGCAGAGGTTGATCTTTCAGAAGGTGACAGTCGGCTACCTTATGTTCTTGGCTTCCACAATGAAAACAAACTCCATTCTTCCAGCGACACTTGTCGGATCGATGACCATCATTCCCACAATGCTTGCACTTTGCTTCCTTAGGCTTCTTGCCGTTCGGAACGTCGTTTCCCTCATTGGGCCTCTTGTTGCCATTACCTTCTTTCTTCTTCTCCATTCTCGCCTTAACCTTGTCGGATAATTCCATAGCGTCCTCCAATAATTGAGCTCTCTTAACCATCTCGGCATATGATGGAATATCCATCGGTGCTAATTGGGGTATATATTGCAATCTTAACCCATTCAAGAACCTCCTAGCTTTCATCTTCTCCGTCATGATTAAATGTGGTGTATACCGTGATAACCTCGAGAACTGAGCCTCATATTCTGCCACAGACATGCTTCTTTGTTTGAGCGAAGCAAATTCTCCTGCCTTTTCCTCCCGAACTCTCTCCGAGAAATACTTCTCGTTGAAGTGTTCTAAAAATTCTACCCAAGTTACTTGAATGTTTGGCAAAGTGGCTTCTACGGACTCCCACCAAGCCCTTGTGTCCTTCTCTAGTTGAAATGTTACTAAAAGGACCTTATCTTGGTCCGAACATTGCATCACTCGAAAAATTCTTTCCATCTCCTTCGTCCAATCTTCCGCCATGTCAGGATCAGGGGTTCCACTAAACCTGGGGGGATTGAGGCTCCGGAACTCACGATGTAACTCTCCAGCTCCATGATTGGCTCCACCCTCGGCTACCCGCTGAAGAGCCTGAGTCAATCCTTGAACCGTCCTTTGCATCTCACGCCATTGGGCACGCTCAGCGGCCATTGTTATCTATCTAGTTCTACAAGACACAAACAATCTCATGTAAGATTATCAAGTAATTCTCGTGAAATTTTACTAAGCTATCATCATAAACTAATCTTATTAGTATTTTAATTTCCTTTTTAGCTCTTAACCCAAGGTTCTACCCAATCTCACAGGGCAATAATGGGGTTGAACCTAGAACTTATGGCAACCTATAGTCAAGACCTAGGGTTTAATATACCTAGGCTCTGATACCACAAACTGTCACGCCCCGAACCGATAACAGCGGAATGTGTAGTTCGGAACGCGGCAGTGATACAGTCGTGAATAATCAGAGCATACATAAGACACAAAGATTCCAAGGCCAGACAATATGGACAAAATATAATCTTTATTGATAATCAAATGTCAATTACATAACTAGAATCCACTTATATGAGAAAAAGAAAAGACTCAAGTACTTTATTAAAGGGAAAAGACTCGAGGAAAGTTAAAGACACCAGCTCGAATCTTCCATAACGCTCATCACTCTTGCCCTTCCCCATCTGATGGACTATCTTCAATGTCGTTACCTGAAAAATATTGAAGATAGGCTGGTGAGCAAAACGCTCAGTAGGAATTACATCTCTCATCAAGCAGAATATAAGTGATTAGCCAATTAACATGTTCACGACGATGCAAGGCATGGAACTAGAAAATCATGATGATCAATCTAACAGGAAAGATGAATATTAAAGTCAAAGGCAGTTACGAGCTCAAGGGAAATATGGATGAATTCCCATGCAGAGTCAAGGACAAGCTATCAGAATATAACAAGAACAGATACTTAGATGAACATAACTTCAGAATTGGCCAGAATATAACAGAAGTCCAATAAATATAAGCAATCTAGCAGAATATCTAAGTTATCAGAATAACCGAGCAATAAATTATCAGAATAACAGATTTAACAGAATTAACAGAGTAATAGAATACAACAGATGTACAGAGTTTGGTGCAATGCCACACCCAGATTTCCCATGGTTTACAGAATTGGACTTCCGTCCTACCTGGCACTGAAAAGTCGCGGACCCACAGCCCTTAATGTTTCAGAATCAGATTTGGCCAAATACAGAGTCAAAGGGTTATGTTCTCGAATTGATGACAAGAAGATTCCAAAATGAGTAGAGAGTCAAGACTAATGAAAAACTAAAGTGACACGGATCAGATTCAGGGTTTTTAGGGTACAACCAGCTCGGCTGCCTTGAGGGAATCCAAGGCTAGCGGAGACTTACGGAGGTCTCAATGACTAACTTGTCAGTCCGAAGGAACGGAATGTCCAACGGAGGACTCGTATGTCACCGAGAGTTGAGGTGTATAACGTGAACCAATCACGAAAAAGGGGCTCCATCTACGGACGTGAGATGAGAGTGCCAAAAGACCCGAGGTATGGGTCAAAACCGGAAGAAAACAGTGAGAACATGAATTCGTTAATTATAGAATTCACGTCCATCTAATTCTATAATTAACTATAATTAAATAAACTTATTTAATTGATGTCCGTGTGTAGTGTCATTTATTAATTAGCGTCCACTTGGAGGGACGTTAATTCTATGATTTTTAACTTAATTTATTTAACAAGAATTCACGTCAATATCTATTTAATTGAATAATTTTAAAACATACATTCAAAGACACATTTATTTATATAAAATAATTTAGAGAAATAGAATATATGATAATTAGGAGAAAAATTCAAGGATTCCAAATATATAATTTTTATAATTTTCTGTTACATATCTTAATAGATATGAATTATCAAAGATACAGTTACAAATATATACATATATATATATATATATATATTAAAGATATGACGATATTGCAAAATGTCGTCAAAATGAATCAACGACATTTTCAATGTCGTCATTTCAAAAATATAAATTCTAACTTCCTCGAACCTCCTGTTCTCGACGTACACACGTCGGAATCACGCGTTCTATATATCGAAATGACGGGCTCGAAAAACTCTACCTAACCGGACGTTCAAAATAATTTTTCGTTGAGAGATGGGAGATCTTGAGATAGGAGGCACGAAAAATAGTGTAACCACTCTCACTATCTCGATGTCCATCCCACTAGTACGCCCATAAATTTTCATGGCCAAAGGAGACTCCGATACTCACTAACAATCCGTTGAGGTAAAAACTCCATAACTAACTAGCTACAGTGTTCAGCGTGTAAACTTAAACACAAAAGCATGCAAACCGTTCAATATCTACATGACAAGCTAATGCAGGTTTTCCGTGAATATTGCATGCATCTTTTAATCGTGTTTAGGCTCTTAGAGAGACCACCTACGAATGCATTAAAAGATTAAGGTATATTCATGCATAGATCATATTAAAGTTTAACTATTAACGGGTTTAGCTTGAAGTGAAGAACACCTACGAGAAACTAGAGACTATGAACTCGAACACGGGATATACGCATGCTGTTTATGATCATAAGAGCATGTATTATCTTTGTTAATTGAGTTTAGCCGTCAGAGAGTGTTGGATATTGTGTTTTGATGATGACAAACACTATGACTCATATGCTTGATGTCATATGAGTTTACTTCATATGGTACTTGTTACATGCATTAACTATGAGCATGGCATAGTCAGTACATTGTTTGTTGCAAGCCATTGTGCACGCATGACTAAGATCTGAGTCTGCATGAGACACTAAGTCTGTACATTGCCCTGCTTCAGGCACACTAAGTCTATACAGCCTTTGCATTGCAGATAAAGTCTATATAGCCTTTGCATTGCACAAAAAGTCTATACATTCCTTATCTTTACCTACGTTCAAAACACTAAGTCTATACATCGCGTGAAGTCTGTACATCGGTAAAGTCTGCACATGGTTGCTTTGAAGCCGCATCAAGTCTATACATTGTCGCCTGCTCGTGCAAGTCTATACATTGCGGCTATGTGTGTGCATCATTTAGCAAGTCTGTACATTGGCAAAGTCTGTACATCGTTGGCTTGTGCATGCATCGTCTTTCAAAGTCTGTACATTGGTCAGTCTCACTTAGCGTCTCTGTGCTTCAAGCTTTCCAAAGTCTATACATTGTCTAGCACACACACATCAAGTCTGTACAGCCAGATCGGTCAAGTCTGTACAGCCATTGCCTTGCATCATGCACGCTATCAAGTCTGTACAGCTTGCACACACAAGTCCATTCATTGTCATCGCTGCACGCATTGCAAGTCTATACATTATCTGCCCTGCATGCATTGCAAGTCTATACATTGTCTGCCCTGCACACACAAGTCCATACATTGCATTTGGGCATCAAAGTCTATACACGTAGACAAAGTCTGTACATTCATTGACAGACTCATGCATAAACACTAAGACAAAGTCTGTACATTCGTTGACAGCTTGTCTGAGCATCTCATGCATTCAATGTGCATACTTTCATTCTATTGTGCATCACTCAAAGTCTGTACATTCTGGTTGCTTCAACGCAAGTCTGTACATTCTGGTTGCTTCAACGCAAGTCTGTACATTCTGGTTGCTTCAACGTAAGTCACTCAAAGTCTGTACATTCTGGTTGCTTCAACGCAAGTCTGTACATTCTGGTTGTCTCATAAGTCTACACATCCCCCCATAGCAAGTCTGCACATCGTTTGCACAGCACAACAAAGTCTATACATTCTGTTGCATACCATGCACACAAAGTCTACACACTCCTCCATAGCAAGTCTGTATAGCCCGTGTTCATGCATCAACTCATTAAGTCTGTACATCTGTTAGCTGATAGCTGAGCAAGTCTTTACATTCTTTAGCTCAGTTCGCAGCTGAGTTTGAAGTCTGTACAGCTTGTTCTTCATACAAGTGTGTTCATGCATTATTTCATTAAGTCTATACATTCATTGTTGCTCGACTGAAGTAACTCTATCATTGTACAGGCTGATGATTGGGCACGTGATCCGATGTTAGTACCTGGCACGTGATCCGAGGACAAAGAGGGCACAAGCCCTGCACACGCCCTAGCTGTTGCTGATATAAATACGAAGCTTCTTCCATCTGGAGAAGACAGATCGAGACTGTGATCGAAAAAGGAGAGATTGATAGAAGAAGAGAGCAGCAGAGAGGCAGAGAGCCGAAGAAGAAGAAGAAGAAAGAAGTTGCAGAAGAAGAGAAGAAAAGAAGTGCAGAGAGAATAAGAAAAAAAAAGAAGAAGAGTGAAGATAGATTGAGAGCTTGTAAAGAAGAAGAAAAAGAGAAAGAGAGATAGAGAGAGGGTTCGTGAAGAAGAAGAAAGAGGATTCATCAGAAGATATGTTCATTGGCATTTGGATCAAATCCAAGCTAGACTTGCTCCTGTGAGAGCTACATTTTGGATTGCATTTCCAGCTTTCTGATTGCTGTATTTTCGTTTCTTGTTTTTACTTTACACTTCCGTGGCTTGTTCTCTTCTGATTCCCTTGTTTGGGATCGGGTTTCCCTCTGGGTTTCAGAGGAAGGGAGATCTGTTCTCCGGTCTGCTAGTGACGGGCTGTCACTAGTGTTTCCCTCTGGGTTTCAGAGGAAGGGAGTCTCTGACTCCGGGTTTGCAGGTAGTGGTTGCTACATGTGGGTTCCCTCCTGGTCTGGAGGAAGAGAGACTTCGGTCTCTGGTTCCCAGTGACTAGGTGTCACTGGTGGTTCCCCTCCGGTTTGGAGGAAGAGAGGCGTTAGTCTCTGGTTTGCTAGTGACTGTGTGTCACTAGTGGTTCCCTCCGGTTTGGAGGAAGAGGGGAGGTTGTTCCCCTGGTCAAGCTGTTAGGCAACACTTGTTTGCATATTGAGTCTGCGGTTCTAGCGTTAGCTAGTGGAAGCCTCACTCCGGTTTGGAGTGAGGGATGGATGTAGGTCTGTGGACCGAACCACCTAAAAAATTATCTGTGTCGTGGTTTAGCTTGTGCGTTTGCTCCTTGTCTTCTATCTCCCCTTTACAGGTTATGCATGGTTGATCTGTTGTGATTTCCTTGGGAGCTTATATGATTGTGAAGTGTTTGTTCTTTCGCTCAGAAAAATTAGAACTCATTTGTGAGTCTGAGCTTCTCTGTCCACGGTTGTGATAAGAGAGCAGTTTAGTTGATTTCTAAGTAATTGTCTCTGATTGGTTTTAATCTGGGCATTTTTGAAGAGGGATACATTCACCCCCCCTCTGTATCCATCGCACCGATCCTAACAATTGGTATCAAAGCGAGGTTGCTGTGCATTGGATCCAACGATCCGCAGCAGTTCCTGCATCTTTTGTGGTGCATTTCAGAGTGGGTTTCTTATGCTCGGTGTTTTTTTTCACTGGTTTAGTAGCTTGATTTGCTCATCTGCTTACTATGCATTTATCATCTCTCGATGGCTAATCCCCCAATATTCAGAGGTGTTGACTTTGATCTATGGCTGAAAAAATTGCATCGGTATGTAAGGACAATTGATCCTGACCTTTGGAAGGTGATAACTCACGGTCCTCATAAATTATCAAGGGATATATCTAAATGGACTGATAGGGATAGATTGAAGGATTCTGTCAACTCTAGAGTATTAGAGTTAATGAAAGCATCACTTGACAGAGCTTTAATCTCATGTGTTTCTTCTTGCAGGTCCGCCAAGGAGATTCTAGAGAAACTGAAGCTTACCAGGAACCACAACACATGTATGATGGTGGACGTTGATGGACAGCAAGAAGAAAATGAAGAAAAATATGAAGATGAGGTATCTTCTAAATTTGAAAATTATGATATGGATGATTGGATTGAAGCATACGGTGATTTGCTTGATTCTTTCGAAAAAGTGAAAAAATGAAATAAATCTCTGAAAAAGAAGTTGAATGATCATGTGAATGTTAATTCTAGAGGTGAGGACATAGAAATTCTGAAGACAGAAAATGACATATTCAGAAGACAATTAAAAGATTTTGATTCTATTAGTTCAGATTTAGATCATTTGAAATCTGAAAAACAAACACTTATGAAACAAATTGGTTTACACAAAAAGGAGAATCAAGAGCTTGTTTGTGAAATTGCTGAACTAAAGGAAAGACTTAGATTAACCAATGATAATCAGGCTCATAACAATGATGTTGTTCAAAATGAAAAACTGGTGAGAAATTTAGAGCTTGTCAGTTCTGAATTGGAAAATATGAAATCTGAAAATGAAAAACTCAAAAAACAGTCCAAGGAATTTGAACACAAATCAATGAGTCTTGAAAAAGAAAACAGATTGATTTCTGAAAAATTGGAGGCTGATAGAGTAATAAATTTAGAGATTCAGAAAAATCTTAACAAACTTCAATCTGAGAAACAACAAGAAATGTTTTATGAATGTCAGTCCTCCTTAGATGATTGGATGTTTGATGATGATCTCCTAGAGAAAAATAAGAAATTGAAAGAGGAAATCAACAAGCTGAAACATCTAAACACCCAACTGTCAGATAGGCTATTGACAATTGAAAAAGGTAAGTATGTGAGCATGGATAACTCTGATAGGTTGGGGGACGCTGAACAAGAATTTGAGAGTCTAAAAACCATCAACCTAATGTTGACTGGAAATGTCACTTGCTGTGAAGAGAAGATAGCTAACTATGAGCTTACTATCACATCCCTTCAACAAGAAATTGATGATCTTAACAAGTCTCTATCTGAAGTTGACAAGGAAATAGAATTAAAACAGGAAGTAGAAAAACTCAAAAGTCTGAATGATGCTTTGCATCAACAAGTCATTTCCTGTGAAACAGATCTGTCCAAATATGAAGCTAATATTGGTGTCTTAAACTCTGAGATTCAAGATTTAAAAAACTCTCTATCAAAATTTGTCAAAGGTAAGGACAATCTGAATAAGCTTCTTGGAAATAATGTTAGCTTTCAGAGAGAGGGACTGGGTTACAGTCCGACAAACAAAAGGAGTAATGGGAATAAAACGTCTACTGTGTTTGTCAAAGCTTCTAATCAGAACACAACCTCTGCTCCTTCTGTTTTTCAATTCACTGCACAAAAATCCACTATCAGTTCCAAAACTATAGAACAAACTCAAAAATTGAAAAAGAATGAAAATCTACAGAAGAAGGACAAAGACACTCCTGCTGGTACTAAGAATGCTGCACACAAGCCACATGATCTCTCACACACTCATACTAAAAAGAGTTCATGTTATTATTGTGGGAAGGTAGGTCATGTAATGGAAGATTGCAGATTGATGTTAAAGGATGAGCATACTAGTGGAACTTTACATTCTAGAAATCTTTTTGATAGAAACCATGCTACTAGGAAGCCTAATGCTTCATGTTACTATTGTGGAAGGCATGGTCATTGATAAGGGCATCCCTTGCCCCTCCACATTTTCTCCGGACTCGGATTGTTCGTCGGCAAGCGCCATTATGTTAGTCATGTATTTTTGAGTCTAGTCATGTAATCTTCACATTTTCTTTGAGTCAAAATCATGTAATTTTCCCTTTATTTGAGCCATGTACCTAGGTTAGTGAGTCATTTTCCTAAGTATTGTGTCATTAGGTTGGTTTGTTAGGCTATTGGGCCCAATTCATTGGGCTTGGCCCAAGGGCGCCCCTACCCCTTCGATTATTTGTCATTGAGTCAAATGTCAGGGACTTTTGTAAAAATGTGGGTTGCCTATATATAGGACCCCATTCCCCTCATTTTGAACTAATGAACCATTGCATGAATATTGAAATCCAATTTCAAATCCCACTAGATCTCTCTCTCTCTCTCTCTCTCTCTCTCTCTAAGGGGTCCCCCCTCTCTCTCTCTCTCTTCCCCAACCCCAAAATTTAAAATTTTCTCTCTCCTCCCCATTCACCTCTCATTAAGACCCCTCCCCTTCCCCATACACTCATTTAACTCCCCCCCCCAACCCCAAGGGGGAATCCCCCAATCACTAGGCCACCCTCCAACCCCCAACTACCCTACCCACTTCCCCAAGCACCCTTCCCTCTCCCCCATACAACCCACCACTTCCCTAGGCCATTTGAATTCAAATCCCCCTTCCCTCCACAGCCCTAGGGCACCCCCAAGACCCCTCCCCTTGGTTAGGGTCGCACCCCCCCTCTCTCTCTCATCTCCACCATTCTTCCTTGCCCCTCTCCAACACCATTTGATACTACTAGGTTGCAGCTGGCGATCTGCAGAAGACCACCTGCTTGCAGCAGCGACCCCGATCACATCCTAGTGAATCTGAAGGTCCAAGAGGTACCGTTGGAAGCCTCTTCGAGTCATCTTCGCAACGGCGGTGGTTTCGTCTGGATCCGAGCTCCGAGCTGGCCGTGACACCATTTCTCCCCCGACTATGCGCAGCTTCCCTAGCAGAGCACCTGAGCCGGAGTTGAAGCTCTACTGCGACATACCTGTTAGGAATCAGATTGAGCTTTCTTCAGTAACAGTGTTCTACTTCGAGCCCTCCACCATCCCCAACAAGCAGAGCTTCAATCAGCATCCGGAACCAGAAGTTACCAATTTTCTTCCCTGATCGTGCGGATCTGCCTCCCCTCTGTCTGCACCGACCCTCCGTCACTGATCAGAAGCCACCAGTCGACTCCGACATCATTTGGTATCCCTGTCAGGTCGTCTTCAAAGTAGACCCGCCTACGGTTCCAACGGTGCCAACGGCACTAGATTCCAAGCTCGGGAGCATTCGTGACGCCCTCTGCATCTTGCTGCTTGGAACCTGCAACCATCAGAACCGAGGAGCTGCTACCCTGATCAAGCCCTTACCCCGACCAGCAGCTGTACCAGGCGAAATCAAGAAAATTCAGGCACCTTCCCGGTTCAGTTATGAAGGTTTTCCCATAGGTTTCGTCTTCATCAAAATTCGGGAGTGGCCGCAGCGTCCAGAGAGCCGACTGCCTGTCCAGAAGCGCAGACAGTGGGCAGACCCAGCTACGGCGACCATTTATCATTTCTAGCTCGATTTTCCCTTTCTGCTTGGCCGGCTGAAGGCCCCTCCCTGTGTGGAGGTAACTTTTGGTTGTAATACATTAACCCCCACCCCGAGATCCCCCCCCTTGCATGGGGCGTAGTGCTGTACTCCTTTCAATTTCAGGTTGAAGCGACACCGACGCGGCGTGCGGGTGCATACCCTCGCCTCCCCGCTCGCCCCCATCTCCGGCCGGAGTCGGCGTCTTCACGCCGGCTAGGTGAGCTCCTGAACATCTCTCATTGCTGTAATGGACTTGCTTAGCTTAGTATTGCTATAGTTACTCCGTCGGCGGTGAGAGAGTGTTCGATTTTAAATTGCCACCAAATTGAGTGACCACCGCGGGTGAGTTGTGAGAGCTTCCACTCAACCCACACCCTTGGTGTGTTGGCCGCCCGTGATTTGGGCTTCCCTTGGCCCATTTGGGGTCCGCAATAAGCTAGCCGATCCTTGGAGAACCAAGGTCCCACCTCGGACCCTCTCCATCATCACCGAGTCACCTTCGGGCACTAACGTGCGCCAAGCGAGTGAGTCGCTAGTGTGAGTCCGCTGCCTAACCCGAATGCTTGCATACTTAGGTCCAAGGTCGGTCTCACATCAATTGGTATCATCATCATAGCATCCTAGTTGGTCTCACATCAAGTGTATCAAAACATCTTCATCACATCATCATAGGTCTTAGGTCGATTTTACATCAAGTGGTATCAGAGCAAGTTCACAACTTGTCTCTATCAAGTTGGTCCTAGGGCATGTCTATGCATTTATAGTCTTCAAGTGCATCACTCTTGTCCCCTAGTATGGCCACCTCATATCGACCTTACCAATCGGCCCACTCCATAAGTACAAGCCACCAAGAGATGCCTACCACTAACACCCATAACTTTCCTGGCCATGTCAACTACTTCATGAAAGCCTTGACCTATGCCAATGAGCGGCTTGATAACATATCGGGCCGACTCAACCAACTTGGAGAAAATAGGCCCGCCCCAAGGACGGACGATAGGATGGTCCCTTTTCCACTTCCCACCTTTGATGGAACCTCTCCTAGAGAATATTTAGATTGGGAAGCTACAATGGACCAATACTTCACTTGGTATCCTATGTCCGAGGATGATAAGGCATGGGTTGCCAAAATACAACTTACCAAACGGGTAGAAACTTATTGGATGCAAATTGTCGGGCTAAAGGTACTTAGAAGAGAAACTCCCATCACCACTTGGAAGGACATGAAGGAGCAACTTAGGGCAAAATATATGTCCCCTTCCTACCCGGGTTACCAAAGCCCAAGGAGCACTCCCACTCCCTCAACCCCACCCGTCCAAAACCTCACCCCTAAAACCCAAGTATCTATGGCCTCCACCTCCTCACCCAACCCCATAAGGTCCCCCACACCCCAACCAAAACCCCCTCCCCTAACCTACAATAGTCAAGCCCCTTTAACCCCCACCTCCACCCCAAATGATCTCAAGGGCAAGAGACCCTTAACCGGCCCGATTCCCTCCATAAGGACCACCACTCATCCAACCATCACCACTCAAACCCAAGTGGACCCCATGACCACCCCTCCACCTAGGCCCATAATGGCCATCACCCCCCAACCCAAAACCCCTCACCCAACCCACCTCCCGCTTCCTACACCAATCTTTCTCCAACCTAGGCCTCCTCTACTTCCCCTTCCTATCCAAATCCAAGTCCACCCTTGCCCACCACCCCAAGTGCACCATGCTCCAGCTATCACCAATTCTCCAGCATTAGACCTACCCAACCCATTAACACTAGGAATTGAAACCCACACACCCATCCACATGGAAATAGATGCTAGTCCCGAACAAAAACCTACCCTAGAGGAAATCCAAGAACCTCCACTTCCACCCACCTCTCCTAGTCCGGATCCTCAAAAGCCACACACCTTCACCATGAATGAAGTCATACTCCAATGGCTCAAACGAGGACCCACCCTTCCTAGCTCACCCCCACCTCCCTCACCGTTGGGATACCCATCCCAAATTGCCCCCCTCCACTCCTATCACACCACAATCCAATCCTACTATGAGGTAGAAGGTTGGGATGATCTTCTCAAGGGTTTAGAATGGCAACTAGGGTTGACTTGCTTATTGACCTTAGGAAAGGCCCACCCAAAAGGCCTTAGTCTAATCCACCCATGTGATGGTTCTATCACCTCGGTCTTCACCATTGGTTGCTACACTAGTGACCTCCTTCTCATTCTCCCTATGAATGAAAAACCCATCATGATCCACTCCACTTCCATTGAGATCCCAAGTACCTTGATCGACTGGCCCACTAACGACCTTGGTACCTTGAGGGAGGAGGACCCACCATGTGAAGACCATGTTTGCATAGAGTCTCTTCTTCTAGGAAACCCATTCCATGACCCCTTTGATCCCTTCCTTTGGGAGTATGGGTACCCACGTGACCCACCCACATCCCCCACCACCCACCCTTTCCTACCCCCACCCACCATGTTGGGCCAAGCCCACCTCATCCATGACCCAGGTTACACCATAGGAATCATGACCTTAGGCAACACCCGCCTAGAGATCAAGAAAGTGCCCCACCCCATATCCACCTACCTAGATCCCTTCGACCCTTTTGAGTGGAAGCTCAAAGGCCACCCCACCATCCCACATGAGGAAGTCATCTTTGGGAAAGGAATTCATATGTCTTGGCACATCACACCGCTTGGCATGATTAGTTCGTCGGGTACATTCATCCACATCACCCACATGTCAAGTAGGAAGCATAAGTGGACCATATTTGGATGTAATGGTCCACCCTCTTTCATCATGAGTCATAAGCATGAAAGGAGCATACATGGATGTCCGGGTCCCCCAGCATTTGTCACCACTATACATACCTATGGATGCCCCGGTCCTCCCAAATCATTCAACGTCCTCATAACATCAATGCATGATAGGTCTATATGTGGTTGTCCTGGACCACCTTTGCATACCATACATTGTCAACTCCAATCGCATCATAGTGCATGGCATATGCATTCAAGCAAGTATCAAGCAACAAGCGGTGGGATTCACAAGAAGAGAGCATAAACTCCTAAGCACCACTTTGAGTTCCAAGTTGACAACTTGGCGATGATGGCTTTAAAGTGGCTCTACTTTAGGGTCACCTCCAATCTGAAGGCACGAGGACTTGGACCTTGCCAAGATCTGAGTGGCTTTGGCAACCCAGCTTATGGGTTGGACTTTCAAATGGGTTTTGGGATACACCCCACTTCCCATGTGGCAGATCCAGCACCCTCTAAGGGCAGCGCGGTGGATCCTAGTTAGTGCCTCGAGCTTACACCTACCCTTGTGAAAGACACCCTCGGAGTGCCACCACAAATAACCTGAGAGCCCGACGTGAGCACATGGCGGCTAGGCAAGCAAGATCCCATCGCCAGCATGAGGGTATGACTGAGCCACTTTGTCGAGCTGAAGCGCTGTTCCCCGACTATGGTCGCGGGTTGAGTATGGAGATCGTGGATCGCCCAGAGCCGCAGTTCGATGTACTACTTCCCTGGTGGACCTATACTCGGCGGGGTCGAGTTTTCCCCACCCCGGGGGTATGATGAGGGCATCCCTTGCCCCTCCACATTTTCTCCGGACTCGGATTGTTCGTCGGCAAGCGCCATTATGTTAGTCATGTATTTTTGAGTCTAGTCATGTAATCTTCACATTTTCTTTGAGTCAAAGCATGTAATTTTCCCTTTATTTGAGCCATGTACCTAGGTTAGTGAGTCATTTTCCTAAGTATTGTGTCATTAGGTTGGTTTGTTAGGCTATTGGGCCCAATTCATTGGGCTTGGCCCAAGGGCGCCCCTACCCCTTCGGTTATTTGTCATTGAGTCAAATGTCAGGGACTTTTGTAAAAATGTGGGTTGCCTATATATAGGACCCCATTCCCCTCATTTTAAACTAATGAAGCATTGCATGAATATTGAAATCCAATTCAAAATCCCACTAGATATCTCTCTCTCTCTCTCTCTCTAAGGGGTCCCCCCTCTCTCTCTCTTCCCCAACCCCAAAATTCGAAATTTTCTCTCTCCTCCCCATTCACCTCTCATTAAGACCCCTCCCCTTCCCCATACACTCATTTAACTTCCCCCCAACACCAAGGTGGAATCCCCCAATCACTAGGCCACCCTCCAACCCCCAACTACCCTACCCACTTCCCCAAGCACCCTTCCCTCTCCCCCATACAACCCACCACTTCCCTAGGCCATTTGAATTCAAATCCCCCTTCGCTCCACAGCCCTAGGGCACCCCCAAGACCCCTCCCCTTGGTTAGGGTCGCACCCCCCCTCTCTCTCTCATCTCCACCATTCTTCCTTGCCCCACTCCAACACCATTTGATACTACTAGGTTGCAGCTGGCGATCTGCAGAAGACCACCTACTTGCAGGGGCGACCCCGATCACATCCCAGTGAATCTGAAGGCCCAAGAGGTACCGTTGGAAGTGTCTTCGAGTCATCTTCGCAACGGTGGTGGTTTCGTCTGGATCTGAGCTCCGAGCTGGCCGTGACACCATTTCTCCCCCGACTGTGCGCAGCTTCCCTGGCAGAGCACCTGAGCCGGAGTTGAAGCTCTACTGCGACATACCTGTTAGGAATCAGATTGAGCTTTCTTCAGTAACAGTGTTCTACTTCGAGCCCTCCACCATCCCCAACAAGCAGAGCTTCAATCAGCATCCGGAACCAGGAGTTACCAATTTTCTTCCCTGATCGTGCGGATCTGCCTCCCCTCTGTCTGCACCGACCCTCCGTCACTAATCAGAAGCCACCAGTCGACTCCGACATCATTTGGTATCCCCGTCAGTTCGTCTTCAAAGTAGACCCACCTACGGTTCCAACGGTGCCAACGGCACTGGATTCCGAGCTCGGGAGCGTTCGTGACGCTCTCTGCATCTTGCTGCTTGGAACCTGCAACTATCAGAACCGAGGAGCTACTACCCTGATCAAGCCCTTACCCCGAACAGCAGCTGTACCAGGAGAAATCAAGAAACTTCAGGCACCTTCCCGGTCTAGTTATGAAGGTTTTCCCACAGGCTTCGTCTTCAGCAAAATTCGAGAGTCGCCGCAGCGTCCAGAGAGTCGACTGCCTGTCCAGAAGCGCAGACAGTGGGCAGACCCGACTACGGCGACCATTTATCATTTCTAGCTTGATTTTCCCTTTCTGCTTGGCCGGCTGAAGGCCCCTCCCTGTGTGGAGGTAACTTTTGGTTGTAATACATTAACCCCCACCCCGAGATCCCCCCCCTTGCATGGGGCGTAGTGCTGTACTCCTTTCAATTTCAGGTTGAAGCGACATCGACGCGGCGTGCGGGTGCATACCCTCGCCTCCCCACTCGCCCCCGTCTCCGGCCGGAGTCGGCATCTTCACGCCGGCTAGGTGAGCTCCTGAACATCTCTCATTGCTGTAATGGACTTGCTTAGCTTAGTATTGCTATAGTTACTCCATCGGCGGTGAGAGAGTGTCCGATTTTAAATTGCCACCAAATTGAGTGACCACCGCGGGTGAGTTGTGAGAGCTTCCACTCAACCCACACCCTTGGTGTGTTGGCCGCCTATGATTTGGGCTTCCCTTGGCCCATTTGGGGTCTGCAATAAGCTAGCCGACCCTTGGAGAACCAAGGTCCCACCTCGGACCCTCTCCATCATCACCGAGTCGCCTTCGGGCACTAACGTGCGCCAAGCGAGTGAGTCGATAGTGTGAGTCCGCTGCCTAACCCGAATGCTTGCATACTTAGATCCAAGGTCGGTCTCACCTCAATTGGTATCATCATCATAGCATCCTAGTTGGTCTCACATCAAGTGTATCAAAACATCTTCATCACATCATCATAGGTCTTAGGTCGGTTTTACATCAGTCATCTCATGAATGCATGTTTTATCATGAAAGAAGACAATAAACTGCATGCTAGATCTTCCATGTATTTTCATGGTCCATACAGAATTAAACCAAAGTCCAGTCAGCACACTGTGTGCTTTAACTGTAATAAGCCTGGGCACAAGGCTGCTGAGTGCTGGTTTGGATCCACTTGGAATAAAAATGGTTTTAAAAGTAAGTATATAAGATGCTTCGAGTGTGGGAAGAATGGCCATACAGTCAAGGACTGTTGGCATGTTTAGAAGAATTCTATTAACCCCCATGTTGTCAAATTTCTTGCAAAATAACCTGTGAAATTTTCATGCTATAACTGTGATAAGCAAGGTCACAAATCTGCTGAATGTTGGCTGATTAACAATAAGAAACAAACTGTTCATGCATACAACAGAAAATCTCATGATCATGCTTATAAACCTCATACTGCTGTTACTATGCATCATAAGAACCAGAAATCAGTCATTTCATGTAGATATTGTGGAAAATTTGGACATTCTATGGACAATTGTTACCTGATGGATCATGATGACCATGTTGCTAAGAAATTGTTTAGAACACCTGTCAGGGCTAACGCAGGACCCAAAGCTGCTTGGGTCCCTGCAGGATCAAAATGATCAAAAACTTTACAGGTGTGTCTTGGATTGAGGAATAAAGAGGGGTAAATTAAACCAAGGCACCCAAGTTGATAAAGCCCCATTCAGGTAAATTCCTTGCACTTCTTGTTCTTAGAATTACTGCATAGTATGTTAAATCTGTTTTTGCATATTCATTCATTATCTGCATTGTCAAATTTGAATTCTCTGAACTCTCCTCAACTGAAGTTTATGTTTTGCACTCAACTCTGTTGATGGACATTGCCTGATTAAGAATTATCCGCAAATCATGTGTGAGGTGGTCTTTAGACCAAGTCCTCCGCCTAGTACCATGGGTCATTTCACTTAATAGGGCAGTCTGAATGAGCTTGAGTCTCAAAATCATATGTTCAGCCTTCATTGCAAACATTGCACAATATAAGGGGGAGTCTGTCTAGTCTCATGCATTGTCTTCATGACATATAGGATGATTCAGTGCTTTTAGTTAGGAGAGTCATTGCATTGCATATCTCTTATTTTGAAAACTCAAAAAAAAGGGAGGAAGTGACTCACTGCATATAGACAGGGGGAGCATGATTAATCTTTTCAGTTGTGTCTTTGTCTGAACTCTTCCTGTCCACCTATCTGATTCATCTTGTCATATCTGTAGTGTCAGTGATTCCATCATCAAATGATCTCTCTTGACTGCTTCTGAAGTATTCATAATCTGAATTTATACCTTGTCTGTCTGCCTCTCCTAAATCTGCTGAAGGAGAGCTTCACCTCTATCCAGTCAACTCTGAACTACTTTGCTCAAGAGTAGTCTCCCTGCTGCAATTTTTCAGAATCCATGTTGTTTGTTGAAATTTCAGTCAGCTCACTTGAATTACTGAGCCGAGATATGAAGTAAACCTTCAGCCTGAATAATACTTCATAAAAGTTAAAACATCTTCAATGAGGAACCTTCCATTGTACAAGCTTAAGAACATTTGTTAACACGAATTGGTTTAAGTCTTATGCACTCTTGTTTGGACTCAAAGAACTTGAAAATATCTGATTCAACCTCTTAATAAACTTTAACTGTCTGCTTCATGTAAATTCATGTAAGAGTTTCTGAAATCTGAAAAGTTGATATCCATGTCTACGTTGACTTAGATATATAGTGTATGTAGTTGTTCTTAAACACCTAACTTGTCTGAATCCATTCTGAGAAAAAGTATGGACAGAGCAATGACTGTGGTTACTGAGAAACCTGTCCAAAAGATTGTGTCATGAAGTACCATGGTTATCTCTGTTTAAAGAGATGATTGGAAACTACTGTGAAATTATGGCAGAGTAATGGCATAGTTGTATTGAGTAACTGGGGATTCTGGCCTCTGATCAAGGTGTATCCTCATGCCAAAGATACTTTTAATGCTACCTCTGTTCTCTAAAATGGGAGAAGCAATACAGTTGTCACACTGAGTAACTGGGGATTCTGGCCTCTGATCAAGGTGTCTCCCCACGTCAAAAGGTGTTGATAAACCAAAATTGTTCATTAAAAAAAGGGAAAAATATGAACAAGTGTAAATCAAATTCTGAAAGAACAATTAAAATTCAGATGCACTCACTTATGTATCTCTTAAAGCAGTCATGGAAAGTAAACTAAGTAAGATGGAAGTTGGTTGAACTAGAATTTTATATGAGCTTGTAGTTCCTTTTTATTAAGAGTTGGTTCAGATATGAGTACAATTTCTTTTGGAAAAAACTTGGTTTACATCATTCTTAAACCATATCTGACAATCAAGGATTCATAAGCTTTTATAATGGAGGAATTTAAAACTTAAATCCTATTTTTATGAAGTTGGTATCATGCTGAAAAGTTCTATATCTCAATTTTCACTATTTGCTGAATCTGTTCATCCAATTGCTCTCTATCACTGTGCTTTGATTGACATTGGTTCTCATTTATGTGAGGCACAACTCTCAGTATAACATGTTAACTTGCAGCCTTTGGATAACCAGAGTTCATCCTTGTACTATCAGAATTCTTACATCATGGATCATAAGGGAAGAATTCTCTGGTCTGTTTGAGAGACTATATGCAAAAGGAGACAATGTGCAAGTGTGTCTGATTATGTTGTTTGTCTGCATTAGCTCTCTACCTTCTGCCATGTCAAATGGGGAGTATTTGTTGCATGCATGTCTGCATAAGTTGTTTGTCTAAGGGGGAGAATTGTTTTAATTGCTTCTGATATTGTGTTGCCCTCATCTGTTGAACTATTTTGGGTGTCTCATATGACATCACTAGATTATCAAAGTATTGTTCTCTTTTTGATGAAGTCAAAGGGGGAGAATACTTTGATGAGTCTAGTCTGAATATTCCATTTCTTTCATTCATGAGACTCATAGTGTCGCCATCATCAAAAAGGGGGAGATTGTTGGATATTGTGTTTTGATGATAACAAACACTATGACTCATATGCTTGATGTCATATGTGTTTACTTCATATGGTACTTGTTACATGCATTAACTATGAGCATGGCATAGTCAGTACATTGTTTGTTGCAAGCCATTGTGCACGCATGACTAAGATCTGAGTCTGCATGAGACACTAAGTCTGTACATTGCCCTGCTTCAGGCACGCTAAGTCTATATAGCCTTTGCATTGCACATAAAGTCTATATAGCCTTTGCATTGCACACAAAGTCTATACATTCCTTATCTTTACCTATGTTCAGAACACTAAGTCTATACATCGCGTGAAGTCTGTACATCGGTAAAGTCTGCACATGGTTGCTTTGAAGCCACATCAAGTCTATACATTGTCACCTACTCGTGCAAGTCTATACATTGCCGCTATGTGTGTGCATCATTTAGCAAGTCTGTACATTGGCAAAGTCTGTACATCGTTGGCTTGTGCATGCATCGTCTTTCAAAGTCTGTACATTGGTCAGTCTCACTTAGCATCTTTGTGCTTCAAGCTTTCCAAAGTCTATACATTGTCTAGCATACACACATCAAGTCTGTACAACCAGATCGGTCAAGTCTGTACAGCCATTGCCTTGCAGCATGCATGCTATCAAGTCTGTACAGCCTGCACACACAAGTCCATTCATTGTCATCGCTGCACGCATTGCAAGTCTATACATTATTTGCCCTGCACGCATTGCAAGTCTATACATTGTCTGCCCTGCACACACAAGTCCATACATTGCATTTGGGCATCAAAGTCTATACACGCAGACAAAGTCTGTACATTCGTTGACAGACTCATGCATAAACACTAAGACAAAGTCTGTACATTCGTTGACAGCTTGTCTGAGCATCTCATGCATTCAATGTGCATACCTTCATTCTATTGTGCATCACTGAAAGTCTGTACATTCTGGTTGCTTCAACGCAAGTCTGTACATTCTGGTTGCTTCAACGCAAGTCTGTACATTCTGGTTGCCTCAATGCAAGTCTGTACATTCTGGTTGCTTCAACGTAAGTCACTCAAAGTCTGTACATTCTGGTTGCTTCAACGCAAGTCTATACATTCTGGTTGCCTCATAAGTCTACACATCCCCCCATAGCAAGTCTGCACATCGTTTGCACAGCACAATAAAGTCTATACATTCTATTGCATACCATGCACACAAAGTCAACACACTCCTCCATAGCAAGTATGTACAACCTGTGTTCAAGCATAAACTCATTAAGTTTGTACATCCATTAGCTGATAGCTGAGCAAGTCTTTACATTATTTAGCTCAGTTCGCAGCTGAGTCTGAAGTCTGTACAGCCTGTTCTTCATACAAGTTTGTTCATGCATTATTTCATTAAGTCTATACATTCATTGTTACTTGACTGAAGTAACTCTGTCATTGTACAGGCTGATGATTGGGCACGTGATCCGAGGTTGGTACCTGGCACATGATCCGAGGATAAAGAGGGCACAAGCCCTGCACACGCCCTAGTTGTTGCTGATATAAATACGAAGCTTCTTCCATCTGGAGTAGACAGATCGAGACTGTGATCGAAAAAGTAGAGAGTAATAGAAGAAGAGAGCAACAGAGAGGCAGAGAGCAGAAGAAGAAGAAGAAGAAAGAAGTTGCAAAAGAAGAAAAGAAAA
Organism: Amorphophallus konjac; assembly: GCA_022559845.1. NCBI lineage: Eukaryota > Viridiplantae > Streptophyta > Magnoliopsida > Alismatales > Araceae > Amorphophallus > Amorphophallus konjac. Next base: position 318,108,298 of record CM040120.1, on the reverse strand, counting down.
GAAGAGTAGAGAGAATAAGAAAAAAAAAGAAGAAGAGTGAAGATAGACTGAGAGCTCGTGAAGAAGAAGAAAAAGAGAAAGAGAGATAGAGAGAGGGTTCATGAGGAAGAAGAAAGGGGATTCATCAGAAGATCTGTTCACTGGCATTTGGATCAAATCCAAGCCAGACTTGCTCCTGCGAGAGCTACATTTTGCATTGCATTTCCAGCTTTCTGATTGCTGTATTTTCGTTTCTTGTTTTTACTTTACACTTCCTTGGCTTGTTCTCTTCCGATTCCTTTGTTTGGGATCGGGTTTCCCTCTGGGTTTCAGAGGAAGGGAGATCTGTTCTCCGGTCTGCTAGTGATGGGCTGTCACTAGTGTTTCCCTCTAGATTTCAGAGGAAGGGAGTCTCTGACTCCGGGTTTGCAGGTAGTGGTTGCTACATGAGGGTTCCCTCCTGGTCTGGAGGAAGAGAGACTTCGGTCTCTGGTTCCCAGTGACTAGGTGTCACTGGTGGTTCCCCTCCGGTTTGGAGGATGAGAGGCGTTAGTCTCTGGTTTGCTAGTGACTGTGTGTCACTAGTGGTTCCCTCCGGTTTGGAGGAAGAGGGGAGGTTGTTCCCCTAGTCAAGCTGTTAGGCAGCACTTGTTTGCATATTGAGTCTGCGGTTCTAGCGTTAGCTAGTGGAAGCCTCACTCCGGTTTGGAGTGAGGGGTGGATGTAGGTCTGTGGACCTAACCACCTAAAAAATTATCTGTGCCGTGATTTGGCTTGTGCATTTGCTCCTTGTCTTCTATATCCCCTTCACAGGTTATGCATGGTTGATCTGTTGTGATTTCCTTGGGAGCTTATATGATTGTGAAGTGTTTGTTTTTTCGCTCAGAAGAATTAGAACTCATTTGTGAGTCTGAGCTTCTATGTCCACGGTTGTGATAAGAGAGTAGTTCAGTTGATTTCTAAGTAATTGTCTCTAATTGGTTTTAATCTGGGCATTTTTGAAGAGGGATACATTCACCCCCCCCTCTGTATCCATCGCACCGATCCTAACAGAGAGAACACCTAGCTTTTGACGTTGTTTAACAGGGTACAGGAAGCCGGGGTTTGAGAAGGAAGAAGCCAAGCTTTGCTTCACGTACGAGGAAGATGGAAGTGCAACAGGGTTCACACGTTCCCGAGAAGAAGCTCCTCTCCTTCGAAGCAGGCAATCGGCAGGAGGAAACAAGGATGAAGAGAACACAGAGGAAGAGGATGCCTCCTTCACGTAGGAGGTAACAGAGGACGCAGGGATGCTCTTCGTGAAGGCTTCAACAGCAACCGCTACACCTCCTCTTGAATGCAGCAGGACAAACAAACCTTGCATGTTCAATGGTGGGTGTTTATATAGAGGAAGAGGGGTTTCTAAAGAGATCGAAGGCTCCTACGGTGGTAATGTTTAAAACTTACCATATGTTTTTCATGGATTACGAAACCTTCCATTCTCACAGCCGCCTACTTCATTTGGCCTTGAAACCCTAAGCATCGTCGAACCTGTAGGTGGGTTGGGCCAAGCACACACGTCGATGGTTACTTGGGTTGGCTTCCTGTAGACATATGGGTGTTGGGTTTCGATGGGTTTGGTTGGGTTAAATGGGTAAGTGCATATAAAAAGTGAGCTCATGCCTATTCGTGGGTTTCTTTGAATGGGTTTTCACGGTGAGCATGCGTGGGCCAAAGCCCATGCTTTATGTTTATGCATTTTTGGGTCTTCTTATGAGTTTTGGCCCTTAATATCTACAAGGATTATATACATTATTATATATATGTATCTATATATATACACGTGGGTTTTTTTTATATTGTGTTATATGGTTTATATATATATGTGGGTTGTTTTGGCTAAAGCTTTGTATATATTGTTTTAATGGAAGAAGATAATTTATGGGTTAAAGCCCATTAAGTGCATATATATGATTAATTTATTTCTATTTGGCCTTCTTGTGCAAGTTTAATTTATTTAGAATATGTTTATTCATAGAAAAATAATGTGTGTCCCCTATTATTTATTCCGGGGTGCTACAACCTTACATGGGGCTTCCGACGTAATCAAGTGCCGAGCGTTCGTGACCACTCTGGTTCAGGGCGCTCAGGCTTGGTTCAGGGCCCTTGCCCCCGACAGCATCCACAACTTCAAGTAATTCGGGCGAGTGTTCAAGGAAAGCTTCGCCGGCAGTGGTCCACCCCGGTCAGTGGCGGGATTGTTGGCCCTCAAGCAGGAACAGGGGGAGAAGTTGTGTGCTTATATCAATCGATTCAAATCGGAAGTCCTGTACATTCCCCACCTGGATGTGGCCTCTGCCATCACCGCATTGACTGGGGGTACCCGTGACGAGAACCTGCGACGTGAGCTAGTGCTTCATCCTCCCACCTCCCTTGCCGAGCTAGTGACCCTGGAACTGTGCCACGCAGAGTGCGAGGAAGTCCTCAGCAACTACCGAGGCACGATATGCTCGGGTCGAGAGAGGGACAAGAAGCGACCGTCTGAGCAAGGGACGGGCCAAGGAAAAAGGCAGAACCAGGACGGAAACCGAAAAGAGCCGTCCCGGAAGTACGAGCGGTATACCCCCCATCACCGCCCCCATCTATGAAATCTATGAAGACATCAAAGGCTCGGGCCTCCTTGACCAACCCGAGCCTATGATGACCAAGCACCACAATCGCCGCAAGCATTGCCTGTTCCACAGCGACCACGGGCATCACACCAGCAATTACCATCAACTTCAAGATGAGATCAAGCGCCTCGTCCGCCAGGGACACCTATCCCGATACGTGTCCGGGAAAAAGGAAGATTGAGGCGCCCCTGAAGAGATTGACAATGCCCCCCGCGGAGTCCACTATTGTGACTCCTATGTGTTGATGGTGTTGACATGTAACTTTACTTCATATGGCAACACATTGTTTTGATTGATTGGCAACACTGTTTATGTTTTGATGAAAGTACTTTATCAGATTATCTGTGTGTTATATGTATTTTATCTTGTTTTCACACTGAACACACACTCAAAGTCTCAAAGTCTATACATCGCTGTTGGGCATCAAAGTCTGCACATTAGCATCATGAACATCGCTGTTGGGCATCAAAGTCTGCACATTAGCATCAGGAACATCGCTGTTGGGCATCAAAGTCTGCACATGAGCATCAGGCAACAAGTGTGTACAACGCCCTATGTAGGCACGACAAGTCCATACATCCACATTGCATTGGATAAGTATATACACTGTACGTCTCATTTAGAGTCTAAGGCAAAGTCTGTACAGTGAGCGTCTCATTGGTGAAGTCTGTACACTCACCAGTTGAACTTCAAAGTCCATACATTGGACTGTAGCTTGCACGAAGCTAAGCCCATACATCGCTCAAGTCTGTACAGAGTCCAGCGTCTTAGTTAGCGTCTCATGCATTTGGGCAAAGTCTGTACATCGGTCTTTCAGCAAGTCTGAACATCGTCCGTCTTTGTTAGCGTCTCAGGCATTGGGCAAAGTCTGTACAGAGTCCAGCGTCTCATTCACCGTCTCATTTAGCGTCTCATTGCATGGGCTAAGTCTGTACAGCATTCAGTGTCTAGAGTTTCATGAAGTCTGTACATCAGACTGTTACAGCAAGTCTGTACATTGTCCATCTTCCTTAGCGTCTTGATCTTTCAAGTCTATACAGACGTTCTTTCAGAAAGTCTATACATTGGACTGCCAGTCTTTACCTACGTTCAGAGCCTCAAGTCTATACAGTGGTAAAGTCTGCACATTATGCTTTGAAGCTCAAAGTCTGTACATTGGCTTCACATCTACAAGTCTGTACATTGGTTCAGATGTTTCAAGTCTATACACTAGCATATTCTTCAAGTATATACAGCCTGTCTTCACGTTCTAAGTCTATACATCGTTCCTCAAAGGCTAAGTGTATACATTGTCCATATTGCATTACATGCTTTATATCAAAGTCTGTACAGCATGCCTTGCTGTTCACAGCCTTCAAAGTCACATTATATTGCGTCAACGCAGTGCATTGGCATGTAGTGAAGCGTCAACGCATTGCATTGTGCATGCCCTGGCAAAGTCACATTGTATTGCGTCAACGCAGTGCATTAGCATGTAGTGAAGCGTCAACGCATTGCATTGTGCATGCCCTGGCAAAGTCACATTGTATTGCGTCAACGCAGTGCATTGGCATGTAGTGAAGCGTCAACGCATTGCATTGTGCATGCCCTGGCAAAGTCTATACATCACTTGTATTCATTTGAGTCTCACTGAAGTCTACACATTGCATCTTCTTACTGAAGTCTACACATTGCATCTTCATTCATGAAGTCTACACATTGCACCTTCATTTGCGAAGTCTGTACATTGCATTGATCTTCACTTAGTCTATACAACGCAGTTCTTCTGATAAGTCTATACAGAGTGTTATTTAATCTGATCATCCGATACTCTATCTGATAGGGATTCTCTACAGAGATTGCTGACATGGCTCGTGATCCCAGGAGGACGAGGTGTGCAGATGCTGACACGTGGATGGAATTGTCTCGAAGCTGGCGAATTCATTTAGGCGGGAAAACGTGGAAGCCACGCGCCCTTATCCACCAGCTGCTGCTACTGTTATATATATATCAGTCTTCATCTTCTGTAAGGGCTGATCGAAGTTGGCGAAGTCTATACATCCAGTCTGAAACAGCAGCCACCGAGATCCACTGTGAGAGAAGAAAAGCAGAGAAGAAGAAAAGGAGAGAAGAAGAAAGAGAGAAGAGATGAGTTGAGAGAGTTATTGTGAGAGCTTGTGAATCAGTCTCTTGGTCCAGTTACCAGAGCTGATACTGCTCAACTTTGAGATATAGTCATTTTGGTTTTCTTCCATTCGATTGTGTGTTTTGTTTGTTTTCAGTCTTGCTATTTTTTCTCTTTGAAAACTCTTATTCTATCAAGCTGTTAGTCAGCGGTTTCAAGCTGTGAGGCAGCGAGTTGCAGAGGTGTTCCTCTGGTCGGCTAAGCTGTAGTGCCCAACAGAGCAAGCTGTGATGCTCAGCTGTTGCAGAGGATGCTCCTCTGGTCGGGATAAGCTGTAAGCCCCAGCCGTTGTTGGCAAGCTGTAGATCCCAGCAGATTGAAGCTGTGTATCAGCAGTAATCCACATTCGAGTTGAATGTGGGGTGGACGTAGGTCGGATTGACCGAACCACCTAAAAGCCTTGTGCCTCTCGTGTGTTTGATTGCTTGTTCAGCAGATCTTGTGTGTTTCATTCGGTGCATTGGCTGTGTTCGTTTAGTGTTCTTCTAATTCCGCATTTGATTCTAGGCCTAAATTTTTAAATAGCCAGTTGATCTATTCACCCCCCCTCTAGATCCACATCCTGTGGTGATAGAGCCTTCCATCTAACTTCAACATTTGGTATCAGAGCTAGACTCTTCTACAGGGACTTACCGCCCGAAGAGGATAAGCACAGATGGACGGAAGAGGGATGATAGCTGAAGGACACTCCACATCCAAGCCCCCGTACTTCGATGGAACCAACTACGCATACTGGAAGCACCGTATGCAGGTATTCTTGAGGGCTAAAGATTATGAAATTTGGAAGGTGGTTAGCAAGGGACCTTTCGAGCTGTCCCCAAATGAAGATGTATGGACCAAGGAGGAAATTAGAAGGTCCACGCTCAACTGGAGTGCAATCAATGCAATCCAGTGCTCTCTGCATCCCACCGAGTTCTCACGAATATCTGCCTGCTCCTCAGCGAAGGAAATGTGGGATGCACTTGAAGTCATGTATGAGGGAACTTCACAAGTCAGAGAGACTAAGACTAATCTACTGGTTTCAGAATACGAAGCTTTCAAGATGAAGCCTAATGAGACGATCATGGAAATGTATGCTCGGCTTACTATTATCACAAATGGTCTCAGAGGCATCGGGAAAAAATATTCTGAGTATGATGTAGTCAGGAAGATCTTGCGATCCTTGACTCCAATTTGGCACACCAAGGCCACAGTTATGGAAGAGTCAAGAGATCTGCACAATACTAAGGCAGATGAGCTGATCGGATCTCTAATGGCTTATGAGATGAATATGCCGAAGATAGAGGAGGTTGACAGAAAGAGGAAGCCTATAGCTCTGAAGGCTGGTGCTAGCAGATATAGTCGATCCAGCCGCAACGGATCATCAACTGAAGAGAGCTTGTCTGAAGAAGAAGAAGTGGAAAATGCTGATATTGCCATGATTACTAGGGAATTCTGGAGATTTCTCAAGAAGGAAGGAAGAAGATTCAACCGAAGAAATCCCAACAGTGGCCGCCGAGACACAAGGTATAAATCAAACCCTATAAAGAAAGCTGAAACTAATGTTTGCTATTAATGCAGGAAGGCGGGTCACTTTAAAGCTGAATGTCCGACAAATCAGAACCTCAAGGATAAGTCCAAGAAGAAGAACACAAAAGGGAAAGCTATGGTGACTACCTGGAGTGATGAGGACGAGGGATCTTTGAGCGTCACTTCGGACAATGAAGTTGAAGCTGAGAAGCCAATCTATCTCATGGCAACCAGCTCAGAAGATAGAGAGGAAGAATCTGATGAGGTATCATCTCGCTATGAAAATTTTACTATTACTGATTGGATGGTTGCTTATGATGAACTTACTGATATAGTAGAGAGGTCTGAAAAGAAAACATGCATCTACGAAGAAAAATTAAAATCATGCAAAATGATACTTCATTGTCTGATAAAATTATCTGCTTAGAAACTGAAAACAGTAAGCGGAAACTCACATGCTCTGAACTTGAAGAAATCAATAAAGAACTGAAAATGTCTAAGGAAGAAAATGTGAGATTAGACAATGAAATTGATGCATGGAAACTGAAAATTCAGAATTATGAAAATGAGATAAAAAGTGTTTCTGAAAAATATGAAGCTGTCCTCAATGTGAATAATGAGTTAAACAAATCTATTGATGAAGTTCAGAAAGATAATGAGGATAAGCTAAAAACAAATGAGAAAATGACCCAAGGATCTGAAAATTTAGATGCATTATTGGGGTCAAAGGTAAATTTCAGAAGAGAGGGACTAGGATTCAACTCTAGTGCAACTAAAAGCTTTGGAATGAAAACTATTTCCTTTGTTGGACAAAAGGAGAAAGGACCTCTGATCAACATGAATTTTAATAATGCTGTAAAGATAAATTTGAATCTGAAAAGGCTAAATGCAGAGAAGAAGGGCAAACTGAAAGTAGGTGAGCCTAGTAGAATTGGGACTTCCAAACCTAGCTCTAGTGCTCAACCCAAGGTTAGGGGTCAGCCTGCTCAGGTAAACAAAACCCATGTCAATGCCAAAAAGTCTTCACCACCATCATCACAGAAAAGGACCCAACCAAAACCTATGAATAGGTCAGTAGGGTCAAGGGTGCAGGGAAGACAAAATATTTTCAGAAGTCAGCCCAACAAATTCAATCCACCTAGAGTTCAGTCCTACTACCCCACACAGCCAATCTATCCTAATGGGCGTGGGTGGACTAGAACTCAAGGGATGTATACAGGGTATGTTCATCAACCTACACACTTTTACAGACCCTATGTCAGAAATTGGGAAAATGGGTATGGTAGTCGGATGCCTAGGAATTACCAACATTTCCACAGCCAGCCCAGGAACTACTATGGCCAAAACTTTATGAATGCAACCTGGCCGAAGCATTGGCATAATAACAACAATTCTGTGAATAACTCTGTTGGTGCAAATAAAAAGAAAAATAAGAAAAACAAGAAAAGGCAAAATAAAAAGAAATCTGGAAAATTCACTGAACAGAACTGCTTCAAACAAATGTGGATTCCTAAAAATCTGCTTTCTTGTTTTAACTGCTTTTCATCTTCATTGGAGCCCAATCAGACTTGGGTTCCAAACTCTTTGCCCTAATTGTGTGTGCAGGTATGCCTGGCAGCCAAGAGCAACTTGTGGTACTTGGACAGTGGCTGCTCCAGGCATATGACAGGAGATAAGGCCAAGTTTTGCATGCTAACTGAAAAGCTAGGAGGCCTTGTCACCTTTGGAAGCAACACAAAGGGTAGGATCATTGGATCAGGTAAGGTAGGTAAGTGTTCTACCTGCTGCATTGATGATGTTATGCTGGTTGAAGGGTTAGCTTACAATTTACTTAGTATCAGCCAGTTGTGTGATAAGGGTCATAAGGTTTTATTTGATTCTCAATGTTGCAAGGTTTTTGAACCTGATTCAGAAGTTGTAAAATTCTCTGGAAAAAGGATAAATAACACATACATGATAGATCTAGATGATATTCAGCATTCTAACCTATGTCTTACTGCCAATAGAGAATATTTAGCATTTTTATGGCATCGTAGGTTAGGCCATGCTAGTTATACCATTTTGCATAAACTAAACAAGTATAGCATGGTTAGAGGACTTCCTGAAGTTTCCTTCAAGAAAGAAAATAAAATCTGTGATGCATGCACTCAATCAAAGATAACTAGAAAGTCATTTAAGTCTAGAACTGAAAATCTGTCTTCCAAACCCTATGAGCTGATACACATGGACCTTTTTGGGCCAACCAGATCTGTCAGCTTATCAGGGAGGAGGTATGGGTTTGTTATGGTAGATGACTTTTCAAGGTATACTTGGGTTTATTTCTTATCTAATAAGAGTGATGCATTCTCAGAATTTTAGGAGTTCTGTATAAGAATAAATTAGAAAATTGAAAATATTTTGACTGATCATGGAGGTGAGTTTGAAAACTCACACTTTGAAGAATTTTGCAGGTCAAGTGGGATTCATCATAAGTTCTCCTCACCCAGGACACCTGAGCAGAATGGTGTTGTCGAAAGGAGGAACCGAACTCTAGTAGAAATGGGCCGAACTCTCTTAGTTGAGGGTCAACTGCCAAGAAAATTCTGGGCTGAAGCAGTCAACACAGCCTGTTATGTAATTAATAGGGCAATGGTAAGACCTTCCACCCAGAAAACCCCTTATGAGATTTTGAGAGGTAAGAAACCTTCAATCGCTCACTTCAAGGTCTTTGGTTGTAAATGTTTTATACATATAAATGACAAGAGGGACCTTTATAAATTTGAGCCAAAAGGTGAACCAGGAATCTTCCTCGGTTATTCTGAAAACACCCGGGCTTATAGAGTGTTCAATTTAAACTCAAAAATTGTTGAAGAATCTCCACACATTATCTTTGATGAAACCTTGATGGAAACCAACTATGGTTATTGTAGGAACAAAGATGGAAACATTTTGAAAGATGAAAACTCTGCAGACCAGTCTGATGGTGAGGAAGATAAAGAAGAGCAAAATGAAGAAGAACCTGAAGTTCAGGGGGAGGTAAGTGAAATTCCTGAAACTCAGATTGTTAATATTAGATATCTTAAAGATCACCCTGTGAATAATGTCATTGGCAATCTGAATGATCCCCGTAGAACTAGAGGTCATTTTAGAATTCAGGATGAATTAAATGCATATGCTCTTGTCTCTCAAATTGAACCTAAGTCCATTGACTGTGCCCTCAAGGATATGCATTGGATTAATGCCATGCATGAGGAGCTTAATCAGTTCGACAGGAACAAGGTGTGGCACTTGGTCCCACCTCCTGATCATGGAATAGTCATAGGGACTAGGTGGGTTTTCAGGAATAAATCTGATGAATTAGGGAATATTGTTAAAAATAAAGCTAGACTTGTCGCTCAGGGGTACAACCAGGAGTTTGGTATTGACTTTGAAGAGTCATTTGCCCCTGTAGCCAGATTAGAAGCTGTTAGAATTTTATTAGCTTATGCATGTTCCCTAGGTATAATCCTCCAGCAGATGGATGTAAAATCTGCATTCTTGAATGGGGAAATTAATGAGGATGTCTATGTTAGACAGCCCCCTGGGTTTGAATGTCTAGATTTCCCTAATCATGTTTACAAATTAAATAAAGCTCTCTATGGTCTTAAGCAAGCTCCCAGAGCTTGGTACGACAGGTTGAGCAAGTTCCTCACTGATCAAAATTTCACTAGAGGAGTAGTTGATCAGACCTTGTTTACAAAGGTGAGTCATTCTGAAATTCTTATTGTACAGATTTATGTGGATGATATCATTTTTGGGTCAACTAACCCCAAATTGTGTGAGGAATTTTCTAAAACAATGACTAATGAGTTTGAAATGAGCTCAATGGGTGAGCTCAAATTGTTTCTTGGACTGCAGGTTACACAAACAAAGGATGGAATGTTTATCACTCAGTCCAAGTACACAAGGGATCTACTCAAGAAATACAAGATGGATAACCTTAAAGAGATAGCTTCTCCAATGGGTACCTCTACAAGCTTGGATGAAGACACTAAAGGTAACCCATTTGACCAGAAGTTATACAGAGGTATGATCGGATCCCTTCTCTACTTAACAGCATCTAGGCCTGATATTCAATTCGATGTAGGATTATGTGCTAGGTTTTAGGCCAGTCCTAAAGAAAATCATTTTAAAGCAGTGAAAATAATTTTTAGATATCTGCTAGGCACCCAAGAGCTAGGATTATGGTATCATGCTAGGTGTGAGTTAGAGCTTCTAGCTTACACTGATGCTGATTATGCTGGGTGTCGAGTAGATAAAAAAAGCACTAGTGGCTACTGTCAATTCCTTGGTGGCTGTCTAGTATCTTGGGCATCTAAGAAGCAACACACTGTAGCCCTGTCTACAGCTGAGGCTGAATATGTTGCAGCAGGTAATTGTGCTGCCCAAGTACTTTGAGTCAAGCACCAACTAGATGATTATCAGATAAAACTGGAATGTATTCCAATTCTATGTGATAACACTAGTGCCATATGCCTTGCTAAAAATCCTGTTCATCATTCTAGGACTAAGCACATAGAAATAAAACATCATTTTCTAAGAGATGCTGTGAACAAAAAGAAATTGAACTGGACTTCATTGAAACAGACAAACAAGTTGCTGATATCTTTACTAAGCCACTTGGAAATGAAAATTTTAAATTTTTTAGAAGACAACTTGGCTTGTGTAAATTTCAGCATAATGAATGAACTCTTTGTTGACTTGAATAAAACTTTTGAGCTGCTTTGAATAAACTTCTGATTTGGACTTGCTGTTGATAGATTGAATAAACATTGTGCAACAGACTTATGATAATGCATGACTCTCATATTTTTTATTGCACTCATGATCATCATTGCATATATATGTCTAGATGCATGATATGTCTATATTTCTGCATGGGTCATACTGCACGTTAAGATAGTCTGAGTAAGCATGAACTTCAAAAAATTGCATGCATATAGACATGGGGAGTCTTGTCAGGATTTCAAGGTGAACTGCTGCGTCGATGCTGCTATAATGTGACGTTGACGCAGTGAACTAGATCTGTGAATATTTCTGTTTCATTATTCTGATGAGTTGACGCTGCAATAGCATGGAGTCGACGCACTGACACTATCTCAGTGTCTTATACTATTTGCCTCTTCAACTGATGCGTAGACGCCTTGAACTCCAAGCGTCAACGCTGTCTATTCAATCCTTGACTCTGAATGATTGAGTCTGACAATATGGCAATCTTTTAGTCAGTTCTAATATTAAGCAATAGAAAACATATTTCTTCTTTCATAAGGACTTTAATTGCTTAAAGACTGACTTAATGGTTTAAATCTATAATCTTTAGAGTTGAAAGACTACAATCAGTAAATAAGGATGCTGAAAATTGATAAAGCTCTCAACCTTATCTTATTTCATGTCAAAGAAAGCTAATTATATATGAAATCTGAAAACTCATCTGAAATCATGTTAGAGAAGCTATGTATGTGTATTGTCCTTAAACAAGTCATTCTGAAACAAATAAAGGGCAGCTAAGAAAGATATTGAAAGACATTGAAAATTATTTGAAAAATAGCATTGACAGAGCAATGACTGGTAAATCATTGAGAAACTGAGTGATCCATCAAAGAAGTGGACACCACTCATGTCATGAGGTGTATCAGCTATCTCTGTATAAAATGATCAAAATAATAGGTTGTTTTCACTAAGTACCTGGGGGTAACTGGCGTCCAATAAACGTGTACCCTCACACAAAAATGTGTCAATCAATTCTATTGAGGTTGATCATAGGCAAGATGGTCCATCATGTTGAGTATCTAGGGGTATTGGCGTCTGATAAACGTATACCCTTACACAAAAAGACTTTTGGTACCTGAATGCCCTAAATGAAACAATACTGAAAAATGTTGTTCCTTCAACGAAATTTCATGGATGTCAATTGTTTAATTTCAATACACGATCTGGTTTCTCTTAACACATTTTACTGAGTCTATGAAAGTAAGATATTCTGAAACTGAATCCCTCATGTAAATATGACTCTGGTTTATTGTTTTATCATGCACATCTACCTTCTCCAATGAATGTAGTGCATGAACTCTCATTTTTATAACCTTTAAACCAGAATTTCAATTTCTAAGCCGTTTCTCGGTTCATATGACTGAAGGTTCTGTGCTTTAGTTGCTTAATTTCTGAACTCCTTACTAAGAATGCCAGTCAGCTGAACTTTCTTTTTCTTCACTTGCACTCACTTTCCCTCCTATTTGTTGATGGCAAAGGGGGAGAATATTGTCTGAATTCATTCTTTCAGAAATTCATTCTTTCAGTTCAAAGGGAGAATTCAGAATTGAGAATTTTGCATTCAGGGGGAGTGTATGCATCTGCATCATGGTATGGCAAAAGGGGGAAATTTTGTTAGCAGGGAGTTGCTTACATTTTGTAGCATGCAGCATGTCATTCACAGCATCTACATGCATCTGCATAACAATCTGAATAACAAATCATGTCGTTCATCAAAAATTGCATCTGTATGACAGGATGTTGCTACTCTACATGATAGGGGGTTGCCATCATCAAAAAGGGGGAGATTGTTGTGACTCCTATGTGTTGATGGTGTTGACATGTAACTTTACTTCATATGGCAACACATTGTTTTGATTGATTGACAACACTATTTATGTTTTGATGAAAGTACTTTATCAGATTGTCTGTGTGTTATATGCATTTTATCTTATTTTCACACTGAACACACACTCAAAGTCTCAAAGTCTATACATCGCTGTTGGGCATCAAAGTCTGCACATTAGCATCAGGAACATCGCTGTTGGGCATCAAAGTCTGCACATTAGCATCAGGAACATCGGTGTTGGGCATCAAAGTCTGCACATGAGCATCAGGCAGCAAGTGTGTACAACGCCCTGTGTAGGCACGACAAGTCCATACATCCACATTGCATTGGATAAGTATATACATTGTCCGTCTCATTTAGAGTCTAAGGCAAAGTCTGTATAGTGAGCGTCTCATTGGTGAAGTCTGTACACTCACCAGTTGAACTTCAAAGTCCATACATTGGACTGTAGCTTGCACGAAGCTAAGCCCATACATCGCTCAAGTCTGTACAGAGTCCAGCATCTTAGTTAGCGTCTCATGCATTTGGGCAAAGTCTATACATCGGTCTTTCATCAAGTCTGAACATCATCCGTCTTTGTTAGCGTCTCAGGCATTGGGCAAAGTCTGTACAGAGTCCAGCGTCTCATTCACCGTCTCATTTAGCGTCTCATTGCATGGGCTAAGTCTGTACAGCATTCAGTGTCTAGAGTTTCATGAAGTCTGTACATCAGACTGTTACAGCAAATCTGTACATTGTCCGTCTTCCTTAGCGTCTTGATCTTTCAAGTCTATACAGACATTCTTTCAGAAAGTCTATACATTGGACTGCCAGTCTTTACCTACGTTTAGAGCCTCAAGTCTATACAGTGGTAAAGTCTGCGCATTGTGCTTTGAAGCTCAAAGTCTGTACATTGGCTTCACATCTACAAGTCTGTACATTGGCTTTGCATCTACAAGTCTGTACATTGGTTCAGATGTTTCAAGTCTATACACTAGCTTATTCTTCAAGTATATACAGCCTGTCTTCACGTTCTAAGTCCATACATTGTTCCTCAAAGGCTAAGTGTATACATTGTCCATATTGCATTACATGCTTTATATAAAAGTCTGTACAGCATGCCTTGCTGTTCACAGCTTTCAAAGCCACATTGTATTGCGTCAACGCAGTGCATTGGCATGTAGTGAAGCGTCAACGCATTGCATTGTGCATGCCCTGGCAAAGTCACATTGTATTGCGTCAACGCAGTGCATTGGCATGTAGTGAAGCGTCAACGCATTGCATTGTGCATGCCCTGGCAAAGTCACATTGTATTGCGTCAACGCAGTGCATTGGCATGTAGTGAAGCGTCAACGCATTGCATTGTGCATGCCCTGGCAAAGTCTATACATCGCTTGTATTCATTTGAGTCTCACTGAAGTCTACACATTGCATCTTCTTACTGAAATCTACACATTGCATCTTCATTCATGAAGTCTACACATTGCACCTTCATTTGCGAAGTTTGTACATTGCATTGATCTTCACTTAGTCTATACAACGCAGTTCTTCTGATAAGTCTATACAGAGTGTTATTTAATCTGATCATCCGATACTCTGTCTGACAGGGATTCTCTACTGAGATTGCTGACATGGCTCGTGATCCCAGGAGGACGAGGTGTGCAGATGCTGACACGTGGATGGAATTGTCTCGAAGCTGGCGAATTCATTTGGGCGGGAAAACGTGGAAGCCACGTGCCCTTATCCACCAGCTGCTGCTACTGTTATATATATATCAGTCTTCATCTTCTGTAAGGGCTGATCGAAGTTGGCGAAGTCTATACATCCAGTCTGAAACAGCAGCCACCGAGATCCACTGTGAGAGAAGAAAAGTAGAGAAGAAGAAAAGGAGAGAAGAAGAAAGAGAGAAGAGATGAGTTGAGAGAGTTATTGTGAGAGCTTGTGAATCAGTCTCTTGGTCCAGTTACCAGAGCTAATACTGCTCAACTTTGAGCTACAGTCGTTTTGGTTTTCTTCCATTCGATTGTGTGTTTTGTTTGTTTTCAGTCTTGCTATTTTTTCTCTTTGAAAACTCTTGTTCTATCAAGCTGTTAGTCAGCGGTTTCAAGCTGTGAGGCAGCGGGTTGCAGAGGTGTTCCTCTGGTCAGCTAAGCTGTAGTGCCCAGCAGAGCAAGCTGTGATGCTCAGCTATTGCAGAGGATGCTCCTCTGGTCGGGATAAGCTGAAAGCCCCAGCCGTTGTTGGCAAGCTGTAGAGCCCAGTAGATTGAAGCTATGTATCAGCAGTAATCCACATTCGAGTTGAATGTGGGGTGGACCTAGGTCGGATTGACCGAACCACCTAAAAGCCTTGTGCCTCTCGTGTGTTTGATTGCTTGTTCAGCAGATCTTGTGTGTTTCATTCGGTGCAATGGCTGTGTTCATTTAGTGTTCTTCTAATTCCGCATTTGATTCTAGGCCTAAATTTTTAAATAGCCAGTTGATCTATTCACCCCCACTCTAGATCCACATCCTGTGGTGATAGAGCCTTCCATCTAACTTCAACATCCACATCAACGTCATCGCAGGTGGTACGACATTAGGCGGAGATAGCAGCCGAGGAAGAAAGCGTCACGTCGAACGGGTGAGCTGAGCCTCCATTGGGCACTCTACGGCCCCGCAGGCGAGCGAATCGCAGGCCCTGGTATTCTCCGACCAGGACCTGGAAGGGTTAACCACCCCGCACGATGACGCTCTCGTTGTATCGGCTACAATAAACCATTGTAACATAGACAAGATCTTAGTCGACCATGGTAGTGCCCCTGATGTATTATCCTATGAATGTTTCCTCAAGATGGGAGAGAATCCATCTAAACTTCGCCCGATCCGAACCCCCCTCTGTGGGTTCAACGGCTAGGCAACTTATCCCGAGGGAGCCCTGAGCCTGCCAGTTACTATCGGCACCCCGCCCAAAACCATTATGGTTATAGTAGACTTCATCGTGATTAAGGGGATGACGGCATATAACGCCATCTTTGGCCGAGGCATTCTCAGCCGAATGAAAGCGGTGCCCTCTACCTTTCACCAAAAAATGAAGTTCCCAACCAAACATGGCGTGGGGGAAGTCGAAGGTAACCAGGCATTGGCTAGACGGTGCTATATAATCTCGGTCGAAGCCACTAGGTCGGAAGGGAAAAATAAAGGAGTAAAGGGAGCCGAAGAGGGACCCGCAATATCTGAGCCTGGTGGCGAGTTACTAACGGTCTTCCTTAACGATGACCCAACTCTAGGAGTAAAGATCGGAGCTGATCTACCACTTGAGGAACAGGAAAAATATAAGTATTTCCTTGCCCGGTATATCCGAGTCTTTGCATGGTCTGATGAGCACCTTCCCGGGATCCCAAGAGACGTGGTGATGCACAAGCTCAACCTCGACCCAACGATGAAGCCAGTCTAGCACCGCAGGATAAAGCTTGCCCCAGAGAAGCAAGCAGTCATCAAAGAGCAAGTCATCAAGAGGTAGAAGACTGGCCTTTTTTGTCCGGTCCTATACCCTACGTGGCTCACCAACGTCGTCCTGGTATCGAAGGCTTCGGGGAAATGGCGAATGTGTGTGGACTTCACCGACCTCAACCAGGCTACCCCGAAGGATTGCTACCCGCTACCGAGCATCGACCAACTAGTCGACTCAACCTCTGGCAACGAGCTGCTCAGCTTCCTGAATGCCTACTCCGGGTACCATCAGATCAGGATGGACCCGGAGGACATCGAGAAGACCGCCTTCATCATCGACTTCGGCGTACACTGCTACACCCGAATGCCATTCGGGCTAAAGAACGCCGGAGCGACATATCAGAGACTGATCAACCACATTTTTGAAGAACAGCTCGGTCGGAACGCCGAGGCCTACATTGATGACATGCTCGTCAAGACGCCGAAGGCCGAAGACCACCTCACCGACTTAGCCGAGACCTTCGACACCCTCCTGACGTGCAACATGAAGCTCAACCCTGCCAAATGTGCCTTCGGAGTCAGATTCGGGAAATTCCTAGGCTTCCTGGTAACTCAGCGTGGGATTGAGGCCAACCCCAACAAGGTCCATGCCATCCTAGACATGCGGCCGCCCACCTGCATCAAGGACGTCCAACGCCTTACGGGGCGCATTGCTATGCTCAATTGTTTCCTATCCCGGGCGGTCGAACGATGCTTACCCTTCTTCAAATTGTTGAGGGGAGCTAAAATGGCTTCTGCTACATTTTCTTGGGATGAACAATGTCAGAAGGCGTTCGCCAAACTCAAGGAATTATTGGCCTCGCCCCCTGTACTGTCCAAG
The DNA here is from genome assembly GCA_022559845.1 of Amorphophallus konjac. NCBI lineage: Eukaryota > Viridiplantae > Streptophyta > Magnoliopsida > Alismatales > Araceae > Amorphophallus > Amorphophallus konjac. The sequence goes on along the minus strand of CM040120.1, from coordinate 318,091,089 downwards.
CCGGTCCAAGGCGAAGCTCTATACCTCTATCTCTCGGTGACCCCTTCCATAGTAAGCTCGGTCCTGGTCAGGAATGATGTAGGGGTTGAGAGACATGTTTATTATGCCAGCAAGGTGCTTAATGAGGCTGAGAAAAGTCTCAGGATGCCTCGTTAAATGGGCCATCATGTTCAGAGCCTACGACATCTCGTATCGCCCCCGTTCGGCCATCAAAGGACAGGCACTCGCAGACTTCATCCCTGAAAGCACAGTCTCGATTGAAGAAGTACCTCCACCAGCGCCCGGGCCCACATGGGATCTGTTCGTCGATGGGTCCTCCAATTCGGCCGGATGCGGCGCCGGTGTCCTTCTCAAATCCCCCGAAGGAGCAGAGTTACGGTACGCCCTGAAGTTGAACTTCCAGGTGTCCAACAATGCCTCCGAGTACGAAGCCCTTATCTCAGGGGCCAGGATGGCTCGTCGACTAGGGGCCGAGCGAGTCAGGATCCACACTGACTCCCAATTGGTCACTAGCCAGGTCAACGGTGATTACGAAGCTCGGGAAGGACAAATGGTCAAGTACCTCCAGGCGGTCAAGAGGATAGCCCAACTCTTTGAGAGTTTTGAGGTAGTTCGGATAGCTCGAGAGGAAAACTCCCGAGCGAACGCCCTCTCTCGACTGGCCTCCTCGCTCGACACTGCTGGTGCACGATCGGTCTTTCTCGAAGAGATCGAGTGACCGAGCATCGAGTTCGAGCTTATGACTGTTGACCCGGCACTCCCGATCGACTGGCAGACCCCCTACATATCCTGGCTCCGGGATTCTCAGGAGCCCCCAGACCCTCGGGAGGCTCGGAAGCTCAAGTACCAAGCTCGGCATTTCGTCATGCTGGACAATGCCTTGTACCGCAGATCTTTCTCCGGCCCCCTCCTCAAATGCATCAGCGTCGACGAAGCCAGCCGGGCGATTCAGGAAGTACACGAAGGCACCTGCGGAGCGCACCAAGGAGGAAGATCACTCGCCAGGATCTTACTTCGATAGGGTTACTGGTGGCCCACTCTCCAGCGTGACTGCACGACCTATGTACAGAAGTGCGACCGATGTCAGCGCTTCGACCACCTGATCTATCACCCCGCCACGGAACTCATCGCCCTTATTGAGCCTTACCCCTTCGCTTGGTGGGGGATCGATATTTTGGGGCCATTCCCCACGGCTCAAGCTCAGAAGAAGTTCATCATCGTCGCCATCGACTACTTCACCAAGTGGATCGAGGCCGAGGGCACCACCAGGATCACCGAATCAGTCGTATAGAGTTTGGTTTGGAAATTGATCATCTGTCGCTATGGTGTCCCCCGAGTGATCGTGAGCAATAACGGTCGGCAATTTGATTCTCATTACTTCAGAGACAGATGTGCTGACCTTAACATTCGCAATCACTTCACTTCGGTAGCACATCCTCAAGCTAACGGACTGGTCGAGAATGCCAATAAGACTATCTTAAAAGGTATCAAAACCAGGCTCGGCAAGGCCAAGGGAAGCTGGTTTGAGGAATTACTGAGCGTACTATGGTCGCACCAAACTACTCCGAGAACGGCCACTAGTGAAACACCTTTTCTGCTGGTATATGGCATAGAAGTCGTAATTCTGTTGGAGGTCAGCAACCCCTCTCTCCGAGTCATCCACTTCAAAACCGAGGTAAATGAGCAGAAGCGGCGAGAGAACCTCGACTTAGCGGACGAGATCCGAGAGATTGCAAGTATCTGAGCAATGGAATACCAACGGCGCATCACTCGATACTACAACTCTAGAGTACGAGACATACACTTCCAGCCGGGAGACTTCATCCTAAGAAAGGGCGAAGCTTCTCGACCACTAGAGGCGGCGGGGAAGCTGGTCCCTACTTGGGAAGGCCCCTACCGAGTGGTCAAGACGCTCGGGAAAGGTGTATAGCAACTTTCCACCATGGAAGGAACACTCATCCCTCGGACATGGAACTCGACAAATCTTTGCAAGTTCTACTTTTGATCATTTGGCAAGCATGCACATGTAAGCAAAGTAGAATAAACACCATTCTTCTCTTCTTATTAAACTTTGATGTACAACAAGTAGGCCGCAGCCAATACAGTATACATGTACAAAAATTACACCCTCTGGCACTATAACGCGAGCAAAATGCTTGACCAACCCAGTAAGCGCTCCTACGTCTAGCCACTGACTCTGCCTCGTGCGGAAACTGGCTCGGACAAAGGATCGCCAGCCTCGTTGGTTTGAGAAAAGTTTGAGGAAAGAGGAAAAGAGGGGAAACAACAAAGAAGAAAAAAGAGAAGAGGTCGACCCGAGCGAATTGGAGAGGAAGCTTGAGAGAGCTCCCCTTCTTAGCAATGGGGTCGATGATGGATAGAGGGGCCGAGCAGACAGTGAAAGAATGAAGCTTGACGAGCTTCATCCCCCCTCCCCTCGGGATAACGTCGACAGGTCAGGGACAGGAAGGCAACATGCGCTGGCATGAACCCTCTCCCAGAGTGACCCCCGACTGACGAACCCTCTTCCAGACTGAAACAGCATGAGCTTCCCTCCTACCGCCATCTGCATCATCGTCTTCTGAAGCACCTTCCATGCCCCACCAAGACCGACAACACAACGCCTTGTGGAAGGGAAAGAAGGAGAAACCGCTAGGGATGGCCTTAAGCGATGAAAGGAAAAGGAGACGCCCATCGGACCTTTTATAGGCCGAAGGAGGAGCTGATCGCCTTAAATGACATTCCCCTTACAAAACATGCTAAAAGGGCTTTCCCTGAGATGGTTACCTCATTTCCCAAACATCCCACCAGCGGGATGCGCAAAGCGGCAAGTCATTAAGGGCGGTATGGAAAAGTGGAAAGGTGTTAGCACCATGTCAGTTATTTGACAGATCGCATATGCAATATCTGCAGAGAAAATCGACGCCTTCTCCAACGACTACGGATCCGATAGTCAAATATCACCAAAAGAGGTAAGAAATAGTCAATTCAGCATTTAATACTACCGCTATTATATTTTCCAAAAAAGTGTTACCCGGCTACATAAGGGGAAGAAAAATGAAAGAGAGAGCTATTACATCAGGCCTCAGGCCCATCTTCAGGCTCGGCAGGCAAGGCTTCCTCAACACCAGACGATCTGCCCCCAGTATTCTCGGTGACGGCCGACCCAGGCACTAACCCCACCTGTGTGGGAACTGTCTTGGTCGTGTGCCCTCCCGAAGTTGCTGGAGTTGGCGATCGCTCGAATGAGGATGAGGACTCCCGACCCTCCTCTTCGCTAGATGTATAATGGGAAGAGTCAGTCGAACCCCAGTCCGAGTCATAGCGTTGCCCGGAAGGAAAAACGAGCCTAGACGCTTGGGCCTCTGCCTATATGACGGTCGATCGAAGCCTTGGGAGAAGCCCTTCCGGAGCCCCTGACGGTAGCCTGACTCGTAGTAAGAAAAGGCCGCCTGCTGAAGAGCTACCTGATAAGCCTCTGAGAACCTATGTTGCTCGAGCGCTTCTATCCCAGCCAACTTCGCCTCCCTCTCGAGCTCAGCTATCTGCTGCTCAGAGTCGGACAGCCTTCTCTCGGCCTCGGTCTGTGAATCCTTGGACGCCAAGGCTCGGTCCTCGAGCTCCTTCCGCTCGACCTTCCATTGATCGTCGCGCACGACCTGGATTCTGCGCTCCGCCTCCAGGAGCTCATTCTTCCGATCGATCATACGACGAGCCTGGGCCAGCTGCTCCGCCAACGACCGAGCCTCCGCTTGGCTCGACTGCGCCAATGCCCGGAGCAGTGCCATCTCCCGTTGAAGGTCCCCAAGATCGAGGGTCAGACGCTTGACCTTCCGATTGAGTGCACCGCGGGCCCACGAAAGGGTCTACCGCTCTGACTCCACCCGAGAGTACGCATCCACTACTTTAGCTGCTAGCTGGGCCAAGACCAGCCCACCCTCCATAAGTTGCTCAAAAAGCGAGGAGGGGGGACCCTTCCGGACTTTCTCTCGCAAGTCTCGTGAAGCTATGGAATGGCACACCCGATATAGAGAAGCCCAGACGCTGAAGGCGCTGGTCGAGGGAGGGGAAACTATAACCGGAGCGGCCGAGATTGGGGCACCTCCCCCGAGCAACCCCTTCCTGGGGGCCCCACCGGTTAGCTCGGAATGAGCGGCCCCACCGATTGGCTCGGAATGAGCGGCCCCGCCGCGTACCTCCCCGGCCTTGGTCGTTGAGATTGAGTCACCTCCTCCGGTGACCCTCCAGCCTCAACCAGCCTGGACCGGGACTCCTCATCTGGTGGCTCCTCTGCTTCGCTCGGCGCCTCAGCTCGGCCCCCTCTTGCTCGGAAGAGGGGAGAGCCGATAGGGAATCCTCTTCGGACGGGCGGGCGACCTCTGCCCTCCTCACCTGCTTCTTCTCGGCAGACTGAGCCTGCATCGAAGACCACAACAACTTGGCCATGGGATCCTTACGCTTGACTCCACGGCGTTCGAAAGCATCATCCCGGGCCACCCGCTTGCCCTTATCCCGGGCGCGAGACGAGCCCTCTGAAGCTTGAAGCTCACTTGGAGCCGGCGTCTCGTCCAAGTCGATGACCTCCAGCTCAGCTGGCGGTGCCTCCTCCTCTACCGTTCACCTCACATCTGAACCAAGGAGAGCAAATTGAGAGAAGGAAGGCCCTTACTTGGCAAAAAAGAGAACAAGCCCCCTAAACTCCTTACCTGTCGGCAACAGCACTCGAGAAAGATACCCCTCGATATTGGACGAGGTCACCAAATCAGTAGTCTCTCAGCGACCCTGCTGAAGGATGGCAGCCTCGTTCTCCTCCTCCGGGGAGACCACGGTCTGCTTCGGAGGGATATTCGGGTGAAAATTGGGCACCATTGTAAAATTCCAGACCACACCGACCGCCGACGTGCCCACCCAGAAATATTGGGTCTTCCACCCCTTATGAGAAGAATCTTTCATAGAAATGGACACACAACTTCTCCCATGCCTCGCCTGAATGAAGAAGAAGCCCTTCCCCGCAAAAGGATTCTCCTTCAACTCAAAGAAATAATGAAAGAGGTCCAGCGAGGCGAGCAACCCACACTGGCCACAAAGGAAAATGAAGGAGAAGATGAAGGTATAAGAGTTGGAGACCAGCTGGACAGGAGCCAGCCGGTAGAACTGAAGCAACTCGGTGACAAAGGGATGGAGGGGCAGATGAAAGCCACATTTCCAGGCCAAGAGGAAGGAACAAAAGAAGCCGGAACGAGTGGCCAGGCTAGACTCATGAGGCTCAGGCGCCAGGAACTGGAACCGCCAAGGCAGCCCATACTGGATCTCCAGCCGCTTCACATCAACCTCCTCCAGCTCGCTATGGAGAGGCTCCGATGGTATCAAGAAAGCCCTTGGTGCCTGATCTCTCTGCCGTCCCTTGGCCTCATGATGATGGTCCGCCATAAAGTAGAGAGAAGAATTAGAAGAAGGAAGGGGAAAGCTCTGAATTAGAGGACTCCGAAGCTGACGAATCACCACCTCAGGATGCTCTCCTAGCTCTGATGGCCACAACGATTCTCCGCTCTTCCGAACTACTCTCGCAGCACAGGAGCCCCCCTCAAATATAAATATGAAGAGAGGCAAAACCCTAAACCCCATAGATAAAGGGACGTAAAAACATGTACTGCTTAATCCAGAAGCGGCGCGGCGATCCGATCTCTCGAGGAGGGGCCTTCTCTTATTCATCATAACAGGCATATTCTCAAGGCAAGCCGCATCATGTGGCCCCTACTAGAGTGAAATCTCTACCGAACCAGAGCCACAAAAAGTCCAGCCCAAACGCTACTCGTCCGAGCCTAATTTTGGCTCGGGAGTAGGAGGTGTTGGAACCCTAGTTTTAATGATGACAATCTATGAGTCATGTGAAGACTGCATTGCATAAGTTTGTTTGCATTTGATCATTTCATATAAAATGTATGTCTATGCACAGTTGAGTCTTTCAGCATACAAGGTCTGTGTACCTTGCGTTTGTTGCATACAGTCCATGCATAGGTTAAATATGTCAGTGCATAGTCAGGTCCGTGCATAACATGCATTGCATATAGCCTGGTCAGTGCATGTCTTAGTTCTTTGCATATTTAGGGTCGGTGCAATGCTTCCATAGTCGATGCATGCTCTAAGTCCTTCATATGAGAGTCAGTGCATAACATGCATTGCATATAGCCTGGTCAGTGCATATCTTACATTTTGCTTATAGAAGTCAGTGCAGCTTTCGCCTTGTATATACAAAGTCCGTGCTATTCCCTATAGCTCCGATCGGTGCAATGGTTGGTCCGTGCATACTTAGTTCATAGAAGGTTGGCACAGTGTTGGTATTAGCTTCGTTAGCGTCAGTGCATATTTGGTGTTAGCTTGAGTCGGTGCATTGTTTGTCTTGCATATCCATCCTCGATGCAGCTCCTGTTTACGCATTCACCAAAGTCAGTGCATTCAATAGTCGGTGCAATCTTTGGCCTAAGGCATATCTAGGTTGGCGTACATAGAAGATCGGTGCAAGATTTTGCTTGGCCTGCATTCCAACATCGGTGCATTTCATTACTAAAGTTAGTGCACTCATGTAGGATGCACCCACGCGTCGTCTGTGCATACCTCATTATGTACACCGATGGTCTGTGTGTGTGACTTGCCTAATATATGTATCAAGTCAGTGCATGTTGATTTATTCATATACGGGTCCGTGCATGCATAAGTCTGCCTATAACATGTTTGATCTAATGACTACTGCTCTCTTGACAGAGATTTTCTCTCCAGAGAACTGAGGCCAAGTGATCGTAACTTCTAAAGTGGCACGTGATCCAAGAGTGAAGGAGGTGCCAGGATCGAGACACGTGGAAAGTATTAAGCTAGGATGCTGCCACGTGGGCCAAGGCATTTGGGCGGGAATCGTGGAAAGCACACGCCCTTCATCTGATGCTCATGAAGAAGAAATAGAAGAGGAAGTAGAGTGAGTGAGCACGATACAGAAGAAGAATCTGAGAGAAAAAGGAGATCGAACACCTGAAAAGAAAAGAGAGAGAAAAAGAGAGAGAGATAGCTTGAAGGGAAGCAAAGGCAGCACATTAAAGATCAGTTCTTTTGTAGTGTTCTCTAGATCAGATCCGAGACACTTGGCTCCTGCGTGAGCATCTTAGTTTGGATTTATTGATAGCCCTATATTGCTGTGTTTTATTCTTTTTGTTCTTTCTTCCCTGATACTCGTTCAAGCTGTTCGTCAGCGGTTGCAGAGGAGGTTTCCTCTGGTCGGCTAAGCTGTAAAGCCCAGCGGGTCAAGCTGTTTGTCAGTGTTGCAGAGGATTGGTTCCTCTGGATAGCAAGCTATGTTGCTCAGCGGTTGTAGGCAAGCTGTGAGTCAGCAAGAAGCCATACTCTGCTTGGAGTATGGGTTGGATGTAGGTCAGCTGACCGAACCACCTAAAATATCTTGTGCAGTGTGGTTGAATGCTTTCTCGTGTAAGATTGTTTGTTCCTAATCGCCTAGATAGCTTCCATCTGTATGTCTTCAAATAGTTGATTAGGCGTGCATCTCTAGTGTTTGAGAAAGTGTCCGCTAAATAAGCCATCATAATTCTATTCAACTTTAAAATTGGGCGAATTGTTTTAAGAAGATCCATTCACCCCCCTCTGGATCTACGTTTCTTCCCATTTCTGCACTCATCAATTGGTATCAGACCGGGCTTCTACACAGAGGGCCCAACGTCCTACAGATCCGTTCCTTGATTTGGTTTAGGTGCAATCTGTTTTGATCCGACTCTTAGCGTTGCTCCTGATCTGATTTGTAGTGAGTTCATGGCTGAAATTCCTGTATACACTGGTTCGAACTTTTATGGCTGGTATGGCTCCTTTAGAGACTATGTGATGCATATGGATTCAGATCTTTGGGTTCTTATAGCTCTTAGCCGTATGAAGTTCCAGAGGACAAATCCCAATGGAAATCTTCAGACAGACAGAAATTTGATGAAAATAAAAAGGCCCTAGATCTAACCAAAAGGACAATAGACTCTAACTATGTTCCATATGTCAATGAATGCAGGAGTGTAGTGGCTATCATCAACAGAATGTTAGGAAGATCTGTTGGAGATGAGGAAATGTGCCTGATGGTCAGAGATCAGTCCGAGGACTCATCCTCCCAGGTAAATTCTGAAGCTGAGGATTTTAGCTATGATGATTTTGTCTCCATGAATGAGCATTTACTGAATAAATATGATAGAGTCAAATCAGAAAAGAACAAGTTGAGAAAAGAAATGATTCATGAAGTTACATGCTTAAGAGCTGAAAAAGAAAATTTGAAATCTGAAAATGAGAGTTTAAGAAACAAACTTGCTAAAGATGAAAATTCATGTAATGAATGTGCTTTGTTAAAGGAACTAATTGAAGACCTTGATTCGGATGACAATATGCAGAAGAATCTAATTAGATCCTTGAAAGAAGAAAATGAGTCATTGGTTAAACAGAAAAAGGAAACATACGAATATTAGGATAAATTGATTGAAGAAAATAGTAATTTGAAGGAACAGAATAAAAAGCTGATGGTTCTTAATACAGTCTTTTCTGAAAGATGGCTGGCTTACGAAAAAGGAAAATTTGTTTTGGAGGAAAAGGAAACAAACAATGAAATAAAGCTTCAACAAGAAAATGAATCTTTAAAAAATCTCAATGATTGTCTGCATCAACAAGTTATCTCCTGTGAATATGATGCTGCCACTTTGCAAGTTGAAATTGAAGATCTAAAAAATTCTCTTTCAATGTTTGTTGAAGGATACGATAATTTGGATAAGCTGCTGGGGATGAAAGTGAATTTTCAGAAAGAGGGGCTGGGGTATAATCCAGTAAATAAGAAGAGCTTTGGAAACAAAATTCTTACATCATTTGTAAGTAGCTCAGAACAAACCAGCATCAAAACTCTATTGGTTTTTCAGTTCACTACATAGAAAAATCCAAATCTTGCTACTATTCAGAAAAGTCAGAAACCTACCGAAAAAGCTAAAGGAAATGGACATATGCAGAACAAGCCTACACACACTCATGTTAAAAATGTGCATGCTGTCCACAATACCAATACTCATATTCATGCACACAAGAAGAGAGATTTATGTCATTACTGTGGTAGGCTCGGCCATATGATGAATGACTGCAAATTGAGGAATAAGGATGATCTAAATGCCAGTAGAATGCATGTTAGGAAAACTTATCCTAAAAATCATGCATTTCAGAATAAGAAAATTTCCTGTTTTCATTGTGGTAAGATGGGCCACATTGCTGCCCATTGCTGACATGCCCAGGGAAAAGCTCATTATAAACATGTTAGATTCCCTGCAAAACAGAATGCACTTGGTAAAGATAAATTTGCTTTCAAAGGAAAAGCTCCTATGTGTTCCAACTGTTGGAAGCCAGGTCATCTGGCTAGTGAGTGCTTGTCAGTGATTAAGAGAAGAAATTTTTCTTCCTGTTTTGAATGTGGAAAGTATGGTCACACAGTCCAGGACTGTTGGCATATTCAAGGAAAGAAACTTAATTCTAAATTTGCTAAATTCCCTATAAACAAAATTGATTTTGGCAGAAATAAAGTTGTGTCTAAGGAAAAATACTTTGGATGCTTTAACTATGGAAAACCTGGCCATCGAGCATTTGAATGCTGGTTGGCAAGTTAGGGAAAACAAAATGTCCATGCAAATAACAGAAACTTTCATGATTATGCACAAAGATTACATGCTTGTAATAATGTGCATAAAAGGAATTTAAACTCTATTGTTTCATGTTGTTATTGTGGTCAGTTGGGACATTCAATGTCTAACTATTTTATGATTAAGTCAGATGATTTATTTGCTTAGAAAATGTGGAAAGCACCCTCTAGAGGTGCCACTGACAATTTAGGACCCAAGATTTCTTGGGTTCCTAAATCTGTAAAATAAGGACCTATTTTTGCAGGTGTGCCTTAGGGCTGGAGAATAAAAAGGGGTAAATAAACCAAGGCACCCCATTGGTAAAACTCCATTTAGGTAACGTTTTGCATTCTTCACATTTAGTCAATTGAATTCCTTAGGATCATATTTTTAACTGCATATCATGTTAAATCTGATTAGTCAAAAGTTTCAGGCATACATGCTCTTTTATTTGATTTGACATTTGCATTGAGGTACATGAGTTTATCTATTCACACTTTGAGTTGTGTGTGCCCATATTCATTGAAGATATGCTGAATTTACTTCTAATATGTATGCATTGGTGTTTTCACTATGCTTCAACTGGCTACATGCATATAGACTCAATGCATTCCTTGCCTCGAGCCAGATGAGGTCGGTGCGATTTTTTTTTGTATGTCATAACATAAATGGGTTTGTGCATGTGTCTGTAGAATGCATATAATGTTGATACATGTCTGTGTACTTTAAGAGAATCAAATTGTGATTGTTTGAAATCTCTGCACTTGTTGAGGGGGAGCTGTGCTTGTCTAAGATCGAATACATGTTTTGGTCAGTGATTTATTGCTGCTTGGACAGTTAGCTATCTGTGTCTGATGAATTGCAAGGTTCTGCTGTTGTGGTACTGACCTTGGAATCAGCTTGAATCTGGTCTAAGATGAGAGGTCAAATGGTTGTGATTTGGGCTTTTGGATTCACTGATTTCTCAGAAGGCTGTCTGTTTGATGGTTTTTTAGAGATGGGTGGTTATATATTGATGGTCATTCAGGGTGTGCTTTTGCATTGGTGCTGTCTAGCCTTTAGTCTCAACCCTACTCATGAATGGTCTTCACCTACATCTCTGTGTTCTTTGTTTCCTTCCCTTATTCACTTTTGTCTTCTAAGAAATTCATAGGATGTGCTAGTCAGGGGGAGTAATATCTGGAATATTGTCACCTTTACTCCTTTTCAATAATTAACTACTAAGATCACCCTGAACTAAGAACAAAATTACTGATCTTAACTGAGGTGTGATTTTTAGTGTATGAATATTAAATCTTATCCTAAAAGCTCTCACAATTAATCCTGGAAGATACCTCAATGGTCTTAAAATAGTCCAAATTGGAAATTACTCAGTAGGACATCAAAAATCTGAAAGTCCTTAGTAATAAACCAATTTGATAGAAAATCCAAGTTTTATATGGTCCTTAAGTAATGTCTAAAGAAAATTCTGACAAAAGACCTGGGAATACGCCATTAAATAAAAATTTGAGTGTGGCAGAGTAATGACATACTATTTGAGAAACTGATCATCTGTCTCAAAGAAATTCAGAGGTCAAGTCATGATAATGAATGATATCTCTGTTTAATAAGAATAATATGAAACATAAAGGTAAACTGCTCTGAGTAACCAGGGACTCTAGTGTTTGATCAACATATTTCCATGAGTAAAAAGGGGCAGTTATACTGAAATGTTCAACAAAAATTTTCTTTTTGCAAAAGATCAGTTAAAACATGGTTGACCCTATGGTTTCCTCAGAAAAATTTAGACTGGTTTAATGTCGATATAAAATTTTGGGTTTTTCAATCAGTAATTGGCTAAAAAAAGGGAGCTAGTAAGATTAATGATCTCCTTGACTGGGTTATTTCCTTGATTAAGCTATCTCATTTCCATTGTTTATCAGGGATTACTTGTGGAGAATAGCACTTTAAGATATAATCTCATATGCCAGAAATTGCATCTCTGCGTAGAAAGGCATTTTATTTTAAGTAAAGGGTAGTTTGGGTATTAATTGTTGAATATTGGTAAAGTTGGCAGTGTCTCTTGTATTTACGTTACCCTACTTGTCTTATCCATCATACCTTCTCTTTTGAAGCCGAAGTGACCTCCCGCTCTCTTGTTCTCCTCTCTCGAGTTCTGCTAGCAAGCCCGCCTCTCCAGCCTTCCCTCTTCTCATCTCGTCCATTCCCTCTCTACGTCTCGTCCTTCTCTTCTTATTGCTTCCACCATGTCCTCTCCGTCCGCCACAAGTGAGGGGAAGAAGAAGGTCATGGAAGAGTGGCAATCCTCGTCTCCTCAAGTCTTGGAGACCAATGTGATCAAAGCCTATAAGCGAAGATCAAAGGAGGCGCATGTAGAAGGAGTAACGTCTGAATCGCTTCAGAAGAAATCCGTCAAGGGGAAGAGAAAGTGGTGCGGGACGGAAGTGGGGGGTCTTCTTCTTCCTTCTGCCCATGAACGCGCTATACACTTTACGCGCGTTCTGAAGAACGCGCTATATCGTTTACGCGCGTTCTCAGACAGCAGCCTAGGACGACGGGTCTTCAATTCTGGGCCTCGTGGGTGACTCTAGGGGTCCAAAACACAAGGGGACAACACACGGGATGATGGATAACACACGGGGAATGCTTAAATTGAAATCAAACCAACCTAATACTAGCTAGGATAACTTTTGGGAAGGTGGATGTGGGGTGAGCGGCAAGGGAAGGAGGGTGGACGTAGATGATGTTAGGGCCGTGAGGAAGCTTGGCTGGGGCCTCTCACCCGAACCCTTCGCAGGTACGGTGCAACCGAGCTCCATCCTGACCTTAACAACATCTTGGCGGTGGTGGGGGAAGTGGAATCGTTGGTTGGAAGAAGAACGAAGCTCCGAATGGAGCCTCACACTCGACCCCGTCTCAGAGCCGATGCATCTGGGTCTTCGATCATCCTCCATTGAAGGGGAAAGGGAGAGTATCAGGGAGACAGAATTGGGCCTCGCACCCATAGAGGGATGGATGAAGGGGTTTTCCAAAGATTGGGGGAGATAGCCATGGCTACACTCAATCAAACTTTCATAGATTCATTGCTTTTTTTTGTGTTTTTTGATCAAACGAAATGGGATACATATATAGGGGGAAGGGGAAGACAAAACGACGCTAGCACATCGATTACAACAATGGAAAACAGCACACATCGAAGACTTTGGGGCGTTTCGGCACCGGAAAGTTGGACCGTCTGCAGCCCCGTTTCTGTCTAAGATCGCGCTAGGGACACCTAGCGCCTTCTTCAGGTTTGGCTTGATTCCCATCAAAACCCCTCCACTTGGAAAGGTTCATCCTCGAACCTCGTAGCTCAAGATCCCAGTCTGTGACAATAGCCTGGTTCTCTAAGCTCTGATACCATTTGATGCGGGACAGAATTGGGGGTCTTCTTCTTCCTTGTGCCCATGAATGCGCTATATCATTTACGCGCGTTCTCAGATAGCAGTCCAGGACGACGGGTCTTCAATTCTAGGCCTCGTGGGTGACTCTAGGGGTCCAAAACACAAGGGGACAACACACGGGATGATGGATAACACACAGGGAATGCTTAAATTGAAATCAAACCAACCTAATACTAGCTAGGATAACTTTTGGGAAGGTGGATGTGGGGTGAGCGGCAAGGGAAGAGGGTGGACGTAGATGATGTTAGGGCCGTGAGGAAGCTTGGCTGGGGCCTCTCACCCGAACTCTTCACTGGTACGGTGCAGCCGAGCTCCATCCTGACCTTAACAACATCTTGGCGGTGGTGGGGGAAGTGGAATCGTTGGTTGGAAGAAGAACGAAGCTCCGAATGGAGCCTCACACTCGACCCCGTCTCAGAGCCGATGCATCTGGGGCTTCGATCCTCCTCCATTGAAGGGGAAAGGGAGAGGATCAGGGAGACAGAATTGGGCCTCGCACCCATAGAGCGACGGATGAAGGGGTTTTCCAAAGATTGGGGGAGATAGCCATGGCTACACTCAATCAAACTTTCATAGATTCATTGCTTTTTTTTGTGTTTTTTGATCAAACGAAATGGGATACATATATAGGGGGAAGGGGAAGACAAAACGACGCTAGCACATTGATTACAACAATGGAAAACAGCACACATCGAAGACTTTGGGGCGTTTCGGCGCCGGGAAGTTGGACCGTCTGCAGCCCCGTTTTTGTCTAAGATTGCGCTCGGGACACCTAGGGCCTTCTTCAGGTCGCGCTAGGGACACCTAGCGCGTTCATCCCTGGGCCAGGTAGTTTCCTTGATTTGCTTCGGCCTGGCAGCTGGCTTGATTCCCATCAGAAAGGAAACAGAGGTACAGTCGGTAGAAGATCGTGAGTCAATGAAGGTTGTTATGCCACTACCAAAAGAAAAGAAGCTGAAGACAGCACAGGGTCGAGGTAAGAGAAAGGTATTTGAAGAAGAAGATATCTCAGCTGAAGCATCAAGACATGCAGAAATAACACTAGAAGCTGGAAAGATAGTCTTCCCACGGTACGTAGATTTTCATGATCAGAAGATGATTGAGAAATTTCCTGAGTTGATTGAAATATTTAAAGTTCAGAAATGGATAAAATTGTTGGGTAAGCACAGAGTTTACTATCTGAGACTCGTAGCTGAGTTCTATCAGAATCTGAAGTATGATTTGGATCAGGCAAAACTAGTTTCTAAAGTCAAGGGGTCTAGGATTGAAGTCTATAAGCATCTCTTTCATACAATATTTAAAATACCAGAAGAAGGAGAAATTGAAAGAAAGTTTGCATGTGATCTTCATGATGTATATGTTGAGTACGGACTGAATAGATCTAGAGGGGGGGTGAATAGATCTTTCCCCCTTTTTTCGATTTAATATCTATTGACTAAATGAGTTGCAGGTGTTTGACGAATTACAGAACTAATGTTGATATCAATGAAAAAAACAAACACATAGAGAAGCACGCACACACATAAGCAAACCACAAGATAGGATTTTTAAGGTGGTTCAGTCTCTTCCCGAGACTTACATCCACCCCTTGCTTAACTCAAGCAAGGCTTCACTTATGAGAGCCTCTGATCTCAATCCAAAACACAAGACACCACTGTCACACAGCTTGTTCCTGCTGACACACAGCTTGTACCAGCTGACACACAACTTGAATCCGCTGCCTCACAGCTTGACACTTGGTGTAAGGATGAATAGAAATGATGAGAAGGTGGGATGATGCAACAGGACTGAATATAGACTTTTGTAACAAAGTAAAGAATTCAGCCTGGGACTTAATCACATAAATAACAAGAGTAGACTCCCTGTAGAACTTCCAATCGGATGCCTTCAGCTGCTTTGCTGCTGGAGGTCGCACAGCTTCAAGCCCAGTCTTCCTTCTGCAGCAATGAGAATGCCTTTAGTCTTCTGCAGATTTCTGATTGATGGAGAGCCACTTCGTCCTGTGATGTAGGTGTGTTTCTTAGCTTCTGTTCTATGCTCTCTCTATGTGCTTTTCTTCGCGATCAGTTGCCTTCTACTTTTTATGCAGATACTTTTTCAAGCCTGAAGCTCTTCCCGCTCAAATTCCAGATCGAGCGTCAATCTGCTAGAAAGCAGGGAGAAGGTTAAATCCGATCACTACAATAAGTTTGACCGCTTCTAAGCAAGATTCTCTCCTTGATTCCCGTGCGGAATCTCATCATTTGAACTACCCAACAACCTGCAACAACAATCTGCAGGTTTTAAGGAACCAAAACAGAATTCGGTTAGAGTTCGGTTCTGGACGCTATAACACCCGTGGTCGACCATGACACTGTCCCTGGTCGACAACAAGTAGTGTCCTGATGGCGGTTTCATTCTGGCTGACACTCGCGTCCCCCGTGGTCGACCACAGCCTTGTCGCTGGTCGACAAGGGGCAAATTCCAGATGGCCGTCAGTTCTGTCTGATGCTCTGTCTGTTCTGTGGTCGACCAGAAGTGGGGCTTTGGTCGACAGCCAAGGCACATGCAGAAGACGGATGACTTGAAGTGTTTCTGGCTGGGTTCGTTGGTCGACCATAACCACTTCCCTGGTCGACAAGCGGCCTTTGACACTTCTTCTGATTTGTTGATTCCACTTGGATTTCAGTGGACCTGAAATTACTTAACTTATCAGAAGTAACTTGAACTATCAGATTTATATTGAGTTAATCAAAAACATTGTTTGTCATCATCAAATAGTCATGAGTCCATTACTTTGAAGGAACAATCAAACCACTTGTATTTGTTATGAAACAAGATAGAACTTGATTAATCAAACATATCCTATTGTCATCATCAAAACCAAGGGATGCACAACAGTATACTCTCTCATCACAGATGAGCCTAAGAATCTCCAAGATAAAAATCAGTTAAAATTGGGTCAGTTTAATGCAAATAATTTCTCTCCTCTCAAGAGATTGCTACATCACATTCTCACTGCTATGATCACTCCACAAGTTGGAGGGAGAGGAAGACTGACCAACACTGAGAGATTTGTGTTATATTATCTGCTGAAGAGAATCAGAGTTTGTTTGCCTGAAACAATGATTCAGATAATGAGAACTTGCAAGGAGTCTAGAAGATATTTGCCCTATGTAGCTCACCTAACTGTTATTTTTAAGAAGGCAAACATAGCTTTGGAAGATGAGCCTTCAAAAGAAATTCCAAAGTTTAATGTGTACAACATGGATTTTATTAAAGCTTACTTAAGGCTGAAGAAGACTGACTCAAAAGGTCCTTCTGGCAAAATTCAAAGTAAGGATAAATCAGAAAAGCATGCTCCTTTGAAGAAGAAGAAGAAAGTTCAAGTGGAAACAGTGTCAGAACAGCCTCCTCAGGCTCCGCAAGAAGAAATTCATCCTATGTTAGCTGAAAAAGACCAAGTATCTGCTGATAAACCTGTTGAGAAGAATCTCAAGGATCTTCAACTAGAGCAAGAAATCCATGAATTGGATTTAACTGATGCCCAAATTGTACAACAGTTGGATCAAAATATCAGTGCGCTATTTGATAAATTTGGAGTGCAATCTTAGCAAGAACAACAACGTGTTCAAAAAGAACAAGAGGAAGATCAACCTAGTGAAGCAGAGATTCAAGAGGCTGATACACAAGGTGTAGAAGAGGAAAGAGAAGAAGAAATTGAAGTAAATGAAGAATCACTGTCTAAGATGGTCACACAGATTTTGACAGAAGAGACTGAAAAAATTTATGAAGAAATTGCTGAGTCAGTTGTCAATGATCAGGAGGGTGAACAACAAAGACAAGTAGAAGCTCCACAAGAAGCTTCACAAGAAGCTCCACAAGAAGCTCCACAAGATGCTCCAGAGTCCGCTGAAGAGGATACACAGGAGTATGTCATGGGACCAACTCCTTAATTTCAGATGTATCCAAGAATGTCTCTTGCTCCTGCTCCCTCATATGGACCCTATCTTGGGGAAATTATTAGTCTTGGTATACCACCCACTTCATCTCCTGAACCACAACATGAATACTTTACTGAATTTCCAGAGTCTAGTGCATTTACATTTGGTTCACCTAGACCTAGTACTGAGCCTGATATTGCCCAGATGCTGTTAAATCAGACTGAAATAGTGATGAACCAAAATGAATTGATGAATAAACAGTTTCTGTTCCATACTGTTCAATTGGACAGAGTAGATGCCTGATTGTAGCATTTGGAAAGAGTTGTCAAGAGACAAGGGATTGAATTTGTAACTGCCAAACAAAAAATAGATGCAGCAGTCCGAGAGATCTTGGAATCTCTTACGGGAATCAGTACTAGAGTTGGTGACATGGTGAGTAAAATTCAAGATACGCAACTCTCAACCTTCACCAAGCTCACTCAAATTCTGAGCCACACTTTTGATCTGAAGATTGAATTTGAGTTGATAAAGAGTACATTGAACACTATTGCAAACTGTCAGCCTGAAGTCATCAGCAAATTTCAAGATGTTAAGTCTGAATTGGAGACCCTCTCAAAGAATCTTAAACAAACTCTCTCAAAGCAAGATTCTACCACCTCTCTTGTGGACAAACTTGGGTATACATTTCATCGAAAGCTAGATGACCTATTAGAACTCTTGAGAAATCTTCCCAATTCTATGCTCAACAGATCTGCAACCCCTGGTTCCAGCAGTGCATATCCTCCTAGAGACAGGGGGAGTTTCAGAGGTCAATGATTCCCAAGATTTCCCCATTCTTTTTGATCATGAAAAAGGGGGAGAATATATTATGGTGAAGATGGACATGTATGAAAGTTTACAGTTTACTAACTGATGGATAGTTTTTCAAGCTTATAGTTTTCTGATGGACAATTTTTTAGGTTTCTGATGTAAAAATGCTGAACGAGATAGTTCATTCAGACACTTGTCTGTATTCTCTTACTGTACACAGAAATGTAACTTCTGCATAGTGCATATTTGTGTTGGATGCATGTTTTATGTTGAATGTTATCTTTGCCATGCATGTCAACAAGTAAATTCTCTACTAGTTTCAATCATACATGAATTATAGTTGTCATCATCAAAAAGGGGGAGATTGTTGGAACCCTAGTTTTAATGATGACAATCTATGAGTCATGTGAAGACTGGATTGCATAAGTTTGTTTGCATTTGATCATTTCATATGAAATGTATGTCTGTGCACAGTTGAGTCTTTCAGCATACAAGGTCTGTGTACCTTGCGTTTGTTGCATACAGTCCATGCATAGGTTAAAGAAGTCAGTGCATAGTCAGGTCCGTGCATAACATGCATTGCATATAGCCTGGTCAGTGCATGTCTTAGTTCTTTGCATATTCAGGGTCGGTGCAATGCTTCCATAATCGGTGCATGTTCAAAGTCCTTCATATGAGAGTCCGTGCATAACATGCATTGCATATAGCCTGGTTAGTGCATATCTTACATTCTGCTTACAGAAGTCAGTACAGCTTTCGCCTTGTATATACAAAGTCCGTGCTATTCCCTATGGCTCCGGTCGGTGCAATGGTTGGTCCGTGCATACTTAGTTCATAGAAGGTTGGCACAGTGTTGGTATTAGCTTCGTTAGCGTCAGTGCATATTTGGTGTAAGCTTGAGTCGGTGCATTGCTTGTCTTGCATATCCATCCTTGGTGCAGCTCCTGTTTACGCATTCACCAAAGTCAGTGCATTCAATAGTCGGTGCAATCTTTGGCCTAAGGCATATCTAGGTCGGCGTACATAGAAGATCGGTGCAAGCTTTTGCTTGGCCTACATTCCAACATCGGTGCATTTCATTACTGAAGTTAGTGCACTCTTGCAGGATGCACCCACGCGTAGTCTGTGCATACCTCATTATGTACACCGATGGTCTGTATGTGTGACTTGCCTAATATATGTATCAAGTCAGTGCATGTTGACTTATTCATATACGGGTCTGTGCATGCATAAGTCTGCCTATAACATGTTTGACCTAATGACTATTGCTCTCTTGATAGAGATTTTCTCTCCAGAGAACTGAGGCCAAGTGATCATAACTTCTAAAGTGGCACATGATCGAAGAGTGAAGGAGGTGCTAGGATCGAGACACGTGGAAAGCATTGAGCTAGGATGCTGCCACGTGGGCCAAGGCATTTGGGCGGGAATCGTGGAAAGCACACGCCCTTCATCTGATGCTCGTGAAGAAGAAATAGAAGAGGAAGTAGAGTGAGTGAGCATGATACAGAAGAAGAATCTGAGAGAAAAAGGAGATCGAGCACCTGAAAAGAAAAGAGAGAGAAAAAGAGAGAGAGATAGCTTGAAGGAAAGTAAGAGCAGCACATTGAAGATCAGGTCTTCCGTAGTGTTCTCTGGATCAGATCTGAGACACTTGGCTCCTGCGTGAGCATCTTAGTTTGGATTTATTGACAGCCCTCTGTTGCTGTGTTTTGTTCTTTTTGTTCTTTCTTCCTTGATACTCGTTCAAGCTATTCGTCAGTGGTTGCAGAGGAGGTTTCCTCTGGTCGGCTAAGCTGTAAAGCCCAGCGGGTCAAGCTATTTGTCAGCGTTGCAGAGGATTGGTTCCTCTGGACAGCAAGTTGTGTTGCTCAGCAGTTGTAGGCAAGCTGTGAGGCCAGCGGTCTTTCAAGCTGTGAGTCAGCAGGAAGCCATACTCTAGTTGAAGTATGGGGTGGATGTAGGTCAGCTGACCGAACCACCTAAAATATCTTGTGCAGTGTGGTTAAATGCTTTCTCGTGTAAGATTTTTTGTTCCTAATCGCCTAGATAGCTTCCGTATGTATGTCTTCAAATAGTTGATTAGGCGTGCATCTCTAGTGTTTGAGAAAGTGTCCGCTGAATAAGCCGTCATAATTCTATTCAACTTTAAAATTGGGCGAATTGTTTTAAGAAGATCCATTCACCCCCCTCTGGATCTACGTTTCTTCCCATTTCCGCACCCATCAGGAGGGGGACAAGTGGAGAGGGGAAATCTCATCGCCCGTACGGAGAGGCCAAATGAGGTCTAAACCTTACCAAACGAGGCCCAACTCTTCGAAGTGGTAGCCCCCGGGCCCACTTAGTATAAATCCTAAAAACTCACTCGGTACAAGCGCTTCCTAGGTGACTTTCGGGTTGGGAAGTCTGAGCATCAGTACGATCGGGAAAGCTCCCCCAGAGCCCCCTATTCCCTATCCCGACCATGCACTCATCACTCGGGAGACTACTCCTGGGCAAGTGCCTATCGCTCGGGCTCACTGATGGAAGCTTATTAGTATGGCCATTGCGAATCCCTTAATGGCAGGAAGCTCAAGGGGATAGGGAGACCAAGAGCCGTGTGCTACAAGGAGCCCACATGAAGGATGTAACCCCCCCTGAGACTCCTCCGCTTACAGGGATCATTCGCACAACGGGCCATTATTTAAACTGAAAAAGCCCTACTTCACCTTTTGGTGGAGAGGGATCTCGCGCTCCTATCTTCCTCCTCACTATTCCCTTCGCACCAGAGCTCTACTGTTTTGCTGACTTAAGCATCGGAGGGTCTTCCTCGGGGATCTATCCCCAGGCACCTCTGACTCGTTTCCCTTCTTGCAGTTCACATTTCAAGTGTACGAGGTCATCCTCTTCCCCGCTCAGGAGCAGCGCGAGATCACCCCTCTTCAACATGTGATGCAAAAGAAAGAAATTAAGAAGAGAAAGCCAAGTCGAGTTCACCCTCTTGCTCAATCAAATAAAAAAATGAAGGCAGACAAATCAATTGAGTAAGAGTGACAAATAGCTGATACAGGTGACAAATAAATAGATAAGGGTGACAAATAGGTGTTACCCGTGACAAATGGCCCGTAAGGCAGTTGTGAATGCGTCACTTTAGCATGCTTAAATGTGAAAGAAAATGGTAATGGTAAATGAAGGTGTTGACAGAAAGAAGCAAAGGAGGGAGCATGCGGTGCTCGAATGGATGTGATCGCCAGAAGAGAGTATCCTCAACAATAATGACAGAATAATTATAAAAGAATGATCGCGGGCAAATACCTGATAAAGCGGGGAATGTGAGTTCTACTTCCTCCTTCAACCGGCCGGCCGGCTAAGGGGGTCTTTTGATTTGGATAACCCTGAAATCAACATAAACAAACACAGATCGCACTGAATCAGAAACGAACTTGTGCAGTATCGATTCTTAACTCAAATAAATGCATGCAGATGGAAGCTAACACACCTTATGTGTTCTTTTAAACCCCTTAGTGTAAAGGGTGGTAAATGAATGCAATGCATGCAAAAGAAATCTAGCGAGTGCTAGATACAGGTATGACTGAAGGAATGAAATGAGATGATGCAAATGAAATGAAGGAAGAAATGGAATGAGGAGAAAACGGAGGGATGTCCTCCAATCGGGTGAAACTACATAATAATCTTCTGTGTTGTGTTCTATTCCCTTCCTTAGTTCGTTCTCCTGGTGATGGTGCTGATGCCTTCTCCCCGCGCGGGAACAAAAATGGCAAATTTATAGGAGAAGAGTCCTAAAACGAGAAGGATTCCAAGCGAGGAAGGAGGGATAGACTTCCCCAAGAGGCGGCAGGATCAAAATGGGCAATAACCAACCAGGGAAGGGGTCCAGATAAAATCAGAAATGCAAGAAGAATTGGCGTCTACTTCACACGTCACTAAGGGTGAGCACGGTTTGGTTTGGTTTGATTTTAAGAGAAATTTTCTCAAACCAAACCGAACTGAATTAAGGCTTCAACCCGAACCCAACCAAACCAAACTAGTTTGAAACCAAACCAAACCAAACCGAATTAATTCGGTTTGGTTCGGTTTGGTTCGGTTTGAACCATATTCATCTCCCATTTTATAAATTAGATTGGATTCAAATAACATTAGAGAAAGGTAGGGTAAAAGAATATCTACCAAATAAAGTAAATATTAAAAAAATAACATACAAAGTTGTAACTTGTAAGAACAAGCTCCATAATATTTTTACATAAAAAATTAAGAACTTCAGTTACAGTAAAATAGAAGGTGATTTGAAACCTATTTCATAAAGTCGAAAATCCCATTAGAATGGTGGGAATTGGACTTTTTAAATTCAGATTTATAATTACATATACATTTATATTAGTTTGATAAAAATATTCTTAAATTCAAGTTATTCGGTTTGGTTTGATTTTGTTTGGTTTCTTAAACTTCAAAACCAAACCAAACCAAATTTTTTAATACGGTTCGGTTTGAACCCAAACCAAATTTTTTTAAATTTCAACCCAAACCAAACCGAACCAAATTGTTTGGTTCGGTTTGGTTTTCGAGTTGAACCCGAATAATGCTCACCCCTACACGTCGCTAATTGAATACACGTCCACCATGACGGACACACATTCTTGAGCTTAATTTAGTAATTCCAAACTCTCCATAAGAATTGGCATCTC
Organism: Amorphophallus konjac; assembly: GCA_022559845.1. Classification (NCBI taxonomy): domain Eukaryota; kingdom Viridiplantae; phylum Streptophyta; class Magnoliopsida; order Alismatales; family Araceae; genus Amorphophallus; species Amorphophallus konjac. Next base: position 318,068,548 of record CM040120.1, on the reverse strand, counting down.
CCATACCAGGCGTTAATTAATTGGCGTCCACATAAACGGTCACTCATTCTTGATCAAAATTGAGCAATAATTATCAGTAAAAGAATTAGCGTCTGCTATAGAAGTCGCCATTTCCAAAAATCAGAAAATAATCAATAAATAGCTGAAGAATGAGTGTCTATGCTGGTAGTCACCCTTAAAAATTAGCATCTATAGCAGAGGACACAAATTCAAAAAAAATTTGAAGAATAGAAAAAATCTTCTTATTCAGTTCAGGATGAAATCCACTTTGAGACATTGCATTGTGACATGAGATTTAGTCACCTTAGTGTCAATTTTAGCGTGTCTACAACTGCGCCGCCTTGGCTTCTGCTTTGCAAGGGAGCGAAGTAGAATAAGGTGTAATAGAATGAAGCGGAATGAAGTGGGAGCGTACTGAAAAGTAGATGCCAAGGTGTGATGTGACACGCCTCCGACACTAAGCGTTTGGAAATATTTCCATAGTTCAGAATGAAACAATCTTGGATGACTCCAAGGAAGCAACAATTGCTCGGATGAAAACTAAGCCAAAGGAAAACGTGCGCGCGGGCACAAAGGACACCATTGGAGAGCGATTACCAACCAATGTGGACGTGCTACAACCAAGGTGGAAGGAAAAACTAAGAAATTAAGATGGGAATCCAATCAAAGGTGCTTTCAAGGAATCAGCTTCAACGGCTTCAGGGAGAACATAGTACTTGATTTGGAATGGAATATCTCATGTCAACTGTAATTGAGAGTTAGTGGATTTCACTATTGCCCAAACAAGAAAACTTTTCAGCGATGAAACAAAAAGTCCTATATGATGCATGCTAGGCTAAAATAAAAAAATTTAAAACAAACTAAAAATAGAAAACAATCAAGGATAATATTGTTAAACCATCCAAACCTGGTCCAGAACCCATATCTTTAAGTTGACACAAAGCCTAAGCTCGTTTATCCATGCATCAACTTAGAAATTGGAACCATCGTCCCAAGCCTTAGATAGCCGAATGGCCTATCCGTATGATCAAGAATTCCCTGGAACTATCACTGTTTTTGATAAAGGGGAACTCAAATTCCAGGTTCATCTAGACTACAAGGTCCTTGATATGCTATAATAACGTAGATAACCTATAGTAAAGATGCATATAGGGATGGAATACAGAGGTGTTACCAACATAGCAACTCTGGGTACTTCAAAAGCATATTTCTTGCACTCACAACGTATTAGTCCAATAAACAAGCATTGGTAATTAAAAATGAAGTAAATCCTGACAAGAAATGGTGTCATATATAATAGTTGCTTATTTAAATAGCGTCCACCGTGGTGGACGTTTATTCTCCGCATTTTCACAATTCAAATTCCAAAAAATAAGTAATAGTGACAGTTTAAGGGGACACTCATTATCCGCAATTTTAAAATTTAAATAGAAAAATCAAGAAATCGCGTCCCTTATGACAGTCGCTCATTTAATGTGCGTCGACAGATTTAGACGCCAATTCCTTGTCACATGCGAAATTTTAAACCATGCCGGAAACTACCGTTCAAAGCCCTAATCACTCTCAAACTCAAACTCCATGAGGGTTTCCCTATATAAACCATGACCTAAATATTGGACACGGATGGACGCTAAGATCTAGAGGGGGGTGAAAAGATCTACCCCTTAAAAACACAAGTAAGAAAAACACAGCGGAATAAAAAGTTCTTCTATAAAACAATCAAATAAAGCTGAACTCACAAGGTAATCTTATGCATTCATCTAAGAGAGAAATATGCAAACAGGATGTGTACACAAGCAACACGAGCAAAAACAAACACATAGACACTAGGGATTTTTAGGTGGTTCGACTTTCACCTACATCCACCCCACACTCAGACCGAGTGTGGATTACTGCTGAATCACAACTTCTAACCACTGATCCACATCTTTGGGGATTGGATCCCTACAAACCGCTGATCCACAATTTTGGGGATAATATCCCAGACTGCTGAGCCTCACAGCTTGCTACCGCTGAGCTTTACAGCTTGCTACCGTTGAGCCTTACAGCTTGGCTGACCGAGGACACACCCTCACACACTGACTTACAGCTGGACAAAGTTCAGAAAAATAAAATGAAAGACGAGAAAAGCAATGTAGCTCTTCAATGAGCAGATTGACTCTGGATTTGATCTACGAGTCAAGTACAAGAATCGATGCTCTGAAACTATCTTCAATCTAAAGCTTTCGATCCTTCTCTCTCCTTCTAGCTTCTCCTCTCTCACTCTAGCTCTCTTAAGGTTTCTCTCACTTTTCTTAATTTGCTCGCTCTCTTCTTTTTCTACTCTATTGTCTTCTTGATCTTCAGAGGGGCTTATATATGTCTTCTATCTTCAGCCTCACAAGCTCACGCATTGGGCATGTGGAGAGCTCGTTCACGCCTTCCTGAAGATGACACGTGTCAGGACTAGATTGGTGAGCATATCCTTGTTGGCAGAATCTTTTGGACGTGTCTGCCTCGGATCACGTGCTCAATCATAGGCTTCCATGATGCGCTCGCTTTACCCTGCAATTCAGACAAGAGTTAGTTAAGAGAAAGGATTGCACCGAGTTTGACTTGGCATAGAATAGGGTATGCACAGACATTTCAGACAAACATAGCATATATACATAGACCCTTCTAAGCCAATGGCACACCCTGTACTGACATTTTAAGTCAATGCAAGATGTGCATAGACTTTCATGTATGTTCAACAAGAAAATGTGCACAGACATTACATACACGATGATCATGATGCACTGACTGAAGCATGCATGGACAAGGGTGCACAGACCTTTACCTTTGTATGTAAAATAGCATGCACTGACTATATGTGCAAATGATGAACAATGCACCGACCTTGGGAGAATAGAGACAAAGAAAGCACCGACGTTTTATGTTCAAAGCAGCAAAGTATCCACCGACCTAGCCTCTTGTGTAAGAACAGTAACGTGCACAAACCTTGTAACGTACACCGAGCAACGTGCACTGACCTGAGTTGTATGCGATGCAGAACATGCACAGACTTAGTGAGCATATATGCACAGACCTATATGCATGAGACGCGGCCAGCACCGACCTTGGGTAAGCATAGGATAAAAGATGCACTGACCCTATGATAATGTAAAATGTTCACAACTGCACTGACATTGTGTACACACAAGGCAAATGTGCACATGCCTATGCATGCATATGTCAAACGAATGCACCGACTTAGTTAAGTGTAGACTGAGACATGCACAGACTTTCATGAGTAATACAGCCTTTGCACAGGCCTATATGAACAAACTACAGGAACTTGCATCGACTATGATTTGCCTAACGAAAGATATGCACAGACCTCAACGTTGAGACTCTATATGCATTAGGGATAGACATTGCACAGACAATGTCAACTTGATCAACGAAGAATGCACAGAGTCTGTACTCAAGAGACAAACTATGCACAAACACAATTTGACTTATGAAATGCTAGCATTTCTGAGACTCAATATTTATCATCATCAAGGAGCAGAAAAGTAAAATGAATTATTGTCTATCATGTTGACAAACATGTTTGCCAATCATCAAAACAAAGTGGGAGACAAATTCATAGAATTCTTATGCTCCAAACATATATGACATCATACAAGTATGAGTCATAATATTTGTCATCATCAAAACACAACATCCAACATTCTCCCCCTTTTTGATGATGGCAACACATTTATATATTGAAGAATGCATTTTAGATTTTGATGACAACAAAAAGATAGAATGTTGCATAATGCAAAAGATGCACATGTAGAAACAAGATAAATGCACAATCTCTCCCCCTTTATGCAGAACACTTTCACTCACAAAATCACCTCATCAAAATCAACTGCCACTGCCAAAATCACTCCCCATTTGCCATTAGCAGAAAGGATAGGGAAGGAAAGTACTGAGATAAGTACCACAGTGAAGAGGATATCAGATGTGACAAACTATTTAGGCTTTTCAGTAATCAAGCAAGTAAAGCACAGATTCTTCTAGAATAAGAATGCATATAGAGAATTCCCGAACTTATGTGATTTAAAAATTATGAAGGTGAGAGACTATCTACATCACTCTTTGAGAACTTGTCTGAGGAGACTTTCAATAGTAATTAACCAGGAGTTCATAGGACATGTCAACTTTTGTCTTACTAAATCTTGTTTATCTAAGTTTAAAGGCATCATCAGGAGTACCTGAAACTTGTATTGAGATTAAACATGCTCTACAGTATTGAATGAATCTTTTAGGGACAGTTTCATACATGTCTTCTCTTTATGGCTTTAGAACAGTCAAGTAGAATCTTGCCTTTTTACATAAGAGTACACGTTTATCAGACGCCAGTACCCCTAGTTACTCAGCAGGATCCACTATTCTATCTCAGGTATAGCTTCCACCTTTTTACGTAAGGGTACACGTTTATCAGACGCCAGTACCCCTAGTTACTAAGTGGAACTATCCTCTTAATTTTTGAACAAAGATAACTTGAAGCACTTCATGACATGAGTTTTTCTTCATTTCATTGATGAAGAATCCAGTTTCTCAGTGCATTCAATCATTGCTTTGTCTTTAGAGTATTTGATTTATCATTTTGTTTCAGCTGCCCATTTGATTTTCAGAAGGAGTTGTTTAAGAATAATACATGTGTTCAGATTATCTTAACCAATTCAGCCTGAGTTTAGATAAGGTTAGATTCTGAAAGACTCAATTAAACATGATATGTACGAAATGGTTAAGAACTATTAACAGGCATTCCACAGTCCTTCTTCATTGAGTTTAGTTGTTAGTCTCTGACAACCATTAAGTTTAAATCAACAATTCATTCAGGGTTTAATACTGCTTCTTATTAGAGAAGCTATCTGATTTTCAGCAGCTTGGATTAATGAACATTTCTATTAGTTTGTCATTTGACTAGGCACATGATTTCAAGAGAAGTTCAGATACAGATGCCAAGGATAAGATAGATCAAATAGACGGAGAGTGTATCTGACAAAATGAGTTTTTCAATGAGGTTGACACTGAAGATCGACAAAGGAAGTCGACATTATTTGACACTGATCAGTTTGACTCCTGCAGAATTATTCAGAGCTCCCCCTATCAAAATGTTTGAAATAAAATAAGATGCATGGGAAGGAATTGAAGGAGAGATAAGAAGCTGCTTACACTCCCCCTCAATGTATGCAAAGTCAACCAAGTTCAAAGATTAGAGGCAGATATGATCAATAAGTTCATGCTGAAAATTTGCAAAGACCAAGTTCTCTTCTTAGAAATTTAAATCTATCATTACCAAGAGGTTTGGTGAAAATATCAGCAATTTATCTTTCAGAAGCTATGAATTCAAGCTCAATTTCCTTTTTACTGACTTCATCTCTAAGAAAGTGATGTTTGATTTCAATGTGTTTTGTCCTAGAGTGGTGAAATGAATTTTTGGTTAAGGAAATAGCACTAGTGTTATCACAAAAGATTGTAATTCAACCGAGGTTGATAAGATAATCAATTAACTGGTGTTTTATCCAGAGACTTGGGCAGCACAGTTTCCTGCAGCCACATACTCTGCCTCGGCAGTGGATAAGGCTACAGTATGTTGTTTCTTGGATGCCCAAGACACTAGACACCCACCAAGAACTTGACAATATCCACTAGTACTCTTCCTATCTATCCTGCACCCGGCATAGTCTGTATCAGTGTAAGCTACAAGGTCTAGCTCACACTTAGCAGGGTACAACAGACCTAGGTCTAGGGTGCCAGACAGGTACCTAAAAATCGGTTTCACAGCTATTAAATGAGATTCCTTAGGACATGCTTTAAATCTAGCGCACAAACATACTTAAAATTGAATATCAGGACGAGATGCAGTAAGGTAGAGCAAGGATCCGATCATACCTCTGTAAATCTTGGGATCTACCATTTTACCTGCCGGATCAGAATCAAGACTAGTAGATGTCCCCATTGGTGCAGTTATAGCTTTGAGATTTTCCATCTTGAATTTCTTCAATAAGTCCTTGATGTACTTCTCTTGGGTTATGAAGGTTCCTTCTTTGGTCTGACTGATCTGCAGTCCAAGAAATAATTTCAGCTCTCCCATTGAGCTCATTTCAAACTCACTAGTCATGAAGGCTGAGAATTCCTTACACATGGATGAGTTAGTTGACCCAAACACTATATCATCTACGTAAATTTGAATAATCAGATTTTCTTTTTCACATATCTTTGTGAATAGGGTCTGGTCAACCTTACCTCTGAAAAATCCCTTTTCAGAGAGGAACTTACTCAGTCTATCATACCAAGCTCGAGGAGCTTGCTTTAACCCGTAGAGAGCCTTGTCAAGTTTATAAACATGATCAGAAAATTCAAGACATTCAAAACTAGGGGGTTGTTTGACAAAAACATCTTCCCTTATTTCACCATTTAGAAAAGTAGATTTGACATCCATCTGCTATAAAGTTATTCCTAGACTACATGTAGTAGCTAAAAGAATTCTAATAGCTTCTAGCCTTGCTATAGGGGCAAAAGACTCATCAAAGTCAATGCCAAACTCTTGGTTGTACCCTTGAGCAATTAGCCTAGCCTTATTTCTAACTATGTGACCCTGCTCATCAGTTTTATTCCGAAACACCCACTTGGTACCTATTATGTTGCCATGAGATGGCTTAGGAACTAAACGCCAGACCTTGTTTCTATCGAATTGACTTAGTTCATCATGCATGGCATTAATCCAGTGTTCATCCTGAAGGGCACCTTCTATGTTTTTGGGTTCTATTTGAGATACTAAAGCAAAGGAATTCAATTCATTTTCAATTCTTATGTTTGCTCTAGTTCTAGTCGGTTCATTAAGATTGCCAATTATGTTTTCAAGGGGATGGTCTCTAAGAAATTTAAGGTTAGTCACCTCATTACCTTAATTTCCACTTACCTCCCCCTGAGTATTTGGTCCTTCAGCTTCAGCTTCTTCAGCAGAATCTTCATTTGTCTTTAAAATTTCGCCATCAGTTTTGTCCCTGCATAAATCAATTTCAGTTTTGATTGCAGACTCATCAAACACAACATGAGGAGATTCTTCAACAAGGTTCGAGTTGAGATTAAAAACCCTATAGGCTCTAGATCGATCAGAATAACCTAGAAATATTCCAGGTTCACTCTTTGGTTCAAATTTATCAAGATCTCGTTTTGAATTAATGTGGAGAAAATATTTGCAGCCAAAGACCTTGAAATGAGCTAGGGAGAGTTTCTTACCTTTGAGAATCTTATAGGGAGTCATTTGAGTTTTGGGTCTTACCAGGGCTCTATTAATTATATAACATGAAGTGTTGATAGCCTCTGCCCAAAACTTTCTAGGTAAGTTCCCTTCCACTAGCATGGTCCGAGCCATTTCAACTAAGGTTCGGTTTCTCCTTTCCACCACTCCATTTTGCTCTGGAGTTCTTGGTGATGAGAACTTGTGTGTAATTCCATTTTCCCTGCAAAAATTATCAAAATGTGAGTTGACAAACTCACCACCACGATCATACAAGATGTTTAAGATAGTATGCTCATTTGTCTATTTTATTTTGTAAAAGAGCTCCTGAAATTCTTCAAAGGCTTCATTTTTACGAGACAAGAAAAAGACCAATGTATATCTAGAAAAATCATCAACAAGTACAAAACCATATCTTTTCCCTGATAAGCTAATCGATGTAGTGGGTCCAAATAAATCCATATGAATTAGCTCATAGAGTTTTGAAGACAGGTTTTCAGATCTAGATTTAAATGATTTTATAGTCTGTTTACACTTGGTGCATGCTTCACAGATTTTATTATCATCTTTGAATGAAATTTCAGGGAGTCCTTTAACCATGTAGTACTTATGCAATTTATGAAGCACACTATAACTAGCATGACCTAATCTACGATGCCACAGGTAGGCTAGGTCATCTTTATTGACACTTAGACAAAGATTAGAGTGAGCTACATCATCTAAATCAATCATATAGATGTTATTGATTCTTTTACCAACAAATTTAACCGAATCAGAATTTGGTTCAAAGATGGTGCCTGTAAGAGAATCAAAAACAACTTTATGACCTTTGTCACATAATTGACTAATGCTAAGAAGGTTATAAGCCAAACCTTCAACTAACAGAACTTCTTCAATAACACAGGAGGAACACTTACCAACTTTTCCTGAGCCAATTATTTTACCCTTAGTGTTACCTCCAAAAGTGACATGACCTGGATCTTTCTTTACAAACATGCTAAATTTTGCTTTATCTCCGATCATGTGTCTGGAGCAGCCACTATCCAGATACCACTTGTTATGACTGGCTGCCAGGCATACCTGCAAGAGGATCAAGTAGAATGATTTGGAACCCAGAGTTTCTTGGGTCCTAGAAAAACATTAATTTCTTGGAGACTAGAAACAAGATGTTTTGGTATCCACATTTAATTTGGCTTTTTCATGACAATTGTGGATTCCTTTTTAATCTATTTGTTCTTCTTTTTCTTCACACTTTCATCATTCGAAGACTGTTTCTGAGATGTGGCCTTTTTCAATTTATTAAAATTATTCTAAAAGTTTCTTTGCTAGAGCTTAGTCCATTGAGCCTTGGGAGAAGTGGGTGCATTATAGACCCTAGCCTGTCTAGGCATGATATTGACATAGCCATAGGAATTTGGGTTCCAGAAGTTTGTGTGCCTAGTCTGCCTATGAGAGTTCCATGGATGAGACCGATACATCTGAGTGGAATGATAGTTCTGGAGATGCTGCATAGGCTTCATATTACTCTGACCTTTCCAAGTTGGCTGGGAGTAGGAGTTGTAGTGTGTAAAATGATTAGGAACATTCTGATGGTAGCCTTTACCAAGGTCCTCTACCTAGGCCCTTCTGAGGGAGTTTGGTAGTTCTGGCTTTGGGATTTTCTTGCACTTTAGCTTTGGCAGACTGACTCCTACCCTGGCTTTTGGTCTGATGTGTGGGAGTGTATGAACATGATTCCCCAGACACTTCCACCTTCCCTTTGCCCTTGTCCTTGGCTTTGGGCTTAGTTTTCTCAATGTTTTTAGCCTTATTCTTATCTTGATTTTCTCCATGGGTCATATTTATCAGGGGTTGAAATGTCCCCTTTTCTGCTATAAATGATGTGGTTCTCACATCGAACCTAACCTTATTTGTTGGGTTAAAACCCAACCCTTCCTTTCTGAAATTGCTTCTAGTGCCCAAGATAGCATTCAGATTTTCTATGCCTTTTACCATGCTTTCAAGAGATTTTTTCTTTTCTTTGTTTTCTTTTTCTAATTTTTCTATTGACTTTCTCAACTCATTGTTTACACCATTGACAGCTTCATACTTCTCAGTAGCAATTTTTTTTTCTTTCTGAAATTCATGAATTTTCATTTTAAGTTCATCAATGGTTTTTAGCAAATTCTCATTTTCAATCATCAAATCATTTATCATGCATATGCTACCTTCAGCTTCATTCAGGGAGTTCTTTAGTTCTGAATTTTCAATTTGCAGACATGTAAGTTTATCAGACAAGGAAGTATCATTGACTAATGAATTTACTTTCCTTTTTAAATGTTTGTTCTCCCTACGCATGTCTTCATATTTTTCTAACAGTTCAACATAGGGATCTTCCCTTTTATTCTGTGTAAAATTATCTAAAGGGGAAGTTACCTCATCATCGCCGTTGGCCATCAGGCAGATTTTTTCTTCTTTTTCACTGTTAGAGGAGCTTCTCTGACTTTCTTCTTCTTCATCGCTCTAGGTACTGACCATAGATTTCCCCTTTTTGTTCTTCAACCTGGGCTGTTTGTCCTTGAGCTCAGGAAAGTCTGCTTTGAGATGCCCTACCTTCCTACAATTATAACAAACAATGGCATCAGTTTTCTTCGCAGATTCAAATTTATGTTTGGGCTGTCTCTTTCTAGAAAAATATTTTCTTCTCAGCCCTTTCCCTTCCTTCCTCAGGAATTTCTTGAAGTTCCTGGTAAACATAGCAAACTCATCCTTATCATCCTCAGAGCTAGTACAGCTATATTCACTTGATGACCCTTTGCTAGAATTTGCTTTAAGAGCTAGGGGCTTCCTTCTCTTCTCAGATTCATCAATTTTCTTAAGGTTCAACTCATATGTCATGAGAGAACCAATAAGCTCATCCACAGTGGTCTTAGCTAGGTCCCTAGACTCTTCAACTATAGTGGCCTTCGTGTGTCATATGGGTGTCAGGGACCTCAGAATCTTTCTAACAACCTCATGGTCACTATAGACCTTTCCTAGACTTCTCAAACTGTTCATGATCACATTCAACCGAGCGTACATTTCAGAAATAGACTCCTCAGGCTTCATTTTGAAAGCCTCATACTCTGAGACTAACATATTCGCCTTAGTCTCTCTAACCTGAGATGTCCCTTCATAGATGATCTCCAATTTGTCCCACATCTCCTTAGCAGTGGTGCAGGTGGAAACTCTGGAAAATTCTGTGGGATGGAGAGCACACTGTATAGCATTTATAGCACCTCAATTCAGAGTGGACTTTCGGATGTGCTCCTTAGTCTAGAATTCCTCATCTAGAGGTAAATCAAATGGACATTTACTCACGACCTTCCAGATTTCGTAATCCTTAGCACAGAGAAACACCTGCATCCTATTCTTCCAGTAGGCGTAATTGCTACCATTAAAGAATGGTGGCTTGCTGGTTGAGTGACTCTCAACGACAACACCTTTAGCATCCATGACTGATCTCTCCGGTATGTGAGGCCCTAAGGGAGAGTTAGGCTCTGATACCACCTGTTGGACATGGATGGACGCTAAGATCTAGAGGGGGGGTGAATAGATCTACCCCTTAAAAACACAACTAAGAAAAACACAGCGGAATAAAAAGTTCTTCTATAAAATAATCGAATAAAGCTAAACTCACAAGGTAATCTTATGCATTCATCTAAGAGAGAAATATGCAAACAAGATGTGTACACGAGCAAAACGAGCAAAAACAAACACACAGACACCAGGGATTTTTAGGTGGTTCGGCTTTCACCTACATCCACCCCACACTCAGACTGAGTGTGGATTACTACAGAATCATAGCTTCTATCCGCTGATCCACAGCTTCGAAGATTGGATCCCTACAAACCGCTGATCCACAGCTTTAGAGATAATATCCCAGACTGCTGAGCCTCACAGCTTGCTACCGCTGAGCTTTACAGCTTGCTACCATTGAGCCTTACAGCTTGGCTGACCGAGGATACACCCTTGCACGCTGACTCACAGCTTGACAAAGTTCAGAAAAATAAAATGAAAGATGGAAAAAGTAATGTAGCTCTTCAATGAGCAGATTGACTCTGATTTGATCTACGAGTCAAGTACAAGAATCGATGCTCTGAAACTATCTTCAATCTAAAGCTTTCGATCCTTCTCTCTCCTTCTAGCTTCTCCTCTCTCACTCTAGCTCTCTTAAGGTTTCTCTCTCTTTTCTTAATTTGCTCGCTCTCTTCCTTTTCTGCTCTATTATCTTCTTGATCTACAGAGGGGCTTATATATGTCTTATGTCTTCATCCCTCACGAGCTCACACATTGGGCGTGTGGAGAGCTCGTTCCCACCTTCCTGAAGATGACAAGTGTCAGGACTAGATTGGTGAGCATATCCTTGTTGGTAGAATCTTCTGGACGTATCTGTCTCGGATCACGTGCTTAATCATAGGCTTCCATGATGTGCTCACTTTACCCTACAATTCAGACAAGAGTTAGTTTAGAGAAAGGATTGCACCGAGTTTTACTTGGCATAGAATAGGGTATGCACAGACATTTCAGACAAACATAGCATATATACACAGACCCTTCTAAGCCAATGGCACACCCTATACCGACGTTTTAAGTCAATGCAAGATGTGCACGGACTTTCCTGTACGTTCAACAAGAAAATGTGCACAGACATTACATACACGATGATCATGATGCAATGACTGAAGCATGCATGGACAAGGGTGCACATACCTTTTCCTTCGTATGTACAAGAGCATGCACTGACTATATGTGCAAATGATGAACAATGCACCGACCTTGGGAGAATAGAGACAGAAAGCACCGACGTTTTATGTTCAAAGAAGCAAAGTATGCACCGACATAGCCTCTTGTGAAAGAACAGTAACGTGCATAGACCTTGTAACGTACGCCAAGCAACGTGCACTGACTTGAGTTGTGTGCAATACAGAACATGCACAGACTTAGTGAGCATATATGCACAGACCTATATGCATGAGACGCGGTCAGCACCGACCTTGGGTAAGCATAAGACAAAAGATGCACTGACCGTATGATAATGTAAAATGTTTACAACTGCACTGACCTTGTGTACACACAAGCCAAATGTGCACAGGCCTATGCATGCATATGTCAGACAAATGCACCGACTTAGTTAAGTGTAGACTGAGACATGCACAGACTTTCATGAGCAATATAGCCTTTGAAAAGACCTATATGAACAAACTACAGGAACTTGCATCGACTATAATTTGCCTAACGAAAGATATGCACAGACCTCAACGTTGTATGCTCAATGATGAAAGTTGCACATACTCTATATGCATTAGGGATAGACATTGCACATACAATGTCAACTTGATCAACGAAGATTGCTCAGAGTCTGTACTCAAAAGACAAACTATGCACAGACACAATTTGACTTATAAAATGCTGGCATTTCTAATACTCAATATTTATCATCATTGAGGAGTAGAAAAGTAAAATGAATTATTGTCTATCATGTTGACAAACATGTTTGCTAATCATCAAAATAAAGTGGGAGACAAATGCATAGAATTCTTATGCTCCAAACATATATGACATCATACAAGTATGAGTCATAGTATTTGTCATCATCAAAACACAACATCCAACACTAAAGAGTTTCCTGGCCTCAAACAAGGGTTCAAAACGTTCAAAGCTCTCAACGACTGTGCTGCGACAGCAATCGGCACAGATGGATCACTTTCTTCAACACCCAATAAAGAAGACGAAGATGAGCCTACCAAGGATCACAGAAATTGACGGGCACATCAGTAGAAAGATAGAGATGAATCAGGTGAGTTTGAGCATTAGTTCTAACAGAAATACTGCATCAGGTTCTCTGACACCACTCTTTCATCTTTTTCTATCTTATGTTTGTCTATTTAACTCTCATGACTATCCCACTATCCCTAGAGCACGAAGGTATACTCACAAGAAGTGGCTTCCCCTCCTCCTCTCAAAAATCACCCTAGATATGAGATCCTTTCTCTCCCGATGGCAGCTTCTAGGCTTAATTACCCATGCCAATCACTATCAAGACATCCACTTAGATTGGGCTGTCATAGGCGCCCTCTTGGAAATCTGGCACCTAGGTACACTCACCTTCCTCTTCCCCACCTTTGAAGCCACAATACTCCTGGAAGAAGCAGAGATGCTACTGGGGTTAAAAAGGATGAAACAAGGTGAAGAAGAGAGGATGGCAACTGTGCCTAACCCAATAAGCCCAATAGAGATATTAGCAGGCCTAATTCCCAGTTCAAAGATAGTGAATCAAATTCGAGTGAACAAAGGGATCAACTTAATGAAGTTGGCTACATGGGTATACAAGCAATTGGGCCAAGCCAAGGAGGAGGAGATGGAAAATATCATGAAGGGCTTTATTATATGTCTAGCAGGAGTTCTACTCTTCCCTACAATAGATGATTTTTTGGAAGAAGATCAATTGAGTGCAATATGTGCGATCTGGGAAGGAAAGAGAATAGGTCAGGCGGTCCTAGCCTACCTATATAGTGGGCTTACCTCGGCATCCATGGGAAGACTTTTATGTGAGTCGATGCTTCTCCTTACTAGTTGGGTGGAACTCCACTTAAAATTCGACCTATGTGAAGAATCTCAACAAGCCTCTAGGATATTCTCTAAGAGCCAACTCCACTACATGACCGGTGTACTTGGATTGTGTAAGAGAGTGGTTAATCAGGTGCCCAAGCTAAAGAAGAGAGTGGACTGGAGGGATCACTTCAAAACGATGCCACAGACCATGTTTACCAGTGCATCAGGAGTCCTCAAAACCCAAGATCTTAGCGCTCGGCTCTCTCCCGGAGTGGAATTATGGCTCATCGGCGCCACAGCTTTCATCCTTTATAATTCGCACATATGCCTAACTCAGCTTGGCTTGCCACGCCATCTCATGGAGGATGCTTCTCATCTGTCACCTATCAAGAAAAGGGACCTAGCAGGCAGTGGAGATGGAGAAGAAATTAACACCATCAAAGCTCTCTGGCGCGTGAACAAACTACACAAGCCCCTGGAACATGTTGAAGAAGACAGAGATCAGTGGAAGATTTATGTAATAACACTTAGGAAATTGAGACCTAAAGTGGCTCATTGATGTATTTTGATCTTTCTTTTCAATAAAATGAATCATTTCCACCTTGACTGAGCCAAAATTATTGTAATGAATGATCATTCTTCCAAGATTGATAGCTGTTACAAAAAACAAGATTATCAGAGAAATGGCATCCGAGGGTGACATCACACATTTAAACTGCGTCTATTTTGAATGTCGCCAATTTTGATAAATTCCCAAATTAAAAATTCAATTTCCAAGAATTGCCGTCTTCCAATGCAGTCGCCCATTCTTAAATATATCATTCGGTCTTTAAATCAAAATTCAATTCCAAAAATAGCGTCTCCTAAAATGGTCACCCATTATTAAATGAACGTCATCCGTAACAGACGCTTATTCATTTATTATTTTAAAAACCAAGAATTAGCGACTTCCACATCGGACGTAGATTCATTCCAAAAATTCTTTTTTTTTAAACACGAACCGCCTTCCATCCTCTCTCACCTCATTCCATCATCTTCTCCCTCAAACCCTTGCAACGAAACCTCCTCCACCTCCCTTTCTTCCCTCTCTCTCCACTCTTACCACGGTGATGTATGCTAGGGGCTCCACACCCGGCAAGCGGCAGCGGGTGACGGTGTCGGAGACGGTGGATCTCATCGGTGACAAGGAGGGAATGGCAGCCGAGGAAGCGCAACCGGCGACAATGGGGCAACCGGTAGCGGCGGAGGCAGTGGAAGAGGTAGAAACGGCGGCTGCAGAAGCAGAAGAAGAAGGAGGAGATGAAGAAGAAGAAGAGGGAACCGAAGATGAAGAGGAAGGAGAGGAAGAGGAAGAAGAAGAAGCAGAAGAAGAAGGAGGAGAGGAAGAAGAAGAAGAGGGAACCGAAGATGAAGAGGAAGGAGAGGAAGACGAAGAAGAAGAAGCAGAGGGCGGCGATAACGGCGGCTGCGGCGGACCCACAAAGGCGGTAGAAGCGCCACCGGCATCGGTCGCAGCGGCTCTACAGCCACGACAACGGCGACAACCCCCACCTCGCCATCCACTGCGAGGGGTAGTGGATCAAATCGAGCCCAGGAAGGTAAATTCACCCATTTCTCTCTTTTTTTATTTTTTTAATTTAATAAAACAATGGCATGCTTCTCAGAGAAACAACATCCACTTCTGTGGGTGCAGAAAGGAAATAACGTCCGCCATGACGGACGCAGAATTTTTTGTTATTTTAGAAAATTAGAGGAGAAAAAGAAACAACGTCTACCATAACAGACGCAATTCCTATTGTTTTATTTAGAAAAATGAGGGGAAAAAGAAACAACGTCTGACATATCAGACGCAATTTTTTTTCTTTTTTTTGATAGAAAAAAAGGAGAAAAAGAAACAACGTCCGTCATGACGGACGCAGAAAATTTTTTATGGGTTTTATTAAAAAAAGAGGGCAAAGAAGCAACGTCCACCATGACGGATGCAATTTTTTTATAAAAATAGAGGGAAAAGGAAACAACGTCCGCCATGACGGACGTAATTTTTTTAGAAAAATAGAGGGAAAAGGAAACAACGTCTGCCATGACATACACAATTTTTTTTAGAAAAATGGAGGGAAAAGGAAACAACGTCCGCCATGACGGACGTAATTTTTTTTTAAAAAAATAGAGGGAAAAGGAAACAACATCCGCCATGACGGACGCAATTTTTTTTTGTTTTAGAAAGAGAGAGAGAGGCTATTATTGTGGGCATAAGCTTTTTTTTATTTTTGTAGGGGGTGATGAGGACCCGCATCTCATGGGCACTAGTACATGCGGCATGTTGAGTATCTCTGCATGATGTCGATGATAACAAAACCCCTAATTGAGTTTCTATCTCGTGCTGTGTCAATGAAGTCAAAATGAGGATTAAGTGTGCTTAAGTGTTGGTTTAAGAGTACTGTGAATTTAACTCAGGTTCTCAAAATGGTTCAACTTCTTCCACTGACTAAATAAGTCTAAACAAACCCCATCATGCAAGAAATAAGCAAGGAGATAAAGCCTTATCATTTGGATATGTTTCAATGGGCTAACAATTCATTTTTTGTAGGTCTGGGATATTCCGGTCGACCAACGTACCAGGGGCGGTCGACCAGAATCACCAGAACCGAAAAAGCCCAACCCTGCAAGATTCTGGTCGACCGCCAACTATGGGCCAGTCGACCGGTTCTTCCAGCAACCAAATCTTCAACTTCTACAAAATTTCGGTCGATCGCCCCTATACTTCAGGTCGACCACAAACCCCGAGGCAGCCCTTTTTGACTTTCTGGTTCAAGCTCCAGAAGAGGGCTTTTCTCCCATTTATTTAAACCAATTGCCCCCAACCAAGTCATGATTTGTGGATCTGGTCTGGGGCTTGTCTAATGCCCTTCCAAGATCTATAAAAGATCTCTTTGGGGTGAAAAACCCTAAGGCTTTTCAAGGAAGAATAAGGGGAGGCTATCAAGGAAGAAGGAGCTGGTACTATAGCCGTGAATAGTGATTCGTGGGGTACTCTTCATCCAGGAGCTGAAGTTTTGAAGGGAAAATCTGTATCCAAATCAAGGGGAGATCAAGCTGGGAGCAAGCTTCATCCTATATCACCTTCATCCATTAAGGGGGAGCTTGTTTTGTGTTTTCATTTTCTATTCTTCTTCTTCCATTCTTGTTTGAGTTGAGTTGTATCTTCTTGTAACCTTCACTCACTTGTGTGTGTGTGGATCTTGACAGATGCGTGTGTGTGTGAGTTCTTCGTTGATCTTCATCGTTCTTGTGTGTCGGTGCTCTTGCATCTTTGTGGGAGTTCTATACTCTTCACGTGTGTGTGTGTGTGGTGTTGATCTTGTAACTTCCTACAAGATAGTGTGTGTATCCTCACCGTGAGTTAGGGGTGGACGTAGGTTGCAGTTGTTGCATCCGAACCACCTAAAAATCATGATGTTCTGTGTGGTTTGCTCCGTATCTCCTACCTCCATTCTGCTCTAGCTCATTTGCATATTACGTTTTCACATAGTTCCTTTGTTTTGGTCTAGCTTTACTAACCTTCTACGGGAGATCTCTGGTATATCAAAAGGTACCTTCTGATCGACACGGTTAATCCTGTCGGGAGGAAGATATCTTGTGTGAGAGAATCTTTAGATTCCCGGACTCCACCTAGTACCAAAGAACTGCTATAAGGGTTGATTTAGCCATATCCAGTTTGTATTTCATCATATCTCTTCTTATTTGTTTATTGCTCTTCATCTATCTTTTAAATTTGTTAAAAGTTCTTAAAATCTGTTATCACCCAATTCACCCCCCCTCTTGGGTATCATTGATCGCGGGACTTCAATTAGTATCAGAGCTAAGGCTCTATCTTTCATAAATCTAACGATCTAGAGTAAGATCCAGATCAATGGCAAACAAGGGTATGATGCCCGAGGGTCACTCCATTAACCATCCTCCCTTCTTTGACGGCTCAAACTACTCGTACTGGAAAAACAGAATACATGTTTTTCTAATGGCTCAAGAGTACGAAGTTTGGATAGTTGTGGACACAGGTCCTTACAAACTCGGGGATGATGAAGAAAAATGGACACCCGAAGAAATTAAAAAATGCACTGTTGATTTCAATGCTATGAATATTATGCAATGTGCGATACACCCTAACGAATTTTCTCGTGTTTCCATGTGCAGCTCGGCTAAAGAAATGTGGGACAAACTGCAGCGCATATATGAGGGGACGTCTGAAGTCAAGGAGACCAAGGCCAACCTTTTGGTCCGAGATTATGAGCTCTTCAAGATGAAGCCTGAAGAGACAATTTCAGAGATGTTCGCAAGGTTAACTGAGATCACGAATGGTCTCAAAAGTCTTGGGAAAGATTACACTAATTCTGAGCTCGTGAGAAAAGTGCTAAGATCCCTCCCTCCTGCGTGGCACACCAAGGCCACCGTCATTGAAGACTCCAAGAATCTGTCCACACTTACTCTCGATGAACTCATAGGGTCACTCATGACCTATGAGATAAATATGAAGAGGACAGCCGAGGAAGATATCAAGAAGAAGAAGGTGATTGGATTGAGGGCTCATCAATCCAATGATGACTCCCAAGAAGAAGAATCTAGTGACGGGAGCAACGAAGAAGAAGAATTGGCTATGATCACTCGCCAAGTGAAAAGATTTCTGAGGAAGAAGAGAAACTTCCAAGGCAACTTCAGAAAGGGGCAAAGGAAGCCCACTCAAACCAAGTGTGAGTCGAGCAAGTCGAGTAGCATCATATGCTACGAATGCAAGAAGCCCGGGCACATGAGAGGAGAGTGCCCAGATCTAAAGAGAAAATTCAAGAAGGACAAGAAGCCCAAAGCTATGGTCGCCACATGGAGCGATGAAGAGGACGAACCTTCCGATGAGGAGATTCAAGAACTGATGGAGAGCTTGTGTCTCATGGCACATGAAGATGAGACTCCGGAGGTAAACTCTGACCTTGATTTCATTTCGAATGAACAATGGGAATCTGAATATGAGAAAGTGTACTTGAAATATAAGAAAATCAGGTCTGAAAATAAAGATCTCAAGAAAAAGATTGATGAGGATATCTTTGTTAAATTTGAGAAACTGGAACAAGAGTGGTTTGAATTAACTAAAGAACAAGAGAGTTTGTTGCAAACAATTTCAGATATTGAAAGAACCAAAGAAGAGATTTCATGTAAAATGTCTGAAATTGAAAAAGTGTGTGAAAGAGTGAAAAAGGAAGAAGAAGTTCTGAAATTCACAAATTCAGAACTTGAAAGGAGAAATGGGATTTTGGGTGAAGAAGTGGCTGAACTTCAGTCCACTTTGTCTAGGTTTATTAAAGGGAAACAAAACCTGGATAACTTGTTGGGGGTTATGGTTAACTACCAAAAGGAAGGTTTGGGGTATAGTCCTCAAAACAATGATTGTGCGCCATATTCACACTCCAAGCCAATACATGTTCAATCAAAACCACGCCAATCTCCAAGAAGGTCTTCAAATGTAAATTGCTTTCATTGTGGTCGTTTTGGACATGTTATTGCTCATTGTTGGTTTAGACAAAACTCATCAATAAATCATGCATTTTGGACCAAGAAAAGATATGCACAGAATTGGACTCACTCTTATGGACCCAAACTAGTTTGGGTACCAAAAATAATTGCATGAGAATTTTTCTTCTTGCAGATATGTCTTGAAGCCAGGGGGAGCAAATGGTACTTGGATAGCGACTGTTCAAGGCATATGACAGGGGACAAGAAGGTGCTCTCTACACTACCAGACAAAGATGGAGGTTCAGTTGTCTTCGGAGGCAAAGTCATAGGTAAAATCATTAGAATTGACAACATAGGTAAGAATTCTGAAATTCTTATTCAAGATGTGCTATTGGTGAAAGGTCTAAATCACAATCTATTGAGTATAAGTCAATTGTGCGATAAGGGTTTTAAAATTATTTTTGATGAAACCCACTCCATTGTCATGAACAAGAACTCAAATGAGATAAAATTTATTAGAAAAAGAAATAACAATGTCTATACTGTTGATATTGATAATGTCTCGTGTGATGATTTTTGTCTGATAGCAAACAATCATGAAAATGCATGGTTATGGCACCGATGATTAGGTCATGCTAGTTTTGGAGTAATCTCCAAGTTATCTAAACATGACTTAGTGAATGGATTGCCAAAATTAAAGTTTGAAAGTGATAAAATCTGTGAAGCTTGCACAAAAGACAAGCAAACACGAATCTCCTTCAAAAATAAAGACATTGTTTCTACCGCTAGGCCCTTGGAATTGCTGCACCTTCATCTCTTTGGTCCAACTAGGACTTCCAGCCTAGGAAGAAAATCTTATGGATTTGTGATTGTTGATGACTTTTCTAGATTTACATGGGTGCTCTTTTTAGCAAATAAAAATGATACCGTGATGGAATTTCAAGTTTTTTGCAGAAAAGTTCAGAATGATAGAGGTTATCTTATCACTGCAATTCAAAGTGATCAGGGTGGAGAGTTTGAGAATCATGATTTCAGCAAGTTTTGTGAAGAGCAGGGATACACACAATTTTTCATCACCAAGGACGCCTCAACAGAATGGAGTGGTGGAGAGGAAAAATAGAACCCTGATAGATATGGCACGGACCATGTTAAGTGAGAATTCCCTATTCAAATACTTTTGGGCTGAGGCGGTGAGTACAACATGTTATATCATCAACAGGGCAATGGTAAGGCCCATCTTAAAGAAAACTCCTTATGAGCTGTACAAGTGTAAGAAACCAAACATTTCTCATCTTAAACCCTTTGGATGCTCATGTTTCATCTTGAACAATGATAAGACTAATCTAAGAAAGTTTGATGAGAAAAGTGACAAAGGAATTTTCCAAGGTTATGCACTTAACTCTAGAGCCTACCGACTGTTCAATAAGAGGACTTTGGTTGTTGAAGAAAGTCCTCATGTGATTTTTGATGAATCTGAGTTAAAACTAACAAACCAATCTATTCAAATTATGGATGCAGATGAGGATTCTAAAAGTCCGAATGATGTCAAGGCCAAGGATGAGCCAGCTGAAGGGGGATCCAGCAAAAGTGAAGAAGATGAGGACCCTTCAATTGAAACACTTCAAGAACAGCAAGTGTAACACCCGAATTTGCCAAGATCATCCACTCTTCTGAAAGATCACCCTGCTGAAAACATCATAGAACAACCTCCAGGCTTTGAAGATTCCAAGCACCCACGACATGTGTACAAGCTCCAGAAGGTGTTGTACGGGCTCAAGCAAGCACCAAGGGCATGGTATGAAAGGCTTACTTCATTTCTGACTAAAAATGGGTTCAAAAGAGGTAAGGTTGATCAAACGCTCTTCACAAGAAAATCAGGTAAAGATATATTGGTAGTTCAAGTGTATGTTGATGACATAATATTTGGATATACTAATAATATTTTATGTGATGAATTTGCTAGAATTATGCAAGGAGAATTAGTTTAATGGGAGAACTAAATTTTTTTCTTGGATTGCAGGTGAAGCAAACGCCCGAAGGAATCTTCATAAATCAAGCCAAGTATACACTGGAACTATTAAAGAAGTTCGGGATGGCTGAAGCAAAACCCTTGTCAACTCCAATGGTCTCAACCACAAAGTTAGACAAAGATGAAAATGGTAAAACAGTAGATCCTACATTGTTTAGAGGTATGATCGTATCACTACTATATCTTACAACATGTCGCCCTGATATTCAATTTGCTCGTTTTCAGTCATGTCCTAAAGAGTCTCATATAATGGCTGTTAAACGCATTTTTAGATACTTAATTGGCACAATATACTTTGGCTTATGGTTTCCGATCGTCAGTTCATTTGATTTGATTGCATATACCGACGTCGATTATGCTGGTTGCATTATTGATCGTAAAAGTACTAGTGGGTACTGTCAGTTTCTTGGTGATTACCTAGTTTCATGGGCCTCCAAGAAACAACATTCAGTAGCTCTCTCAACGGCCGAGGCTTAATATGTAGTCGCCGGAAGTTGTGGAGCCCAAGTACTTTGGATCAAAAATCAATTGCTTGATTTGGATGTTGAAATAGAATGTGTTCCAATTTTGTGTGACAATACAAGTGCAATCAGTTTATCAAAAAATCCTTTTCAACACTATAGAACCAAGCATATAGACATTCGGCATCATTTCTTGAGAGATCATGTAGGCAAAGGGGTTTTTGAGCTGAATTTTATTGATACTCATAATCAATTGGCCGATATCTTCACAAAACCCCTAAATCAAGAGCAATTCAACAAGATTAGAAGGGAACTTGGCATGTGCAAGGGTGAGGGCATACACACTTAGGTCTGCATTAAGATGAGTGATGCATATCAGAAGCATAAAGGGTAGATAGTGTGACATGCATCATCATATTGTATGTTTTTACTCTTTTCTGTATGATATCATCCTGCATGCGTGTGATTGTACCCTCCTTGAAAAATTCTAAAACCCAATACTCCTTGACAAATAAATGTGGACAAATGACCTAGGGACACTAGGTAGTAACTGAGGGGGAGCTTTCAGAAAAACCTCGTTCGTTGATTCATCAGAAGTCATTTACTAAAATTCTCCCGAAAGAAGCAAAAAAAAAGGAAAAAGAAACAAAAAAAGGGGGATGAATACCAACTACTGAAGGGAGCTCAAATAAGGCAGGAGATATGGAGATATCTTCAATCAAAACTTTTTTGGCTAATCGACCATTTCGGTTGACCGGCCCACCCGTTCCGGTCGACTGAAACCGGCGAGCCGATCCTACCGGGACCCGGCCAACCCCCTACTTAAGGGGTTTTCTCCCCTTCTTCTCTCATTCTAACCCATCCATTCTCTCTCCCGCACCTTTCCCTAACCCTAAACCACAAAACCCCCTCTCCACAAGCCCTAAAACCCCACCGTTCTTTCATCCGCACAACCTCCGTCAGATTCGTCACCATCCCGGGACGCGATCTCCATGGTTGCATGTGCAGTCGTACAGCTTCTTCCTATATTCAAGAGCGTGGAGAAAGGCTGTCCAAGCCTCCATAAGTGTTCCTTAGTTCACTTCCATCCCACAGATTGAGTCTACTCTTTTCGGAAGGGTTTCACAACGGGTTTCCTAGTCTATGATGCCGCCTAGACGGAGCTCTCGGCGTTCCACTCAAGGGGAAGCTAGCAATCAGAGATGGGAGGCCCCGGCTCGTCCACAGCAGGCACCGACACCTCGTCTTGCACCCCGTCCACCTCCACGGCCCATCATTAACCCTCGCATGGTTGATTTTCAGGAGGTGACTGAGATATTGCCAGATTTGTTTGCACTTTTTACGGTTCAAGACAGATGGACTGACTTTGTCTCCAGATATACTAGGTATTATCCAAACCTAGTCCAACAATTTTATGGGAATCTAGTTGAGAGAAATGGACAATTATTTACAGTTGTTCAAAATATTGAGATACATATTACACCCGACCTTTTTCGGCGTGCCTTAGGAGTCACAGCCTGGGGTGCTGATATGTCTTTTGGACATGGTGAAGTGGAGGATACTTTCATTGCTATGACAAGCTGTGATTATATTCGGGGTGTGAGTGACCTCATCCGGTTAAATGCCAATTACTTTCCACCAATGCAGCGTGTTCTACACCACATGTTCACTACCTTGATTTATCCAAAAGGTGGAAGTAAAAATGAAGTAACAACGGTTCATAGGTTCATTTTTTACCATGTCATGAATGGGAACTCCGTGAATATGGGTCGGCTCATGACTAATTTGATTAACTCATGTCGAACTAACTTGGGGTGATCTTTGCCTTATGCATCACAGTTGACAGGAGTCTTTATCTATGTTGGGGTAGAATTGGCAGATGAAAGGTCACTTCAAGTTCGACAAGATGATATCTACAATGAACACAAGATCTTTTTCAATCTTGGATATTACTGGAATATAGATGGTGATCTTACCAGGGATATTCCCACCTATGCAGAACAATTTGCAATTGAAGAAGAACCACAACAGTAGCAGGATCATGGGGATGAACCTCCTACCGTTCAGGCGGAGGATCAGCCTCCCCCACCTTCACCTCATCATATGGATTAGGAGATGCCACCTCCTCCACAAGTTTTTCACGGGGAATCCTCTACTCAGGGTGATGGTCATCCTACTTGGGGGAATTATGAGGCTCTTGATAGACGTGTCTTAGGCATGGAAACCCGTATTTACTCATCCCTTGAGTGGTTGGACACCTTCATGGACACTATGACTGGACGAATGGACTCTTTCACCCATGGTCTGGATGACCTTTCAACCCACATGGCCACTCTCTATGCCAGCCACGAGAATAACCGCGAAGCCTTCCGGATGAACAATCGTGCCCTTCTTAGCCTCCATAGACAGCTTCATCATCACTATTATATTCTACATCGAATTGAGGAACGTCTTCCTCCTCCTCCACCTCTTGCTCCTGCTTCTCCTGCTGCAGGCTCTGGCGAAGATAACGGTGCTTCAGATGATGATGCTCGCGAGGGTACTCTGGATCACCCCGCTCCATAGCTGTCCTTATGTTTCCGACATGTCATTTCTGTCCACGCATCTTGTATCCCACTCCCCATTTTGATGATGCCAAAGGGGGAGAAGTAGCTACTTAGGTCTATATATCTTATGCTTGACATATGCCTGCATGTTTGTATGCCATTTGGCATTTGCATGTCATTTGCATCTTGTGAGTCCTTGTTTGCATTTTGAGAGTCCTTGCATTTTGTTTATGTCATGTCAGTCGTTATGCCTTGTACTACACCATTGAAATGAAATGATGAAATGCACTTGGTGTTGGCACCCGTATTGGTCCCATTTGTCTCATCTCAAACATTGGGCGAATATGAATGATTGAAATGGTTTTGGATAGATTGCATGGGTGGTTTGCTTGAAGGATTTGATTCATGCTTGACACGCTATTGTACTTTCTTATTCGAGTTTTGTCATCATCAAAAAGGGGGAGATTGTTGAGTATCTTTGCATGATTTCGATGATAATAAAACCCCTAATTGAGTTTCTATCTCGTGCTGTGTCAATGAAGTCAAAATGAGGATTAAGTGTGCTTAAGTGTTGGTTTAAGAGTACCGTGAATTTAACTCAAGTTCTCAATATGGTTCAACTTCTTCCACTGACTAAACAAGTCTAAACAAACCCCATCATGCAAGAAATAAGCAAGGAGATAAAGCCTTATCATTTGGATATGTTTCATTGGGCTAACAATTCATTTTTTGCAGGTTTGGGATATTCCGGTCGACCAACATACCAGGGGCGGTCGACCAGAATCGCCAGAACCGAAAAAGCCCAACCCTGCAGGATTCTGGTCGACCGCCAACTATGGGACGGTCGATTGGTTCTTCCAGCAACCAAATCCTCAACTTCTACAAAATTCCAGTCGACCGCCCCTATACTTCAGGTCGACCGCAAACCCCGAGGCAGCCCTTTTTGACTTTCTGGTTCAAGCTCCAGAAGAGGACTTTTCTCCCATTTATTTAAACCAATTGCCCCCAACCAAGTCATGATTTTTGGATCTGGTCTGGGGATTGTCTAATGCCCTTCCAAGATCTATAAAAGATCTCTTTGGGGTGAAAAAGCCTAAGGCTTTTCAAGGAAGAACAAGGGGAGGCTATCAAGGAAGAAGGAGCTGGTACTGTAGCCGTGAACAGTGATTCGTAGGGAACTCTTCATCCAATAGCTAAAGTTTTGAAGGGCAAATCTGTATCCAAATCAAGTGGAGATCAAGCTGGGAGCAAGCTTCATCCTATATCACCTTCATCCATTAAGGGGGAGCTTGTTCTGTGTTTTCATTTTCTATTCTTCTTCTTCCATTCTTGTTTGAGCTGAGTTGTATCTTCTTGTAACCTTCAATCACTTGTGTGTGTATGGATCTTGAGATCTGTGTGTGTGTGAGTTCTTCGTTGATCTTCATCGTTCTTGTGTGTCGGTGCTCTTGCATATTCATGGGAGTTCTATACTCTTCACGTGTGTGTGTGTGTGTGTGTGGTGTTGATCTTGTAACTTTCTACAAGATAGTGTGTGTATCCTCACCGTGAGTGAGGGGTGGACGTAGGGATCAGTTGTTGCATCCGAACCACCTAAAAATCGTGGTGTTCTGTGTGGTTTGCTCCTTATCTCCTACCTCCATTCTGCTCTAGCTCTTTTGCATATTGCGTTTTCACATAGTTTCTTTGTTTTGGTCTAGCTTTACTAACCTTCTACGGGAGATCTCTGGTATATCAAAAGGTACCTTCTGATCGACACAGTTAATCCTATCGGGAGGAAGATATCTTGTGTGAGAGAATCTTCGGATTCCCGAACTCCGCCTAGTACCAAAGAACTGCTATAGGGGTTGATTTAGCCAGATCCAGTTTGTATTTCATCAGATCTCTTCTTGTTTGTTGATTGCTCTTCATATATCTTTTAAATTTGTTAAATGTTCTTAAAATCTATTATCACCCAATTCACCCCCCCTCTTAGGTGTCATTGATCGCGGGACTTCACGACGTACCATGGCCTCCCCGAGTTCCAAAGAGAGAGATTGAGGGAGATGGGATTCGCCTCCTTCATGAGCATTGAGCCAGTCCACCTGGACCTCGTCCTTATCAGGTATTGAGAGAGAGGTGGGATAGAGTGAGCGGGCATTTCTAATGCCCTGGGGGCACATGGTGTCGAGATTAGAGGATGTAGCGAGGATTACGGGGCTGAGGGTGGATGGGGAGGCGGTGAGTGGTATGACCTACCCCGACTACCGGGACCAGGCCCGTAGGCTTCTAGGCTTGGAGAGAGTGGCCAGGGGGGCTAGGGATTGTAGGATGGTAGATAGGGTGGAGCTGATGGAGGCTCTTCGGTTGGGTGAGGGGAGACCGAGGACGAGGGAGACCCTAGAGGAGTTCGGGACCCGCATGGCTGGGAGAGCCAGGGCCACCTTTTATGTAGACCCCACCCAGAGAGAGAGAGTAGACCTAGACCTGAGGCGGTTCCTATTCCTGATACTGGGTAGGCTACTGTTGGGGATGAAGGGTGACGACATGAATTGTCGTTTCCTAGGACTTCTGAAGTATCTAGACCGGGTGGGGTGGTATGCCTGGGGTGCCGCCATGCTGGCCCACCTGCTGGCTGACCTGTCCACAGGGACGGGTCGAGAGACGATCGTTAGCGGTTTCGCATCGTTCCTTCAGGTATGCAAATTTCTCTCATGCTTATGTTTATGCTTATGCTTCTATTTATGCACATGTGATTAATGACTAATGATATTTGGATGCAGTTCTGGAGCTACTTGTATATACCGATGGAGCGAGCCGCCGTCTTCCGTCTGGAGGCAGTCTCCCTTGCCTCGCACTGGCTCCCGTACATGACGGGTGCCCCACACGCCTATGAGTTGTAGGCCGTGAGGCGAGAGTTCCCCAACTACCTGGCACCCTTGGTACGTACGCTATGTTTATGCATCTGTCCTATTTCCTATTGATGATTATGTGATATGATGTTATGATATGTAATGGAATGCAGGTTGTGTGGCGGCCCTACATGGGCATGGCAGATGAGGACCAGCGCTGGGTCGCAGCAGACAGACCCTGGTTTGGGCGGGAGATTTGGCTCCACTGCCTAAGAGAGATCGAGCCTCTACGCCTCCGGCTGGTGATGTGGACCCTCAGCCTACACCAGGAGTGGGTTGAGGTGGCAGAGCCACGCGGTGTCAGGTGGAAGACCCGAGGGTGCGCGGTGATGATGGATTGGCAGCTGCACTTCCCCAAGTAGTACGCCGACTGGCAGAGGGGAGGCACCCCAATCGTCTCCCAGGTTGTGGACAGCATGGCGTACTTCTGGGCCTACTGGAGGACCTACGCCAGCCGGCCTCAGATGAGGCCACGAGGGGTACGTATGAATGCATGCTTTTCTATATGCTTTCAATTACTATATGATGAATGCGTGACTAATATGTGATAAATGCAGGATGCACGAGATGCAGTTGTAGCGGATATGCAGGTGCAGCTCCATACCTTAGAGGCTTGTCTAGCGGTCACCCGATCGGAGCTAGAGACACTGGTGAGTATTCTTACTAAATGCTATGATATGAATCCTGAAGTTAAGTGCTTGGCGACTGACGGTCTAAAAATGATGCAGTGTGCCCAGCAGAGGGTAACAACGAGAGGAGCAGGAGGAGCATCCAGCTCGAGCCCGGTGAATCAGAGTGCCCAGATCACTTCCCTAGAGGAGCGACTAGCGAGAGCAATGACACGAGCTGAGGCAGCCGAGCATGACATGATAGCACAGGTGAGAAGAAAACACCTAAGCCATGCAGGTAAAACAACTTTCTTTCGAAAAAGGCTCATGACAAGTGGTGTGATAATGCAGGCACAGGAGCTACAGGAGGTGCAGACTAGGGCTGCCTTAGCAGGCACCGAGCTGGTGATTCGCGACCAGCGAGTTGCGGAGCTCGAGGAGGAGAGACGACGAGTGGTCGAGGAGCTGAAGAAGCAGAGACGATGAGCTGCGGAGGAGCTGGAGGGAGAGAGATGGCAAGCTACTGAGGAGCAGGAGGAGCAGAGACGGTGAGCTGTCGAGGAGCGGGAGGAGGGGCGGTGAGCTGCGGATGGGCGGGAGGAGCTACCCTGGGAGACGGTAGAGTTGCAGCTACTACTCAGGATGGAGAGACGGGAGCGCGACCGCGAGAGGGCTGAGCGCGACCGTGGGAGAGCGAAGTTAGTTGAGTTGAGGCTTCGCCTGGGTGCGGCTGAGGAGCAAGCGAGGGTGGCAGAGGATCGCTACCGGAGGGGCCGGGAGCGGGCACGAGCTGAGGGGTGACCCAGCGCCTACTCTGCCATGAGTTATGTAGCGGGTTCCTCTACGCACCAGCGGAGAGAGGAGGAGCGCAGTCGACTGGAGAGATCTACCGCTAGCCAGGGGTAGATGAGGCCCCCACGGGTTCCTCCTAGGGATAGAGGTGAGACAGAGAGTAGCGAGAGGAGAGAGGAGGGAGGTGGAGAGAGCTAGAGATTGCCATTGTACACCTCCTCTTACACTTTTGTACACACATATGGTTATAATGATTATGAAAAGCATGTTTTGTTACCTGAAATGCCCTTTTTGCAATTGTGTACTTGTATCCCCTTGCCCCTACGTTCACTGAAGAAAACATGTTAGTTAATCTGTTCGGCTTGACCCCTTGCTCAATAAGCAAGGGGATGTCCTTTTTTGACCTTAGTATAAGGTCAAGGGGCCAAGCCTTTAATCAACTAAGGCAAAAGACATAGAGAAATGCAACATGCAAGCAGGCAGATGCATATGGAAAATAAAATATGGTCAAGCACTATGAGATGAAACAAATCTCTTTTTTTTATTTTTCTTTTCTTTTCTTTTTTTCTTTTTTTGTTATTTTTTTCCTTTTTTCCTTTTTTTTTATTTTTTTCGAGACATGATAGACTGCGCATACCATACAAAATCTTACTCGTTCACCACCTTAAATTCATTCAATATTCTTAAACAGCCTAACAAAGGGTTAACGTGCTTGGACGTTGCTTTTTACTCGGCACCTCACACGACACATCCTCCTGAGCTTGTCTTTACTACACCTTGAGCTTTTAGCGCACCTTTGGGGAAGAAGGAAGACAGTAATTTTGGATGTTTACGAGGGGATCCGAAAGGCTAGGGACGTGCCTCTCCTATCCTATTGCCTATTGGGGTTTGGTCTGTGGCTTAGGAAGATTTTAATTACCCAGGCCTTTATTAGTACATGCTTACGCCCAGGGTTTTCCCTGCGGGGACTTTGCCCTCTTAACATGATTGATTGGAGTGGACTTTCTTCACGCATGCTTACGCCCAGGGTTTTCCCTGTGGGGATTTTGCCCTCTTGACATGCTCTTTTGATCAGAATGAACTTCACTAAGGCTTTTGGCAGATTTGTTCCCTTTTGGGCCTTGACTTCCACCTACTAGGGCGGCGAATAGGTTTGGCGGTCTGACCAAAACCTCACTTCCCCCCTCGTAAATCGAAAAGAAGGGAATAGATGACACCTTTCGCTGTTGGTTTGGCCTTGACTTGCTTTGGATTCAGTGCCATTTGAGTTTAATAGTTAAGCGTGAAGTGTGTGTTGGTGTTAACCCAATGTTAAATTGCAGAGAATAAAAGATGAATAAGAGATTCTGATCTTTCATGTTCCTCTTGGCACGCGCACTATACCAGCCTTTTTTTGTTTTTTGTTTTTTTTAAAAAAGAGAGTTAGGGGTAGTATTTCTTGAGATATAAACTATTCCAAGGATGAGCTAGTTCTTTACCATCAGCATTAACCAATTTATATGCATTGCCAGGATAAGTTTCTTTATGACAAAAGCCCCTTCCCATTTTGGTTGGAGTTTTGAACGAGGCCCGCCATGTTTTACAAAGATTCTTTTAATTACCATCTCACCGACCATAAATTTTCTCTCGATTACTTTCTTTTGATAAAAACGTGAGAGCCTGCTTTGATAAATTCACGCCTGTTCAGTGACGGCCAGGCGCTTCTCATCGAAGAGTTCCAACTGTGAAAGGAGAGATTCACGATGTTCATCAATAGACCGCTCCTTGTCCAATTGTACTCTGAGAGAAGGAATAAGGATCTCATAAGGGATCACCGCCTCCATTCCATAAGTAAGGGCGAAAGGAGTTTACCCAGTAGGAGTACGAATGGAAGTACGGTAGGCCCATAGAGCTTCAACAAGCTTTTCTAGCCAATCCGCAAATTTGTTAGCCTCACATATTTTCTTGATGATTTTGATCAAAGTTTTATTTGTAGCCTCTGCTTGCCCATTATCCCGTGGATAATAAGGAGACGAATGATGTAATGCAATGTTGTACCTGTTGTAGATGTCTTGAAGTTCTTGAGAGATGAACTGAGGTCCGTTGTTAGTGATGATGGAGCTTGGGATACCAAATCATGCAATGATGTTCTTCATAATGAACTTGCAGACGGTTGACGCTTTAATCTCCACTTAAGCTTCTGCTTCTGCCCACTTGGTGAAGTACTCCATGGCCATGAGTATGAAGGATTTGGATTTTGTGAGGAGGTTTGCATCACCAAAAGGTCCAATGATATCGAAAGCCCACATGGAGAAAGGCCAAGGGGAGAACATAGGATGGAGTGAAGAAGCAGGAGAATGAATTTTATCGGTGTTCAGTTGACACTTCTTCTAAATCCAATAGCATGACCTCTCTATTCTCAAAAGCTTCTCCTTCCTTCTTAAGCACCTCCTCCTTAACACTAAGAAACGTAGGATCCTTGATAGCATGAGTAAGAGGCTTCTGAATGATAACGGAATGAAAATCCCGCTCGGGGAGAAAAATTAGGGAAGAGGCAAGCGAGGCAAGAGCATCAGCTAAAATGTTCTCGCTACGAGGAACATGGATAAAGATCAACTTAGTAAAGAGCTTGGCATAAGCAGAAGCAAGCTCCTGGTACAGTTTGAGCTTGGGATCGAGTGTTCGGCATTTGGTGAGTACTTGGCGAAGAATAAGCTGACTATCACCTACAATCCACAACTAGGTGACACCAAATTGATGAGCGGCCTCAAGTCCGGCCAGAAGAGCCTCATACTCAGCTATGTTATTTGTAACAGGGCAAGCGAGCTGAGAGGCAAGTGGAATGGTGATACCCTCAGGTGTTAAAAGAACCATGCCAATCCCCCTACCATGAGAATTCAGAGCTCCATCAAAATGTAATGTCACATGGGATCTGAAGGTTGATTAATGGGCATCAGTTCCTCATCTGGAAACTCTGAGCGAGCATGATCAAATCTTTGGGTTCTGTGCGCCCCCTCGTTGTCCTTGACAATGGTTTTGATGATTCCAATGTATTGTGTGTTTTATGCTTAATGGCATTTTCATGATAAACGAGCTCACATGTTGATACTCTGCTTTACAGGTTAGGATGCTCTTGGGTTGACTGGCCTTAACAGTTCTCCATGTATATACTTGCATTTGGATGGCCAGTTTCACTGCTTTAACATATCATATGAACTTGTGTCTACTCATACTGGGTGTGGATAAGTTAAGTTCAAATTGGTTTTGATTGTGCTTGACTTAATAGGACAGATCTTGATTGTTTTGATCTGAGATGGAATTCTCTGTGCAGCTTGGTTTAATCATATTATGTAAGCTTTAGTTTTGTTGTGTTAGCTTGCATTAGACTGTGCAAGTTCAGTTTTCCTTGGATTGCAACTGTGATCCATGTGTTAATTGAAAATAGCTTTCTCATGCCTTGGAAGACTCATTTGATCATTTGGTAAGTGCTATCGTTGTTTTAGTTAATCTTGCACTCATTGTGTCAGTGCACATATATGTCATATGGGTTCTGGTATATAGAGTGCGTCGACGTACAGAAGTGGATGCGTCGACTCAGTCTATAGACATAACAACATCGGTGCAATCTTATTCAAGGTAATTCATTTTCCTGTAGCTTGTTCATAACAACCTCAGTGCTCATTTCGTCATATGCATACACACTCCATTCGGTGCAGATTTAGTTTTATGCATTCATATACTCGGTGCAAATCTTGTGCACACGAGCTTCATAGTCAGTGCAATCACATAGTCAGTGCAGAGTTTGTTGTAAGGATTGCATCGGTCAAGTCTGCACATCACTTCATGCTTCATATACTCAAGACAAAGTTTGTACATTCCTTGTGCATGCAACGTTTCTCAAAGTCTGTACAGCCCGTGGTCGCAAGACCAAGTCTGTACATTCCTTGTGCATGCATCGTTTCTCAAAGTCTGTACAGCCCTTGGTCGCAAGACCAAGTCTGTACATCGTCTTGTTGACGGCATGTGTGTGCATCTCGCTGCTAAGTCTGTACATTGGCCAAGTCTACACATCGCCGCTTGTGGTTCATTCGACTAAGTATGTACAACCTTCATTGGTTCATACGACCAAGTCTGTACAGCCGTGTTCAGAAGCTTTATAAAGTCTATACATTGCCTGCCCACTCACACAAGTCCATACATTATGTCTATACATTCCCATCTTTACCTACGTTCACTGTTTTAGCACCTCCACGAAGTCTGTACAATGCGTGCACTTTACATCGTGTGTTCATAGCATACGCAAAGTCTGCACTTCGCCGTGTTCGTCTCTCCTAGCGTCTCACTTAGCGTCTCCTGTTAAGTCTATACATCACATCGCATGCACTTTAAATATGTCAAGTCTGAACATTGCATTCCGTCTCACTCAGCGTCTCATGTTGTGTCTCACATAGCGCTGTAGTTTACCAAGTCTGTACATCGCCACCTCTTCATTCATATGCACAAGTCTATACATTCATGAGCATAGTCTTGCACTCATTTACAATGTGCAAACTTCACCTTGTGCACACTGCGATTCACACCTGCAAGTATGTACATTCGATTGGCAGCATGTCAGTGCATCCATGTTCAATGTGTAGACTTCCCTATCTGCATTTGTGCAACCTCACATACAAAGTCTATACACTCATTATCATGCATTCAAAGTCCATACATTCGCAACCATGCATTCAAGTCTACATAATCTCTTGCATACACTACACAATGCACACTCTTCTTGTTGCATCGAGCACATACTTCATCGGTGCATATTTTGTTTTGCATTTGTGCATCCTTTGCATCGGTGCATCTTTTCTGCCTTATGATGCTCTGCCTTATGATGCACACCTTCATTCGATATGTACACTCGGTGCAGTCATTTAAATCAGTGTAGTTCTAGTTGTGCTAAGATTCCCCCAATCTTTGCACAGAATGTTGGTTCGATGGTCCAAGGCTATAAAAGATTTTTTGGAAAAGTAAAATCAGTTTTTCTATTGGACCAATCACATGTAAGTAGAAACTTTTGTACTCTGTTTCTTGGGGAGAAAGGCTCCTATGTGAACAGTACTGCATGGCTCTCATTGGCTGTCCAATAGGAGGGCCTCGTACCTCATTGGTTCGAGATCCGATATGCATAATGTTTTACACCTAAACCCTTAGGGTTTCACCCTTGCCTTAGGTGTGGTTTAGAAAAGCTTTCTCATGGGGCTTTCTTGTCTTTTGTTCTATATTCTAGCCCTATTTATACCCTGCGATCTCCATCGAAGCAAGGAGGCATCCAACGCTAATATTGTTCTATCTGTTGTAGGGAGAAGAAAGGAGTGCCGCCACAAGGTGGATAGGAGAGGGCTTTGATAGACTCATCAGTTCAAGGTGTTTGTAGGGGCGATTGGAGTTTGGATTTGAAGGAACACATCTTGGATCTTCAAGAAGAAGGACTGGCTACTCCAACATCCTGCGAACTCAACTCCTCGAACCTCAACTTCAAGAAAGATCTTCAAATGGCCAGTGGAAAAATGAAGGGGAAACTTTCTACATCTGTTATCCATTTCCAGATGATAGTCTTCTTTATTTACACACTGCTGTGAGCGTTATTGTATATCCTTTGATTTTCTCAAACTCAGAATATCTGTGTGTGTGTACGGAGCTATGTCTCTGTGTGGTTGTTGTGTCCGGGGTACGTTCCCCGAACGTGTGTGGGTGTGTGCTGCAGTGGCAGCGTGTTAGGGCCAGGCCCTGTGTGTGTTTTGCTGTAGAGGCAGCGTGTGTGGTGTGGGGTTCATCCCCGTGTTGCTACTTCGGTAGCGTGTTTGTGAAGCCTCACCGGGTTTGGTGAGGGGTGGACGTAGGGAGCCCGTCGTGGTCCCGAACCACCTTAAAAATCCCTGTGTTCATTGTGATTGCCTGTGTGACTGTCCATTTCTCCTATCTCCCTTCACAGGTTATCTTATTGATTTTTATTTCACTACACCACTACACTTTGCTAGCTCTGCTATCCGTTATTAGTAATCATTCATTGCTTGTTGAATTGGTCTTACGAGTGGGATCGGAATGATCGAGAGAACTTTTCAGGTCTCATGTTAGTTTAGGCTAATCAACTCAGTTTGTTTTAATTCCATTGTATTTAGTTTAGAAAGTTGTTAAAATCCGCCATCTCGGCAAGGGGACAATTCAACCCCCCTTCTTGTCCGCCATCTCTCTGGGCCAACAATTGGTATCAAAGCCTCGTCTCTAATTTTTTAGTCGACCTTGCGGTCGTAGAGAAAAGATCGTTTCATGATGGCTAGTGTAAATGTGCTTCCCGTCTTTGATGGTTTTGATTATTCTTTATGGCTTGGAAAACTTTGTGTGTGGATTACTAATACTGATCCGAAGCTTATGAATCTAATCACTCATGGTTCTCACAGTCTACCCAAAAATGAACTAAAATGGACCGACGAGCATAAAAGAATGAATTCTTAAAATGTTTATGTTTTGAATGTTCTTAAGGCAGCAGTAAATGTTAACAAAGTTCCATTTGTTCCCAACTGCAGATCTGCCAAGGAAATCTGGGACGGGCTGATCGAAGCCCAAAAAGAAAGTTGCAACGACGGTGACTGCCTCGTTGCAAACAATGAAATTGAGCGTCAATGCGAGGAGAGTTCGAAGGTAAACTCTAACTCCAATTCTGATGATGATGATGAATTAAGTTATGATGAATTGCTGAATGCTTATGATGAACTGGTTGATAGATACAAAGCACTAAAATCTGAAAATAGAAAATTGAAAAAGAAACATGACTATTCTTCATGTGGAAAATGCATTGAGCTTGAAAGGCTAGTTGAGTCCCAAATGCTTGTTGAAGAAGAACAAAAAGAAATGATTACAAACCTTAGATCTGAAAATAACTTCTTATTGAATAAAATTTCAGAACTTCAACATATGGAAAAAGATAATGAAAATCTAAAAGAATTGAATACTACAATGTCTGAAAAACTACTTGTCCTTGAAAAAGAAAAATGCATGTCTAATGACAAGTCTGAAAAGCTGAAGGAACTGAGAGAGGAAATAGAAAGCTTCAGGAACATGAATGATAAATTTGAATGCAATGAAACCATGAACAAAATAGTTGGTGAAAATGTGAGTCTTCAAATGAATGAACTTGAACACACTTCTATGAACAAAAATTCATTTGAAAAACTCCAAAATGAAAACAGTGCTTTGTTGATTCAAATTTCATTGCTTGAGAGTAGATTGAAAAATCTTGAAAATATTGAAAAAGGAAAAAGTGTAATTGTTGATGATCATGATAAATTATTTTCTCTTGAAAAAGAAGTTGAAAGTTACAAAAGCATCAATTTGTTGTTGAATGAGAAAATTACGTCTTGTGAGGAAGAGTTGGCTAGTTCTGAATTGCATATCTTGTCTTTAGAAAGTCAAATAAAGAGTTTGAATGAACTCATGTCCAAATCTGTAAAAGAAAATAAAACACATAAAAATGTTGTTGATTGCTCTTCTGTGCATGCAAAACCATTTGTTGTCAAACATAATCATGCACCAAGTAGAAGGAGAAATGTTTCATGTTATTATTGTGGACAATATGGCCATGATATGTATGATTGTTACTTGATGAAACTTGATGATGAAGAAGCATTAAAGTCAAGAATGAAAAATGTTGATGGTTTCATAAATCATGACATTTTCATAAAGAAGAACCACAACATGCATTGCTTCTACTGTGGTTTAAATGGCTATATTTTTAAAAATTGCTTCGTTAAGAAAAATGATAATGAATGGTCTCTCAGAAAGAATTTTTCATGTCATTACTGTGGTCAAAATGGACATGTGATGAATGATTGTCATGTAATGAAAAATGATGACAATTGGTTTTTGAAAGGAAAATATTCTAATTGCTATTATTGTGGTGAGAATGGTCATTCAATGGATGATTATTCCACCATGAGAAATGATGATGATTGGTTTGCTAGGAGATACAAGAATCCATCTGTTCATGTTAACACTAACCCCTCGGGACCCAAGATGACTTGGGTACCCAAATCTCCAAAATGAGAAATCTATTTTGTAGGGGTGCCTTGAAGAGGAAGAACTTGCTGATAAATGAAGGTTCTTCAAGGCAAAAGAAAAGATGATCTGACTTGATAAAAATTTTGGTATACTATTTACTTTTGGATTATTCAACTCAGGTGAGAGGTTGAATTCTGAGAAAAACATAGAGCTTCTAATTACAAATCTTCTATCAAATTGACTGTCCATGCTTGTTAGTTTACATGATTGTAAATAAAGTCAAATCTGAGTTTCATTTGAATTTTACACTACCTTTTGTTAACTTTGGTAGTCAGAAAGAAAATGGTTTGATTTTAAGAACTTACTTTGGTAAGGTTCTTTTTGAAAAATCTGGGAAGGTAAAATTTGTGCCTTGATGAAAAATGATTGAATTCAAATTGTTACATTCCTGCTTTATTGATTAAGGCAAATTCTGAAATCATGAGATCTTGTGAGCTTCATGTTTAGAGGAGTTGAACACTCTTCACTCTTCACATCTTGTGAAAAAAATTTGGTTTTGAATACTTCACTTTGGATATACATAGTTTTCATACACACCTTCACTTTTGCTTCGCAAACAAAAATTTGGTTTTGAATGCTTTTCACTGTGCATAGAGTCTTTCACTCTTTTGCCTGCTTACTTCTTGCTAATAACAGTTTAGCTTTGAAAGCTTTGGTCTGTGGATAGAATCCTTTGTTGACTTTTGTAAATTCACTTTACATACTTAGTTGCATGATACAAACTGCACATATCATACACACATTTGCATACTTGTGAATAAGAATGATTTTCAATCATCTTTTCTAGTTACATGCATACACTTGCATATCATTGCACATATCCTTGCATATACTCTCCATGTTTGTGTGCTTAAATGCCATGATTATTTGGTATATAAAATGGTGTCAGTGGAAGGTTGGATTATGTTCAACCGGAAGCTTTCATTACGCGTGAGGTGGTCCTCGGACCTACGTTCTCCGTCAAGTGCCGATAATCAATCTGTTTGAAGTCATTGGAAAATCCTTGGTTGAATGCATGCATATATTTTATACAGTCACTTTTTGACTTCTTCTATGACTCATCCCTTGCTAAATGAAATTACATTGATTTAGACATGTTTGTTACATGGCATATATTAAGGGGGAGATTTTTTATAACCATGCATACATTTAGGGGGAGACATTACTGTGTTGAGACTAATTCATCTTTTACATTCAACACAACCACCCACACAAATGCACCTTTTTGAGATGATGATTCAATCAAATAAGGATTACTATTTTCTACTCTACACTTTTGAGGACTATTGGTTCTCTACATGGAAATCACATGTCTCGTGAGGAAAGAGTTGTTCACCCATTCAAAAAGTTGTATAAGTGGAAGTGGATCCGAGTAGCAGGGAATCTCCCCTGAAATAAAGGAGGAAACTTGCGTCGAAAGGAGAAACTAATCCATATGAAAATAAGTGTGATTTGCCACCGAGTAGCCGGGAAGTGTCCCTGAGACAAAGGATACAACTCGCGTCGAAAAGTGTCTCATCCACATCATAAAAAGTGACGAAACTGAGTAACCGGGAATTGCCCCTGAAACAAAGGGCATGACTCGTGTCAAAAGGTTAGTCACACCAGTTTCAGTAATTAAAAACTGGGGTCATACGTAGCTACCAATATTCGAGCATCGTGTATGAAAGTGTATGGATGAGAAGTTCTCTTTAGTGTTTTATAGAAAATCTGATTTTCCATATTGACTTGAACTTCATTGCTCAATCTTCACTTATTCACATTGGGTTTGATTGTTTGAATGTCGTTTATGAATCAGTCATCTTTCATGGTTAATGTAGTACTTTATTTATGTAAGCATGACCTTCTTAGTATTGTTCATGCACTTCATGTTCAACGATCAACTGCATTATCCTTACACCCGTCCCGAAGGGATTTGCATGAGTCTATACTTAACTATGCATGTTTGAGTGCCTGAATGCTTGATCTGCCTGTTCACAACATGCTTCATTTCATTTACATGCATCTATAGGTTATACATGTAGATAACAACTTAAATAACCCATTCTCAGTTGGTTTTTGTTCTTGACAATTGGGGAGAATAACATGCTCTTGAGCACTATGCACTCTGTGCATATTTAGTTTTCAGATTTTGCATATAGGATAGTTAGATCATACACTTGTGCATAGTTCATTCATACTCTTCACTTACAGTTCAAAATCTGCTCGTTTGGACATAATTTCATCATCTTGCAAAATGTACATAGAGTCTCATTTTCTTGCTTGGAATTTGGTTTGTACACCTTGCTCTAGTAGAAGGTTCATTGCTGGGTTCGTGCGTTCATGTCTAATTCATTTTTGGAGGGTTCCCAGTTGCTTTTCAGTCCCCCATTTTTTGATAATGCCAACGGGGGAGAGAACTTTGAATTGTCACAATATATTGTCATCATCAAAAAGGGGGCGATTGTTGGGTTCTGTGCGCCCCCTCGTTGTCCTTGACAATGGTTTTGATGATTCCAATGTATTGTGTGTTTTATGCTTAATGGCATTTTCATGATAAACGAGCTCACATGTTGATACTCTGCTTTACAGGTTAGGATGCTCTTGGGTTGACTGGCCTTAACAGTTCTCCATGTATATACTTGCATTTGGATGGCCAGCTTCACTACTTTAACATATCATATGAACTTGTGTCTACTCATACTGGGTATGGATAAGTTAAGTTCAAATTGGTTTTGATTACGCTTGACTTAATAGGACAGATCTTGATTGTTTTGATCTGAGATGGAATTCTCTGTGCAGCTTGGTTTAATCATATTATGTAAGCTTTAGTTTTGTTGTGTTAGCTTGCATTAGACTGTGCAAGTTCAGTTTTCCTTGGATTGCAACTGTGATCCATGTGTTAATTGAAAATAGCTTTCTCATGCCTTGGAAGACTCATTTGATCATTTGGTAAGTGCTATCGTTGTTTTAGTTAATCTTGCACTCATTGTGTCAGTGCACATATATGTCATATGGGTTCTGGTATATCGAGTGCTTCGATGCACTGAAGTGGATGCGTCGACTCAGTCTATAGGCATAACAACCTCGGTGCAATCTTATTCCAAGGTAATTCATTTTCCTGTAGCTTGTTCATAACAACCTCAGTGCTCATTTCGTCATATGCATACACACTCCATTCGGTGCAGATTTAGTTTTATGCATTCATATACTCGGTGTAAATCTTGTGCACACGAGCTTCATAGTCAGTGTAATCACATAGTCAGTGCAGAGTTCGTTGTAAGGATTGCATCGGTCAAGTCTGCACATCACTTCATGCTTCATATACTCAAGATAAAGTCTGTACATTCCTTGTGCATGCATCGTTTCTCAAAGTCTGTACAGCCCGTGGTCGCAAGACCAAGTCTGTACATTCCTTGTGCATGCATCGTTTCTCAAAGTCTGTACAGCCCTTGGTCGCAAGACCAAGTCTGTACATCGTCTTGTTGGCGGCATGTGTGTGAATCTCGCTACTAAGTCTGTACATTGGCCAAGTCTATACATCGCCGCTTGTGGTTCATTCGACTAAGTCTGTACATCCTTCATTGGTTCATACGACCAAGTCTGTACAGCAGTGTTAAGAAGCTTTATAAAGTCTATACATTGTCTGCCCGCTCACACAAGTCCATACATTCCCATCTTTACCTACGTTCACTGTTTTAGCACCTCCACGAAGTCTGTACATTGCGTGCACTTTACATCCTGTGTTCACAGCATACGGAAAGTCTGCACTTTGCCGTGTTCGTCTCTCCTAGCGTCTCACTTAGCGTCTCATGTTAAGTCTGTACATCGCATCGCATGCACTTTAAATATGTCAAGTCTGAACATTACATTCCGTCTCACCCAGCGTCTCATGTTGTGTCTCACATAGCGCTGTAGTTTACCAAGTCTGTACATCGCCACCTCTTCATGCATATGCACAAGTCTATACATTCATGAGCATAGTTTTGCACTCATTTTCAATGTGCATACTTCACCTTGTGCACACTGCGATTCACACCTGCAAGTATGTACATTCGATTAGCAGCATATCAGTGCATCCATGTTCAATGTGTAGACTTCCCTATCTGCATTTGTGCAACCTCACATATAAAGTCTATACACTCGTTATCATGCATTCAAAGTCCATACATTTGCAACCATGCATTCAAATCTACATAATCTCCTGCATACCCTACACAATGCACACTCTTCTTGTTGCATCGAGCACATACTTCATCGGTGCATATTATGTTTTGCATTTGTACATCCTTTGCATCGGTGCATCTTTTCTGCCTTATGATGCTCTGCCTTATGATGCACACCTTCATTCGATATGCACACTCGGTGCAGTCATTTAAATCAGTGTAGTTCTGGTTGTGCTAAGATTCCCCCAATCTTTACACAGAATGTTTGTTCGATGGTCCAAGGCTATAAAGGATTTTTTGGAAAAGTAAAATCAGTTTTTCTGTTGGACCAATCACATGTAAGTAGAAACTTTTGTACTCTCTTTCTTGGGGAGAAAGGCTCCTATGTGAATAGTACTACATGGCTCTCATTGGCTGTCCAATAGGAGGGCCTCGTACCTCATTGGTTCGAGATCCGATATGCATAATGTTTTACACCTATACCCTTAGGGTTTCACCCTTGCCTTAGGTGTGGTTTAGAAAAGCTTTCCCATGGGGCTTTCTTGTCCTTTGTTCTATATTCTAGCCCTATTTATACCATGCGATCTCCATCAAAGCAAGGAGGCATCCAACGCTAATATTGTTCTATCTGTTGCAGGGAGAAGAAAGGAGTGCCGCTACAAGGTGGATAGGAGAGGGCTTTGATAGACTCATCAGTTCAAGGTGTTTGTAGGAGCGATTGGAGCTTGGATTTGAAGGAACACATCTTGGATCTTCAAGAAGAAGGACTGGCTACTCCAACATCCTGCGAACTCAACTCCTCCAACCTGAACTTCAAGAAAGATCTTCTAATGGCCAGTGGAAAAATGAATGGGAAACTTTCTACATCTGTTATCCATTTCCTGATGATAGTCTTCTTTATTTACACACTACTGTGAGCGTTATTGTATATCCTTTGATTTTCTCAAACTCAGAATATTTGTGTGTGTGTACGGAGCTGTGTCTCCGTGTGGTTGTTGTGTCCGGGGTACGTTCCCCGAACGTGTGTGTGTGTGTACTGCAGTGGCAGCATGTTGGGGCCAGGCCCTGTGTGTGTTTTGCTGCAGAAGCAGCGTGTGTGGTGTGGGGTTTATCCCCGTGTTGCTACTTCGGTAGCGTGTTAGTGAAGCCTCACCGGGTTTGGTGAGGGGTGGACGTAGGGAGCCCGTCGTGGTCCCGAACCACCTTAAAAATCCCTGTGTTCATTGTGATTGCCTGTGTGACTGTCCATTTCTCCTATCTCCCTTCACAGGTTATCTTATTGATTTTTATTTCACTACACCACTACACTTTGCTAGCTCTGCTATCCGTTATTAGTAATCGTTCATCGCTTGTTGAATTGGTCTTACGAGTGGGATCGGAAAGATCGAGAGAACTTTTCAAGTCTCATGTTAGTTTAGGCTAATCAACTCAGTTTGTTTTAATTCCATTGTATTTAGTTTAGAAAGTTGTTAAAATCCGCCATCTCGGCAAGGGGACAATTCAACCCCCCATCTTGTCTGCCATCTCTCTGGGCCAACAAAATCTTAGAAGAGGATGATGAGCAAGATTTTCTACGATGGCATAGCCGTTAATCACCTTTTATTGAATGTAGATGATGTCGAACTAAGAGAGGAAGCTCTGCCATCGTGCTAATCAATCAGTAAGAATAGATTTCTCAAGAAGAAATTTAATGGGATTCATGCAAGCAATGAGATGAACGTCATCAGCTAATAAGTAATGTTTCAACTTTTGAACTACCCAGACTAAAGCTGCGCAAGTTTTCTCCATGGCTGTGTACTTCTGCTCATAGGGGTTGGGGAGTTTAGACAAGTAGTAGGCCGCCCTCTCCTTTCCTTCATCATCAATTTGCGCAAGGATAGCACCTACCGAGTCATCTAAGACAGAAATATAAAGAACGAGTGGTTTGCCTAGAATTGGTGGCCTCAGGATAGAAGGATTTGATAGATAATCCTTCAATCCGTCAAAAGCTACATGACACTTGTCATCCCAATTAAATTCGACTCCCGACTTAGTAAGCTCATGGAACGGCCTACACCTTTGTGAATGTTGGGAGACAAATCGACGTATAAACTGTAACCTCCCGATCAATCCTCAAACCTCCTTCAAATTCTTGGGAGGAGACATATCTCTTATTGCCTTCGCCTTGTTGGGATCGATCTCAATACCCCTTGTACTAACAATTAATCCAAGCAATTTTCCTGACAAAACACCAAACACACATTTCTTGGGGTACATTTTCAATTGATATTCTCGGGACCTTTGCAAGACTTTAGCTAGAACCCCAGGATGCTCGATCCTTGTCCTTGATTTCACTACCAGGTCATCAACATGCACCTCAATAAAAATGTGGACTATATCATGAAAAATAGCCATCATGGCCTTTTGGTAAGTGGCTCCGGCATTCTTGAGTCCGAATGGCATGACGACATAACAATAAGTGCCCCAAGGTATAGTAAAGGAAGCCTTTTTCTGATCTTCCTCAGCCAAGCGAATCTGATTCTATCCGGAGAAACCATCCATAAAGGAGAAGGTCTCGAACCCTGCCGTATTATCAATTAAAGCATCAATATGAGGGAGGGGGAAGTCATCTTTAGGACACGCACGGTTGAGGTCCCGGAAGTCTATGCAAATTCTGACTCTTCCATCCTTCTTCATAACCGGGACAATGCTAGTCACCCAAATGGGATAGAGGATAACTCTAATAAATCTAGCCTTATGGAGCTTATCGACATCTTCTTTCATTTTCAATGCCATATGCGGGTGGAAATGCCTCAACCGCTATTTGACCGGGACAGACCCTGGCTTTAGTGTTAGACGGTGTTCAATAAGCGTAGGGTCCAGACCTGACATATCCTCATAACTCCATACAAACGTGTCCTTATATTATTGAAGAACCAGAATAAGCGCCTCTTCTTCAGAGGGCGGCAAGATTTTGCTTATGAGGACAATCCTAGGATTTTCCTTGGTACCCAAATTAACTTCTTTGGTGGGCTCTTCTACTGAGACTGACGGCTCATCGAATCTCCTCATGCCACTGGCAAAAGCGTCAGCCTCGTCCTCATATTCTTCATACTCTTCATCCCCCTCTTCGACAGGGTCTTCATCATTCATGATTTCATAAATGCCAAACCCTTCGTCTAAAACGAAAGCTTCCTCACATTCTAAGTCCGACAAAAGGATCGGATCCTCTACAAACTGAGGAATGGCCAAACATGCCTGGCACCTCCAGGCTAAATCTAACAAGAATCTATGGGGAATCTGCTTACCCTAGGCCTTCCTAGTAGTAACTACCCCCCGACTCTTGACACTAGAAGAAGAAGAGCAACTAACCTGACGGCTAGATTCTGAGGAACAAGGAAAGGAGGAATAAGAAGTGGGTACAGGAGGTGGTACAGCAGCAGACCTCTCATCGGAGGGATAAAGAAACCCGCTAACGGACCCTGGAAGAGCGGCCCTTGGGTCGGGGCACA
Organism: Amorphophallus konjac; assembly: GCA_022559845.1. Taxonomy (NCBI): domain Eukaryota; kingdom Viridiplantae; phylum Streptophyta; class Magnoliopsida; order Alismatales; family Araceae; genus Amorphophallus; species Amorphophallus konjac. The sequence goes on along the minus strand of CM040120.1, from coordinate 318,024,170 downwards.
CTCAGGAACAAGATAGGAGGTCTCTTCGACAGAGATGAGAGAGGTGGATTGGTGAGTTTGAAATTTGGCATTTTTTTTCATTTTCAAGAATTGTGAAACAATGAGAGGGAGGAGTAAAAAATGCTGAGGTGGAGATGGAAAGATTCAAGAATTCCTGAACAAGAGAGTGGTTGAGTGATTGCTCACGCGGGGGCATGATGGAAAGTTGAGGAAAACTGCTCAAGGAGCAAAGAAGGAATTGATGGAGTTTGTAGAAAATCTGGAGATAATGAAATCACGACCGCGGGTGATCTAGGAATGCTGACGGGAGATAATTTGGAACACATGAAAGAAATTAGTGATGGATGGATAGAATTGAGGAAAAAGAGGCCGGCCCACATCCTGTCTATGGTTAAGCCTTCTTCAAACGGCACATCTGGCTCTCCGGTGTTGGTGTAGTTGCTCAGCATCTGCCTCTTATCAGTGATAATTTCTGGCTTCTCTATCATATCATGAACAAGTGGCGGCCATTCTGGATCAATTGGTATGAAGAGTCGACTCAGAGCAATAGTGATGTCATTCATATCGAACCATCTGTACCAATCACATTCAGGGTCGTCCACCTTCCTTCTCTTACTCGGCCTCAAAGACTCCAAAGCTTTATAAGTGACCAGCGGAGCTATGTGATGACTAAACTGATGTGCATGCACATCTTGATTGCCTAGAACTGAAGTAACTATAGTGGTCTGCTCCCCAATCTGTTCAGTGGGCCCTTTCACAAAATATGTATAAAGAGACCAGGTGAGTGGCGGTCTATCTGTCTTGAGAGTGGAGGTCATGGTGGTCCACAACTTTTCATCTTCAACAAATTTTGTTTTACTTGGCCCTTTGTACCGCAGGCCACCTCGGGGACTGAGCTTATGAGTCTTGATATGCTTCACCTTGCCTTAACAGTTCGCCCCGAGGCCTTTGCCAGACGTATACCCCATTTTCATCATGATGTTCCAGTCTGGGGTATTCATCATATTTTTCTTTTTCCTCCCCTTTTGAGGTGGGGATAGAGTCAATGCCAGGGTGGAAACTACAGCTTGTGGTCTCAATATATCATGCCACGGATCGGTGAGATCTAGCATAGATAACAGAGGCATATTAGACGGCCAGATGGAGGGCACTGATGTTGCTGAATGGATATCAACGGTCGACATAATGGGCACACTAGTCACTTTGATAACGCGTCCCTTGTGTGGAAATTTTATGCATTGATGGTTGGTGGAAGGGACATCGTCGAGTGCTTGAATGTATGGACGCCCCAAGATGGCATTAAATGTGGAGTCCATATCCAAAACATGAAAATTAACTATAACAAATGAAGGATCTAGTCCCACTTTCAAGGTAACAACCCCTATAGGCGGCTTCTTTGTGTTATCATAAGCTGTCACCGTGATAGGTGAGGGCCGAATCTCACTCTCCGAAATGCCGCACTTCTTCAAGATGCTAGGCGGCAGAACATTAATAGATGCGCCAGTGTCCACCAAACACTGGCTGACAGCTACCTTGTTGATGTCCATAGTGATGCATAAAGCAAACTTTCTTGCCGGCTTCGGAGCTAGCTCATGTTAATGGAAGACAATTGCGGGCTGGTCCCCTGCCGGTGTCAGGATTTATGCAATCTGTTTAGCTGGGATGTCTTCATTGACCATCACTTTCTGCAAGTATTGTTTGAGAGCCTCTTGATGGGTCGGTGACCTTCTTATGAGTTCCAAAATGGAAATCCTTGCCGGGGTTCTGTCTAAATGCTTCAGCAAATCATATTGAGTCCCCGGTATGGACTCCGGCTCTTGTGATGGCTCTTCTTGCCCTTGCACGGGCTCCTGCTCTTGTCGCTGCGGAAACACACGGTGAAAAATCCATCCATTGAGAAGCACCATGGTCTGAGAACTCAGCGCCTCCGTTGGGTTGTTGGTGGATGGGGGGTTGGTGGAAGAAAAAGGACTATCAGGGTTAATAGGATTAACAAGGGAAACGGGTTGGGGAACCTTGATAAGGGGCCTTACCGACTGAGGGTTGGTGGAAACTTGCATGGTTGGCAATGGAGGCGCAATGGAAAGAGGTTTGGAAGAAATTGTGGTTGAAGGGGTAGGTGAGTGGTGGATAGAAACGGGCCCTGGAGGGGAAGGGTTGGTGATGGTAGGCATGTGGTGGTTTGGGGAAGGCCGAAGCAGCAAAGGCCTAGGAAGCGTAGTGTTAACGGAGGTAGATGCGAATGCCAGTGAAGGGTGGATAAGGAGTGGCCTAGATGGCACGGGGTTCGATGTAACACCCCGGTTAAATAATAAAATATAAAAGTAAAAAATTTGAAATATGTATTGGAATTAAAGCTATTTCCTTGCTATTTAACGACTTCAATGATTTTCTTAATTAAAGAATATTATTTATTTTTGAAAGTGGCCAAATTATATCAATAATTATTTTTCTACAATCACTATAAAAATACTTTAATATTCCAAGATGCAATCAAATTTTCTACGTTGAATTGAATTTAATAGGTATAAATCAAATTAATTGAATTTCACCCGTAGGTCAAAGTTCCGACTAATTTCTAAAAATATGAAAACATTATATTCTTGTAGAGAGCGAAGTGTCTAACAATAATGTCAATTGGGCTGACCCCTAATAAAAATTTAATAGGGTTGAATTAAGGAATTAATGGTTAAACTAGTTGTTTTAATATGTTAATCTTTAACGATCAAATTAGAGCCCAATTCTTAACCATTTGAGCCCAAACCAAGCCCAAATGATAGGCCCATCATAGAAGCCCATGTCCCCTTCAAAAACCCTAATGCTAGACCCATAGATTGGCGACGGCGGCGGCGGATTAGGCTTCATCCCGAATTTTTCGCTAGTTTTTCTTCCTTGGACTCTCGAGTCCAATTCGATCTCTAGAACGATCTATAGGTTCAATAAATAGAGGGCTTTCGCAGCCCTAGACCTCCTTATATTTTTCCAACATGTGGCGCAAGCAATCGTGGTCGATCGAGGGTGAATTTGGGCGAGGAGCGTCGGGTGTTCGTAGATTAGGGTTTTCACGTCTTCTCTTCCTTCTTTCAAATCGGTAGGTTTCTCTCAGGCCCAATCAAATTAAACAATGAGAACATGTAGATCTCGTCCTTAGCTTTCATCTGAATCTTGTTTGCCCAATTTTTGTCATCTATACCATGCGTATTTGCTATTTCATTGCAAACAGGTGATTAGGGTTTGATCGTTTATCTTTTTCCATTAATTAGCTCGGCTAATCGAAGCCAATCTTTCAAATTGACTGGGCTATGTTGTGCGGTTTTAAGTGATCTTTCTTTTGGTAGGAAAAAGCCTAATTTTTATGCTATATCTAGGTATTAATCGTGTTTTTATTGGATTGGTGGTGTGTTCTTCGTGATTTGAGGCTCGGGTTAGTAGAAACGTCATAACAGGAACTGCCAGGCATCAAGCGATCGCACGATAGACCATTTGCATGGTCTAGTGGCCCCGCGACAGATCGTTTGCTTCGTATTAGGGCTACGCTGGGCTTAATGGTCTCACAATAGACCGCTTATGCATCTAGCGGTCGCCCGATAGACCGCAAGGACCCTGTTTTACGCTGTTGATCTAGCGGCCGTAAGTTTGACCGCTAACCAGGCTAAGAGGCCTTACCCTTGACTGTTTATGCTTCTGACAGTCTGCTCTGTGACCGTTTCCTACCCTGTGTTGTTCATTTGATTACGGCGCATTATGTATTGTTCATCCTTGTTACTTAACTTGTTGGTAGGACTTTTATGTTAAATATTACACTGTTAATTATGAAAATGGAATTACTGATCTAAGTTAATTTTGTTCATAATTATTTCCTCCATTATCATCATTCTCGATATCTTATGATTGAAAATGAGTAAAGTAATTAATGTTGGTTCTCATTATTCCATTATCACCTTGCTATCTTGATAGTTTTGTTTTAAGGTCGTGCCACTCCGGTGGTGACGACTGGACCGAATATCCAGTTTTCCGTTGATTGTGAGCTATTGAATTCTTGGACATCGAATTAACTCTCCGTCGGATATTCTCTCCACCGGACTAGGTGTTCATGTTCCAAGGCCTCCGTAAGCCCCCGCGAGCTTGGGATTCCCACTAGGACGCCGGGCGGGTTGTACCCACGAGCCTGAACCTTTTTGACTCGATCGAATCGTCTATTTTTGTTAAATCCCGGTATCGGGACTGTCCTGTTGATGGCGGCCCTTCGGAGACCGTTTATGTCACTAAGCGGCCCAGTCATGACCGCCAGACTGTTTGAATGGCCCTTCGGTGACCGTGTTTAATCAGCTATGCGTCGACTTTAGTCTTTTGGACTCTGTAATGTACACGGCTGTTATCAAACTGTTTACTCCTTCAAGCTGCCCAACCAAGACCGTCTAGTCCTGATCACGGCCCACCTTGGACCGTTTTATACTCGTTCGCTCTGGGTTGGATCTTTGACCCAGCTACCCTTTTAGCGGTCCTACGTAAACCGTTTAGATTGTGCACGCGGTCCTGATTAGACCGTGTACCACTTTTAGCGGTCCTTTGCTGACCGTTTCACCATTCCAGTTTTCCAAAAATTGATGTTTTCATGGTTTTGATATGTGTAAGCTACTCTAGCCTAACTAGGCTATTTTACATCAAGTTTTGACCTATTGTTAGGTCTATTGCCAACATTTATCTATTCAAGAGTCATTTCTTTAAATGACTAATTCCTCTCGATTAATGAGCTTGTTGTTGGAATCTCAAGCAAAATCAATATTCTTACACATTTTACCTTGATTACATGAGCTTGATCTTGGAACTATTGGCCATTCTATTCGTGGATGTCTAGATTTCGTGAGATCTATGATCCAAACAAATCAATGCCAAGGCAATCATATTTAAGGGCCCAGTCTGGTCCTAGGAGGAGCACCCGAAAAGTACTTGATCCCTGGGGAGGTGAATGACTAGGTGTGGCATTTGGTACCGAGTACTATCTAGCATGTTGAGTCTACGACATTCCACACTCTCGTGATACTTGCTATACTTGCTTGAAAGCAGAAAGTACTTACTTGCATGACATGACTTGACATGACTTGACTTGACTTGAAATGGACATTCGTTAAAAAGTTCTTGATAATAGTGCTTGATCTCTAGACTTGCAATATCCCTTTCCGTTTATCTATCGTTTACCTTCTGATCGTGTTGGTTACTTAGTTTACTTTAATTGAGTTTCTCGCATTGTTCATACATTCCTTAAAATGATTAATTACTTAAATTTGCCTGATGATATAGTGTAATTCCTACTGAGCTTTCACTCACCCCTTTTCTCTCCAATCCTTTTCAGGTAACGTGGTAGATGGAACGCTTGCAACTGGGCTGGGGCTAGCGTGATCGAGTGAACCGGGAACTTAGAGACTGGAGTCTTTTTATTTTCTTGAGTCTAGATAGTATAGTGGATCTTGATATTTTCTCTTCTTTATTTCTTTTATTGAGTCCACATTGAATATTAAAATTTCAATATCAATAAAATTATATTTTTCTCAAATTAATGGTCTCCATGTGTTGAATATTATTCTTTTATATTTATTTATTTTCTACTCTAATTATCATGACTATTTCGCTGTCACGTTCCGAGCATCGCTTCCCGCTGCTATCGGTTCGGGGCGTGACATTCGTGGAGGTAGAAGAGGTTTGTGGTGTAGATAGAGAGGGGGAAGGGCAGATGATAAGAGGCCTTTGCGACATAGGGTTGGTGGTGGAAGGGGTTTTATTAATGGGGCGTATAAGGGGTCGAGAAGGTTGTGGAAATGGAGAAGGATGAGGTGTTCTTAGTAAACGGGGCAACTGATTAGGATTTTAGTTTAAGGAGGTGACGGAGGCGCTTTCGACATGCCATCCCTGTCCTCTCTCCACTTCGTGGAAGGTAATGACAATGTTTACTTGTTGATTCTGGAAGGGGTGCTCCGGTAGCAGATTCTGGACAATCCCCATGTCCGGCTGCGGTACTTGAACTTGTTGTTGTTGGACTTGCTAAACTGGCTGCTGAGCCTGCTGTGGTGCCTGCTACCGAGGAGCCCTTCTTGCCTTCAATGTAGCGATGAATCGACTCATCTCGTCCCAATCAATACCGCCCTGATCATTCAGATCATATATATATTCCTTAAAATGAAAATAATGATGAACATTGTGCCCGGGCTGAAGGTGATAAACACAATACCGAGAAGTATCCACATTTTGGGGCCAAACCTGCCTTTCTTTTGGCAATGTGAGCATGTTGGCAGCCATAAGGGCATTAAAAATAATGGAAAGACTCTCGGGTAATGGAGGATATTGGGCTCTCTTGGGGCCTGCGAGTCTTCTCGGCTGCTGGGGGTCATAATTTGCTAGCAGAGGCACTTGATGGTATTGCTGAGGAGCTGGAGGATTTTGTGGCATGGCTTGATTCAATGGAGGAGGAGGCCGAAAAGGTTGAGGAGGGTTATTTTGTTGGTGCAGAGCTTGGTTGAAGAAGGAGGGTTGTTGAAATTGTTGTGGTGGCCTTTGGTTAGGAGGATTGCTGGATTGCATGGGATTGCCAACGGTGCCCACCTGCTCATTTACAATTACACCCTCAGTAGTGGCACCATTGTTACTCGTGGCATTTGGTTTCCTCGGTATTCTCAGTTTCTGTTCAAACATGGATATGATGGGTGATTCCTTCATCTGAGTCTGAATGTATCTTGCCCTCTCATAAAGCTCCTCCATGGTACTAAACTTATTGATAGCTATGACGTGACGGAACTAAGGAGTAGCATTGGAAACGATCATCTTGACTTGCTTAGCTTCTGACAATGTATCTTTCAACTTCTCGGCCATCGACCTCCATGTTAGATTTTCCAACCTCTTCCTTAGGGATTTGCTATTCCACGTAGATTATGGGGTCCACGTGGGGCATCGGTGTGTTGGCAGCCCATCCCGCCGCAAGGATTATGGGGTCCATGTGCGAAGCCTCTCATGCCCGCCCACAGCACGGATTGACGTGGGGTTCTGCAATGCCATAAGGAAATACGGTCCACCTTCGCTACCAGCTCGAGCTTTTAGCGCAATGGTTGGGACATGATCCTATAAACCTGTTGGGACGGATGGACACTAAGATCCAGAGGGGGGGGGTGAATAGATCTACTCCTTATAAAAACTATTGCAGTTAAAAATAATGCGGAATAAAAAACAAATTAATGTAACTCAATCCAGAGATGTAAATATCAGTAATATTAAAAAAGATCAGATGACAGCACTTAGCAGATAGCCAAACATCTAGGTACAGTACGATGGCAGAGACTAATCCTCACGCAAGAGGTGGAATTCTAGATAAGCTTTGCTTATCCTTTCAACCACGCCTTTTGATATACCTACTGGATGAGAAGCTTTAGCATCAATCTTAGATAGCAATTATAGCGAGTGAAGACATGTAACACTTAAACACTCTTAAGCATTCATCCGAGCACCAAACAGATAGAAGTTATAAAGACACAGAAGCACAAACCAATCACACAGAACACCAAGGATTTTAGGTGGTTCTGTTTTCACCTACAACCACCCCACACTTGACCAAGTGTGGCTTACTGCTGATTCACAGCTTCAATCCGCTGATCCACAGCATCGAGGATTAGATCCGTACACACCGCTGATCCACAGCTTCGGGGAAATGATCCCAGACCACTAAGCCTCACAGCTTGCTACTGCTGAGCTTTATAGCTTCACTGTCTGAGGTCTTAACCTCACCCACTGACTCACAGCTTGATAGAGTTCAGAAAACTTAAAACGAATTAAAGGAAACAAGATAACAATTTAGCTCTCTAGAAGCAAATTGACTCTGGATTTGATCCACGAGTCAATTACAATTTACTAAAACTCTCAAGCTCTCTCAAACTCAGGCTTACGATACTCTGATCTCCTTCAGATTTCTTCTCTCAGCTTTAGGCTCTCTTCAGCTTCGTAGTCTTCTCCGTCTCTCTGTGCTTGCTCCGCCAATCTTCGTCCCACGCTCACTCGCTCTGTCTCTCTTCTTCTCTTCAATTTTCGATCACCTTAGATCTGAGGGATCATGTCCCTTTTAAAGCCTTTGCGAGGAGAGGGCGCGTGGAAACCACGTTTCTCGCCTAGGGAATCTTGATACGAGTGCTTCACTAGAGGTCCACGTGTAACGATCTGAAGGCTCACAGTTCCACGTGGCTGAATCTCCTTTTGAACGTTGCCTTGGATCACGTGCCAATAACCTGGTACTTTAACTTCCTCGTAAGTCAAGTTCGCAGGTTGTCAGTGTACCCATCAAGTGTTCGACCATATAACTGACCTGGCAAACAAACGATAATATTAGCTTTTAATTCAAGAGAGTGCTGTTAGCATTGACTCTATATATGTAGCACATTAATGTGCACTGACGTTACATGCAGAACAACTAAGTGTGCACCGACCCTGTATCATATGTAAAGGTTATTCACTTAACTAGTGGCTTCCTAGTGTAGTTGGTTAAGTAACTTATCTTCCAACCCAATGACAAAGGTTCAAATCTTAGCATCCACCATTTACGTTTTTTGCCAAATAATTTTATGTTATAGACATATGGGCCACGGATTAGCTGTCCAAACATTATCTCTATCTCTCCAACCTGTACAAGCTGTAAAGTCCCATTATTTCAGATCTTGCCTCCCATTCGGTCATGATAGACCCTATAAACATACCCCTTTGCTACCCCCATTCTAGGCTAGCTAAGGTTTGGGCAAAGCTCTGCAGGGATTACAAAGAAGGGTTCTACTGCTACGATCTTCCAACAAGTAGGTGTTCTCAACTTTTAACTAAACTAGTAGCTAATCTAGGATGATTAGTCTAGGCATTTAGTATTAGGCTCATTTCCATGCGATATTTAGTGTTCATAAAGCATGTGTTAGCTTAAATCTAGGATGATTAGCATGTATTAGCTTCATACCTAAGATAATTAGCATATATTAGCATTATACCCAGAATAATTAGTATGTATTAGCAAATATTAGCAAGTATTAGTCTCATACCTAGAATAATTAGCATGTGTTGGCTTAAATCTAGGATGATTAGCGTGTATTAGCTTCATACCCAAGATAATTAGTAAGTATTAGTCTCATACCTAGAATAATTAGCATGTGTTGGCTTAAATCTAGGATGATTAGCGTGTATTAGCTTCATACACAAGATAATTAGCAAGTATTAGTCTCATATCTAGAATAATTAGCATGTGTTAGCTTAAATCTAGGATTATTAGCATGTATTTAGCCTCGTACCAAGATAATTAGCATGTAGTAGCCTTATACCCAAGATGATTAGCATTGATTAGCATGTATTAGCTTCAATCTAGGGTAGTTGGCATGTATTAGCTTCATATCCATACGATATATCCGTTTAACGCAAATTTTATCGTGTTTTTACGTAACTTATTAGTTTAACTAACATGTTAACATACCTAATTAACATGTTAGTTGATCTACTAACTAACTAGCATACCTAATTAATATGTTAGGTAGCCTATCTAGAAACCTTATCTCCATTTAGTTCCTTTAAAAATGAAAACTTGTATGATACGTCATGTTAAAAATCTGATATTTAAGCAACTAAAGCATGAAACGAATGCATGAATAAAGATCTATAATCCTTACAGTTTTCTCTATCTATCCATGTCATCAGTTTTACCTAAATAAACTTAAAATAAAGGTTAATACCCTAGTTTAATCAAAGATTAATACCTTAAGCCATTTTGAGCAAATATGAACTGCAGAGTCGACCCTGCCAGTTCATCGCGTTGACGCGATGAACTGATGAGTCGACCCTACCTGCTCACAGGGTCGACCCTGCCAGTTCATCGCGTTGACGCGATGAACTGATGAGTCGACCCTACCAGTTCACAGGGTTGACGCGATGAACTGATGAGTCGACCCTGCCAGTTCACAGGGTTGACGCGATGAACTGATGAGTTGACCCTGCCAGTTCACAGGGTTGACGCGATGAACTGATGAGTCGACCCTGCCTGCTCACAGGGTTAACCCTGCCAATTCACAGGGTTGACGCGATGAACTGATGAGTCGACCCTGCCAGTTCACAGGGTTGACGCAATGAACTGATGAGTCGACCCTACTAGTTCACAGGGTTGACGCGATGAACTGATGAGTCGACCCAGCCTGTTCGCAGGGTTGATGCGATGAACTGATGAGTCGACCCTGCCTGTTCACAGGGTTGACGCGATGAACTGATGAGTCGACCCTGCCTGTTCACAGGGTTGACGCGTTGAACTGATGAGTCGACCCTGCCTGTTCGCAGGGTTGACGTGATGAACTGATGAGTCGACCCAGCCTATTCTCAGGGTTGACGCGATGAACTGCAGGGTTGACGCGATGAACTACAGCTGGCTCATTGCGTTAACCTGATCGTTAGGCTTTCGCTTTTGCCATCTCCACTGATAGATGGCAGCCTAAGAGGTGATATTTAACTTCTGACAGGGTCCTCTAAACCCTGTATAATTCCCAGGAAGGGCATCCCACGGTGAGGGTGTCGTTTCTAAAATTGTCAGGTGGCTCATAAGGCACCTCTCTTATCTAGTTTTTTTCCGTGTATCAAACGTTACTGGTTTCCACTCCTAGTTCATCCCTACACATTAATGCGCCCTTGGATTCCATTCCATAATTCTACCTTATATATCATACTGGTCAAACCTTGAAATTCCATATTGACTATAAATGAGAGTGGATGTCGACAGACATGATTAATGCTGTGCATATAGGGCCCGGTCTTGTCCTGGGAGGAGCACCCGAAGGTACTTGTGCCCATGGGAGTTTATTAACCATGGTGTTTGGCATTGCACCGAAGTACTTGCTTCCTAGGCTTTAGACATTCCACTCATTCTCGTGATATTACTTGATTGATTTGACTTGAGACCCGCAGAAGGGTAAAGTTTTGCTTGAATGAAATTGATAAATAGCCAATTCCAGTTTTACATGCTTGAATCTATATTACTTTCTATTACTTGCTTGACATGAGTTCTTACACTCTTGGAAAGAATTTCGTAAATTCCAGTTATTACTTGCTTGAATCTCTTGCTATTGTTGCATTGAAGTTGGAATCCTTATACTCTCACTTGTTATTCCTTCACTGCTCTTATCGATTTTTACAATCCTTGATATCTACGCATCTACATGCATAACTTTACTGACATTAATCGAACTTGTAAACCACTTAAAGCATGTTAAATCTTGAGATGTAATTCCTACTGAGCGATTCGCTCATCTAGTTGTTTTTCTAACCTTTTCAGGTAGTTTGGATATTGGCCAGAACACGGAAGGGGATGAGTCTGAGTGATAAGTGTAGAATGGAGTCATCAATTGTCATGCTAATTGTGCTGTCCTTTATGTTATTGTATTAGTTCACTTATGTCAGTTGTATCAATTCATCTATGTCATTTGTATTAGTCAACTTGATTAGAACTGCTTAAGATTTGAAGCCTAGTCGTTGGACTCTGGGAACATATGTATTTATCCTTTGATTAGTTGTGACAATTGTCAGCTCGTACTATTTGTATTAATTTCAAGTTAAAGCTTAGTTATTTGCGCACTCTGATATTTACATGATTGACACGATCTATATAGACGTGTCACGCTTCCGGGTAATCTTCCGCGCTCGGGGCGTGACAAGGGTAATGAGCACACTTGCCCAGTAGCTATCTTCGTATCAACATGATTGGAAAATTTAAGTAATTAACATCTTAGCTCTAAAGGATAAGATAAATCATGCAAATATGATGAAACATGCGAATAAAGCCAAAGTAACAAGATACAATCAAGCTTGAGATATGAGAATATGATTTGATCAAGGATATAACAAGAATATAAATTTGGCTTTTCAAGAATGTAACAAGAATGTACTTTTCATAACCATGAAGGTCATGCACTAGAAAGTCATATAACAAGCAAGAATGTACTCTTCACTTAGTAAAAACTACTTCATGAATTCATGTGGATTTCCGTTGATCCCGTGGATATTTCACTTATTTATAAAGAAAGTACTCCCAGCGTAATGCGACGCCAGTAGCATCATACCCCATGGTTTACAGTATGTTTCCGACAATCAGCCGAGGGCACTAGCATAGAGCCCTTAAACACAATCAGTGCTTGATGCAGGACGGACACACGGCTTGGGACTCTAGCTCGCGATCGTCCCTAAGCGAGGGAAGACGTGGGATCGGGCGCGGTTGAGAAACCCGTGAGTCTCGGGTATCGTCCTTTCCGCGTTAACTCAGATTAGGTCACGGGATGATCACTCACTCACTCTCGTAGCGGTGATACAAATGATATAACGGGCTAATAACCTATCACACACAGCGGCATTCAAAAATATACGAGATAAGCAAAATGTGATAAAGAGTGGGAGCGAGTTTGCCTCCACGCTCCGGGCGTGGGGAAGACGATCCCGGCCAAGACAGTAACTCCCAGTTAAACAATTATCACAATAATGACAGAAATGGTTTCTACTGCCCACTCCACGCAGGGAGGTAACGGGCTAGAAATGGGGCTTGGGAGGACCGAACTTGGGTTGACGGGTAGCGTTTTGATGTAGCTTCAGTGGCACGTGTATTCATGAACGTGGGGCCCACGTGCTCATCGACAGGTCCGAGTGGGCCTGGAGTGGTACCGCTTTGACGTTGGCTCCTGGAGAGGCGCTCCCTGGGACAGCGGCACTCCGGTTCGCCTCGCGGAAGACGAGTCGGCTCCGGTCTTCACTGGTTGACCTTGCTGCCCACGGATCTGAAGCTCCTGTTTTACAACGCACGACCCGGCGAGATCTGTTGCTGCGATCACTCCCGGCGTCGGATCGACGTACAAGAGGTACCGTTGGAAAGCTCTTTTAAAATACCTCGATCTATAGCTAGAGAAAGAATTTTGAATTTCTTGGATCTGGCCTTCATCGATTTTACAAGCTGCTGTTGGACATAACCCAAAATCTCAGGATAGAACTAAGTTTTCCTGAGAGTTGACGTTGGCCATGTCTCAAACCTCAAATCTGGAACTTGGACGCTTCACGAAAGTTGTAGAGGTTAAAATAAGGAAGACGGTGATAATTTGTATTTGAGTTTTGGTGGAGGTTTCGATTTTTTGAGGATTTTATACTGACTGGGGGTCGGATCTAAACTGCACAGGACAGAACAGAATTGGAGAAGACAATAATTTTTAAAAATACAAAAAAGACTCCAGAAATTCTAAGAAAATTCTTGGATCATGGGGGTGATGGACAGAACTCCCAATAAAATTGGTGACCCAATAAAATAAAAAAAATGGTATAAACGTGGAAACTCAGGGTTGCTGTGACATGATCTGAACAGAAGATAAAACTGGAAGACTGAAGAACATGAAAATGGAAAAATACTTAACGATGGGTAAATGACTGGATTGTTTTTGTGGAGGCTGGGGTGGACGTGGATGACTCACCCTCCAAGTTTGGTTGCGATCTGAGCTCCTGATGAAGAGCTAAAAATTGCGGAGTAGGGCTTTATCCTGATGTAGATATAACTCCGGCGATGAAGACTGCGGTGCGATCGCGGCGGCGGCAGAAATAGAATTCAGAGGATCAGAGGAAGAGGTAGAATGGGTCTCACACTCACGATTTAGCAGAAATCCATCTGCAAGAGGGGGAAAGAGAGGAGAGAGGGGCACACCCTTTAATGGCTCCAACCAAATTCACTCAATTTTTCATTCATTAATTCTTACAAAACACTATACATGGGTTTATATAGAAGGGGAGGAAGGGGGAGGGGGTTGGGATTTCGTGGGAGAGAGGGGAGGGGTAGTATTTTCTTCCCCCATGTGGTCAATTGGCCTAAAAAAAAAATACAAAATGTCATTTTAATGGGGGGCACCCCCTTGACTTAAGGGGAGGCATCTTGGACATTTTGTTCCACTTGTCCCCCTTTGAATGTCAAACCATCTAGAAGCCCACCTAGGACTTTGACCAGCCCCACATGGACCCCCAAGGTGCCACTTGGACCAATGAGCAAGGGGTGGAGGGTCCTGTAGGGCCTACATGGACTTTTTACATAAAAACCCAAAGAATCCTAAGGAATGACAAATTGGCTTATAAAGCCTTACAATTGCACATATGTTTTTTCAAGGATATAAAAATAAACTAAAAGATACAAATACAAATGAAAATGTTAGTGCTCTTGCTCTGATATCCCCATCAGTGCTCGAACTGCATCTTAAGGTATAAATCAAGCTACTTCCACGTTTATAACAATAATATGGCCAAGAATGTACAATTTCAACTATAGTTCCATGATAATGTAACCAAAAATAAGAATGCTTCTATTGAGAATAAGAGATTTCAATAAATGTATTTAATAACTAGGTTATGCTCTGGAAATAAATCGACAGCATAACGGTACATTCTTTCACTCTCAAAATTACTTAGGTATCTTTGGAATAATGTGACAAGATCTAGATAATCAATTGGACTATCTAGGAACATAGGAAAATTAACCCTTGAGTCAAACCCTAGGTTAATCAAACTTATGACATTAGCGGTCGTTTACCGGACCGTTTCTTGATCATGGCGGTCTAGTTCAGGACCGTTAACTAAGACAGTTCGATATTTTGAAAATAGGACATCTGGAGTCTTTAGCGGTCTAGTGGAGAAATGTTTAGGATCCGTTAGCGGTCTAGTGAATGGCCGCTAGCAGACTCTGGCGGTCAACCAGATGGCCGCTAAGGGTCCAGAATATAAAACTCCGGTATAAGTGCTTTCTAGATAATTGGGCTTTAATGGTACAACCAACTCGACGTCTTAGTGAGAATCCCAGGTTCGCGGAGTCTTATGGAGGCCTTCAAACAAGATTTTCTAGTCTGTTGGAAGGAATATCCAAAGGAGAGGTCATCATGTCCAAGATTGTGTTCCTAATGTGTAAAAGTGTAACTAATGACCACATATCGGGATATGTGCCATATACTTAAGAAAATGACTCTTAGAAGAGAGAGAGAATCATGATAAAACAATGATCAAGTTAAAACATGAATCATCTATCATTTGAACATATATTTATTACAAGAATATATGATTTTGGTCACAAATTAACACAAGTTAAAATAATACCAATGTACATGAAACATGAAGTCTATCATAATGAACAGTAAATATAACTAAGTATATGAAACCAGTACCTAAATAAGCTTAAACTTAGCTAACTAGGCTTACTATATAATAACTATGGTTAATTCTGTAATATGGTTCGGTTTACCAATATTACAAAATCAGAAACAGAAAATGGTCTAATACAGGACCGTCGCTTGCGGTTAGCGGTCTATCGTACAACCGCTAGATTCCCTGGCGGTCTACAGGAAGACCGTCTCTTCCTGCATAAAATCGAGTTCAATGAAAAAAATACAAAATGCTAATCTAAGACAAATCATGCCTGGAAACCAACATATTTTAACTTCCATAACCATGATAGAACAAATATGGGTCAAAAATATGCATGGGTTCATGTGATTAACGAGAAAAATTCATTTTTACTTCATTAGGGCTAATTCATGCATGAGGAATATACTAGATGCATAGTCCTAAGTAAAACATGAAATTCATAGGGTACAATGCATGAAATCAATTGAAACAAGAGGGCTTTTATTCCTGACTTTAAATTTGAGCCTTTCATGAGATAACCTACCTCAATTAACCCTTCTAGATAGTCGATTTCAGACTAGAAGTCAGCCCTAATTCTGTCTGCTCTTATACTAAATCAGCAACTTCACGTCCCTCTATCTCCTGACCTGATTCCTCTGACCAATGGACGTGAAATTTTGAGGGTAGATAGAAGATATGAAAGGGAACATAAAGTTCTAATGACACTTCTACTAAATACCTCATTTAGGGCTCTGAATTCCTTGATCTTCTTGGGTCGGATGCACTAATTCCTGAGTTCTTAATGTAGAATCAGCAACTTTGGGAGGTTCTAACTCTTTGCAAACTTGATCTCCTAGAACGAAAATCAGAGGATAGTTAGTTATAACTATAATAAATAAATTCCTAGAAGAAACTTATCTCTAATTCATCCTCCTTACCTTAGTTCCATGCGTGCCAAAAGAAAGGGTTGCACACGTCAAATTTGGGATCTATTTATAGGTTTAGCTAGGGTTTTGAGGATTAGAACGAACTTAAGGTCCCAATTGGACTCTCAATTTGATCTACAATCCTTCTAGACATATATAATTAGCTGATAGGGTCGATCCTAGATGATTTAGACATGAAAAATCCAACTTTTTCACGTTTTCCTTTTCTCATGGAATCTGCAGTGGGTAGCGGTCATTGGGACGATCGTTTATTGTCTGGTAGTGGTCTCACGATAGACCGTTTTTCATTCTAGGAACCGAATTTGAAATACTTCAAACTCTTTTGATATTATCCCCAATATTATCCTTTTATTTATATCCCAAGGAGTAATTATCTCCTTAATTCCGTGATTACACCCATTCCTAGCTTCTAGAATATGGGCTAAAAGTCCAAAACAACCTTTTGGCCTATTGGGTTTATTACATGGGCCTAATCCTCTTAAATCAAATGTAGGGCCTAAATAATGAGATTTTAATTAATCAAAATTCATTTATAGCCTATTAAATACTTTATAAATATATTATAAATCTAAAAAATTCCTAAAAAATTCTTGGGCGTTACAATGCATATATCAATATGCATCGGCTTCATTCTGCCTTATAAAGGATGTGCACTGACCTTACTTAACATTGCACCGACTATATGCAAAACCTGCACCGACTATATGCATAATGCAAAACCTGCACCGACTATATGCACAATGCAAACCTGCACCGACTATATGCACAATGTAAAACCTGCACTGACTATATGCAAAACGCAAACGTGCACCGACCCTGTGAAAGACTTAGGCTGATATGCACTGACCTTTTACGTCCTTCTATGAAAACCTGCACCAATCTTGCATGGAGTTATACAAAACGTGCACCGACCTTAGATGTCGATATGCACTGACCTTTTGCGTCCTTCTACGAAAACCTGCACTGATCTTGTTTGGAGTTATACAAGACGTGCATCGACCTTTGATGCAGAAGGATAAAATGTGCACTGACCTTCTTTGAATGAAGCAAGAAGCGTGCAGCGACCTCATATGCAGATGGCGCAAACATGCACCGACCTAAGTATGCAATCCAAGTTCATGGAACTATAAACTGCTAATCAGTGTTATCAAAATAAAATACAATGTATAGTTGCCAAATGAAATGTATAGATGCCAATCATCAAAATAAAATAGAAAATTAACTTCAGTGAATTAAGACAGAGGAGACATGACATGAAGTATATTGTACCACACAAACTCCCATAGTATTCTCCCCCTTTTTGATGATGGCAACACATTTACATTTTGATGTCAACACCTATTTTGTTAAGAATCACGACTTGTGCTCTCAGCAAGATGTAAATGCAATGCACAACCAATATAAATGCAATGCACAACTAATGCAATGCAAGACTACCCCCTATAAACTATTAAAAACAACATCAAATTCCCCCCATTGAACTCTCTCCCCCTTTGCCATTAGTAGAAAGGATAAACAGGAAGATGCCATGATGAGAATCATATTTAAGAGAAGATCTGATGTGACAAACTATGTAAACGCTTTAGTAATCAAGCAAGTAAAGCACGGATTCTTCTATTATAAGAGTGCAGATTGTTCATTCTTGAACTTAGGTGGTTTAAAGAGTATGAGGGTGAGAGACTAATAACACCACTCTGTGATGACCAGTCTGCACAAGCTCTTAATAGTAAGGAACCAAGAGTACATAGAACATGTCAGCTTTTGTCTTACATTGTCTTGTTTATCTGAGAGCCTCAAGGCATCATCAGGAGTGACCAGAAATTGTATTGAGATTAAACAACCTTCACAGTTATGAATTAAACTTCAGAGGAGCAGATATGGTTTCATATATTTCTTTTATTTACTTCTTTCGAACAGTCAAGTATGTTCTAGCCTTTTTTTACATAAGAGTACACATTTATCAGACGCCAGTACCCCTAGTTACTCGACAAGATCCACTATTCTGTCTCAGGTATAGTTTCCACCTTTTTACGTAAAGGTACACGTTTATCAGACGCCAGTACCCCTAGTTATTCAGTAGAGCTAACCTTTTATTTTCTGAACAGAGATAAATTGAGGCACTTCATGACATGGGTGTTTCTCCATTTCATTGATGAACTACCCAATTTCTTTGTGCATTCAATCAGTGCTATGCCTTTATAGTATATGATTTATCATATTGACACATTTGTCCATTTGATTTTCAGGAAGTGTTGTTTAAGGACAATACATATTTTCACATTCTCTCAACCAATTTAGCCTGGGTCTAGATAGATTTAGATTTTGCAAGACTCATTTAGACATGACATGCACGAAATGGTTAAGAACTATTTGAAAGTATTCCATAGACTTTCTTCATTAAGTTTGGTTTTTAGTCTCTAAATATCATAAAGTTTAAACCAACAATTCATTCAGGGTTCATTACTATTTCTTATAGGAGAAGATTTCTGATTTCAGTAGCTTAGATTAATGAATATGTCTATCAGTTTGTCATTTGATCAGATTCAAAAATTATTCCAAGAAATGTTCAGATACTGAGACCAAGAATAAGGATAGATCATGACTGATTCAAGAAAGACAAAGTGAGTTTTCAAAAGAGTCAGTACTGAAAGTCGACATTTCAGAGCAGTGATCAGGAGTGGAAAGTTGAAAGTCGATAGTATTGAGCAATGATCAGTTCAATCACTAAAGAATTATTCAGAAGTCCCCTTATCAACATGTATGAGATGAAATTAAAATGCATGGATTGAAATTATAGGGATGATATGACAATGCACAAACTCCCCCTGACTGTGTACATGAGGTTTTGGATGAGTGTGAGAGAGACACTAACCTATTCTAGACAGAAGAGAATTGACCCATGGTACTAGGCAAAGGACTAGCCTCTACGCATAGAGTGGGTTTTTAGATAGAAAATCTATGTCCTTCCCCCATCTTCCATTTGATATACCTATGGGCCAACCATGAAGTGCAGTGAGCATGCATTCAGTGATTCAAATTACATCAGAATCAATCAGGAGATACAATAAATCTGAATGAACATTCATGCAAAGAATTTTCAGAGACCAAGTTCTCTTTTTAAAAACTTAAAGCTTTCATTTCTTAGTGGTTTTGTAAAGATGTCAGTAATTTGTCTTGCAGATTTAATGAATTCAAGCTCAATCTCCTTTTTACTAACTTCATCTCTAAGAAAGTGATGTTTGATTTCAATGTGTTTTGTCCTAGAGTGGTGAACATGATTTTTAGTTAAGGAAATGGCACTAGTGTTATCACAAAAGATTGTAATGCAACCAAGATTGATAAGATAGTCAATTAATTGGTGTTTAATCTAGAGGACTTGGGCAGCACAGTTGACTGCATCCACATACTCTCCCTCAGCAGTGGATAGGGTGACAATGTGATGTTTCTTAGATGCCCAAGACACTAGACACCCAACTAGAAATTGATAATATCTACTAGTACTTTTCCTATCTATCCTACACCCGGCATAGTCTGCATCTGTGTAAGCTATCAGATCCAGCTCACACTTAGCAGGATACCATAAGCCTAAGTCTAGGGTGCCGGATAGATATCTAAAAATCATTTTCACAGCTATTAAGTGTGAATCCTTAGGACATGCTTGAAATCTAGCACACAAACATACTGAGAATTGAATGTCAGGTCGAGAAGCAGTAAGGTATAACAAGAATCCAATCATACCTCTGAATAATTTGGGTTCTACCGTTTTACCTTCAGGGTCTGAATCAAGACTGGTAGATGCTCCCATTGGTACGGTTATTACCTTGAGGTTCTCCATCTTGAATTTCTTCAGAAGATCCTTGATGTATTTCTCTTGAGTTATAAATGTTCCTTCTTTGGTTTGACATACCTGTAACCCAAGAAAAAATTTTAGCTGTCCCATTGAGCTCATCTCAAATTCACTGGTCATTAACGTTGAAAATTCCTCACACATGGATAGATTGGTTGATCCAAATACCATATCATCTACATAAATTTGAATGATGAAAATTTTCTTTTCACATACCTTTGTGAATAGTGTTTGGTCCACCTTACCTCTAGAGAATCCCTTTTCCGTGAGGAACTTGCTCAGCCTGTCATACCAAGCTCGGGGAGCTTGCTTCAATCCATAAGGTGCCTTATCAAGTTTGTACACGTGGTCAGGAAATTCAAGACACTCAAAACCCGGGGGTTGTTTAACATATACATCCTCCTTTACTTGACCATTTAGAAAACCAGATTTGACATCAATCTGTTGAAGGGTTATTCCTAGACTGCATGTAGTAGCCAAAAGAATTCTAATAGCTTCTAGCCTAGCTACAGGGGCAAATGACTCTTCAAAATCAATACCAAACTCTTGGTTATACCCCTAACCAACTAGCCTAGCCTTATTTCTAACAATTTCACCCTGCTCATCAGTTTTATTACGAAAGAGCCATTTAGTGCCTATTATGTTGCCATGAGAGGGTTTAGGAACTAGGTGCCAGACCTTGTTCCCATCAAATTGATTAAGTTCTTCATGCATGGTATTAATCAAATGGTCATCCTGAAGGGCACTATCTATATTTTTAGGTTCTACCTGAGATACTAAAGCAAATGAATTCAATTCATTTTCAATTCTTAAGTGTGCTCTAGTTCTCGGTGGGTCATTTAGACTACCAATTATGTTCTCAAGGGGATGGTCTCTAAGAAATTTAATGTTATTGACCTGATTACTTGAATTCTCATTTACCTCCCCCTGATTTCTAGATTCTTCAGGTTCTTCAGCAGACTCTGCATTTTGATCTTCTTTGTTCTTCAGAATTACTCCATCAATCTTGTCCCTGCATAAATCAGTTTCAGTTCTAATTGCAGACTCATCAAAGACAACATGAGGAGACTCTTCTACAGTTTTAGAATTGAGGTTAAACATTCTGTAGGCTCTAGACTGATCAGAATAACCTAGAAATATTCCAGGTTCACTTTTGGGTTCAAACTTATCAAGGTCTCTCTTGGAATTTATATGAACGAAACATTTAGAATCAAAAATCTTGAAATGAGCTAGAGAGGGTTTCTTACCTTTCAGAATTTCATAAGGAGTCATTTGAGTTGTGGGTCTTACCAGGGCTCTATTAATAATGTAGCATGAACTGTTAATAGCCTCTATCCAAAACTTTCTCGGTAGGTTCCCTTCTACCAGCATAGTTCTAGCCATTTCTACTAATGTTCGGTTTCTCCTTTCCACCACTCCATTCTGCTCTGGAGTTCTTGGTGAGGAGAACCTGTGAGTTATGCCATTCTCCCTACAAAAATCATCAAAATGTGAGTTGACAAACTCACCACCATGATCAAACAAGATATTCAAAATAGCATGCTCATTAGTCTATTTTATTTTGTAAAAGAACTCCAGAAATTCTTCAAAAGCTTCATTTTTGTAAGACAAGTAAAAGACCCTACTAAATCTAGAAAAATCATCAACAAGTATAAAACCATATCTCTTTCCAGATAAGCTAACTGACCTGGTGGGTCCAAATAAGTTCATGTGGATTAGCTCATATGGTTTAGATGATAGGTTTTCGGTTCTAGATTTAAATGATTTTCTGGTCTGTTTACATTGAGTGCATGCCTCACAGATTTTATTTTCATTTTTGAAAGAAATTTCAGGAAGCCCTTTTACCATACTGTGTTTATTCAGTTTGTGTAGCACACTATAGCTAGCATGACCTAATCTACGATGCCATAGATAAGCTAGGTCATCCTTATTAACATTAAGACAAAGATTAGAATGTGCTACATCATCTAAGTCTACCATGTAGATGTTATTGATCCTCTTATCAGAAAATTTGACAGATTCAGAATTAGGTTCAAAAATTGTGCATGAAAGAGAGTCAAAAACCACTTTATGACGTTTATCACACAGCTGGCTAATGCTAAGCAAGTTATAGGCAAGGCCTTCTACCAACAGCACTTCATCAATGAAACAAGAAGAACACTTACCTACTTTACCTGATCCAACTATTTTCTCTTTGGTATTACCTCCGAAGGTAACATGACCTGCATCCTTCTTCACCAACATGCAAAATTTGTCTTTATCCCAAATCATGTGCCTGGAGCAACCACTATCAAGATACCATATGTTTTGATTGGCTGCCTAGCATACCTGCAAAGAAATCAAGTGGAATGATTTGGAACCTGGAGCTTCTTATGTCCCATAAAAACATTTATCTCATGTAGACTAGAAACAAGATGTTTTAGTATCCACATTTGATTTGGCTTTTTCATAGCAGTTGTGGATCTCTTATCATTCAGTTTTGTCTGCCTTTTCTTGCCACTTTTATTCTTTGAGACTTGTTTCTTAGGTGTGGCTTGTTTCTTGTTTTTGAAGTCATTCTGATAGTTCCTTTGCTAGTGATTAGTCCAATAGGTATTGGGAGCAGTAGGTGTACCATAGACCCTGGACTGACTTGGCTTGGAGTTGATAAAGCTATAAGAGTTATGACTTCTGAAATTATTAACCCCAGTCATGTAGGAGTTCTAAGCATAAGGCTGATGCCTTTGAGTAGAGTATGAGTTCTGAAAGTGATTCTGCATTGGCCTCATGTTGAAGCTACTTGGACCTCCCTTTCCAAAGTTATGATGATAAGTGTTGTGAAATGTAGGGTAGGTAGGAACAATATTGTGGTAGCCTTGACCTGAGGTTCTTCTACTCGGCCCTTGATTCCTTGGGGACTTATACCAACATGAAGTTGAGGTTGATGAAAATTGATAGGTGCCTCGACCATTCTGTGGAGATTTGTCTGTTTTGATTTTGGGGCTTCCTCGGACTCTAGCTCTAGAAGTCTGACCCCTAGCCTGTCGTTGGTCTGAGGAGTGGGAGTGTGTGAGCATGATTCCCTAGACACCTTCCCTTTGCCCTTGTCTTTGGCATTGGGTTTAGTTTTCTCAACACATTTCATCTTGTTCTTTTTCTAACTTTCTCCAGAAGTCATTTTTATCAGGGGTTGGAATGTCCCCTTTTCTGCCACAAAGGAGATAGTTCTCATGTCAAACCTCTCCTTATTAGTTGGGTTGAAACCCAAACCTTCCTTTCAGAAATTTCCTTTTATTCCAAGATGGCATTCAGATTTTCTGCACCTTGTGTCATGCCTTCAAGGGAATTTTGTTTGTCTTTGTTTTCTTTTTCTAAATTTTCAATGACCTTTTTGAGTTCAGCATTTACACCATTGATAGCTTCATATTTTTCAGTTGATGTTCTGATTTCTTCCTTAAATTCATGTATTCTCATTTTAAGTTCACGAATGGAATTCTACAAGTTTTCATTTTCCTCTTTCAAATTATCTAACATGCTTTTATAACATTCAGCTTCATTCAGGGAGTTTTTCAGTTCTGAATTTTTAGCTTGCAGACAAGTGACTTTATCAGATAGAGACGTATCATTAGCTAATGAATTTATTTTCCTTTTTAAGTGTTTGTTCTCCCTACACATGTCTTCATATTTCTCTAAAATTTCAGCATAAGCATCCTCCCATTCATTCTGAGTAAAATTGTCAAAGGGAGAAATTACATCATCATCACTTTTTGCCATCAGGCAAATCCTATCTTCTGTCTCACTGTCAGAGGAGCTGCTTTGACTTCCTTCTTCTTCATTGCTCTAGGTGCTAACCATAGCTTTTCCCTTTTTGTTCTTTCACCTGGGCTACTTGTCCTTGAGCTCTGGGCAGTCCGCTTTGAGATGTCCTGCTTTCCTGCAATTGTAGCAAACTATGGCATCAGCTTTCTCGGCAGGTTCAGGTTTGTGTTTGGACTGTCTTTTTCCTGAGAAGTACTTTTTCCTTAGCACTTTCCCTTCTTTCCTCAAGAATTTCTTGAACTTCATGGTGATCATAGCAAACTCATCCCGATCTTCCTCTGAGCTAGTATAACTGCACTCACTAGATGACCCTTTGCTAGAGTTGACCTTAAGAGCTAAGGGTTTCCTTCTCTTCTCAGTCTCATCAATTTTCTTGAGGTTCAACTCATATGTCATGAGAGAACCTATAAGCTCATCTACAGTGGTCGTAGCTAGGTTCCTAGACTCCTCCACTACAATGGCCTTGATATGCCAGATGGGTGTCAGGGACCTTAGAATTTTTCTAACAATTTCATACTCACTATAGGTCTTTCCTAGACTTCTCAAGCTGTTAGTGATCACATTCAAGTGAGCGTACATCTTAGATATGGACTCTTCAGGCTTCATTTTGAAAGCCTCGTACTTAGAGAATAACATATTGGCTTTAGTTTCTCTAACCTGAGACGTCCCTTCATAAATAACCTCTAACGTATCCCACATCTCCTTAGTACTGGTACATGAGGAAACTCTGGAGAATTCAGTGGGATGGAGAGCACATTGTATAGCATTGATAGCTCCCCAATTCAGAGTGGACTTTCGGATATGCTCCTTAGTCCAGAATTCCTCATCTGGAGGTAAATCAAATGGACCTTTACTCACTACCTTCCAGATCTCATAATCCTTAGCACGAAGAAACACATGCATCCTATTCTTCCAATACGCATAATTGATACCATTAAAGAATGGTGGCTTGCTAGTTGAGTGACCCTCAGCATTTACACCTTTAGCATCCATATCTAATCTCTCCGGGATGTGAAGCCCTACGGGAGAGTTAGGCTCTGATACCACCTGTTGGGACGGATGGACACTAAGATCTAGAGGGGGGTGAATAGATCTACTCCTTATAAAAAATATAGTAGTTAAAAACAATGCGGAATAAAAAAAAACTACTGTAACTCAATCCAGAGATGTAAATATCAGTAATATTAAAAAAGATCAGATGACAGCACTTGGTAGATAGTCAAACATCCAGGTACAGTACGATGGCGGAGACTAATCCTCACACAAGAGGTTGAATTCCATATCAGCTTTGCTTATCCTTTCAACCATGCCTTTTGATATACCTTCTCGATGAGAAGCTTTAGCATCAATCTCAGATAGCAATTATAGCGAGTGAAGACATGTAACACTAAAACACTCTTAAGCATTCATCCGAGCACCAAGCAAATAGAAGTTATAAAGACACAGAAGCACAAACCAATCACACAGAACACCAAGGATTTTAGGTGGTTCGATTTTCACCTACATCCACCCCACACTTGACCAAGTGTGGCTTACTGCTGATTCACAGCTTCAATCCACTGATCCACAGCTTTAGGGATTAGATCCCTACACACCGTTGATCCATAGCTTTGAAGAAATGATCCCAGACCGCTGAGCCTCATAGCTTGCTACTACTGAGCTTTACAGCTTCGCTGTCTGAGGTCTCAACGTCACCCGCTGACTCACAGCTTGATAGAGTTCAGAAAACTTAAAACGAAAGAAAGGAAACAAGATAACAATGTAGCTCTCTAGAAGCAGATTGACTCTGGATTTGATCCACGAGTCAATTACAATTTACTAAAACCCTCAAGCTCTCTCAAACTCAGACTTATGACACTTTGATCTCCTTCAGATTTCTTCTCTCAGCTTCAGGCTCTCTTCAGCTTCGTAGTCTTCTCCGTCTCTCTGTGCTTGCTCTGCCAATCTTCATCTCTCGCTCACTCGCTCTGTCTCTCTTCTTCTCTTCAATTTTTGATCACCTTAGATCTGAGGGATCATGTCCCTTGTATAGCCTTTGCGAGGAGAGGGCGCGTGGAAACCACGTTTCCCGCCAAGGGAATCTTGATACGAGCGCTCCACTGGAGGTCCACGTTTAACGATTTGAAGGCTCACAGTTCCACGTGGCTGAATCTCCTTTCGAACCTTACCTTGGATCACGTGCCAATAACCTGGTACTTTAACTTCCTCGTAAGTCAGGTTCACAGGTTGTCAGTGTACCCATCAATTGTTCGACCATATAACTGACCTGGCAAACAGATGATAATATTAGCTTTTAATTCAAGAGAGTGCTGTTAGCATTGACTCTATATATGTAGCACATTAATGTGCACTGACGTTACATGCAGAACAACTAAGTGTGCACCGACCCTTAGCAGCAGACCATATAAGTATGCATCGACCTTCCATGAAGGAACATAAATATGTTTGGACCAATGTGCTGGCCGATCAGAATATGCACGGACCTACTATGCATATGAAGATAAAGATGCACTGATGTTGTCTGTCTCAATAGAAAGATGCACCGACCTCTATATTCGTAAGACAAATAATGCACTTACTTCTTCCATGCGTAAGACAATGCATGCACTGACTATGGTTATGCACGATACAAAAGTGCACAGACCTGAGTCCATGCATATATCAATATGCATCGACTTTATTCTGCCTTATAAAGGATGTGCACTGACCTTACTTAACCTTGCACCGACTATATGCACAACCTGCACCGACTATATGCACAATGTAAAACCTACACCGACTATATGCACAATGCAAACCTGCACCGACTATATGCACAATGCAAAACCTTCACCGACTATATGCACAATGCAAAACTTGCACTGACTATATGCAAAACGCAAACGTGCACCGACCCTGTGAAAGACTTAGGCCGATATGCAATGACCTTTTACGTCCTTCTATGAAAACTTGCACTAATCTTGTATGGAGTTATACAAGAAGTGCACCGACCTTAGATGCCGATATGCACTGACCTTTTACGTCCTTCTACGAAAACCTGCACCGATCTTGTATGGAGTTATACAAGACGTGCACCGACCTTTGATGCAGAAGGATAAAATGTGCACTGACCTTCTTTGAATGAAGCAAGAAGGGTGCATCGACCTCATATGCGGATGGCGCAAACATGCACTGACGTAAGTATGCAATGCACGTTCATGGAACTTTAAACAGCTAATCAGTGTTATCAAAACAAAATACAATGTATAGTTGCCAAATGAAATGTATAGATGCCAATCATCAAAACAAAATAGGAAATTAACTTCAGTGAATTAATACAGAGGAGACATGACATGAAGTATATTGTACCACACAAACTCCCACAATACTCCATCTATCAGCGAACTAAATGAAGTCTTCCTCGGGCTTCATTTTCTCAGCAACTAAATCAGTAATAGACAAAGAGGGACCCACACGGTCTCTATACTTCTGCAAGAATTTCCCCTGAACAATATCAAAATCACCGGCTTCAGCCGGCTCCAAGGAGTAGAACCATTCAAGGGTCGGTCCGTCAAGAGACCTTCTGAAAAGATAGGCCAAGGATGTTTTGTTGTTCTGCTAAAAGGATGTTTCATACATGAAGTCCTTTAAATGAATGAACGAATTGCCCGTTCCATTATAACGCCAAAAGTTTGGCATTTCTAACGGAAGCAAGTGGAAAATTGGTAGAGTAGGGATAGTGACCTCCGGGGCATCTTTGGGAATAGACATCTTCTTGAGCTGCTCCTCCATACTAGCAATCTTCTGAAGGAGAGTGTTGGTAGTAAACTCAGCCGAGGCCGGATTGGAGTGAAACTGATTAGGCATGGGCCTTCTCAAGAATAAAGGAGGAGATGGGTTTTGTGGCTTGACAAAAGAATGACCTGCCGTAGCAGGGACAGGGGTAATTCGATGAGAAGAAACACCGGATGGATTCGCTTGGTGGACCGCTTGGTCATTAGCAGAATCGACTTGAAGGCCCCCCACGGCCTGAGGGGGGTTTGAAGAGGATGAAGGGACATATTTTCCTTTGAGGACAGCCTGGATCTTTTGGCGTTAGGCCTCATCCAATTGAGAGAGAACATTAATGAGATCATCAAGAGAAAGGGAAGCTTCCCCAGGTGTGGACTGAGTTATAGGTTGCACTTGAGTTAAATGATCCTCTCCTTGAGTAGTGTCAACCATATAAACTTGGGAATGATAAGCAGGGGCATAGTCTACCCCTTGTTGAAAAGTTTGATATTGAGAAGGGTGATACTGAGTTGGGAGATAACCCCCTTCCAGTTGGAATTGGTGTTGCTGGGAAAACTCTCTGACCTGATCAAATAGTCTAACCTCTCCCTCTTTTTGTACATCCTCTAGATTAGCCATTCCAACAACTCTGCCTGACCTGAGCATCATGTTTTCTAATGACTGATTAAAGCAAACACAATAATCAAACTGCAATCAAGTTAAATGCCTTACGCGTAATTTTTCACAGGTTTTGTGTTGAAGTTAAGATGGCTTATTAATAGGTCAGTGAATTTAGCTCTCAGTGATAGAAACCTATGTTTCGGTTTGGAAATAGCGCCGGGTAGCCTAAGTTTCCACTCTCTCAACCGTGATTAGGCCAACTAAACTCCTGGGTACTCCAAGATACATCCTTCCTAGCTTCCATGAGGGAGTCCACGGGTGCGAGGGCTTATGGAGGTCTTAGACAAAGAAATTCCAATCCAATGAGATGGAATGCTCAATTGGAGGGTCTTTCTAAGTCAAAGAAGGGGTAATGGATCCTAGAGATGTAGAGGGAGAGGTCCCTCGGCCAGAGTGCTCGTATGATGCAGGAGCAGGTAATAATCAATCAACAGAAAATAGCATCCAGTATGGCAGACGCGCAAAGAAATAGCGTCCACATGGTGGGACGCACAAACATGAAATAAACCCCTACCTTGGAAGACACAGAATCTCGAATTATCAATAATCAGAAAATGGCGTCCAGATGGAGAGACGCTAATTCCATAGAGTAATAATAATAATAAGGGAAATAACGTCCAGATAGGAAGGCGCAGATTCTAAAAATATAAATAAATATGAAAATATCGTTCGCAGAGGAAGACGTAGATAATAGAAAATTCCCAAAAATAGCAGATAAATAGAAAAGGGGTGACTGTCGGGAGATACGCTGATTAGGTATTTGTGACCATGATGGTGGATGCCAATTCTTAAAAACCCACAAACCACACAATCGTTCACAAGCACGTAAGCACCGATTCACAAATTAGACCACTAGGCAGGGACGTGCACGTGGTGCACAAAGGAGATAAGAAAGGAAATAACGTGATACGTGGAGCACCAAGGAGGGGCTCACATGGGTGCCAATGGGAAGGGTAATCAAATAAAAAGACAATAGTCGTCCCACCGAGATCACCAATCTGTGAACGCGTCACTTTAGCGTGCTTAAATGTGAAAGAAAATGGCTGACAGAAAGAAGCAAAAGAGGGAGCACGCGGTGCTGGAATGGATGTGATCACCAGAGGACAATATCCTAAACAATAATAACAGAATAATAATAAAAGAATGATCACAAGCAAATACCTGATAAAGCGGGGAACATGAGTTCTACTTCCTTCTTCAACCGGCCGGTTGGCTAAGGGGGTCTTTTGATTTGGATTACCCTAAAATCAACATAAACAAACACAGATAGCACCGAATCAGAAATGGTTTCTCAAAGGATGCGTCGATGCACCTTCAATCCTGCATCGACGCCATGAAGCTCAAGCTCGCTAGATGACTCAAAGATACTTGAAGCTACATCGACGCAAGGTCACTCCTATGTCGATGCACCAAAAGCTTTCCAAGCCTTATCTGTTTAACCTGCACTATTTCCAAATGCCATCCAGAGAATAAAGAACTCCTATGAAAACCTTCATAAGCACAGATTTTGAAGTCTGGAGGAGGTTCCTAGGACTGACACTATCCCTATCATCATAACTGTCCAGAGGAACCTTTTGGTCATATTATCTGTCAGTACAACATCTAGAAAATGCCTCCTCCTTGCAGTCCTTTCACCAGGAGTTAGCCAACAGAAGTGTGTCAAAGAAGAAAAGCTCATAGGACAGAAGGACGTCCTCTTTGCCAATGGTGATTAAGGTTCTGTAGGCTCCCTTTGGTCAAACACCTCTTTGTTTATTACCAGCCATTCAAATTGCAGAAGAATTGGAGGGAAAGTTTTTGGCCTTTGAGGCCTATAAATTGGACGGCCCACCTTCACTTGCTCTAGCTGCTGCCCCTTGAAGTGACCCACGTCCCTTGTGCATTCAAGCTAATCTGTGAGAAAGAATAGAAGGGAAGGTGAGCAGCCCAGTTTTGGTCTGACCCATACCAGTGCTGTAAAGAGAAGAAGAAAAAGAAGAGAAAGGAGAGCAATCCTTGTTGCAGCCAGCCAGTGTCTAAGAAGGAAGAATACAGATCGAACCGGTGTTCAGATCTGCTGATAGAGCTTCCAGATCTTGATCTAAAGCCATAATTATTTTCATCTTGCTTTCCTTCATGTTTCCATTTACATCTCACAACTTGTCCTTCAGTGTGCTGTGTCCGGTGCTCAGTTGTAGAGACCAGAAGTGTTCTGTGGCTACAGTGCAACCGTGTGTGTGGTAGTGGGGAGCTGCACCCTTGGTTTGCTGCATTTGCAGAGTGTGTTTTGTTTTTTGTTCGTGTGTGTGTGTGTGTGGGGTTTGTCCCTGTGTGTGTGGGGGAAGGTCATCCCCGTGTGTGGGGGGGGGCGTCAT
Organism: Amorphophallus konjac; assembly: GCA_022559845.1. Taxonomy (NCBI): domain Eukaryota; kingdom Viridiplantae; phylum Streptophyta; class Magnoliopsida; order Alismatales; family Araceae; genus Amorphophallus; species Amorphophallus konjac. The sequence goes on along the minus strand of CM040120.1, from coordinate 317,993,619 downwards.
CCCCGTGTGTGTTGAGGACTTCATCCTCATGTGGTAAAGCCTCACCAATTTGGTGAGGGGTGGATGTAGGTCTGTGGGTTTACAGACTGAACCACCTTAAAAATCCATGTGCAGTGGGTTGTGTTTTGTGTGTGATTGCTTCTTATCCTCAATCCCCATTCACAGGTGCTTGTATGTTTTAGATCTTCATAAGTTACGCTTTATTTGTGGACACTAGACACACACTCTAGCTAGCTTGGTGGCCATACACACACTTATAGTCTGCTCACCCATTCACCAGGAGCCTCATGCGCAGTAGTTCTGTCTAACTGTTGAGCTATCGATGCCACTGCGTCAACTTCACCTTGCATGCTATTTTGATCCAACAATCCACGTAAGGTGTCTTGTGCCATTATTTTGAACTGTTGTTATTAGATCCGCTGTGCATTATGTTTAAGTGTTCAACTTGCAGTTCAGCGTATTTTGTGTTCTTATCAATTCAGGTTTTAAAAGGGCAAAAGGTTGTGTCGGATCTATTCAACCCCCCCTTATAGATCCGGTTGCACCCAAGGGACCTAACACGCAGACCTCCCACCCTTCTCCTATCTCCATAGACTAGGTTTAATCTGTACTTGCTTTGCTGGCCTTTCCCCCCTTTTTTTGGCCATCTAAAACCTTTCCATATATTTCTTTTCTTTCCATATATAATGGAAATATTGTTCAGAGCGTACTTAAATGCTTCTTACCGTCTTTGACCGAGTGTGATTCACCATATCCATGGACGTCAGCAAATCGAAAATCTTGTATAATTTTTCTGCCGAAAAATCAGGTCACGCGTCAATCGGTCGATTCACAGTTGCTGATCTGGCGCCTTCATGCCTTCCTAAGCCTTGAAGATCCCACTTTTTCGCATATTCCTGTTGCAGGATTCTGAAGGATTTTGGAGGGAAGGAGGCGTAACTGCTCCTAGGGGAGGATGCCTACTTTCTCTTTGAAGTCCCTTCGCATCTTTTTGAGGGGAGGGTTAATTAAGGCGAGGTACCCCCCTTCGGCCTATAAAAAGCTCTGAAGGGTGCCTCCTCCTCTTCACGCTACATATGGGCCTTCGCTATTTCCCCCATCATCTCCTTCTTCCTTGCCTTCTTCTGGTGAAGCATGGAGGCCGACGATGAAGACGAACGCCTTTATTGCTGCTGGGGTGTTCGGGCTACTTCGGCATAGGAGAATGGAAGATGACTGGGTGGACGGCGTACGAGAAAGGAAGACACGTAACGGGGCGTTCTTCCTTGACTTCCATGCTATAGCCCACATAGGGAGAGGGGATAGTTCGAAAGAGGATGGTTTTAGAGAGGCCTCCCGCTAATCCGTCTCCCCTCCCACTCCCTCTACCCTAAGGGAGTGTTCCTTTTCTTTCTCCCTCTTCTGTACTTCTTCTTTTTTCCTGTTTCTTCTTGCCGGCACCATATCTTCTTGATGGAGCCTTTTCTTGTCTCTCGTTACTGGTACCATCTCTTCCTGACCAACTGTGGACGCACTTTCGGAGGCACTCATTTCATTTGTTCATTTATTCGTCTGTTCGTTCACTTATTCGATTTATTTGTGCGAGGGCGTGCTAGCCACCGAGGTGACGATTTACTCGGGCTTCAAGGAAGCCCGATGTGCGCTCGATCTGACTAGTTAGACAATTGTGTGTGTTATGTCGGGACTAAGAATCCGCCGTGCCATAAAGGTCATGACGTTAATTACATCTACTCAGAGAGGGGAAAACACTTGATTGATGGCCAGGAAAAGGGGCTCTACGGCCTGAAATTCATAAAAATGGAGCGAGAACAGAGTCTTGGGTTATGTTTAAACAAACCCTGCATTGGGGCGTAAACGTTCATAAATTCATATATCGGTCACTTGCGGACCATTTCATGTTAAGATAGAAGTCCGTGTTTGTAGTGGAAAGGACGATGATGAAATCGTACAAATGTCTGCCGCAGATGTGGCAAGTTCAATAAGGATGCGAGATTGGATCTCGGCAGAGACGGGTCAAGTTAACGAACTATTGGCCCGAAATGAATTCAGATCATGGCCATATCGAGAGGGGTTCCCGAGGTCCACGTCCAATTCAGTGGGGCATCATTGCTTTTCTCTTTACACCCAGTCCGGAGGAACGAGGGTCCCGAGGTATGGGTGGTTATACTATTTTTTATTATTATTGTTCCAATCGTTAAATTTCATTGTTTATTCACACACAGGTGGCTCATTTTATTTATTAGTTTCATATCCTTTATTTTGTTTGGTTGATTGTTTTTCTTTTATAGGCATGCCGGTTTAGAGGCTAAGCAAGGGGGGGGGCACCTGTTTAAGGCGACAAATAAGTGCACGCCAGTTTAGAGTGTAGCATTCTTAATATCACAATATTATTTTATTATATTACTATTTTATTCTTGGCCCAAATTTTAAAAAATTTAATAAAAATACAAAAAAATATGTATCCTATGTAAAACATTATTTCCAACCACTTTGTCTTAAGAAACGAGAACAGAATAAAATTGGATTAGGCCCAATTTCAACACTTAGGCTTAAAATCGTAGTATTGTGAAGAACAACGTAAACCGCTAAATTAGACCTTAATTCTTGCCCTAATGGGCTCTAATCAAAGCCAAACCCTAGCCCAACCCTTGTAGATCGATTCTATCTCAAAAACCCTAAACCTAGATGCCTCTATTCGGCACGGTGGTAGCGGATTTGATCTATCCCTAATTTCTCTCTATTTTTCACTCTTTGGACTCTTGGGTCGAATTCGATCTCTAGAGGCTTCAATAGGGTCTATAAATAGAGGGCTTTGACTGTTGGGGACCCTTATTTGATTGTTTGGCAGGCGGCGTGCTTGATTGTGGCCAGACCTGGGCGGATTAGGGTGTTCGGTGGCGGCGTGTTTTAGGGTTCCGACGACCGTTGTCTCTTCCTCCTTTTAATCGACTAAAGGTAGGTTTCTCTTAGGCTAAATTATTAACTAAAATATGCCATCTTGTAGATCTCGAAGTAAGCTTTCTATTGAACCTATTTTGCATAATTTCTATTTACCACATCATGCGTATTCATCGTTTTAACCAAGGGTATCCATATTTCTTCATCCTTAGTTACTTCTACTTTAAAATCATGAATCGTCTTAATTAGGTTCTAATTAACATATACCATGCTAGTCTGCTTCGAGAGCTCTTTCTAATGATTATAGTTTGCCCAAATTTTATCTATTATATCGCTCGTATTCGAGGTTTTACTGAAGGACTGTTGGGTTCACCGTTGGCAGAACTCAGTGTATGAAATGGTCGTATCAGCGACCGCTTGGCGAAGAAACAGTCTCGCGATAGACCGTCTGACTGCCAATTTTTTTTTCAAAGAAGAAAATATTTTTATTATTAATGAAGCAGTCTTCTCCTTGACCGTTTGTTCCATATAGCGTTCTTCCTCCTGATCGTTTCTGACCTCATACAGTAAAAGTAAAGGTTGTTTTCTGCGTTTTGACTAATTATTAGTCCGTGCCTAGCATGACTATTTGACCAGTAATGATGCATGAATGTACCGATAACTTGGAATAATAAGAATTGGAATTAAAATTTATCATCCTCATGATTTTTTCTTTCTTGATTATCATTCTTAGACCACCATGTAAAATATGTGTAGAATCAACAAGTTTTGGTCAATATAGATGATTTTGTCACTTATATATTTTTGAAAATTGTTCATAATATTCTGTTTGACAGTCGTGCTACTCCGGTGGTACTGACTGACTGCACCGTTCATGTTTTCCGTGATTTCTAAGCCTTAATCTTGTAATAGATGGGACTCTCCACCGAATATTCCTTTCGTTGGACTAGGACCACTATTACGAGGCCTCCGTAAGACCCCGTGAGCCTGAGATTCCCACTAGGACGCCGGGCAGGTTGTACCCCAAAGTCTGTACCGATCGACTCGTGATTTCATGATGGGCGGACCAAGTTCATATGGCCTATCTGTCTGGGGCCGAATGCGGTCATGCCCTAGACCTCTAACCAGTCCATGCGGTCCAGCGATAGACCATTTTGACCTATTTGTGAGCCTGCTAGTAGCAGCCTCATGTCCAACCCTTAGTTCCCTTTTCTGATTTCTATTGATCGTAAGATTCTTTGTGATGAAACTAATTGATTGTGGTGTTCTCTAAGGCTATATTTCTGGCTTATTGAGCCCTTTCCTTCTCTTTTCTCCAAATAAATCATGCTCTTAGGAATTACATTTTGTGAGCTTAGCCTTGGAACTCTTGGCCATTATACGAGTGAATGTCTAGATTGGGATCTATGATCCTATTTTTTTCAATGCCAACGCATCATAAGGGCCCGGTCTGGTCCTGGGAGGAGCGCCCGAAAGTACTTGTGCCCCGGGGAGTTTGTAATGACAAGGTGTGGCATTGCACAACAGTGCATGACTAGCGTGATAATTTATGACATTCTACTTCACTCCATTACTTGAACCTTCTTGCGTGACACCACGTGTGTGCTTGATATGGCCAATTTCACGCGAGACTTTATACTTGTTATACCTGCAATTATTCATCATTACCATCTATCTTTTCTGTCTCTTATTTATCATTTGTTGCATGTTTATTTTGATTTTATCACGTTGTCATACATGATGAAATGATAAATCACTTAAAACTATGCCTGGTGATAGAGATATAAAATCCTACTGAGCTCTCGCTCAACAAATTTTCCAATCCTTTTCAGGTAGCACGGATGAGGATTTGCAAACCGATGGGGATGGGAATGAGTAAACATGGAGCGAGCCTTCTAGTGGTCTTATGAGTCTTTGGTCTGGTTATGTCGAGTCGTGTTGACTCGGGATCTATGTAATTTTCTTTTCTTCTAAGTCATTGTAATAGTTAGGAAAGTCCACAAGATGTCATTGTAATAAGTACATTTCATCCTTATTATCAATAAAGTTTAGTTGGTGAATATAATTATTATTATATATATATTTGGTCTCTTGTGGCAATGAATGCTCTGATTGACATGAATGATATAACTGCTGCGTTCTGATTTTTGGCATCGGGGCGTGACATAGAGGAAGCATAGGGGCGCGCCAGTTTAAGGTGGCAAAAGGGCGCGCCAGTTTTGTGGATGAATGGGAGGCGCGCCGGTTTTGGTGGGCAAGCAAGAGGGCGCGCCGGTTTTGGGTGAAGTGAGTATAAATGGGTTTTGTGAGAGAGGTTAAACCGGCGCGGGGGGGGGGGGGGGGGTACCACGCCGGTTTATGCCACGCTGGATTAAGGCTTATGAGTTTTGTTACATTCTGTTCTTCTTTTCATTCACCTACAAGTCAAGGTTCTTGTTCATTCAGCCAGATAGGTTAATGAGAGGGCTTAGATGTTTTGCTCTCTTGTTCGTTAATTCAGTGAGAAGGTTTAAGTACCTTATTCATCTGTCAAGGTCATGGTTTGAGTGTTTTATCCGAAGGTTCATCGTGCAGGGCTCTGGAGTTCAGGAGTTTAGTTTATGGCTTGTTCAGAAGGATTCAAGCATGTTCGTTCATTCACCCTCATATGTGCCTGTTCCTTGTTCTTATTGATCATATTCGTAGCAAAAATTGGGCAGCACCTCCCCCGGACTGAGGTTTGCTAGGGAAATGGGGATCTTCAAAGGGAGTATTCCGGGATGACCTCCAAAGTTCGGAGTAGCCAGATGGCGGTCCAATGACCGACTGATGAGTGCAAAAGCCCGAGGACTAGCCTTCAAGGGGTTTTAACGACTCACGGGCTGTAGCTTCGTAAGAGCTTCGAAGGAACGGATGTTCGCCATGAAGGCTATAAGTGTTCACCCTTCAGACGGGTTCCCTCAGAGGGCATGCCATAGAGAGGAAAGCCTCCGAGGCCCCTGGATGATTAGAAGATTGGGAGAAAGGGGAGGGAGCCAAAGCTATAGAACACTACGTATACTTGTAAAAGCATTTCTTTTTATTCATCCATAAGAAAAGAGGAGGTGAAATACAGGAGGGGATCTACCCCATATCAAAGGAAATACAATGGAGAAGAAGAAGTGGATACACAGGTGGGAGACGGGGAACAGAGCACAAGCTCCTCCCCCTCTCTTCTCTCACACTCTCTCTCCTTTTTTTTTACCTCCTGGCACGAGTGGATGAAGCTTCCTTCTCTCCTCGGATGCCCGAGGGCTCAGGGAGGAAGGGAACACTTCCAATCGACTGGAATTCAAGCCTCTAGACCTCCTTCCTCTTTTTTTTTATCCACCCCTAGGACCCTCAGACTATCCTCTTTTTTGCCTTATCTCTGGCTTGCCCTTTTTATAGAATAGCCAGTGGGGGAGAGTTCCGGTCACCTCCGCCTCGTCTACAACGAAGTCTTGAGTTGACCTGCTGCGTTGGCTTCTGCTGGTTCGCGACGTACGTTGTCGTTCATCCGAGGATGGGATGCTCGCGGATCTGCTGGGAGGTCTGCTGCTGCTGCCATCGTCCTTGGTTGCTTCATCGTTGCTGCCACTATACTGTCGAACGGAGGAGGAGACAAGCTTCACAACATTGAATGCTCCCTGTGCCCAATACTGATGCGAAAATAGAGCATCGGCTGGCGGATGGGATGGCTGTGGGTTAAACCGGCGCGGGGGGTAGGCGCGTCGGTTTGATGGCCTAAGGGGGCGCGCGCCGGTTTGGCTGCTCCAATGGGGGCGCGCCGGTTTAGGCTTTCTTATAAGGGCGCGCCGGGTTAAGAGTAAGGGAGATTTTGTCCCGGCTTCGTGGTGATTCAGATGAACACTTGTCCTCCCATAATGCTTTAGTTGCAATGCACCGCCTCTGGGGTGTTTAGTTTGAAGCCTCCGAGTCCCGGTTTAGAACTTTGAGTGATTTCCGGCGTGTGTCGAACCCGTGTCCTAATTCTTGGGTTTTTTCTGATTCGGCCTTCGGCACTACCAGTCAGGGAGCAGGAGCCATCTTTTCTATTGGAGGTGTTTCCTTATTGGGTAGCAGACCCCCAGGCATATATTCATCCTGCTTGGAGGAGATATATATACGGTTTATTCGATCTTTCCGTCTTCGACTTGCTCTCGGGTGCCGAAACGTGCATGCCGTATGATCATCATTTTTTGACGCCCACAAATGCCCACCACTCGTGGGTGGCACAAGTGAGGGACGAGTGCGTGGGGCCCATGAGTGTAGAGTTCTTTGACAGAATATTTGTTCTTCCGAGCCAGTGGAATGCTGGTCCGGTGCGAATTCGCGAGAAAGCGCTCACTCCTTCAGCGAAGGGATGAGGGGACCGCTTCACCACCTATGCACGCGGATAGAATGTCAGAGTGGGGGTTCAGTCATCGGTATGGGGTTAATACCGAAGCAAGAAGGAAGGTTTATGCGTCGTCCCAGGGAAGAGACCTAAGCCGACCGGATGAGGCCAATCCCGAGAGGGAGTTGGTAACTCGTGCTTGGTTAAGGGGAGTTGTTTTTTCATCGACTCAGACGGGGGCGTCTGAGCCGAAGCAAAGGGTTTATTTGCCAGTGCCGATAGGGTGCCGGGTGCTGGCGTGGTTTATTCATTGACACGGGGTGAGCACCAAAGTAGAGGAGTTCCTTTTATTCGTTGACTTGGACGGGAGGTCCGAGCCACAGTAAAGGGGGGGTCTTTTTATTCATTGACTTGGACGGAAGGTCCGAGCCAAAGCAAAGAGGGGTCTTTTTGTTCATCAACTTGGACGGAAGGTCCGAGCCAAGCAAATAGGGTCTTTTTGTTCATCGACTTGGACGGAAGGTCCGAGCCAAGCAAAATGGGTCTTTTTATTCATGGACTTGGACGGAAGGTCTGAGCCAAGCAAAACTTTTTGTTCATCGACTTGGATGGAAGGTCCGAGCCAAGCATAAGGGGTCTTTTTGTTCATGGACTTGGACGGAAGGTCTGAGCCAAGCAAAAGGGGGTCTTTTTGTTCATCGACGTCGACGGAAGGGTCCGTGCCGAGCAAAGATGGTCTTTTTGTTCATCGACTTGGACGGAAGGTCCGAGCTGAGCGAAGAGGGTCTTTTTGTTCATTATTGCACCGGGGTTGCCGATTGTGTGAGGGGTCTTTTGTTCTCTAGCCGGACGAAAGGTTCGATCCAGAGTAAAAGTGTCTTTTTGTTCATGGCTTCGGATGGAAGGTCCGAGCTACGGGTTTATTCGTCGGCAGGACTGGAAATTGTAATACTGAGGTGGTTTATTCATTGACACGGGGTTAGTGCCAAAGCATGAAAAGGGGTCTTTTTGTTCACCGAATCCAGATGGAGGATCTGGGTCGAAGGAAGGAGGTCTTTTTATTCATCGATCGGGATGGAAGGTCCAAGCCGAAGCGAGAGTTTTTTTGTTTACCATCCTGGACGAAAGATCCAAGTTAGACGTTTTATGTGTCAGTGGGACAGGAAAACATTTTATGTTTCTCCCTTCTCTTTTTATTTCTTTTTCTTCTTCTTTTTCTTCTTTCTTTTTCTTTCTTTTTTTCTTTCTTTTCTTTCTTTTTTTTGAATGAATATTGCATTGTCTCACGGGAGATCTAAGAGACATTCTTGTTCCGCGTGAGGCGTGGGGTTGAATTGTTCATCGAACTGGGGAAGTGATGCGTGATATAACTTCAAGTGTCTTCCATTAAGGGGTGGGAATTGAGTCTCCCCCCTATGGTTGACAACCACATACGCACCTCCTTCATAGACTTTTTGGACAACATATGGCCCGAGCCAGTTTTCATTCAACTTGCCTTTATGGTTGGCAGCCATCACCTCTCTTCTTTTAACCATCACGAGGTTGCCCTTCTTGAATTCACGCCCTTTGACAAGCTTGTCGAAGGCACGGGATATGCGGGTCTGGTAGACCTATATATTCTGCTGAGCCTGGAGTCGCTTCCCTTCTAGGTCGGAGAGCTCTTCCAGTCTTCATTCTGCGTTTGTTCAGTCATCTTTGACCAATTCATGTTGGATTGCGACCCAAAGTGAGGGTACCTCTAGTTCAATGGGGACGACTGCTTCTGAGCCGTACACCAAGGACAAGGGCGAACAGCCCGTTTGTCACGCCCCGAACCGATAGCAGCGGAACGTGTCGTTCGGAACGTCGCAGTATTACAGTCATGAATGATCAGAGCATACATTAGACATAAAAAAATTAAATTGGACAAATGTGGCCAAACAATCTTTATTTGATAACCAATATTCAAATTACATCTCTTGACTCAACTTACATAAGTGTAGGAAGGACTCACTATTACATTCTAATAAAGAGAAAGGACTCAAATAACAGGACGAGACTCAAAGAAAGATAAAAGACACTGACACGGTTCTTCAATAACGCTCAACACTCTTGCCCTTCCCCATCTGATGGAACGTCCTCAATGTCAATACCTGAAAAATGTTAAAGATAGGCAGGTGAGCGAAACGCTCAGTAGGATTTACATCTCTCATCAAGCAGAATATAAGTGATTAGCCAATTAACATGTTCATGATGATGCAATGCATGGAACTCAAGCTACTGGAATAGAGGAATATCAAAGTCAACGGCAGGTACGAGATCTAGAGATATAGGGATGAATTCCCATGCAGAGTCAAGGACAAGCTATCAGAAGATAACAAGGATAAATGCGCTGATGAACATAACTTCAGAATTGGCCAGAATATAACAGAGTTTTCAATAAATATAAGTAGAATTAAACATTCAAGCAGAATAACTGAATTAATAGAATAACAGAATAACAAATAACAGAATATCAGAATAATAGAATATCAGAATTTCCAAAATAACAGATTAAACAGATAACAGATCAGAACAGATATACAGACGTTGGTGCAATGCCACACCCAGAATTTTACCATGGTTTACAGAATTGGACTTCCGTCCTTCCTGGCACTGAAAAGTCGCGGACCCAGAGTCCTTTATTATTTCAGAATCAGATATGGCCAAATACAGAGTCAAAGGGTTATGTTCTCGAATTGATGACAAGAAGATTCCAAGGAGTATAGTGTCAAGACTAACAGGAACTAAAGTAACACGGATCAGATCCAGGGTTTTTAAGGTACAACCAGCTCGGCTGCCTTGAGGGAATCCAAGGCTAGCGGAGACTTACGGAGGTCCCAATGACTAACTTGCCAGTCCAAAGGAACGGAATGTTCAACGGAGGGCTCGTATGTCACCAAGAGTTGAGGTGTATGCATAAACCAATCATGTTACAGGGACTCCATCAACGGACGTGAGATGAGAGCGCTAAAAGACCCAAGGTATGGGTCAAAAACGAAAGCGGCGAGAAAATGTATAGAATTCATGTCCATCCTATTCTATAATTAACTACAATTAAAGAAACTTCTATTAATTAACGCCCGTGGGTGTTGTCATTTATTAATTAGCATCCCCTTTGGGAACATTAATTTTCATGATTTTTACCTCAATTTATTTAACAAGAATTTACATTTATATCTATTTAATTGAATAAATTCAAAAACCTTCATTTAAAGGTACCTTGATTTATTTAAAATAATTTAAAGAAAAAGAATATATGATAATTAGGAGGAAAATACCAGGATTCTAAATATATATTTTTCATAATTTTCTGTTACATATTCTAATTAATATGAATTTTCAAAGATACACGTATAGGATATATATATATATATATTTATATTTATATTATATGTAAAAGTGACGCCCAGTAACATGGGTGTCTCTTTTTAAAGTAACGACCATATATAGGTCGTTATTTCAAAAAAAGTCAATTTTTCAAGTCCTCGGTTTCTATGCGAAACGATGTCAGAATCTGGCTTATAATATACCGAAACGACCGGCTCGAAAAACTCTACATGACCATGTGTTCAAAAAACTTTTCCGACGAGAGACGGGGGATCTTACAATAGGGGGCATGAAAAACGGTGCAACCACTTTCAGTACCTCCGTCTCTACCCCAATAGTATGCCAGTAAATTTTCATGGCCAAAGGATGTCCTTGACGCCCACAAATAAATTTGTCAAAGTAAAAATCATAACTAACGTGCTCATGCTTAGTCGAATAACTCTATAAAACTTATTATTAAATTTTATTAAATTATTCAACTAGTTAATTATATAATGATATGGGGATCCCAAAAATATATTTATTCTGAACTTTTAGGTATAAGGATTCATGCTTATAAAAATTTAAATCATGAATTAATCTTTTACGTAAACAATATAAAACTATAAAACATGAACATGCCAAGCACGGGAAATCACCTACAGAAATATCCCGAGAATCATGGAATATGCAGAGAACTCCCCTAAGATTCTATTTATTAAAGAGTTTAACTTGAGACATTGAGAACATCTATCAAAATTTGAGACTATGAACGCAAACGTGAAATATAAGCATGCTGTTATGATCATAGGAGTATGAATTATCTTTGTTAAGGAGTTTAGCTATCAGAGAGAAGACCTACCTGGTTGGTTGATGGAGGACGAATAACGGTACTCTATTTTTCAACAGAGTTTTTCCCCGGACGCAGGTAGGAGAACAAGAAGAATAAGGAGACCGAACGATACTCTTGTTACAGGAATATCTCCCCACAACAACTAATAAGATAAATATATATATTCTTTTGATAACTGCAGCAGCCACACCCTTGATAGAAGAAGCAGCAGTTAAGAAGCAGCAGCTTCTTCTCATCACGGCCACGGTAGAAGAAGAAGAAAGAGAAGAAGAGTGAGGAGCCAAGCTCCTTCTCGCACAGTAGGGGAAGAAGATTTCCACAGCCACCACAGCAGCACTGGGACGAACCCCGGAGAAAATTTACTAACCGGTGCTTAAAGGAGAAGGGTGGTATTTATAGGGAGAAAGGACCCTTATGTCCAGAGTTCGATCGGGTTTTGGGATTTCTATAAAATAACCCTATTGTAGTTCAATTAGGATTTTTAGAGACCTAAGGAAGTTAGAGTTCGATTGGGGAAACACTCCTAATATTAATCCTATTAGCATCGCGGTTTTCCATTGCAATTCTTTCCCAAACAGAACACTTCCTAATTATGGTGAAATGTAAATACACGGCTTAGGTTGGGTCGTTTTGAAATTTGACGCCCTTTGGTATAGGCGTCACTTTTTTAATTAACGCCTCATGTTAAGGCGTTACTTATTTAAATCGTGACTTCATATAGGGCGTGTTTATAAAGAGTAACAATCTTTGGGGATTTTTATCTTTTTCATTTAATGGGACATCGACATGAAATTTTATGGGTATACATTTTCCATTTTTCTCTATTTTTCTATATAATTAGTTTTATTAAATTCTCTTAATATAAAAAGTGGCACTATTCACTATTACTATTTAATCAATAAAATAACGACTTGTTTCAAGTCGTTGATTTTCAAAGAAATGCCCACGTAGCAAGGCGTCAATTCAATTTTGCATTTCTTTGAAGAATTAAAATTGTGTTTATATCCTTTAAACCTTAGCTATATGTCATGTTTATGTCATTTGTACTTTAAATAACGACATAATGTACGTCGTTTATTATGTGAATCACGCCCACTAGACGGGCGTTATTCTATTTTTGGCCTTTTCTCAATGTCCTTGAAAGAACTTAAATTACATATATGTCCAGTCTTTTATCCTTTATATATCTTTAGTGTAATTAAATCTTATGTATATATCCTTCTTCCTTCTATTAAGATTATAATATAGTAAATGTGGGATAATAAATTTTATAAAATAGTAATAAAATATAAATTGACATTTTCTTCAAGATTTAATGATCCTTAATTCAATAAAAATTATGTTGTGTATTGGATGCTTCCATAAAATAACATGTTATTCTTAAACTTATTATAATACTAGAGTAGGGTTCACGAGTTCTTCTTGTAAGACTTATAAGGACGTAATAGGTTTATGTACAAGGTCTGGGCCTCGTTTATCTATTGGTTTTTAAATTTATTTAGACTTTCAAATCCTTAAATTTACCAGGGTTGCTACATCCTCCCCCACTTAAAAGAATTTGGTCCCCAAATTCAATTTCCTATGCACATCATATGTTCATCTAATCCATATTCCTCAATTCAACAATCATGTCTAGCAAATTGAACTGAGGGATTAAAGCTCAAGTTAAAGAGAAACACCTCCATCCATTCCTTGGCCAGCAGGTGTGACTCTTATTGCTTGAAGTCGCCCTTGATGACGTTCCTTATTACCGTCTTTTTCCTGCTGAGGTTGGTCTTTTGGAAGAGGGCAATTAGATACCCTATGTTCTTTGCTCCCACATCGAAAACATGCTCCACTCTTCCAACGGCACTTCTCGGATGGATGGCCTTCGTTACCACAATGTTTGCACTTCTCTCCTTTAGGCTTCTTGCCATTCGGAACTCTATTCTCATTATTGGGCCTTTTGTTGCCATTATCTACCTTTTTCTTTTCCATTCTAGCCTTGACCTTGAAAGATAATTCCATGGCATCTTCTAATAGCTGAGCTCTCTTAACCATCTCGGCATAAGATTGAATATCCATTGGTGCTAACTGGGGTATATATTGTAGTCTTAACCCATTCAAGAATCTTCTAGCTTTCATTTTCCCCGTTGATATTAAGTGAGGTGCATATCTAGACAGCCGCGAGAATTGAGCCTCGTACTCGGCCATGGTCATGCTTCTCTATTTGAGTGAAGCGAACTCTCCTGCCTTTTTCTCCCGAATTCTCTCCGAGAAATATTTTTCGTTAAAATGTTCTAAGAATTCCTCCCATGTAACCTCGTCGTCTGTTAAGGTGGCTTCTACTGACTCCCACCAAGCCCTTGCGTCCTTCTCTAGTTGAAATGTTGCCAATAATACCTTATCCCGGTCCGAACACTCCATGACCCGAAAGATCCTCTCCATCTCTTTAGTCCAATCTTCAGCTAAATCGGGATCAGGAGTTCCACTAAACCTAGGAGGATTTAAACTCCGGAATTCACGATGCAAATCTCCGGCTCCACGATTGGCTCCACCATCGGCTACTCGTTGAAGAGCCTGGGTCATGCCTTGGAGAGTGCGTTGCATGGCACGCCACTGAGCACGTTCGGCAGCCATTGCTATCTATCTAGTTCTACAAGACATAAACAATCTTATGTAAGGTTATCAAATATTTCTTGTGAAATTTTACCAAGCAATTTTCATAAGTCAATCTTATTAGTATTCTAACTTCCATTTTTTTTTTAAGCTCTTAACCCAAGGTTCTACCCCATCTCACCGAGTACTGTACTTCTAAGATGACTGTCAAGGGAACTCGATCTAGGACTTAGACTTAATGACCTAGGACTTCGAAAGCCTAGGCTCTGATACCACAAACTGTCACGCCCCGAACCGATAGCAGCGGAACGTGTCGTTCGGAACGTGGCAGTATTACAGTCATGAATGATCAGAGCATACATTAGACATAAAAAAATTAAATTGGACAAATGTGGCCAAACAATCTTTATTTGATAACCAATATTCAAATTACATCTCTTGACTCAACTTACATAAGTGTAGGAAGGACTCACTATTACATTCTAATAAAGAGAAAGGACTCAAATAACAGGACGAGACTCAAAGAAAGATAAAAGACACCGACACGGTTCTTCAATAACGCTCAACACTCTTGCCCTTCCCCATCTGATGGAACGTCCTCAATGTCAATACCTGAAAAATGTTAAAGATAGGCAGGTGAGCGAAACGCTCAGTAGGATTTACATCTCTCATCAAGCAGAATATAAGTGATTAGCCAATTAACATGTTCATGATGATGCAATGCATGGAACTCAAGCTACTGGAATAGAGGAATATCAAAGTCAACGGCAGGTACGAGATCTAGAGATATAGGGATGAATTCCCATGCAGAGTCAAGGACAAGCTATCAGAAGATAACAAGGATAAATGCGCTGATGAACATAACTTCAGAATTGGCCAGAATATAACAGAGTTTTCAATAAATATAAGCAGAATTAAACATTCAAGCAGAATAACTGAATTAATAGAATAACAGAATAACAAATAACAGAATATCAGAATAATAGAATATCAGAATTTCCAAAATAACAGATTAAACAGATAACAGATCAGAACAGATATACAGACGTTGGTGCAATGCCACATCCAGAATTTTACCATGGTTTACAGAATTGGACTTCCGTCCTTCCTGGCACTGAAAATTCGCGGACCCAGAGCCCTTTATTATTTCAGAATCAGATATGGCCAAATACAGAGTCAAAGGGTTATGTTCTCGAATTGATGACAAGAAGATTCCAAGGAGTATAGTGTCAAGACTAACAGGAACTAAAGTAACACGGATCAGATCCAGGGTTTTTAAGGTACAACCAGCTCGGCTGCCTTGAGGGAATCCAAGGCTAGCGGAGACTTACGGAGGTCCCAATGACTAACTTGCCAGTCCGAAGGAACGGAATGTCCAACGGAGGGCTCGTATGTCACCAAGAGTTGAGGTGTATGCATAAACCAATCATGTTACAGGGACTCCATCAACGGACGTGAGATGAGAGCGCTAAAAGACCCAAGGTATGGGTCAAAAACGAAAGCGGCGAGAAAATGTATAGAATTCATGTCCATCCTATTCTATAATTAACTACAATTAAAGAAACTTCTATTAATTAACGCCCGTGGGTGTTGTCATTTATTAATTAGCATCCCCTTTGGGAACATTAATTTTCATGATTTTTACCTCAATTTATTTAACAAGAATTTACATTTATATCTATTTAATTGAATAAATTCAAAAACCTTCATTTAAAGGTACCTTGATTTATTTAAAATAATTTAAAGAAAAAGAATATATGATAATTAGGAGGAAAATACCAGGATTCCAAATATATATTTTTCATAATTTTCTGTTACATATTCTAATTAATATGAATTTTCAAAGATACACGTATAAGATATATATATATATATTTATATATATATTATTTGTAAAAGTGACGCCCAGTAACATGGGCGTCTCGTTTTAAAGTAACGACCATATATAGGTCGTTATTTCAAAAAAAGTCAATTTTTCAAGTCCTCGGTTTCTATGCGAAACGATGTCAAAATCTGGCTTATAATATACCGAAACGACCGGCTCGAAAAACTCTACATGACCATGTGTTCAAAAAACTTTTCCGACGAGAGACGGGGGATCTTACAATAGGGGGCACGAAAAACGATGCAACCACTTTCAGTACCTCCGTCTCTACCCCAATAGTATGCCAGTAAATTTTCATGGCCAAAGGATGTCCTTGACGCCCACAAATAAATTTGTCAAAGTAAAAATCATAACTAACGTGCTCATGCTTAGTCAAATAACTCTATAAAACTTATTATAAAATTTTATAAAATTATTGAACTAGTTAATTATATAATGATATGGGGATCCCAAAAATATATTTATTCTGAACTTTTAGGTATAAGGATTCATGCTTATAAAAATTTAAATCATGAATTAATCTTTTACGTAATGCAGAACAATATAAAACTATAAAACATGAACATGCCAAGCACGGGAAATCACCTACAGAAATATCCCGAGAATCATGGAATATGCAGAGAACTCCCCTAAGATTCTATTTATTAAAGAGTTTAACTTGAGACATTGAGAACATCTATCAAAATTTGAGACTATGAATGCAAACGTGAAATATAAGCATGATGTTATGATCATAGGAGTATGAATTATCTTTGTTAAGGAGTTTAGCTATCAGAGAGAAGACCTACCTGGTTGGTTGATGGAGGACGAATAACGGTACTCTATTTTTCAACAGAGTTTTTCCCCGGACGCAGGTAGGAGAACAAGAAGAATAAGGAGACCGAACGATACTCTTGTTACAGGAATATCTCCCCACAGCAACTAATAAGATAAATATATATATTCTTTTGATAACTGCAGCAGCCACACCCTTGATAGAAGAAGCAGCAGTTAAGAAGCAGCAGCTTCTTCTCGTCACGGCCACGGTAGAAGAAGAAGAAAGAGAAGAAGAGTGAGGAGCCAAGCTCCTTCTCGCACAGTAGGGGAAGAAGATTTCCACAGCCACCACAGCAGCACTGGGACGAACCCCGGAGAAAATTTACTAATCAGTGCTTAAAGGAGAAGGGTGGTATTTATAGGGAGAAAGGACCCTTATGTCCAGAGTTCGATCGGGTTTTGGGATTTCTATAAAATAACCCTATTGTAGTTCAATTAGGATTTTTAGAGACCTAAGGAAGTTAGAGTTAGATTGGGGAAACACTCCTAATATTAATCCTATTAGCATCGCGGTTTTCCATTGCAATTCTTTCCCAAACAGAACACTTCCTAATTATGGCGAAATGTAAATACACGGCTTAGGTTGGGTCGTTTTGAAATTTGACGCCCTTTGGTATAGGCGTCACTTTTTTAATTAACGCCTCATGTTAAGGCGTTACTTATTTAAATCGTGACTTCATATAGGGCGTGTTTATAAAGAGTAACAATCTTTGGGGATTTTTATCTTTTTCATTTAATGGGACATCGACATGAAATTTTATGGGTATACATTTTCCATTTTTCTCTATTTTTCTATATAATTAGTTTTATTAAATTCTCTTAATATAAAAAGTGGCACTATTCACTATTACTATTTAATCAATAAAATAACGACTTGTTTCAAGTCGTTGATTTTCAAAGAAATGCCCACGTAGCAAGGCGTCAATTCAATTTTGGCATTTCTTTGAAGAATTAAAATTGTGTTTATATCCTTTAAACCTTAGCTATATGTCATGTTTATGTCATTTGTACTTTAAATAACGACATAATGTACGTCGTTTATTATGTGAATCACGCCCACTAGACGGGCGTTATTCTATTTTTGGCCTTTTCTCAATGTCCTTGAAAGAACTTAAATTACATATATGTCCAGTCTTTTATCCTTTATATATCTTTAGTGTAATTAAATCTTATGTATATATCCTTCTTCCTTCTATTAAGATTATAATATAGTAAATGTGGGATAATAAATTTTATAAAATAGTAATAAAATATAAATTGACATTTTCTTCAAGATTTAATGATCCTTAATTCAATAAAAATTATGTTGTGTATTGGATGCTTCCATAAAATAACATGTTATTCTTAAACTTATTATAATACTAGAGTAGGGTTCACGAGTTCTTCTTGTAAGACTTATAAGGACGTAATAGGTTTATGTACAAGGTCTGGGCCTCGTTTATCTATTGGTTTTTAAATTTATTTAGACTTTCAAATCCTTAAATTTACTAGGGTTGCTACATCCTCCCCCACTTAAAAGAATTTGGTCCCCAAATTCAATTTCCTATGCACATCATATGTTTATCTAATCCATATTCCTCAATTCAACAATCATGTCTAGCAAATTGAACTGAGGGATTAAAGCTCAAGTTAAAGAGAAACACCTCCATCCATTCCTTGGCCAGCAGGTGTGACTCTTATTGCTTGAAGTCGCCCTTGATGACGTTCCTTATTACCATATTTTTCCTGCTGAGGTTGGTCTTTTGGAAGAGGGCAATTAGATACCCTATGTTCTTTGCTCCCACATCGAAAACATGCTCCACTCTTCCAACGGCACTTCTCGGATGGATGGCCTTCGTTACCACAATGTTTGCACTTCTCTCCTTTAGGCTTCTTGCCATTCGGAACTCTATTCTCATTATTGGGCCTTTTGTTGCCATTATCTACCTTTTTCTTTTCCATTCTAGCCTTGACCTTGAAAGATAATTCCATGGCATCTTCTAATAGCTGAGCTCTCTTAACCATCTCGGCATAAGATTGAATATCCATTGGTGCTAACTGGGGTATATATTGTAGTCTTAACCCATTCAAGAATCTTCTAGCTTTCATTTTCCCCGTTGATATTAAGTGAGGTGCATATCTAGACAGCCGCGAGAATTGAGCCTCGTACTCGGCCATGGTCATGCTTCTCTATTTGAGTGAAGCGAACTCTCCTGCCTTTTTCTCCCGAATTCTCTCCGAGAAATATTTTTCGTTAAAATGTTCTAAGAATTCCTCCCATGTAACCTCGTCGTCTGTTAAGGTGGCTTCTACTGACTCCCACCAAGCCCTTGCGTCCTTCTCTAGTTGAAATGTTGCCAATAATACCTTATCCCGGTCCGAACACTCCATGACCCGAAAGATCCTCTCCATCTCTTTAGTCCAATCTTCAGCTAAATCGGGATCAGGAGTTCCACTAAACCTAGGAGGATTTAAACTCCGGAATTCACGATGCAAATCTCCGGCTCCACGATTGGCTCCACCATCGGCTACTCGTTGAAGAGCCTGGGTCATGCCTTGGAGAGTGCGTTGCATGGCACGCCACTGAGCACGTTCGGCAGCCATTGCTATCTATCTAGTTCTACAAGACATAAACAATCTTATGTAAGGTTATCAAATATTTCTTGTGAAATTTTACCAAGCAATTTTCATAAGTCAATCTTATTAGTATTCTAACTTCCATTTTTTTTTTAAGCTCTTAACCCAAGGTTCTACCCCATCTCACCGAGTACTGTACTTCTAAGATGACTGTCAAGGGAACTCGATCTAGGACTTAGACTTAATGACCTAGGACTTCGAAAGCCTAGGCTCTGATACCACAAACTGTCACGCCCCGAACCGATAGCAGCGGAACGTGTCGTTCGGAACGTGGCAGTATTACAGTCATGAATGATCAGAGCATACATTAGACATAAAAAAATTAAATTGGACAAATGTGGCCAAACAATCTTTATTTGATAACCAATATTCAAATTACATCTCTTGACTCAACTTACATAAGTGTAGGAAGGACTCACTATTACATTCTAATAAAGAGAAAGGACTCAAATAACAGGACGAGACTCAAAGAAAGATAAAAGACACCGACACGGTTCTTCAATAACGCTCAACACTCTTGCCCTTCCCCATCTGATGGAACGTCCTCAATGTCAATACCTGAAAAATGTTAAAGATAGGCAGGTGAGCGAAACGCTCAGTAGGATTTACATCTCTCATCAAGCAGAATATAAGTGATTAGCCAATTAACATGTTCATGATGATGCAATGCATGGAACTCAAGCTACTGGAATAGAGGAATATCAAAGTCAACGGCAGGTACGAGATCTAGAGATATAGGGATGAATTCCCATGCAGAGTCAAGGACAAGCTATCAGAAGATAACAAGGATAAATGCGCTGATGAACATAACTTCAGAATTGGCCAGAATATAACAGAGTTTTCAATAAATATAAGCAGAATTAAACATTCAAGCAGAATAACTGAATTAATAGAATAACAGAATAACAAATAACAGAATATCAGAATAATAGAATATCAGAATTTCCAAAATAACAGATTAAACAGATAACAGATCAGAACAGATATACAGACGTTGGTGCAATGCCACACCCAGAATTTTACCATGGTTTACAGAATTGGACTTCCGTCCTTCCTGGCACTGAAAATTCGCGGACCCAGAGCCCTTTATTATTTCAGAATCAGATATGGCCAAATACAGAGTCAAAGGGTTATGTTCTCGAATTGATGACAAGAAGATTCCAA
This sequence comes from Amorphophallus konjac, assembly GCA_022559845.1. Classification (NCBI taxonomy): domain Eukaryota; kingdom Viridiplantae; phylum Streptophyta; class Magnoliopsida; order Alismatales; family Araceae; genus Amorphophallus; species Amorphophallus konjac. Next base: position 317,973,126 of record CM040120.1, on the reverse strand, counting down.
GGAGTATAGTGTCAAGACTAACAGGAACTAAAGTAACACGGATCAGATCCAGGGTTTTTAAGGTACAACCAGCTGAGCTGCCTTGAGGGAATCCAAGGCTAGCGGAGACTTACGGAGGTCCCAATGACTAACTTGCCAGTCCGAAGGAACGGAATGTCCAACGGAGGGCTCGTATGTCACCAAGAGTTGAGATGTATGCATAAACCAATCATGTTACAGGGACTCCATCAACGGACGTGAGATGAGAGCGCTAAAAGACCCAAGGTATGGGTCAAAAACGAAAGCGGCGAGAAAATGTATAGAATTCATGTCCATCCTATTCTATAATTAACTACAATTAAAGAAACTTCTATTAATTAACGCCCGTGGGTGTTGTCATTTATTAATTAGCATCCCCTTTGGGAACATTAATTTTCATGATTTTTACCTCAATTTATTTAACAAGAATTTACATTTATATCTATTTAATTGAATAAATTCAAAAACCTTCATTTAAAGGTACCTTGATTTATTTAAAATAATTTAAAGAAAAAGAATATATGATAATTAGGAGGAAAATACCAGGATTCCAAATATATATTTTTCATAATTTTCTGTTACATATTCTAATTAATATGAATTTTCAAAGATACACGTATAGGATATATATATATATATATTTATATATATATTATATGTAAAAGTGACGCCCAGTAACATGGGCGTCTCTTTTTAAAGTAACGACCATATATAGGTCGTTATTTCAAAAAAAGTCGATTTTTCAAGTCCTCGGTTTCTACGCGAAACGATGTCAGAATCTGGCTTATAATATACCGAAACGACCGGCTCGAAAAACTCTACATGACCATGTGTTCAAAAAAAATTTTCGACGAGAGACGGGGGATCTTACAATAGGGGGCATGAAAAACGGTGCAACCACTTTCAGTACCTCCGTCTCTACCCCAATAGTATGCCAGTAAATTTTCATGGCCAAAGGATGTCCTTGACGCCCACAAATAAATTTGTCAAAGTAAAAATCATAACTAACGTGCTCATGCTTAGTCGAATAACTCTATAAAACTTATTATAAAATTTTATTAAATTATTCAACTAGTTAATTATATAATGATATGGGGATCCCAAAAATATATTTATTCTGAACTTTTAGGTATAAGGATTCATGCTTATAAAAATTTAAATCATGAATTAATCTTTTACGTAATGCAGAACAATATAAAACTATAAAACATGAACATGCCAAGCACGGGAAATCACCTACAGAAATATCCCGAGAATCATGGAATATGCAGAGAACTCCCCTAAGATTCTATTTATTAAAGAGTTTAACTTGAGACATTGAGAACATCTATCAAAATTTGAGACTATGAACGCAAACGTGAAATATAAGCATGCTGTTATGATCATAGGAGTATGAATTATCTTTGTTAAGGAGTTTAGCTATCAGAGAGAAGACTTACCTGGTTGGTTGATGGAGGACGAATAACGGTACTCTATTTTTCAACAGAGTTTTTCCCCGGACGCAGGTAGGAGAACAAGAAGAATAAGGAGACCGAACGATACTCTTGTTACAGGAATATCTCCCCACAGCAACTAATAAGATAAATATATATATTCTTTTGATAACTGCAGCAGCCACACCCTTGATAGAAGAAGCAGCAGTTAAGAAGCAGCAGCTTCTTCTCGTCACGGCCACGGTAGAAGAAGAAGAAAGAGAAGAAGAGTGAGGAGCCAAGCTCCTTCTCGCACAGTAGGGGAAGAAGATTTCCACAGCCACCACAGCAGCACTGGGACGAACCCCGGAGAAAATTTACTAACCGGTGCTTAAAGGAGAAGGGTGGTATTTATAGGGAGAAAGGACCCTTATGTCCAAAGTTCGATCGGGTTTTGGGATTTCTATAAAATAACCCTATTGTAGTTCAATTAGGATTTTTAGAGACCTAAGGAAGTTAGAGTTCGATTGGGGAAACACTCCTAATATTAATCCTATTAGCATCGCGGTTTTCCATTGCAATTCTTTCCCAAACAGAACACTTCCTAATTATGGCGAAATGTAAATACACGGCTTAGGTTGGGTCGTTTTGAAATTTGACGCCCTTTGGTATAGGCGTCACTTTTTTAATTAACGCCTCATGTTAAGGCGTTACTTATTTAAATCGTGACTTCATATAGGGCGTGTTTATAAAGAGTAACAATCTTTGGGGATTTTTATCTTTTTCATTTAATGGGACATCGACATGAAATTTTATGGGTATACATTTTCCATTTTTCTCTATTTTTCTATATAATTAGTTTTATTAAATTCTCTTAATATAAAAAGTGGCACTATTCACTATTACTATTTAATCAATAAAATAACGACTTGTTTCAAGTCGTTGATTTTCAAAGAAATGCCCACTTAGCAAGGCGTCAATTCAATTTTTGCATTTCTTTGAAGAATTAAAATTGTGTTTATATCCTTTAAACCTTAGCTATATGTCATGTTTATGTCATTTGTACTTTAAATAACGACATAATGTACGTCGTTTATTATGTGAATCACGCCCACTAGACGGGCGTTATTCTATTTTTGGCCTTTTCTCAATGTCCTTGAAAGAACTTAAATTACATATATGTCCAGTCTTTTATTCTTTATATATCTTTAGTGTAATTAAATCTTATGTATATATCCTTCTTCCTTCTATTAAGATTATAATATAGTAAATGTGGGATAATAAATTTTATTAAATAGTAATAAAATATAAATTGACATTTTCTTCAAGATTTAATGATCCTTAATTCAATAAAAATTATGTTGTGTATTGGATGCTTCCATAAAATAACATGTTATTCTTAAACTTATTATAATACTAGAGTAGGGTTCACGAGTTCTTCTTGTAAGACTTATAAGGACGTAATAGGTTTATGTACAAGGTCTGGGCCTCGTTTATCTATTGGTTTTTAAATTTATTTAGACTTTCAAATCCTTAAATTTACCAGGGTTGCTACACCGTTGGGGTTTTATAGATGGTATGGTACACCCAGAGCGCCTCGTACATCTTGTCTTCTTAGTCCCTTTTGTTGGAACTGAGAGTCTTCGCCAAGAGGGTGCATAGTGTTTTATTAAATGCTTCAGCCAACCCATTTTCCTGCGGGTTGTATGGAGTGGATGTCCTCTAGTCAATCTTGTACTTTTAGGCCAATCTATAGACCTTTTGATTCTGGAAATGGCTTCCGTTGTCTGAGACGATCCGGTTAGGGACGCCAAATCAGAATATCACATTTTGCCAGATAAATCGGGCCACAATTTCTCCTGTCACTTCTTTGAGGGCTACAGCCTCTGCCCAACGGGTGAAATAGTCTGTTATTGCCAGAATGTACTTGCATCCTGAAGAGGATGGGGGCAGTGGGTCCACGACATCTCTTCCCCATTGGACAAATGGCCAGCTGGGTGCTGTTGGATGTAGCTATATTGGAGGTCCCCTGGGGACCGTTGCATGCTCTTGGCACTTTTGACACGACTTGGCGTACTTGTAGCAGTCGTCGAACATTGTCGGCCAGTAGTAGCCTAGCTTTTTAATTTCAATTTTCATCTTTGGCCTGGCCTGGTGTGCTCCAGCCGACCCAGCATGAATTTCTTTCATGACTCTCCAGGCTTCTTCTATAGAGAGGCATCGAAGGAGTATTTTCTTCTTGGCGTCCTCCATAATTCGGAAGAGAATTCCATTTTTGATTTCATAGGAGTCTTTTATTCCGATCAACTGGATCTTTTCTTCCCTTCTCTTGGGTAGCTGCTGGTGTTTAAACCATTGCATGAGGGGATCACGCCAGTCGAGTGATCCGACCATTTCTGCGGTTACTACTTCAAGTTCTTCCCCACTTGGCTCTTCTTGTATCATGCTGGGGACTTGCCGGCGGTTGATCACCCGTATGCTAAGTGATTCATCAGGCGGGATTGCCAATGAGCTTGCTAGCTTTGCTAATGCATCGACCTGTGCATTTTGACCTCGACTGACGTGGTTTATTTCAATAAAGTGAAACTTCTCCATGAGTTGGTTCACCTTACCGTGGCAGTGGAGTAATTCAACTTTTCAGACTTCAAACTGTCCTTCGATTTGTTTGACGATCAGCATTGAATCCCCAAATACTTGCAGCATGCGGATATCCAACTGGAGAGCTACCTAGAGACCGATAATTAGGGCTTCATATTCTGATTCATTATTTGTGCAGGCTTTGTTGATTAAGCAAGAGGTGTGCAACACCTCTCCTTCGGGGGATCTGAGGATGACACCCGCCCCTGCTCTTATTCTTGTTTGTCCCGAGAGGGATGTTTCAATTCTCGAGGCACCATCGAAGTGTAGCTGCCAGGTGGCTTGTCGAACTTGGCTCACTTCTAAGGTCTCATCTTCGGGGATCTCCATGATCAACGGAGAGTTTTCAGGCACCGGGTGCACTGCAAAGAAATCTACAATGGCCTGGCCTTTAATGGCCTTTTGTGGCACATAAGTAATGTCAAACTCCTTGAGAATGACAGCCCATTTGCCCAGTCGCCCTTTCAGGACCGGCTGAGAGAGTATATGTTTGACCGGGTCGGCCCTGGATATTATCTTGACTTCATGCGACAGCATGTAATGCCTCATCTTCTTGGCTACGAACACAAGTGCGAGACTGACCTTTTCAATAGGTGTATAATTTGCTTCAACCCCGATCAGTCTTCAACCGAGGTAGTAGAGGGCTTGTTCTTTTCCTTCTTCATTGCTCTGGGCTAGCATTGCCCCCAGAGAGCATTCGGTGGCAGCTATGTACAGGATCAGCGGCCGCCCTTTGACAGGTGCCCCCAAGACTGACGCGGTGTTCAGGTAATCTTTCAATTGATTGAAAGCATTTTGACATTCTTCACCCCAGTGGAATGGGGTATCCTTTGTCATTAATATATGGAACGGCTGGCACCGTTGAGACAAATTGGAGATGAACCTAACGATGTAAACTAGCCGGCCTTGCAATGACCGTAATTCTGTCAGGCTCCTAGGAGGAGGCAGCTCCTGAATAGCTTTAATTTTTGCCGGGTCTATCTCAATCCCCCGGTATCTGATGATGAAGCCCAAGAATTTTTCGCTGGAGACGCCAAAAGCGCACTTCATCGGATTCATTTTCAGCTCATGCAGCCGCATCCTTTCAAATATAATTCTGAGGTCAGCCAGGTTGTCCTTCCTCTTCTTTATCTTGACGACCAAGTCATCAATATAGCACTCGACTTTGCTGTAGAGCAACTCGTCGAATATTTTGGTCATCGCCCTTTGGTATGTGACGCCAGCATTCTTGAGGCCGAAGGGCATCCGTTTGTAGTGGAAAATCCCATTGGGCGACCAGAAAGCTGTGTGGATTTGGTCGTGCTCCGCTATCCAGATTTGATTGTAGCCGGACGATCCGTCCATGAACGACAAGGCCTCATGGCTAGTAGTGGCGTCGATCATTACTTCGGTAATTGGCACCGAAAAATCATCCTTTGGACAAGCTTTATTCAGATCCTGAAAATCCACACAGATCTGGATCTGGCCATTTTTATTCTTGACAGGCACAATGTTGGCCAGCCAGGTAGTATATTGGTTCTCCGCCATGAAGTCAACATCTATCAGCTTGTCGACCTCCTTGCAGACTTGACTTATCAATTTAGGCCTCATTCGTCGGGGTGATTGCTTCACCGGCTCGGCTTTAGGGTCAATGGTCAAGATATGCTGGGCAACTATAGGGCTAAGGCTTGGCATTTCTTTGTAATTCTAAGTAAAGCAATCTCTGAATTCCTGAAGTAGCTTCATGTATTCCCCCCTTTCTTCGAGTGATAAGAGGGCACTGAGGAAGGTCGGCCTGGGCTCATCCTTTGCGCCTAGATTTATTTCGACCAATTCATCAACAGCGGCTTGGCCGCCATCATTTATTTCTGGAGGAGCGGGCCATACGTCGATGAAGCCTTCGTCATCTTCTTTAACTTCGAGGGCCTCATAGATATGTTCCTGTCTTGCTTCGCCTTGCGACGGGATTTCGACTGTGCCTTTTTCTGAGCCAGTTGGCTACTGATTGGGCTGGATGATCAACTCTGGTGTCGGCAGTGTATGCTCTGTGCAGCCTGGATGCTGGCTTATGGGTGGAGCTGTCACGCCCCGAGATTATGCAACGGAAACAATTAGGAACGTGAATAGCCGGCTAGTACGCCTCGAGCAAGCAATATAATCAGAGCGCAAGACAATCACATAAAAAGTAATTGCACAATGTAATTCACTAAAAACCTTCAATTTTATTTCTTCATAAAATAATTCCCAAGTACATAAGATCTTGACTCTTGTCACTAGACTCAATAAAATAAAAATTACATCATGACTCGACTAGACATTTGACAACTAAAGCTTCTCTCTAGTCACATATCCTTCATTTGCTCTCGGATCCATCACTTGAGTAATCTGAATCTGACCCACTAGAATTTTCTGAAAAAGATTGAAAAGTAGGGTAATGAGCACACTTGCCTAGTAGGTATCTTCATATCAATATGAAGGCAAATTTAAATGATTAGCATTTTAGCTCTAACGAATAAGGTAAATCATGCAAATACAATGAAAACATGCGAATAAAGCCAAAGTAACAAGACATGATCAAGAGTGACATATGAGAATATGATTGAGCAAGTATATAGCAAGAATGTAAGTTTTGGCCTTTTCATGAACAAGAATGTAACAAGAATGTACTTTTCACTTAGTAACAAGTACTTTGTGAATTCATGTGGATTCCCCAAGGATATTTCACTTATTTATAGAGAAAGTACTCCCAGCACAATGCGACGCCAGTAGCATCATACCTCATGGTTTGCAGTATGTTTCTGACAATCAGCCGAAGGGACTAGCATAGAGCTCTTGAACACAATCAGTGGTCGAACTGCATCTTCAAGTATAAATCAAGCTACTTCCACGTTTATATCGAATAATGTGGCCAATAATGTACAAGTTCAACAAAAGTTCCATGCTAAGGTAACAAAAATAAAAATACTTCAATTAAGAACAAGAGATTTCAAGAATGAATTAATAACTAGGTTATGCTAGAAAAAGTCGGCAGCATAATGGTACTTTCTTTAAGTTTCATAATTTTAATTAAGCTTGATTAAACATAGTTTAGGCTCTAGATAATCTTAAGATCATCTAGGAACTCAAGAAAACCAACACCAAAGTCAAACCTCGGGCTAGACAAATCAGGAACCAAACGGTCTATTACTAGGCTGTTTTGGAACGCAAGCGGTCATATACAGGACGATTTAGAAATCCAAGCGGTCAAGTGTAGGACCGTTTGATAAGATAAAGTCCGATATATGAAAAACCCATCTCTGAAGCCTTGCGGTCTAGTGGATGGCCATTTAATGTCCTTTAGCGGTCTAGTGAATAGCCGCTAGCAAACTCAGACGGTCAACCAGATGGCCACTTAGGTCCAGAAATACAAAACATCGATAAGTGCTTTTCTAGACAATGAATTTTAATGGTACAACCAGCTCGGCGTCCTAGTGAGAATCCCAGGCTCGCGGAGTCTTATGGAGGCCTTGAAACAAGATTTCCTAGTCCGTTGGAAGGAATATCCAAAGGAGAGGTCATCAAGTCCAAGATTGTGTACTTAATGTGCAAAAAGTGTAACTAATTACAACATATCGGGATATGTGCCATGTACTTATGAAAATGACTCTTAGAAGAGAGAGAATCGTGATAAACCATTGATCAAGTTAAATCATGAATCATCTATCATCTTTGAACATATGTTTATTACAAGAATATATAATTTTGGCCATAAACTAACATAAGTTAAAATAATATCAATGTGCACAAAACATGAAATCTATGATGATAAACAATGAAATTAACTAAGTATATGAAACCAGTAATCAAACTAGGAAATAAACTTAGTTAACTAGGCTTATCATATATTAATTTTGGCTAATCCGCAATATGTTTGGATTAACAATATTGCAAAAAATCAGAAAATCAAACGGTCTAGAACAGAACCGTTTTACTGGACAAACGGTCAGTCGGGCGACCGCTTATGCTATCGGGCTAGCGGTCTATCGTAGGACCATTAAGATACCATGCTGTCTTCTAGACGACCGTTTGCTCCTGTATAAATCCGACTTCAAATAATAGTAAAGCCAAATGCTAAACTAAGATACATCATACATGGAAATCAACATATATAAACTTCCATAATCATGATAGAACAAATATAGGCCAACAACATGCATAGGTTCATGTATTTAACAAGAAAAATTCCTTTATACTTTATTAGGGCTAGTTCATGCATGAGGAATAAACTTAGATGCATAGTCCTACTAAAACATGAAATTCACATGAAATCAGAGGGCTTTTATTCCTAACTTCAAATTTGAGCCATTCATGAGATAACCTATCTCTATCTTGGGCTTTAAACTTCAAATTTAAGGCTGCAAGTCAACCCTAGTTCTCTGCTCGTTCTAAACTAAATCAGTAACTTCACGTCCCTCTATCTCTTGATTCCCTTGACCTATTGACGTGAAATTTTGAAGGTAGATAGAAGATATGAAGGGTAACATAAAGTTCTAAAGACACCTTTGCTAAATACCTCATTTAGGGCTTTGAATTCCTTGATCAATCTGGGTCGGACGCACTAATTCCTGAGTTGCTTGTGTAGAATCAGTAACTTTGGAACCTTCTATCCTCCTGTAGGCTTGATCTCCTAGAATGAAAATTTGGAGGGTAATTAGTTCTAACTATAATAAACAAATTCGTAGAAGAAACTTACCTCTAATTCATCCTCCTTACCTTAGTTCTACGCGTGCCAAAAGTAAGGGTCGCACACGTCAAATCTGGGATCTATTTATAGGGTTTACTAGGATTTTGAGGATTAGAATGAACTTAGAGTCCCATTTAGGCTTTCAATTTGATCTAGTATCCTTCTAGACTTATCTAATTAGTAGATAGAGTCGATCCTAGGTGATTTGGATGCTAAAAATCTAACATTTTCACGTTTTCTCATACTCAAGGAACTGATAGAGCTAAGTGGTCTAATTCTGGACCGTTTGACTCCCCACGCGGTCTCGCGATAGACCGTTTGACCTCGTGAGCGCCGAATTTCAACTAGTTTCAACTTATTTTGATATTATCCCCATTATTATATACCAAGGAGTAATTATCTCCTTTAATTCCGTGTTTACACCCATTCCTAGCTTCTAGAATATGGGCTAAGGTCCAAAATAATCTTTTTGGGCCTATTGGGTTTGTTATATAGGCCTAATCCTCTTGGATTTATGTAAGACTTAAATAATTAGATTTAATTAAACAAAATTCATTTATAGCCCATTAAATGCTTAATAATTATATTTTAAAATCTGAAAAATTCTTAGAAAAATTCTCCGGCGTTACACCCTCCCCCACTTAAAAAGAATTTGTCCCAAAATTCAATGCATGGATTTATGGAGAGTATACTTACATTCAAATAATTCCAAAAAAAAATTTCGCATGGCTACTTCTGTTTCCCATGTTCCTTCATATGGACACAACTTGGTCTATTGGACTTTGACCATAGGAAATCAGTTTTATTCCGAAGTTGACGAACCTCTCGTTCAATGATCCTTATTAGCTTTTGCTCGTATGTCAAGTCCTTTTTAATCTCCAGATTGTCGTAAGTAATGACATGGAACGAATCAGGTACATACTTCTTAAGCATAGAGATGTGAAATACATCATGAACTTCAGAAAGTTGAGGGGGTAAAGCAATTCGATATGTGACTTCACCAACCCTTTTGAGAATCTCAAAGGGGCCAATGAATCTCGGAGTAAGCTTGCCCTTAATACTGAATCTTTGAATACCTCGACCCAGAGAAACTTTAAGAAATACATGATCTCCTACTTGAAATTCTAGGTTGCGCCTTCAATTATCGGCATATGATTTCTGTCTATCTTGAGCTATCTGGAGTCATTCTTGAATAAGCTTTATCTTTTCGGTGGTATCCCTAATGATGTCGGGACCTAGAAATTATCTTTCTCCTACTTCATTCCAGCAAATAGGCGAATGATAACTTCTTCCATATAAAGCCTCGAATGGTGCCATTTGTATGCTAGCTTGATAGCTATTGTTATATGAAAATTCTACTAGAGACAAGTGATCATGCCAACTTCCTCCAAAGTCTATAGCACATGCCCTGAGCATATCTTCCACCACTTGATTTGTCCTTTCAGTTTGACCATCAGTTTGTGGATGGAATGTAGTGCTAATGTTCAGTCGGGTCCCTAATGAATGTTGTAGACCTTTCCAGAATTGTGATGTAAACTGAGGATCTCGGTCAGATATGATGGTGATAGAGACACCATGTAATTTGACAATCTCCCTCATGTATAATGTTGATGTACATCCACAGACCATCGACTTTTGATTGGTAGAAAATGTGTAGATTTAGTCAATCGATCTATGATCACCCATATACCATCATGTCCTCCTTTTGTCCTAGGCAAACCCATGATAAAATCCATCCCTATACTTTCCCATTTCTATTCCGGAATATTTAAGGGTTGTAATTTCCCTACAGGTCTTAAATGTTCCACCTTTACTTGTTGACAAGTGAGACATCGTGATACAAAATTTGCCACTTCTCTTTTCATGTTGGGCCACCAAAAGCTTCTTTTCAAATCTTGATACATCTTGGTAGCTCTAGGGTGAATAGCATACCTTGATTTGTGAGCTTCTTCCATGATTAATTTCTTAGTGTCATGATGATTCGGAACACAAATTCGATCCTTAAATAATAATCTTCCATCATTTGAGATCGAAAATTCCGATCTCTGATCAATATTATCCTTTATCTCCATCAATGTGGGATCATTTTCTTGCAATTGGACTATGCCCTCGATCAATGTAGGTTGAGACCTTATGTTGGCAATTATACCTCCTTCTCCTTCTCTATCAATATCAAGATTTAAATGAGAAAAATCTTTAATAAGACAAGTTATACCTTTCCGGAGGCTTGCTAGAGTTGCCATTAGTTTTTTGCTAAGAGCATCAGTCACATCATTTACTTTCCCTGGATGATATTGAATAGTCAAGTCGAAGTCTTTGAGATACTCCAACCATCTGCGTTGTCGCATGTTCAACTCCTTCTGGGTAAAGAGATATTTCAGACTTTTATGGTCCGAAAATATAGTGAATTTCTCCCTATAAAGGTAATGTCGCCAAATCTTCAATGCGAATATAACCACAGCTAATTCCAGATCATGCACAGGGTAATTTTCTTCATGACGCTATAACTACCTTGATGAATAGTAAATCACCTTCCCATTTTGCATAACGACACATCCTAGGCCAATGCCAGATACTTTCGTATAGACTTCAAAGCCACCACCCTCTATCGCTAGTGTTAATATAGGTGCTGTAGTAAGGTGATCTTTAAGGGTTTGAAAACTCTCCTCGCAATCTTTTGACCATATAAAAGGATTCTCCTTTCTTGTGAGTCTAGTCAAAGGAATGGTGATCTTAGAGAAATCCTTAATAAACCTCCTGTAATAACCAGCCAAACCTAGAAAACTTCTGACTTCAGACACAGTCGTTGGCCGGCTCCAATTTTTGACAGCTTCTATTTTAGAAGGGTCGACAGCGATACCTTCCTTTGAAATAATATGGCCAAGGAAAGAAAACTCCTTAAGCCAGAACTCACACTTACTTAGCTTCGCATAGAGTTTGTGCTCTCTTAGCATTTGCAAGGCTATCCTTAAGTGCTCTTCATGATCCTCTCTTGTTTTGGAATAAATAAGAATATCGTCAATGAACACGACTATAAATTGGTCGAGATAAGGCCTGAAGACATTATTCATAAGTTGCATAAATGCTGCCGGCCCATTGGTAAACCCGAATGGCATTACCACGAATTCATAGTGGCCATATCTGCTACGAAAAGTAGTTTTATGTATGTCTTCATCCTTGATCTTGAGCTGATGATAACCTGACTTGAGGTCTATCTTGAAAAAATATTCTGCTTCCGAAATCTGATCAAAGAGTTCATCTATACGCGGCAACCGATACTTATTCTTAATTGTGAGTTGATTCAGTCGTCGGTAGTCGATACACAGCCTGAGGGATCCATCCTTCTTCTTGACGAATAGAACTAGCGCACCCCAAGGGGATGTGCTAGGTCGAATAAAATACTTGTCTAATAACTCCTGAAGCTGTTTCTTTAATTCCTTGAGTTCCGTGGTGGACATCCTGTAGGGAGCTATTGAAACGGGTGCTACTCCGGGGATGAGTTCAATAAAGAAGTTTACTTCTTTTTCGGGTGGTAAACCGGGCAAATCTGATGGAAATATATCGGGAAACTCATTCACTATGGGAATATCTTCTAAGATGATTTCCATGGATTCAGTAACGATTACGGAAGCAAGGAAAGCTTCACATCCTTGCAAAATAAGTTTGCAAGCATGAAGAGATGAAATTATGGTAGGATGCTTCCTATATTTGATACCAAGGAAGGAAAATCTTGGAAGACTAGGTTTCCGAAAAGAGATAATCTGGTTGCGGTAATTTATATAGGCGTCATGGTCTACAAGCCAATCTACATCTAAAATAGCATCGTAGCCCTCCATGTCAAGGCATACGAGGTTTGTAGGAAGATTGTGACCTTCTACCATTACCTCACTATCAGGATAATAGTTTGTAAGTTTGGTTCCGGGACCTAAAGGTATAGTAATAGCAAGGTCCGAAGGTAGAGGAACTGATGAAATAGGTAAAGTTTTTACGAAAGAAGTAGATATAAAGGAATGAGAAGCACCAGTATCAAATAGTACGAATGCAGGATGGGAATAAATTTAGATAGTACCTTCCATTAGCCCATCATCTTTGGGCGCTTGTTCCTCTTCCAGAATAGCGTTTAGACAAGCCTAACGCTTAAGTCCACCTCCGAAAGATAGTTCCTTCATAAGGGGGCAATCCGGCATGCGATGCTCCCTGCTGCCACAACGTAAACAAGCGTCGAGGCACTTGCAGCACTCTTCGGCCGAATGACCGAATTTCTTGCAAAAAGTGCAAGCCGTGGCGACCTGCTTCTCTTCTTCTTTGACTTTCTTGTTTTTGTGGTTACCACTACCACTCCCATTCCAGGATCTATTCTTGCTATCATGGGACTTGTGGGGTTCCATGATACTAAACTTGCCCTTCTTATCATGTCGATCTGACCTTCGACTCGGCTCCTCGCCCTTGCTTTTTAATTTTTCGACCTTCTCTAAGGTCCTTTCACATAGATGCGCCCGCTAGACCATTTTCGTATAAGTACGGTTATTCTGAGTCCCAAGTTGTTGAATATAGCTGCGCCTCAAACCATCCATGAATCGGTTAGCTTTCAATAAGTCCGTACTAATCAAGTGAGGAGCATAAGGCGCCAGCCTAGAAAATTGAAGTTCATACTCCTCTACCGTCATCATGCACTGACGTAACAAAGCAAACTCCATCGCCTTCCTCTCCTTAACATGTTTGGAGAAGTACTTGGCTCAGAAAAGTGTAAGAAAACCTTCCCACGTATGTGGTGCATCTTGAGGCGGTGCCGGAATGGACTTCCACCATGTACAGGCATCTTTGTTCAATTGAAAAGTAGCAAGGCGAATCTTCTCTTGATCAGAACATTGCATAACTTCAAAGATGCGGTTCATCTCATCTATCCAATTTTTGGCTTCATCGGGAATGGAGGAACCCAAAAATCAAGGAGGATTTAAGCTCCGGAAGTTACGATGTAAGTCTCCCGCTCTTGCCCCTGTGCCGGCTTGAGCCATAGTTTGTAACGCTTAAGTAAGACCCGCAACGGTCTCTTGCATACTGTTCCAGTCTACGCGATGAGCCATTATGAGAGTGAGATACCTGAGAAGAACAATGAATTTGTTAATTCTAGGGAATGAGTGGGTTAGATCTTAGAATTAATTCTAATGACTATCTCATCCCAGGATCTACCCAATTCCTCTCATAGGTTTGGAATTTCTTTCTTAGTTTCATAGGTGTGGGTCCTTAAACCTTAGACTTAACCTATGACATGACATTTTTCCCTAGGACTTCTAGTCCTAGTGCTCTGATACCACCTAAACTGTCACGCCATGAGATTATGTAGCGGAAACAATCGGGAATGTGAACAGCCGTCTAGTACGTCTCGAGCAAGCAATATAATCATAGCGCAAGACAATCACATAAAAAGTAATTGCACAATGTAATTCACTAAAAACCTTCAATTTTATTTCTTCATAAAATAATTCCCAGGTACATAAGATCTTGACTCTTGTCACTAGACTCAATAAAATAAAAATTACATCATGACTTGACTAGACATTTGATAACTAAAGCTTCTCTCGAGTCATGTATCCCTCATTCACTCTCAGATCCATCACATGAGTAATCTGAATCTGACCCACTAGAATTTTCTGAAAAAGATTGAAAAGTAGGGTAATGAGCACACTTGCCCAGTAGGTATCTTCATATCAATGTGAAGGTAAATTTAAATGATTAGCATTTTAGCTCTAACGAATAAGGTAAATCATGCAAATTCGATGAAAACATGCGAATAAAGCCACAGTAACAAGACATGATCAAGAGTGACATATGAGAATATGATTGAGCAAGTATATAGCAAGAATGTAAGTTTTGGCCTTTTCAGGAACAAGAATGTAACATGAATGTAACAAGAATGTACTTTTCACTTAGTAACAAGTACTTTGTGAATTCCTGTGGATTTCCTGAGGATATTTCACTTATTTATAGGGAAAGTACTCCCAGCGTAATGCGACGCCAGTAGCATCATACCTCATGGTTTGCAGTATGTTTCCGACAATCAGCCGAAGGGACTAGCATAGAGCCCTTGAACACAATCAGTGCTCGAATTGCATCTTCAAGTATAAATCAAGCTACTTCCACGTTTATATCAAATAATGTGGCCAATAATGTACAAGTTCAACAAAAGTTCCATGATAAGGTAACAAAAATAAGAATGCTTCAATTAAGAACAAGAGATTTCAAGAATGGATTAATAACTATGTTATGCTAGAAAAAGTCGACAGCATAACGGTACTTTCTTTAAGTTTCATAATTTTAATTAAGCTTGATTAAACATAGTTTAGGCTCTAGATAATCTTAAGATCATCTAGGAACTCAAGAAAACCAACCCCAAAGTCAAACCTCGGGCTAGACAAATCAGGAACCAAACGGTCTATTACTAGGCCGTTTTGGAACGCAAGCGGTCATATACAGGACCGTTTAGAAATCCAAGCGGTCAAGTGTAGGATCGTTTGATAAGACAAAGTCCGATATATGAAAAACCCATCTCTGAAGCCTTGCGGTCTAGTGGATGGCCGTTTAATATCTTTTAGCGGTCTAGTGAATAGCCTCTAGCAAACTCAGACAGTCAACCAGATGGCCGCTTAGGTCCAAAAATATAAAACATCGATAAGTGCTTTTCTACACAATGGGTTTTAATTGTACAACTAGCATGGAGTCCTAGTGGGAATCCCAGGCTCGCGGAGTCTTATGGAGGCCTTGAAACAAGATTTCATAATATATTTGGAAGGAATATCCAAAGGAGAGGTCATCAAGTCCAAGATTGTATACTTAATGTGCAAAAAATGTAACTAATGACAACATACCAGGATATGTGCCATGTACTTATGAAAATGACTCTTAGAAGAGAGAGAATCGTGATAAACCGTTGATCAAGTTAAATCATAAATCATCAATCATCTTTGAACATATGTTTATTACAAGAATATATACTTTTGGCCATAAACTAACATAAGTTAAAATAATATCAATGTGCACAAAACATGAAATCTATGATGATAAACAATGAAATTAACTAAGTATATAAAACCAGGAAATAAACTTAGTTAACTAGGCTTATCATATATTAATTTTGGCTAATCCGCAATATGTTTGGATTAACAATACTGCAAAAAATTAAAAATAAAACGGTCTAGAATAGAACCGTTTTATTGGACAAACGGTCAGTCGGGCGACCGCTTATGCTATCGGGCTAGCGGTCTATCGTAGGACCGTTAAGATACCAGGCGGTCTTCTTGATGACCGTTTGCTCCTATATAAATCTGACTTCAAATAATAGTAAAGCCAAATGCTAAACTAAGATAAATCATGCATGGAAATCAACATATATAAACTTCCATAATAATGATAGAACAAATATAGGCCAACAACATGCATAGGTTCATGTATTTAACAAGAAAAATTCATTTATACTTTATTAGGGCTAGTTCATGCATGAGGAATAAACTTAGATGCATAATCCTACTAAAATATGAAATTCGCCCGAAATCGGAGGGCTTTTATTCATGACTTCAAATTTGAGCCATTCATGAGATAACCTACCTCTATCTTGGGCTTTAAACTTCGAATTTAAGGCTGCAAGTCAACCCTAGTTCTCTGCTCATCCTGAACTAAATCAGCAACTTCAGGTCCCTCTATCTCTTGATTCCCTTGACCTATTGACGTGAAATTTTGAGGGTAGATAGAAGATATGAAGGGTAACATAAAGTTCTAAAGAAACCTTTGCTAAATACCTCGTTTAGGGCTTTGAATTCCTTGATCAATCTGGGTCGAACGCACTAATTACTGAGTTACTTGTGTAGAATCAGCAACTTTGGAACCTTCTATCCTCCTGTAGGCTTGATCTCCTAGAATGAAAATTTGGAGGATAATTAGTTCTAACTATAATAAACAAATTCGTAGAAAAAACTTACCTCTAATTCATCCTCCTTACCTTAGTTCTACGCGTGCCAAAAGTAAGGGTCGCACACGTCAAATCTGGGATCTATTTATAGGGTTAGCTAGGATTTTGAGGATTAGAACGAACTTAGAGTTCCATTTAGGCTTTCAATTTGATCTATTATCCTTTTAGACTTATCTAATTAGTAGATAGAGTCGATCCTAGGTGATTTGGATGCTAAAAATCTAACCTTTTCACGTTTTCTCATACTCATGGAACTGACAGAGCTAAGCGGTCTAACTCTGGACCGTTTGACTCCCCACGCGGTCTCGCGATAGACCGTTTGACCTCGTGAGCACCGAATTTCAACTAGTTCCAACTTCTTTTGATATTATCCCCATTATTATATACCAAGGAGTAATTATCTCCTTTAATTCCGTGTTTACACCCATTCATAGCTTCTAGAATATGGGCTAAGGTCCAAAATAATCTTTTTGGGCCTATTGGGTTTATTATATGGGCCTAATCCTCTTTGATTTATGTAGGGCTTGAATAATTGGATTTAATTAAAAAAAATTATTTATAGCCCATAAAATGCTTAATAATTATATTTTAAAATCTAAAAAATTCTTAGAAAAATTCTCGAGCGTTACAAGAGCGCCCTCAAGGGCGGGACGACTTTCATCAGCTTCTAACTCTCACGAGTCATTGTTAGGAATTGTAGTTACCTCAATAGGGATGGACTCCCAGTGTTTGCACGGGGTAGCCACTCCATGATTATTATGCGCCCGTGGCCGAGGCGAGCCTGATTCTTGCACTTCAGCCGATGGCTCAGTTATTTCATAGTCTCCTATGTATTCATCATAAATTGCCCCGAGGGAGCCTTCACTTGTTACAGTGCAGAGGGAAATCATGTCGATTTCTTGATAGTCTTCAACAGAGAAACCCTGCCCCGGGTGCTGAGTAACTTGTAGCAATCTTCTGTCCATGTTTGGTGGCTCCCATAATTCCTTGAACATCTTCTTTTGACTGGAAGGTTGACAAAAGGAGATGTGTTGTTTTCTGGCTAGCTTGATCGCACGGCTAGTGATGTAGGGGAGCCCCGTAATTGGGACAGGTGGATCAAGCATCTCTTCGGGGAATCAGCAATCATCGCCCCCCTTTGCGGGCTGCTCCTTGGCCACAAAGAACATGGTGGATTGGCCATCATGATTGGAGACCTCCAGGGTCTTCAATACTTCGACTGTTTGATAGTCTGCATCTGCTACGGGTTTGGTGACGCCTGGTGGCTGGTGGGACCTTGACATCCCCAAGTAGCTCTTCGAGTTTTAGTGCCCCAGTTCCAGGTAAATGTTGAGTTGGAGTGCTCTGAGGTCTCCTTCTTCTTCAGATATGAGTGACACCTCTGGGGGAGCCACGTAGTCGGGCGACGGCGAGGGAAACCAGTCGCGGGATTCTATTTTCTTCTTCCCCTTATCCTGAGCTAGAGGGTTAGGCTTCTTCGGCTTCTCCAGATACAGAGATGCATCTGACAAGTGGCACTCGAACACCTCAAAAGGGTGTAAGTCAGCGAACACTCTTTCTTCCTTCCCGTTTCGGGGGTACTTTATGCATTGGTGGAGGGTGGAGGCCACCACCTGATTTTTATGCAGCCATGGCCGGCCCAATAGCGCCTTGTATGATGTATCAGAGTTTATCACATGAAATTGCACTTTGGTAGTGAAGTCGCCAAGTGAGAGTTCAAACTCTGCCACGCCCATGGGGACTTCAAATTTCTGGTTGAAGCCAGCAATTCTCATATCCCTGACCTCGACCATGTGCACATCAAAGTAGTACTTCTGATATACCCGACAGGGGAGTATGTTTACTGCAGCCCCTGGGTCAATCAAGATTCTACCCATTGGCCTGCCATTCAGCTACCCCCTCATGTAGAGCGGTATGTTGTGGTTGACGGAGGGCAGAAGCATGTCACCCTCCGTGAATGTCATAGCCACCCCTGACTTTTCCTCGGTGAAACAACTCTCAAAGTATGCCGGGGTTTGTAGGGCCGTGATAATGGCTTGTCTTGTTTCTTCGTCGAGGGAGAGTATATCCCAGACAGAAAAGCTTACCAGGATTCTCTTCAGTTACTTCACTATTATGCTGGTGGTTCTGATGTTGGTCAGCCTCAGTTCTTCGGATCTTTTATAGTTGCCCCCAAAGTGCTCTTGAGGAGCTGGCTCAGGAGGCGGTTCATCTTTTTCTTCAGGTAGGACATGAACTTGTTGCGCCGGTCCGACCGGCTCCTTCCCTTGCATAAATTCGGCGAAGCTTGGAATGATAGCGTAATCTTTATTTGCTGGAGGAGAGGCTTCTGAGGGTTAGGTAGGAGCACCCTTGACCTTCCATTGTTGCCGCGGGCATGGCCGCTTACCCTCTCGAGAGGATGGAAACTCGACAAAGGAGGGGACCCCCTGGCTGCTTGCACACTCCGGGTAGAGCCCTGGTGGAAGAGGAATTTCTGTACCTTTGACTTCAGGTTGGGGAACCTAGTATGGTTGTTCACCACGTAACATGATGTTGTGGTTAGCCTGAGGGAGATGCCCCCATTTTCTTCCAGACCTAGTAGCATGCTGGGAGGTGGAAGCTTCAGCTTGGTTTGCCTCTGCTGGTGCGAGGCATGTCTCTTCATCCTCTTCTTCAGAGATTCGGACTGCTTCAAATAGGGCCGCAAGGGTGTTGCCAGATACGGCAAGGCCTTTTCTTTTGTTCTTTGATTTCTTCATCTTTTTTTTCACAGTCGACGGCTGCTCCTTTGGAGGTTTATTCCATATGCCGGGTTCTTCAGCTCAGCTTCAACTTCAGGTTTGGCTTTTTCAGCTAATTCTTAGAACTCAAAATGTTCCCAAGGGACATACTCCTTCAGTTGGACGGGCTGAATTTCAGGCTGTTCATATTCATCTAGCCCATTAATGACTTCTTGAAGTCGTTCCACTGCCAGATTGGCCTCTTTGTGCACCCGCATAGGGATGTGTTTCTTCTTATTATTGGTGAATGTTCTGATGACTAGCTGAGGGGCCGTCTCATGTCAGACGAGGGTCACAACTGGGGGCTCCGGCTGAGGTGTGACGCCTCGTATATGAATTCTTGGGCCACGACGAAGCACTGCCCTTCTTCTTATTTTTGATGGCATGGTGTGCCAATCCCCTTGATCTTCTATTGGCGCTAGGATATAGGCCTCATAGGTATGTCGAGTGCAGGCTTCCACCACTTCTTCATGTAGTTACTGATATAGAGATATCATATTGATTGTTACCCTAGAGTGGGCATTTCATGCGGGCGTGGAAGATCAACTTTGTGCTCCCCCATTTGCAATTCTCCCTTGTTGATTAAGGACTCAATAGTGTCTTTAAAGATATAGCAATCCTCGATAGGATGCCCGATCATTTGATGATACAGGCAGAAATGAGGATCATCTTTTCTTCTGAGATCACCCGGCCTCTTTGGCTCTGGGAGGGTGATCTTGTCGAATTTCATAGCCCATTCGAACAAGAGTCGAGTCTTATCTCGAGGGAATGAATATAACTTCTTCATCTTATCTCATATGGATGGACCTTCTCGCCGATTGGCGGGCTTGGATGGGGGAGACTCAGCTACCCCTTTGTGTTTTTCCTTCTGTTGTTTAAAGGTCTTGAAGTCGACCGTGTGCACTTCTTGAGATGCCGGTCGTTTGTCAGCCGACCTGGCCTTCTAACTTGAAGTGATGGGAGTGGCGGAGTACTTTGAGAGGAATGCCTTGAATTTCACCACAACATTATTTAGTCGGTCAAATGACTTAATTTTGGTGCCTATCATTCTTTCCAGCACCTCCCTTTTCAGGTTTTGCTTGCATATTTGGATGGCGTCCTCTTGATGCGGCGAGCGCCTGCACCTCATGCTCAGGTTCCTCCATCTTTTGATGTATTCTAGGGTGGCCTGTCGGAGACGCAACTCTCCCACACACAACAATGTTCCGAGTTCGACAAAATGAAAAGATATATAATGACCGCCCAAATCGCAATCTATGCTCAGATAAAAGAATAGAAATGAGAGATGAAGAAATCTCCCTCAAATCAGCTATGAATCTCATCCATTTGGGTACTAGGGTGTGCTAGAAAGTTTGTCCGCGGAGTGGATGTCGACCAAGCTCGCAGGAGATGCCCAGGGTAGGATCTTCAGCAACCGCGTTCAGATCTACAATCAGATCAAAAATATTTCTCGTTGATGGTGTTCTCATCTTTTTCTTCTTCCTCTTCCAAGTGGGTACGACGCTCTCACCCTCGTTCTCCTTCTCCTGCAACAAATAGAAATGTTTAGACCAAAGAGAATACCTCCCGTCGAACCAAAATGCGGCTACATATACCAAGCAAGAGCAGCAACAAAAAGACATGTTAGCCCATGCTAAAAACCCTTCACAACCAAACCTAAACATGAGTAGAAGCCCTAGGGGTAATGTGGTAAAATACCATGGCAACTGGATCACAAAAAGTGGGTTTCGAAACCAAGTTTGCAGACCCGTTCCGGATCTGCCAGGCTAGGTGTAGACACCTGGTGTCGACACCAATTTGAGAGAGTTCTGCCCCTTTGATGAAAAACATACCCAGGGTGTAGGTGTCGACACCTGGTGTCGACACCCAGTTAATTAGGTTCTGTCCCTTTGAAAAGGAAGCCTCCCAGGGAGCCGGTGTCGACCCCAAGGGTCGACACTTGCAGAGGGGAAATGGAAAACTACCTAAGGCATTCCCATTAACCCCAAAAACATGTAAAGTGGATCAAGCCCAATCTAGCTAACATGAAATACATTCAAACATAAAATCTTACTAAGGATTCAATGATCTGAGAATAATTCATAAATCAAGCATTTGTGGGCAAGATTGAACCTGCACTATATGGAAACACAAGTAAAATAACTTAAGCATGAAAGGCTCATTCTCAACACAATTTAATCAAACCTGGACCACCTTGATATAATATCAATTCACACAAGCTTCACATATCAAATATGATTCAACCAATCCAATTCCAAATTGAACTCAATCAATCCACTCATGAATACTAAGTTCAGTCCAAACCAATATGACTATGCCTTATATCAAGATTAAGAACCATTGCTCAAGCAACCCTTTAATTCAAAGGTCCCATGTACTGTATACATGAACCACAATCTACCCACCATGAAATGCATTCAAACATAGATACTTACCATGTCTTCAAGGGTTTGAGAGTAAAACTGAACCTGCACTCTATTGAGACATAAACTCCATCCGTAGAAGTAAAGTGAACAAATGAAATGGGTTTCACCTATGAAATCATAGAACCCATACAATCAAAGTGCTTGAACAATCAGCATGAGATCATGAATATCAAAGTGCATGAGGACACTAGAACACCCAGTTTCATCAAATCACATTTCATTAAAAACCAAGCTGAATTTCAGTAAATCATAGCATTCCAGGAATTGAATACTCAAATGATCATTTCATATAAAACTTATATTCAGATTTCATAATGTTCAAACAAGGGTAGATATAATTCAATAGACCAATTCAAAAATCCACCCTTCAAAAGTCACATTCCAAGATTCACCATTAACAACATGAACTAAAGGAATGAGTTAAACATTTGGAAGCATTGAAGCCATATGATCAAAATGATTAAACATCCATCATTGATGAAACAGTAGCAGCAGAAGTAATCATATAATGAATATGCTCTCTCAAGCCACATTAAATCCTCATAGTTAGCATGCTTAAAATGTTATCAAACAAGAGCTGCAACAGTATAGGTGTCGACACTTATAGATGGGTGTCGGCACTCATGAAATGCAATGAGGATCCTTCAACAAATCCTAAAATGAAATGGCCATCCAGCAAACCATTTGAAAACCCATTGAAAAACACAGTATTCAGATGAATGCTCCAAAGTCTCATGAACAGAATGCATGAGACACCATCAAAAATATATTCATGAAGAGCCATTGCTTCTCAACCCAGTAAAGTAACTTGCAAAATAAGATAGCAACATATGAGCTCATTTACCACAAACATTGTACACACACATATCACTCTACACACACGCAAAGCACACAATATTTTGTTATCATCAAAACCATTATCAAAGACAAAGAGGGATCGCAACGAACCCAACAATCTCCCCCTTTTTGATGATGATAAAATATTATGGCCACCAAAACTCTCTCCCCCTTTGGCATTATCAAAAAGTGGGGGGCTATAGGATCAAATGTGGAGTTTTCAAAAATGAATGAGACAGAAATATAAAGTCAATGGCGCACGAACCCAGCAATAAACCTACCATGAAAGGAAGGTGTATGAACCATGAATACCAAGCAAGAAGATAAAATTTAAAGTGCAAAGTGCAACATGACTGAAGTATGTGCAAATTCTCTATTTCTGAACTATATGCAAAATGTATGATTGAACTATGCACAAAGGTATGACTAACATGAACTATATGCAAATGTTTTCCTGAAAGCACATTATTCTCCCCCTTTTATCTTGAACAAAAACTGATTGACAACGGGGTTATTTAAGCTTGTTATTTACATGTATGATATGTAGATGCACCAATATGAAATGAAGTATGATATGTATGAACAAGATCAGGCAATCAAGCACTCAAGCATGGATAATAAGATATAAAAGCAAGCAAGTCCCTTTGGGACAGGTGTAAGAATAATGCGACTGATTGTGGAGCATGATGTGCATGAACAATACTAAGAAGGTCATGCTTACAAAAAGACAGTACTACATAAACCATGAAAGTTGACAGATTCATAAAGTACATTCACACAATCAAACCCAAGATGTATATGTAAAAATTGAGCAATGAATTCTAAAGTACTATGGATCATCAGATTTTCCAACGAACACTAAAAGGAGCTGTTCCTCCATACACTTCCATACACAATGCTCGAGTATTGGTAGCTACGTAAAACCCCAAATAAATTTTTTTTAATTAAACACAAGAAGGTGACTAACCTTTTGATGCGAGTAATACCCTTTGTCTTAGGGGCATTTTCCGGTTACTCAGTTTCATCACTTATCTTAAATGTGAATTTTGTCACTTTTCGGTGCGAGTTGTACTCTTTGTTTCAGGGGCACTTCCCGACTACTCGGTGCCAAATCCCACTTATTTTAATAGTGGATTTGCTTCTCTTTTCGTCGCGAGTTTCCTCCTTTGTTTCAGGGAAGATTCCCGACTACCCGGATTCGCGTTCCACTAATGCAGATTTTTGGTGGGGCAAACAACTTTTTTCTCATGAGACACGTGATTTCCATGTAGAGATTCAAGAGCCCTTTGGAGTGTTGAGTGGAATAACTGTAATCCTTATTAAATTGAATCATTTATCTCAAAAAGTGCAGTCTATGAGGGTGGTTGTACTAAATGTAAGAAATGAATTAGTCCAATCACAGTTATGTCTCCCCTTAAGTGTATGCACAGTTATGAAATGAGCCTCCTCCTTAATATGTGCCATGTAACAAACATGTCTAAATCAAAGTAATTTTATCTAGCAAGGGAAAAAGGTCATAGGATGTAATCAAGGAAGGGTGATATGATATATACACGCAAACATCCATTAAGGTAAAGTATTCACATGAGTTGATTACCAGTACTTAGCTGAGAATGTAGGTCCGAAGACCACCATCAAGTATGGGGAAGGCTTCCAGTTGGACAAAGTCCAACCTTCCACTATCGCCATTTGATATACCGGATAATCATGGCATTCAAGTACACAAGTATGTAAGGTATGTCCAAGTATATGCATGTGACTGGAAATGATTTGAAGATAAACCTTATTCACAAATATGCAAGGATGTGTATGATATGTGCAGAAAGTTGAGTATGTATGTTGTGTATGCACGACTGAATTATTATTTGCAAAAAGTGAGTAAGACTATGAGAGACTATATGTGCAGTGTAAAGCATTTAGAAACTGAATTTATTCACAAGATGTGCAACGGAAAATATGTAAAGCTGACATGATCACCTAGTCATCTAACATGCGAAACTCAACATCTCAGTAATTGCCAAAATCAACAAAACAAGAATGCAATTGTTTAAATGCAAACATTTTTCTCCAACTTAATTTTTACCTTGTAGATTTTTGAAAGTGAACCTAAGCAAAATGATTTTCAAAAAATAAACCATTTTTCTTTCTCACCTTGAGAGTCCTTTATTTATTGACTTTCATTGGCGTCAAGACACCCCTGCAAAATACATTCTCATTTTGAAGATTTGGGTACCCAAGCCATCTTAGGTCCCAAGGGGTTAGTTCTAGCATGAGAAAATGTATTCTTATATTTCTTAGTAGACCAATCATCATCCTTTTTCATTATGGAACAATCATTCATTGAATGACCATTCTTGCCGCAATAAAAGCAATAGAAGGATATTTTTTCATGAACCATGTATCATCATTTTTCATTAAAGGACAATTGTTCATCATGTGTCCAACTTCACCACAATAATGACATGAAAAATTCTTTTTGACATACCATTCATCATCCTTTTTCCTTGTGAAACAATTTTCAAAAATATGACCATGTAAACCACAGTAGAAGCAATGAATGTTGAGGTTCTTCTATGTGAGTTTCTCATGATTTTTGGAACCATCAACCATTTTCACTCTCGATTTTAATGCCTCATCATCATCAAGTTTCATCAAAAAGTAGTCGTACATTTCATGGCCATATTTCCCGCAATAAAAACATGAAACATTCATCTTTTTCTTGATGCATGAACATGTTTAACAATTGAGGGTTTTGCATGCATACAAGAATGATCATTGACAATTTTCAATTTTTGATCTCCTTCATCATACATGGACAAAGACTTATTCAAGCTCTTGATCTCATTTTCTAAAGATGAAATGTGTAATTCAAAATTAGCAATCTCTTGTTCACATAGAGCAAGTTTATCATTCAAGAGAGAATTGATAGTTTTATAACTTACAATCTCTTGTTCTAGAACATGAAGATTTTCAAGATCATCAACAACCACACTTTTTCCCTTTTTAAGGAGTTCTAACTCATCGCACGATAATTTGTTTTGATCTTTAAGTTTTTCAATTTCTTCATTCCATTTTTCTTTCTCTTCATTCAAGTTACCCACTTTGTTGTAGGCATCTTGCTTTTCAATTTCTAAGCATGCAATTTCCTTTTCAAATAGCATTATTTTAGCTTGCAAATTTTCATTCTCATTTTTGATCTTCTCCAGTTCTTGTTCATGAGAACTACATCTATCACAAGAATCTCTAGAATGGACAAAATCATGAAATTTCCTTTTTAAGTTTTTATTTTCAGACTTAACTCTCTTATATTTATCTAACAACAAATCATATACTTCCATAAGTTCTTCAAAATAGATTTCCTCATCATCAGAGTCAGAGCTAGAAGTTACCTCAGAGCTTTCCTTGCTTGATTTATCGTGCTTACCGGCCATCAAGCACACACTATCTTTCTTTTCTCTGTGGATTTCAATCAAATAGTCCAAGATCTCTTTAGCCATCCTACATAGGGAAACATGTGGAAATTTGTCAAGATCAATTGTTCCTTTAAAAATATTCAAGAGCATAGACTTATCATTATGTCTCTTCATGTGCTCATCAGTCCACTTAGACTGATCACTTGGCAATCCATTTGAATCATGTATAACTAAATCCTAGAGTTTGGGATCTAAGGTATTAACATAACTATTCATGGTCCCTAGCCACTCATTAAGATTTAAACCATCAAAAATAGGAAGCAACTTCACACTAGCCATCATGAAATGATCTTTTCTCCTAGACCGTGAGGTCCACGAATAAAAATCAGATACTACGCTCTGATATCAAGATGGGTATGATACCCTATATACATCAAATGAGGCGAAGTTGCCATCGCTCCTTTCCGCCAGCTTCATTTCTATCATCTGCTTGACCATGAGCCTATTCATCACCGCCGGGTCAACCGAGCTTGGGTAAAAATGAGCTTGTTGCATGTGCGGCATTGTTAACACGGCCGCGTAGGGCATGGCAGGCCTTCCCTGGAATTGGAAGATTGGAGGTTGCGGCGCAACCGTAATTTGTTGTTGCGGGGGAGGAATGCCCCCAACATAGTTGGGCACTGGTTGCGAGGCAATTGCCTATGGTGAAGCTTCAAATGCCTGGCCATTGCCCCCTGATGTCCCAGGGGGGACTTCGAGCTACCTCGACGCGGAGGTATGAGTATCCCTCTCGCTCAGCTATTTTTTAATACTTCAATTTCTTGTTGATATCTTTGCAGTAACATCAGCAAGGCCGGATTGTTGACAGAAGGGCTGGGGAGGCTTCCCCGCTCCTCAGACGGCGTCTCTTCAGACGAGGTGGATGGCACCCCACTGTCTGTCATCTTCAGTTGTAATTACATTGGCAGTTAAGGCAGTCGCAGTCTCTTCTGGATCTGTTGTCCCTGCGAGGGTTTGCAATGCCTCATTAGCGGCCTTTCCTCTTCTTGTGAGAGGGCCCGACCTCTCAGCAATCTTGGCAACTTCTTCAGGTTCTTCAGGCATGGCCGCATAATGGCTGGTGGTTCCGACCACATTGCAGGTATAGACCTGTATATTTTCACTTCTTCTCCTTGCACGTTTGGCCCGCTGACAAGGGAAGGTCAATCTTTCAAACACCGAGACTCTCGGTGCATCTTATTCATAGTGGTAAAGCCCATAGCATCCTGATTCCGCATCTTCTATTTCAGCCAGGTTGGTTGGATATTCTTGACTCTCTTCAATAATGGTGATGGCTTGTAGTACCCGTTGCCTCCCTAGGGAGGTGTTCCCGACCCCACGGAGGTATCTGTGTAAAGTCCGGGTGATGTCTTCTAGCTCCTGATCAGGGTAAATCACAGGTTGCGGCATCTTTCCTTGCGCTGGGGGCCTGTAGGCGGGCTGACCTCTCTAGACAAGTCTGCCATGAGTTTTAGCATGTAGCAGAGTATTCACCCTCCATCTATGGGCTTGGACGAGTGGCTCACACGGAACCCCAAGTGGTATTTCAATCTTCTTTCTTCTTTCTTTATGTCCCTCCATGGGCTTGTTGGTCCTAACGGACCTCGGTTGAGTTGGTATCGGGGCCCGTGCTGACTTGGGCACCCAGACTTGCTTGGTCTTGCATGGCCTCGGGGTCGGTTGATTCTTCAGTTGGCGGACTACCCTGCCATCCTTCTTCTCTATTCTCCCTAGAGCTTGAAAGGAGTTGTGCACAGGGACGTTTGGAATGATCCGCTCAGGATCACTTTGGCGCTATGGCCGTTCAGGTAGACTCTGACGCCTCCGACCAGAACATACTTGCCGGTGTTGGATGGCCGGCCCCTGGGTACGGCAGCAGCAGCATTTCTTCGGCTCCTTCTTTGGTGAGATGCCATCTTCTTGGTAGCCGAGCCCGTGTCGAAACGGGCGTGGTGGACAAAATAGCCCACGGTGTTGACCGACGTGCGGTCGGCGGTAGTTGTTGGCGACCCGACAATAGCGGGTCGGGTGGGGGAAATCCCCATGGCCGGTATGCGGGCTTCGACGGGCTTGGGCCCCTGGATCTCCAGCAGGTTGACGAAGGCCACCCCCAAGAAGTTGGGGAAGCCTACCACAGGAGGAAAGTCACCGAACTTGATCGGCACTGCGAGGTAGCCATGGTTGGCGTGGCTCGCGATGACTAGCGGTCTGAAGCTGACGGCCATTGTGATCGTCGGAGAATAATCCCTACAATTGCAAGTAAAAAAGTTTAGAACTTCATAAGGAGGCTGTAGGGCCCCTAGTACCGACGAGGAGATGAAGGGGAGCCCAGTCCCACCGGGCGTGCTAGACTTGTGGAAGCACTTTCAGGGGCGCTCATTTCGTTTGTTCATCTATTCGTCTATTCGTTCACTTATTCAGTTTATTTGTGCGAGGGCGTGCCAGTCACCGAGGTGACGATTTATTCGGGCTTCAAGGAAGCCCGAGGTGCACTCGATCTGACTAGTCAGACGATTGTGTGTGTCGTGTTGGGACTAAGAACCCGCCGTGCCATAAAGGTCACGACGTTAATTACATCCCCTTGGAGAGGGGAAAACCTTTGATTGATCGCCAGGAAAAGGGGCCCTATGGCCTGAAATTCAAAATAACAGAGTGAGAACGGAGTCTCGGGTTACGTTTAAACAAACCCCGCATTGGGGCGTAAACATTCATAAATTCATATATCGGTCACTCGCGGACCATTTCATCTTCGGATAGAAGTCTGCATTTGTAGTGGAAAGGACGACGATGAAACCGTACAAATGTCGGCCGCAGATGCGGCAAGTTCAATGAGGATGCGGGATTGGATCCCAACAGAGGCGGGTCGAGTTAACGAACTATTGGCCTGAAATGACTTCGGATCATGGCCATATTGGGAGGGGTTCCCGAGGTCCACGTCCCATTCAGTGGCGGCATCGTTGCTTTTCACTTCACACCCAGTCCGGAGGAGCGAGGGTCCCAAGGTATGCGTGGTTATACTATTTTTTATTATTGTTGTTCCAATTGTTAAATTTCATTGTTTATTCACACACGGATGGTTCATTTTATTTATTAGTTTCATATCCTTTCTTTTGTTTGGTTGATTGTTTTTTTTAGAGGCATGCCGGTTTAGAGGCTAAGCAAAGGGGGGGGGTTTAAGGCGATAAATGTTAGAACCCTGGTTTTGATAATGACATTCTATGAATCATGTTAAGACTGAAATGAATAAGCACTTCAATCAAATCTGTTGTGTGTCTTAGTATCAGAACACATGTTATTACATAATCATTCAAGAGCACATTAAGGTCTGTGCTTATTTGTGTCAGTCAGCAGATAAGGTCGATGCATTTTATAATTTGTGCATATTGAGCACATTTCGCTTCATGCCAGATGAAGTCGGTGCACATTTGAGCACAATGCGTATTAGGTCTGTGCATGTCTTGTTACTAAGTCTGTGCATGTTCTTGGTCCGAGCACATTGTTGGTTTGAGCATATGTATTACAAAGGTCTGTGCACATATGATTGTTAGGTCAGTGCACGTTTCTGTTTAAGCATATACATAGGTCGGTGCATAATTGTTCATTTAGCACATAACGTCAGTGCACATTTACCATTAAGGTTGATGCACCTTTTTAGCTAGTTCACGAAAGGTCAGTGCATATGCATGCATATAGAAGAACAAGGTCGGTGCACGTTTCTATAGTTTCCTAATAAGGTTGGTGCATTCTTTGTTTTTCTGCACATATAGTCGGTGCACATCCAATGTGAATGCACACAAAATCAGTGCATGTTTTGACCTTGTGTACGTTAGGTCGGTGCAGGTTTGCCTCGCGCATGTAAAGGTCGATGCCTATTCTTCATTTGGCAGAACAAGGTCGGTGCATACATTATGGCAAGTCTGTGCACATCTGCATTGAGCACATAATAAGTCGGTGCATATTTTGCCTTATGCAATATGAAGACCGTGCATGTTTCACATTTAGCACATATAGGTCCGTACATGTTTTGGTATATAACAAACATAGATCAGTGCATGTTTTGGCATATAACACATGTAGGTCAGTGCATGTTTTACATTGAACACACATAGGTCAGTGCATGCTTTGCATATAGCACAAATAGGTCTAAGCACATCTTTGATCGACAGCACTTAAGTCAGTGCATGCTTTTAAGTCGGTCCACATAATAGATCAAGGTTGTTCTTAGGCGTGAATTCTGATCTGCCAACTATTTGATTAACTGTCTTTACTCTAATTGGCAAGATTAATGAAATTACCAGGTCTCTGAGATCAGTAGAACTTTAAGTGAGATCTGTCACGTGGTTCCTAGCACTCATCCGCACCTGACACGTGGCGTCCCTGATTAGGCGGGAACAAGTCCTCCGCATGCCCAAAAGCGTGAGCCCATGGGACCCCAAAGCTGAAGTTAGATATAACCCTCTTCTGCGATCAGAAGACAGATAGCGAGAGAGACGAAGATGAGATGTCTAGTAGTGAGAGCCCATTCTGAGAAGAAGCAGAGTACCACATGTCTGATAGAGAAAAGTGAGATAGTAAGAGAAAGAGAAGAAGAAGAAGAAGAAGAGGGAGATCGTGAGAACGAGAGAAGAAATTGAAGATCCTGAAGATTTGTTTGACTGGCCCTTGGATCAGATCCAAACCAGTTTGCTCCTGCGAGAGCTACATTTTCTAGATTTCATTTCCAGCTTTCCGGTGCTGAGATCTATCTTTTGTTTCTTTCATTTCTTATTTTCTTATAAGCTGTGTATCAGCGGAGGCTAAGCTGTAAGGTCCAGCGGATCAAGCTATTAGGCAGCAGTGGCTAAGCTGTAAAGCCCAGCGGTGGCGAAGCTGTATTGCCCAACAGTCAAGCTGTTAGTCAGCGGTTAAGCAAGCTGTGAAGCTCAGCTGTTGTTGGAAAGCTGTGCGACCCAACCGTTCAAGCTGTTTGGCAGCGGAATCCATGCTCTGGGTGGAGTGTGGGGTGGATGTAGGTCCTGAGGACTGAACCACCTAAAAAGAGCTTGTGTACCGTGGTTTGCTTTCAAATCTGTCAACCGTTAGATGTATGCTAGGCGCGTTCCTATCTACGGTTCTGACTGAATGGATGTAGTATACATGCATGCTTGATTTGGCTCTGTCGACAGTATAGTCTTGCTTAGGAGTCTGCAATTTTGCAGTTAATTAGTTCGATTAAGTGTGTCATTGTTTTTCATAGTCTACAGAGATTAATTGCTTTTAATTCAGTGCAAGCTTAAAATCTTTAGCTTAAGTTTAAATTGGTCAAGTTTTAGAAGGGGATTCATTCACCCCCCCTCTGAATCTCTATCGTGCACCATTGTCATCTTAACAATTGGTATCAAAGCGGGTTTCTGTGTCCTTAGATCGAACGATCTACATATCAGATCCTGCATCTTTGGTGCATCCCTTGCTCTTATCTTTAGTTTTAAATCTGTTTTCATGGCCGAACCCCGAGATTTGATGGTTCTAGCTTTTATAGTTGGCTAGGAAAGTTCAGAGATTATGTAATCTCTGTAGATTCGAACTTATGGGTTTTGATTGCACACAGTCCATACAATGTTCCAGAGGATCCATCCACATGTACTATTGTTGAAAGACTTAAGAATGCTGAAAATTTGAAAGCCCTGGAGATGGTAAAAAGGGCAATAGACATTAACTTGTTTCCAAGTGTGAATGTGTGTAGGACTGCTAAGGAAATCTTGGAGAAGACCAATCCAGTCCGAAAATAGAAGGAAGACCACAAATGCTTTGTGGCAGGTGCTGAAACTACTGATGAAGAGGTAAGCTCTCCTTTCAAAGATTACATAGTAGATCAATGGGAGGAAGCTTACACTAATTTGTTTACGATGTATGAGAAAATAAGACAGGAAAACAAATCATTGAAAAAGAAACTGAAACATGTTAACCATGCTAGAATTCAATCATGCTGAAAATGAAGAACTAAAAGCTAAAAAAATATGTAATGAATGTATTTTCTTGAAAGAATTAATTGATGATCTTAATTCCGATGATGATATGCAGAAAAGTTTGATCAAGTCTTTAAAAGAGAAAAATGAGCTAATGCTTGAAAAGAAAAAGGAATTTGATGAATCTGAGGATAAATTACTGGAAGAAAATAGCAACCTGAAAGAACAAAATAAAAAGCTCATGATTTTAAATACTGTTTTGTCAGAAAAATGGTTGACTATCGAAAAAGGGAAATGTGTGTTGAAAGAGGAAGAGGTTAATGAGGAACAAAAGCTTAAACATGAAATTGATGCTTTAAAGAGTTTGAATGATGCTCTGCATCAGTAGGTCATTTCATATGAAACTGAAATTGCTGGATATGAGTTGAATGCTTCTTCTTTGAATTCTGAAATCCAAGACCTAAGAAATTTTCTGTCTAAATTTGTTAAGGGAAAGGATAACTTGGATAAAATTCTTGGAACAAATGTGAACTTTCAAAGAGAAGGGTTGGGCTATAACCCTGAGAATAAAAAGAACTTTGGAAACAAAACTCAAACTTCTTTTGTCTCTAACTCTACCTCACATGTTTTTCAATTTTCTACTCAAATAATTGATAATCCATCTGAAAATCTGAAAAAGGTTGGAAAACATAGAAAGATTGTGAATCAGAACAATAACAATAATGTTTCTGCTAATGCTGTGAAATATGTTCATACTGAAAACTCTACTACTACTAAGAAATCTGATTCATCAATGCATGTTGCTAAAAAACTCCCCATTCATTCACATGCTTACAAAAAGAAAGCATCATGTCATTATTCTGTAGGGCAGGTCATGTTATGGATGACTGCCATATAATGATAGCAAATGACATGAATGCATCCAAGAAATTGAATGAATATAAAAAGGGCAACAATCATGTTGTGCAGAAAAAGAAAATTCAATGTTTTCATTGTAATAGAATTGGGCATAGGATGCATGACTGCTAGTATCTCAACAATGCTGGATTAAAAATCCAAAGAAACCCTAATGAACAAAGAAGGCAAAATTTGACTTCAAATAAAAGGCCTCATTATAACAACTGCAAAAGATTCGGACATATAGTTCAGAACTGTTGGCATATGAGAGGAAATTTCATGTCTCGTGACAGATATGGCAGAGCTAATGCCATCCCACAAAATCACTCCATTTATGCATTTAAGAAGAACATGAATTCATTAATATCATGTCATTATTGTGGGAATGTGGGGAATGTAATGAATAATTGTTCAATCATGAAGTGTGATTATTTGAGTACTTGGAGTACACCTATTAGAGGTGTTACTCATCTAACAAGACCCAAGAGTTCTTGGGTTCCTAAATATGCAAGGTAATTCTATCTTGTAGGTGTGCCTTGATGGACGAAATAAAAGGGGTTGAATATAAAAAAATACTCAAGGCACATAAAGGTCAGTTAAATCCCATTCTTACCCTTTCTTGTTTTACTTATTTTATGTCATGAGTAATTCTTCTCTGAGTTTTTGAATGATTGATCAGAATGATTCTTCTATAGTTATTGAATGATATCATGTTAATTAATGCTTCTAATTGATGTTGTATTGAAATGACTAATTCCTGATCATTTGCCTCATGCATAACTCACAGAAGAACTTTTCATGCTGTAGTTAGTTATTCATGTTCATGAGTAGATGCATAGATCTGCATGACTCCTTGGTATATCAAATGGAAGTTGGAGACGGGCAGATATCTTCTGTCTGGAAACCCACACCATGTGTAGAGGCTAGACCTTAACCTAGTACCAAGGGTCTTGACATTGCATGTAGTTTAAATCTGAAATGTGCATTTAGTTGCGGCATCTCTCTGTCCTTTAAGAAAAACAAGTGATGCTTGGTTGAAATCTCTGCACATTTTGAGGGGGAGCTTAGCTGAATTGAGAATGAATGTATAATGCTTTGGTGCTGGACTGTCTGTATTTGAGCTGTTGGTTATTGCTGAATTGCTGCTTGGATAGTGGGCTAAATTTGCCTTATGAGTAGTAAAGTGCTGCTACTGAGATAATGTTTGGAATTAGTTCAAGTCATGTCTAAGATAACAAGTTAGCAGTTGGGCAAATGCTCTTTTGGAAACACTGATTTTTCTACAAGCTGAAGGTTGAGAGTTACTGAATTATATAAAAGGCTGTTAGTTGCTAGTCCTTTAAGGCTAAGTCTTTGGGTGTTTGTAAATTGCCCTAAGTCTTAACCTTACTCGTGTGTGGCCTTCATTCATATCTTCTTGCTCGTCTTCTCTTTGATCTATCCACATTCATGTTCTCATATGTTCTTCATAATAAGTTCATAGACTGTGTTATTCAGAGTGAGTAAAATCTAAAGTCTCTCACCTTTACTAATCTTCAACAGTTAACTACTAAGATCACTCTGAACTAAGAACAAAATTGCTAATCTTAACTGAAGTGTGATTTTCTGTTTATGAAGATTAAATCTTATCGTAAAATACTCACAATTATCCTTGAATGAGTCTTCAATGGTCTTAAAACAATCTAAATTGGAACTGCTCAGAAGATTGACTAAAAATCTGAAAGTCATTAGTAATAGGTCAATCTGGTAGAAAATCTGGTGTTTGTATGGTCCTTAAGCCAAGTTTTAAGGAAATTTTGTTAAAAGGCCAGGGAATACGCCATTAAATGAAAAACGCAGAGCAATGACATATCATTTCAGAAATTGACCATCTGTTTTAAAGAAATTCAGAGGTCAAGTCAAGAGAATAAATGCTATCTCTGTTCAAAATATGAAGCATAAAGGTAAACTGCACTGAGTAACCAGGGATTCTGGTGTTTGATCAACATGTATCCTTGATTAAAAAGGTGTGGTAAGACTGGAATGCTCAATCAGAAATTATAAAAGATCAATCAAAAAATATGGTTGACTCTGAGCTCTTTTCAGTAAACTAAAACTATTTTAAGTTCAATATAAAATGGATTTCTTTATCAGTTTTGGCTAATGAAAATGGCTAGTAAGATTAATGGTTTCTCTGATTGGGCAGTGTCCTTGATAAAACTATTTTATTTCCATTGATTTTGCTTCATAGGAATAATTTGTGAAGATTCATACAATAAGATATAATCCCATATGCTGAAATCACATAGATGCATAGAAAGATATTTTCTTTAAAGGTAAAGGGTATTCTAGGTATTGACGGTTGAAATTGGTAAAGTCGACAGTATCTCATATAAAATACTCAACCCTACTTACTTTGTCCATCATACCCTCTTCATTCAAGCCGAAACTCCTTCCCGCATTCGCGATTTCCTCGCTTGTGCCCAGACCGTAAGACAAGCCTCTCCAGCTTCCCTTTCCACGTTTCTTCTACTCGTTCTTCTACCCTTTGTCCTCCACTCTTTTCTA
Organism: Amorphophallus konjac; assembly: GCA_022559845.1. Lineage (NCBI taxonomy): Eukaryota > Viridiplantae > Streptophyta > Magnoliopsida > Alismatales > Araceae > Amorphophallus > Amorphophallus konjac. The sequence goes on along the minus strand of CM040120.1, from coordinate 317,937,528 downwards.
CGTCTACCATGTCATCTCCGGCCGCCAAGAGCAAGGGAAAGAGAAAGGCGATGGAGGAGCAGAACCCAGAGGAATCTACGCCAACAGAAGCTACAGAGGATCTACCAAAGGAGAAAAGATCAAGGATAGCACACGATGAAGATATCAGCCCCGTAGTTCTTAAGGAAAAGTCAGAAAAAGGGAAAGAAAAAGTATTAGGATCTCCTTCCAAGCGGCACCAGGCACCTGCTACAGAAACAACTCTTGAGGAGGTTGAAGAAGAAGATGATCCTGCTAGGTCATCGATGCAAGCAGCATTAGTATTGGAAGCTGGAAAGATAATGTTTCCACAATACGTGGACTTTAACGACCAGGCAATGATTTCTAAATTTCTTGAACTGTTGGAATTGTTTAGCTTCCAAAAATGGCAGAAATTTCTGGGTAAGCATATGGTTTTTTACCTAGACTTGTTGCAAAGTTCTACAATAATTTAAATTTTGATTCAATACAGTTTAAAATTTGGACCAGTGTCAAGGAGACAAAGATTGAAGTTTCTAGGCATTCCCTCCATAAAATATTTAGAATTCCAGAAGAAGGGGTAGTCGAAGGAGAATTTGGATACAATCATCATGAGGCTTACTCCCTTTTCACAAAAATCAGGCAAAATTGACTGAGCTTCATGCGAAAAAGTTTTCTCCATCAATGAGGTTATTTCACCACATTCTCACAACCATGATAACACCTCAAATTGGAGGAAGAGGAAGGGTAACTGAGTTAATTTTGCTTGTATTTCTCATTGTAATAGGTTTTTCACTTCGCAGCATGATCTCCCTTGTTTGGCTAAGGGTGCTGCTAGGTTAGATAAGCTAGGCATGCCTAGCATCTGATTGATGTAATTCTTTCTTATTATCATTTATCAATAAGATTTCCCCTAGGTGTGACTAGGAAAGTGCTTTTCGAATTGGAAGCACCTCCCTAATCACCACTAGGCAGGGCTTTTCTATCAAAAAAAAAAAGAGAAGGGTAACTCAGTCTCAGAGGTTTATGCTGTTTTGTCTGTTGAGAAAGATGAAGGTATGTTTGCCAGACATAATGATTCAGATTATGGGCATATACAGAGAGTCTAGGAGAAACTTACCTTATGCAGCCCATTTGACTGCCGTGTTCAATAAAATGAATATCTCCTTGGAGAATGAGACTTTTAAATAAATTCCCAAGGTGAATGTTTAAAATATGGATTTCATATCCAACTTCATGAAATTGAAACCTTCTTCTGCCAGTCAAGTAAAAGAACAAGCTGAAAAGGAGGTCCTATCAATGAAAAAGAGTCAGCTTTAAGCTGAACATGAGACAGAACAACATCAGTAGCAGCAAGTTGAACAAGCTGAGCAGGAGTAACATCCACCTGCTATTGAGATGGAAGAGTCAATACAACACGAACAACAGTCCATAGATGTGCTCGATGTCATTACTGAACAGATTGTTGATCAACAAGAAGATATAAATCAAGTTTCTACAGAGCTGCAAATCAGAGATTTACAGTTGGAGTAAGAAGGTCATGAGTTGAACTTGACTGATGAGCAAATAATGCAACAGTTAGATCAGCACATTGATGAGCTCTTTAATCATTTTGGACAGCTGCCTCAACACCAAGTAGCAGTAGATCAGTTTGAGCAGAGAGAGGCGCAACAAAGAGAAGGAGACCTTAAGGAAGAACAAAGGATGGAAGAAGTTCAGGAAAAGCAACCCCAAAAAGTCCAAGAAGTTGATGTAGTAGCTTCACAGGAACAATTTCTAGGTCCTGCTCCCTTCTATGGACCTCATCAAGGACCTATAATTTTATTTGGAATACAACCTCCTTACTCTCCTGAAGAACCATTCATACCTCCAGAATTTCAAGCATCTAGCTCTACTAGACCAAGCTTAGGACCACAGATTACAGAAATGTTTACCACATTGGTAAACCTTATCATGAATCAAGGAAGAACAATGAATGCATAGTTCATGCACTTGCATTCAACTATTGAAAGATTAGATGCCTGAATGCTTCATTTAGAACAGACTGTGGATAGTCAGTGGATAAAGTTTGTATATGATAAACACAAGTCTGATTTAAAATTACATGGTGTTTTGGATTCCTTACTGGCAGTGTGTCAGAAGGCAGGAGAAATGTTGGGCAAAATGCAAAGCACTGAGACTACATCTTTTGTAAAGCTTACTCAGACTCTTGTCCACTCCTATGATATAAAGATAGAGCTGGAACATGTGAAACTTCAGATGACTTTGCTTAGACAAGAACAGAAGGCTCTGACTCAGAGAATTAATGCCATATCTGGTGAAGTACATGGAAGCATGATACAACTTGGCAATACCTATGAGAAAGTAGATATAGTTCATGCACATGTTCAAATGATAGCTAGTAGCTTCAAAAATGTTGTCACTGAACAGGCCACTAGCTCCTCCACATTTATGGCTGATATTCACAACCAGCAGACATCCCAATTAGAAAATATGTGCAGCATGATGCAAAACTGGTTTGTGGACATGGCATCTAATGTCAAAGAGCTTCATGACTTAGTCAAGCAAAATGACCAGAAAGTGATGGCAAAATTTGCAGCCCTCAAAACTAAAGTAGACAGAATACCTTTTTCATGGGCAATTCCTCTGAGAGGCAATTCTAGTAGCACACCACCCAATGGAAGAGGAAGCTCAAGAGGTACTACCTTCAGCCGACCAAGTCCTGCCGACACCTAAGAATCCTCCTATTTTTTTTTGATAATGACAAAGGGGGAGAATTTTCTTGGTCATGTATGATAGTTCATAGTCTGGTGGGGCAGTTGTTGATCCTGACAGTTGGGGCAGTTGCTGATGCTGATAGTTGCTGACAGATGCCGATGCTGACATGTTTCTGGTGTTTCTGATGTAAAAATGCTCTGAATGAGAATTTTTATGTAATGAGATAATTAAAAATCAGTTTGTTTTTTCTTACTGTACACAGAAATGCCAGTACTGCATACTGCATACATATTTGTTTTGAATTTCCTTGCCAAGCATGTCAGTCAATAAATTCTGTGAATGTTATCAACAACTTGTGATCACACCTAATTGAGTGCTTAGAATTGAATGAGTGTGTGAAAAATGGTTGGTTAATTCATTGTCCTTTTTTTTACTCATACATGACTCATAGTTGTCATCATCAAAAAGGGGGAGATTGTTGGAACCCTGGTTTTGATAATGACATTCTATGAATCATGTTAAGACTGAAATGAATAAACACTTCAATCAAATCTGTTGTGTGTCTCAGTATCAGAACACAAGTTGTTGCATAATCAATCAAGAGCACATTACGGTCTGTGCTTATTTGTGTCAGGAAGCATATAAGGTTGATGCATTTTATGCTTTGTGCATATTGAGCACATTTCGCTTCATGTCATATGAAGTCGGTGCACATTTGAGCACAATGCATATTAGGTCTGTGCATGTCTCGTTACTAAGTCTGTGCATGTTCTTGGCCCGAGCACATTGTTGGTTTGAGCATATGTATTACAAAGGTCTGTGCACATATGATTGTTAGGTCAGTGCACGTTTCTATTTATGCATACACATAGGTCGGTGCATATTGGTTCATTTAGCACATAAAGTTGGTGCACGTTTAGCATTAAGGTTGATGCACCTTTTTAGCTAGTTCACGAAAGGTCAGTGCATATGCATGCATATAGAAGAACAAGGTCGGTGCCCATTTCTATAGTTTCCTAATAAGGTTGGTGCATTCTTTGTTTTTCTGCACATATAGTCGGTGCACATCCTGTGTGAATGCACACAAAGTCGGTGCATGTTTCGACCTTGTGTATGTTAGGTCGGTGCAGGTTTGCCTCGCGCATGTAAAGGTCGATGCATATTCTTCATTAGGCATAACAAGGTCGGTGCATACATTTTGGCAGGTCTTTGCACATCTGCATTGTGCACATAATAAGCCGGTGCATCTTTTGCATTGTGCAATATAAAGATCGTGCATGTTTCACATTTAGCACATATAGGTCCGTGCATGTTTTGGTATATAACAAACTTAGATCAGTGCATGTTTTGGCATATAACACATGTAGGTCAGTGCATGTTTTGCATTGAACACACATAGGTCATTGCATGCTTTGCATATAGCACAAATAGGTCTGTGCACATCTTTGATCGACAACACTTAAGTCAGTCATGCTTTCAAGTCGGTACACATAATAGATGAAGGTTGTTCTTAAGCTTGAATTTTGATCTGCCAACTATTTGATTAACTGTCTTTACTCTAATTGGCAGGATTAATGAAATTACCAGGTCTCTGAGATCAGTAGAACTTTAAGTGAGATCTGTCACGTGGTTCCCGACACTCCTCCGCACCTCACACGTGGCGTCCCTGATTCGGCGGGAACAAGTCCTCCACATGCCCAAAAGCGTGAGCTCGTGGGACCCCAAAGCTGAAGATAGATATAACCCTCTTCTGCGATCAGAAGATAGATAGCGAGAGAGACGAAGACGAGAAGTCTAGCAGTGAGAGCCCATTCTGAGAAGAAGCAGAGTACCGCATGTCTGATAGAGAAAAGTTAGATAGTAAGAGAAAGAGAAGATGAAGAAGAAGAAGAGGGAGATCGTGAGAACGAGAGAAGAAATTGAAGATCCTGAAGATTTGTTTGACTGGCCCTTGGATCAGATCCAAACCAGTTTGCTCCTGCGAGAGCTACATTTTCTAGATTTCAATTCCAGCTTTCCGGTGCTGAGATCTATCTTGTGTTTCTTTCATTTCTTATTTTCTTCTAAGCTGTGTATCAGCGGAGGCTAAGCTGTAAGGTCCAGCGGATCAAGCTATTAGGCAGCAGTGGCTAAGCTGTAAAGCCCAGTGGTGGCGAAGCTGTATTGCCCAACAGTCAAGCTGTTAGTCAGTGGTTAAGCAAGCTGTCAAGCTCAGCTATTGTTGGCAAGCTGTGAGGCCCAGCCGTTCAAGCTGTTTGGCAGCAGAATCCACACTCTGGTTGGAGTGTGGGGTGGATGTAGGTCCTCAGGACTGAACCACCTAAAAAGACAATATGTCAACCGTTAGATGTATGCTAGGTGTGTTCCTATCTACGGTACTGACTGAATGGATGTAGTGTACATGCATGCTTGATTTGGCTCTGTCGACTGTATAGTCTTGCTTAGGACTCTGCAATTTTACAGTTAACTAGTTCGATCAAGTGTGTCATTGGTTTTCATGATTAATTGCTTTTAATTTTTTACAAGCTCAAAATATTTAGCTTAAGTTTAAATTGGTCAAGTTTTAGAAGGGGATTCATTCACCCCCTCCTTTGAATCTCTATCGTGCACCATTGTCATCCTAACAACAAATAGCCGCGCGCCGTTTTAGAGGAAGCATAGGGGCACGCCGATTTAAGGTGGCACAGGGGCGTGCTGGTTTATGGTGGCAAAAGGGCGCGCCGATTTTGTGGATGAATGGGAGGCGCGCCGGTTTTGGTGGGCAAGCAAGAGGGTGCACCGATTTCGGGTGAAGTGAGTAGAAATGGGTTTTTTGAGAGAGGTTAAATCGGTGCGGGGGGGGCGGGGGGTGGGTACCGCACCGGTTTATGCCACGCCATATTAAGGCTTATGAGTTTTGTTACATTCTGTTCTTCTTTTCATTCACCTGCAAGTCAAGGTTCTTGTTCATTCAGCCAGATAGGTTAATGAGAGGGCTTAGATGTTTTGCTCTTTTCTTCGTTAATTCAATGAGAAGGTTTAAGTACCTTATTCATCTGTCAAGGTCAAGGTTTAAGTGTTTTATCCGAAGGTTCATCGTTCAGGGCTCTGGAGTTTAGGAGTTCAGTTTATGGCTTGTTCAGAAGGATTCAAGCATGTTCATTCATTCACCCTCGTATGTGCCTATTCCTTGTTATTATTGATCATATTCCTGGCAAAAATTAGGCAGCACCTCCCTCGGATTGAGGTTTGCCAGGAAAAATGGGGGATCGTCAATCGGAGTATTCCAGGATGACCCCCAAAAGTTCGGAGTAGCCAAACGGCGGTCCGATGACCCACGGATGAGTGCAGAAGCCCAAGGACCAGCCTTCAAGGGGTTCTAACGACTCACGGGATGTAGCTTCGTAAGAGCTTCGACGGAACGAATGTTCGCCATGAAGGCTATAAGTGTTCACCCATCAGATGGGTTCCCTCAAAGGGCATGCCATAGAGAGGCAAGCCTCTGAGGCCCCTGGATGATTTGAAGATCGGGAGAAAGGGAAGGGAGCCAAAGTAGTAGAACACTACGTATACTTGCAAAAGCCTTTCTTTTTATTCATCCATGAGAAAAGAGATGGTGAAATACAGGAGGGGATCTACCCCATATCAAATGAAATACAACGGAGAGGAAGAAGTGGATACACCGGTGGGAGAGGGGGAACAGAGCACAAGCTCCTCTCGCTCTCTTCTCTCACACTCTCTCCCCTTTTTTTAACCTCCTGGCGCGAGTGGATGAAGCTTCCTTTTCTCCTCGGATGGCCGAGGGCTCTGGGAGGAAGGGAACACTTCAAATAGACTGGAATTCGAGCCTTTGGACCTCCTTCCTCTTTTTTTTAATCCACCCCTAGGACCCTCAGACTATCCTTTTTTTGCCTTGTCTCTAGCTTGCCCTTTTTATAGAATAGCCAGTGGGGGAGAGTTCCCGCCACCTCCGCCTCGTCCGCAACGAAGTCTTGAGTTGACCTGCTGCATTGGCTTCTGTTGGTTCGTGATGTACGCTTTCGTTCGTCTGAGGATGAGATGCTCACGGATCTACCAGGAGGTCTGCTACTGCTGCCACCGTCGATGGTTGCTTCGCCATTGTTGCCGCTGCGCTGTCGAACGGAGGTGGAGACAAGCTTCATAGCATTGAATGCTCCCTGTGCCCAATATTGATGCGAAAATAGAGCATCGACTGGCAGATGGGATGGCTGTGGGTTAAACCGGTGCGGGGGGTAGGCGCGTCGGTTTAAACCCAAATCTGCTAGTACGTCAGTTCACTTGCAATAGAGGGGTGCGCCGATTTGATGGCCTAAGGAGGGGCGCGCTGGTTTGGCTGCTCCAATGGGGGTGCGTTGGTTTAGGCTTTCTTATGGGGGTGCGCCGGGTTAAGAGTAAGGGAGATTTTTTCTCTGCTTCGCGATGATTTAGACGAACACTTGTCCTCCCATAATGCTTTAGTTGCAATGCACTGCCTCCGGGGTGTTTAGTTCGAAGCCTCTGAGTCCCAGTTTAGGACTTTGAGTGATTTTCGACGTGTGCCAAACCCGTGTCCGAATTCCCAGGTTTTTTCTGATTCGGCCTTCGGCACTGCCAGTCAGGGAGCCGTGGCCATCTTTTCTATTGGAGGGGTTTCCTTGTTGGGTAGTGGAACCCCAGGCATATATTCATCCTGCTTGGAGGAGATATATATAGGGTTTATTCGGCCTTTCCGTCTTCGACTTGCTCTCCGGTGCCGAAAAGTGCATGCCGTATGATCATCATTTTTTGACGCCCACACTACCCGAGCAGACTAGGTCGGTTGCCTTACTACCCGAGCCAGTTTACACACCTGGTTGAGTCAGTGGCTCGGTCTGAGGTTGCTAACCTTGTCTGCATAGAGCTATCAGTCCCTATCGTACCATTTATGTCTTTTTTTTATTGTATTGGCCATCACCTATCTGATGTATAAAAAATGTTGATGCAATAAAAATGAGGATCGCTATTTTGATTGACTCCTTACACGTATGGAAGGGCTCAGAAATAGAATTTGCGTGATGCCATAGCGTTCCAAGTCTGAGGAATTGCTTTCCCTTCTATGCTAGACAACTGGTAAGCTCCTTTTCCGAGCTTCTCGACCACTCGGTAGGGGCCTTCCCAATTAGGGGCCAGCTTACCCACCGCCTCTAGTGGTCGAGAGGCTTCGGCCTTTCTCAGGATGAGGTCTCCCGGTTGGAACTGTCTATCTCGGACCCGGGCGTTATAGTAGCGAGCCATGCGACACTGGTATTCCGTTGCTCGGACTCTCGCAACTTCGCGTACTTCATTGGCCAAGTCCAAGTTTTCCCTTAATTTCTACTCATTGGGCTCTGGCAGGAAGTTGATAACCAGAAGAGAGGGCCTACCGATCTCCAGTGGAATAACTGCCTCGGTGCCATACACTAGTTGGAATAGAGTTTCACCTGTGGAGGCCCTCGGGGTGGTTCGATACGACCATAGTACACTAGGCAATTCCTCAAGCCAATTACCCTTAGCTTTCCCGAGCCTGGTCTTGATGCCTTTGAGGATAGTTTTGTTGGCATTTTCGACCAATCCGTTAGCCTGAGGGTGGGCTACCGAGGTAAAGTGGTTGCGAATATGTAGATCGGCACACCTATTCTTAAAATAAGCGCAGTTGAATTGTCGACCATTATCGCTTACAATCACTTGGGGGATGCCAAAACGACAGATGATCGACCTCCACACAAAGCTCCAAATCACCGCTTCCGTTATTTTCGCAGAAGCTTCAGCCTCGATCCACTTGGAGAAATAGTCGATGGCGACAATGAGAAACTTTTTCTGAGCCCGGGCCACCAAAAATAGACCTAGGATATCGATCCCTCACCGAGCAAAAGGGTAAGGCTCGATCAGGGTCACGAGTTCCGAGGTTGGCTGGTGGATTAGGAGGTTGAACGGCTGGCAACAATCACATTTCTAAGCATACGTCGAGCAGTCACGCTGGAGAGTGGGCCACCAGTATCCTTGGTGCAATAGGATCCTTACGATCGATCACCTTCTGTCACGCCCTGAGCGCGGAAGGAACCCGGAGATGCGTGACGACTTTATATCAATCATGTCAATCAGAGCGTAAGTGTATTCGACAAAAAGATAGAGCGCGCACAAGTAATGATAACTAAGTCCTTTATTAATCATAAACCTTCAAATATTCATATTACAACTCTTTAATGAAAGCACTAGGACTCATTAAAAATAAAAGTAAAATGGATGACTCAAGAAAAATAGAAAAAAGACAGGACTAGATAATGCTTGACGGTTGGAATGGCTTTAAACTCTTCACTCTTGTCCATCCCCATCCGAATGAGTCTCGTCATCAAAATTACCTGAAAAATAGGGGAAGCACTAGGTGAGCAAACGCTCTGTAGGAATTATATCTCAAGTGCTAGCTTACTTTAAGTAAATTACATGTTGCATGAAATGCAAGTAAAGCTTTGTATGTTCGCATGAAACGACAATAGAGAGAGTGTATAGCAAGAGATAACTTAGAATGAACTAGCAAGATATCCAAGATTTCATGTAATTATATCAAGATAGGCGAGCATGTACGTTTAGCAAGTCATGTCAAGAATTGGCTATCATGTTATCAAGCAAGCAAGTAAATACCCTTCCGGGCCATGCATGTCATGTCACGTCAAGTCAATAACAAGTACAAGAGTTTATGGAAATGTCCATTCAAGCAAGTCATACACTTCGGTGCAATGCCACACCATGATCAATAATAGCTCCCATGGGCACAAGTACTTTCGGGTGCTCCTCTCAGGACCAGATCGGGCCCTTATATGCGCCAGCATTGAATCATGTATTTCGACATCCACTTTAGTTATAGCCAATATAGAATTTCAACAGAATGAACCTTTATAGGAATATAAGGTAGATCTTATGGAATAGAATCACAAGGATAAAAATTTCATGTAAGGATATACCAAGGTCAAAATGGTATAATCACGATACTCACGTAAAACTAGGTGGAATCGGCTCCCTAGTGGGTGCCATGACATTAGAAATAAGCATCCATATGTATACGGGTGCTTGTTCCTTGAACATGATAAGGTAGAAAGAATTGGTATCTCTATAAAGACACATATTCCAAGATAGATAGCAATGGCATGGTTTCCCCATTCCATTAGGTCAAGAATCATTCTCATGACGGCTAGGTAGCATACCATGAGGGCCGATTTATCATGTTTCTTTAGAGGGACATGGCAATCAAAAGTATCATGGGTTTTAGTCGTACAACCTGCTCAATCAGCCTTGAGGGAATCCAAGGCTATGGGGAGTCTTATGGAGGTTCCAATGACTAACTTACCAGTCCAAAGGAACGGAATGTCCAACGGAGGGCTCGTATGTTACCAAGAATTGAGGGGTAATCGATAAAATATCATGAAACCTGGGACTATACTCACGGAATGGCGTATAGTGCCTATATACATAACCCACTGTCAAGGGTTACAGAAAACCATGAAAATCAGAAATCAGGTAAATAGCGCCTAGGATCAAGTCTTCATTTTCGGAAATAGCGCCCTGGGCAGGGTCGCTAGTTCCATATATAACGACTGTTCATTCAGTCATTGTTTCTAGGTTCTAAACATATTAAGATCTGTAAAATTTTCAAATTCCAGAAATTAGGTAAATGGCGCCTTTTCTTAAGTCTACAATTCAGTAAGTAGCACCCTAGTCAGGGGCACCATATTGCAAATTAATGGCAAGATGCATGTCGTGATTTACAAGATCAGTGTAATTTGGTCATGAACAGTAGTAGTTTTTCAATAAAAGTAATTTTACAGGAACAAGTACATGGATAGGTATAGAAAAATAGCAGGAATCTAGAAGTATACTCATACATTATATTAGATGTCATGGTTCACATTTATTAAATTTTGAACATGTGTATTTATTAATTAACCAACTAATCTGACGACTATTTGCACGGTCGTTATATCAAATAGCGCCCCAGAGGGAGGTGCCTTCTATTGAAACTTCCAGAATCATTATAAAACCTACGGAAAATAATCTAACAGACCTATATGCATGATCATGATCTGATAACTATTAGATTGGGCTTGTACTTAAGAACACCTACCTTGATAGGTGATTTGGATGGTGAACAGAGAGCAACGGCAGCAATCTTTCTACCGCAGATGAAAACAGAGCTTCTGTAGTTCTGTGTGAAGGAAGAAGAGGAAATAACTTCTTCACAGCAACAGCTTCGATGCAGCAGAGGGTGAAGCATGGGAAAGAAGCCTTCTTCTTCACGTGATAACAAGAGCAGTAGCTGCTTGGTCAGAAGAAGTAGTAGCAGGGTGAAGCAAAGTGCTTCTCAGGTGCAAATCAAGGGCAAACTTCGTTCTCAGAAGAAGAGAAGAAGCACAATCCTTCTTCTTTTCGTTGACGTAGGAACCCCCTTCCCAACTGCAGCAGCCACGAGCCTTCTCTGGGAAGAAGTAGAATAGGATCTCTCCACCACGTACAACCGAAGAAGAAGGAACTAATAAGCTTCAAGAGAACAAAGAGCAGCAGGACGCCTTCAAAACAATAGAGTCAACAGAGGGTTCGATGGAGGGGGCTTGGTATTTATAGAGAAGGGGTTCGATCGTGGATTAGAGTTTGATTGGTATTAAAGTTTCCATGGAAGAATCCTATTGTTTTCTACACTTCCCTACATGTTAATCCTTTCTAGATCAAAACCTTCCCAAATAGCATCCTAGTTCGAACAAAACACTGCAACGTTTCCGTTCTCCTGCAGGGAAATAGCGCCCAGAGGAGGGGCGCCCTTCATGTAATTAGCGCCATAGATAGGGGCGCCCTTCAGGTAATTGGTGCCCCCATGCGGGGTCTTCAATTTATGAAATGGCACCTTAAGAGGAGGCGCTATTTATCTTTGGCCCATTTGTTACAAATATATATATAAGTGGTTTTAAGTGTATATATATATATATATATATATACATATATATATGGGTTGGGCTTTGAACGTTGGTTTTTAGTTTTCAATCCAATTAGAATTTCATTCCTTCAATTTACCAGAGTTGCTACACCCTCCCCCACTTGAAAAGAATTTGGTCCCCAAATTCAATTGTATATAGATGTGGAGGGTGCAGAGCACATACGATTCCTAAATAAGTCGGAAACCTTTTCTTCATGGACTCCTCGGTCTCCCACGTGGCTTTTTGTTCCGAGCATTTGTTCCATTGAACCTTGACCATGGGAATTATCTTGTTCCTTAATGTACGTACCTCGCGATCAAGGATCTTCATGGGTTTTTGTTCATAGGTGAGATCCTTTTGTATCTCCAGGTCTCTATGATCTATGACATGTGACAGATCGTGGACATATTTCTTCAACATGGATATGTGGAAAATATTATGGATGTCGGATAATTGAGGAGGTAAGGCAATACGGTAGGCAACCTCACAAACTCTCTCTAATACCTCAAAAGGTCTGATATACCTTGGTGTAAGCTTGCCTTTAACACCAAATCTCCTGATTCCTCAGCCTGGAGAAATTTTTAAGAATACATGATCTCCGACTTGGAATTCGAGATCTCTTCTTTGGGTGTCGGCATAAGCCTTTTGTCTTGATTGAGCTACTAGAAGTCTTTCTCTAATCAGTTGGATCTTCACAGAAGTATCTCTAACCATGTCTGGGCCTAGTAGTTATTTCTCGCCAACCTCATCCCAGCATAAGGGTGATCGGCAACTCCTTCCGTATAGGGCTTCAAAGGGTGCCATCTGTATACTTGCCTGGTAGCTATTGTTGTAATCAAACTCGACCAATGGCAAGTAATCATGCCAGCTTCCACCAAAATCAATGATGCATGCTCTGAGCATATCTTCTACTACCTGATTTGTTCTCTCGGTCTGATCATCCGTCTGAGGATGAAAGGCTGTACTAAAGTTGAGTCTTGTCCCCAACGAATGTTATAGACCCTTCCAAAAATGAGAAGTAAATCGAGGGTCTCGGTCAGACACGATTGAAACAGGAACTCCGTGGAGTCTAAGTATCTCCTTGATGTATAGTGCAGCAAGAACGTCAATTGACCATCGGCTCTTGATTGGCAAGAAATGTGCCGACTTGGTCAATCGATCTATGATAACCCAAATTCCATCATGTCCTCCCTTAGATTTAGACAGTCCCATTATAAAGTTTATACCGATATCTTCCCACTTCCACTTGGAAATATCAAGAGGATGAAGCTTACCGGCAGGTTTTTGATGTTTCGCCTTAACTTGCTGACAAGTGAGACAATGAGACACGAAATCCGCTACCTCTCTTTTCATGTTTGTAGCACCCCGATGTATTATTAAATAAAAGAAAAGAAAATTATAAAGAAAATTCTTGAAAAATAAAATAGGTCAAATTTCAATCAATTTATAAAAATCTAAAAAAATTATAATCATATAGAGGATAGAAAATTTAGATAAATTGTCTTCTTCTACCAACTCAAAAGAAAATCCTAAGTGAGCCGAATTAGCATATTTAGGCCCAAATCAACACTAAATCTAACTGGACCTTAAATCGTGAAATTGGAGCCCAATTCTTGATCATTTAAGCCCAAATCGAACCCAAATGAATGGCCAAGATTAGCTAATCATTTCCCCTCTGATTTTCCAGTGAAACCCTAACCCTAGTGAGAGTATTTGGAGGCGGAAGGCGATGCGGACTCGGTCAAGTGCGATTCGTGCGCTCCCACGGAGGAAGGACTCTATCCTCCCTAATTGACCCTTCTAGACTCAATTGACCCTATATAATCAAACCCTAGTCGACCTAGAAAAGATTGGATGCTGTGGCAGCCGACGAGGAGCGCGGACGAGGGTGAATTCCGGTGATCATCGGAGAGGTGTTCCGGGCGCGATCGATGATCTTCTTCCCTCTTTTTCCTTTGCTTAAGGTAGGTTCTAGCAGACCAAACCCTAAGTGCCCTATACTGTTAAAATCATCTCTGAGTCCTCTTTCCAGTGGTATATAAAGCCCTAAATTTGGTTACGTATTCCGTGTGTATTAATCGAATTAGTAAGAGCATGTCAATCTAGGGTTTCCTCTGTTTAACCTTGATTAATGTAGGGATTAGCAGGCTTAAATATTAAATTGATCATGCCATCTTGTACATCATCTTGTTCTCGTTCTATTGGTGGGTGTTTGCCCAATTTTTATGCTTTACATGAGGAGTATTTGATCATTTTTGTTAACCCTAGCCGAGCTCGCCGGAGTCGGGTAGGGCAACCTTAGCGCGGTCCAACAGGAACCGCTCTTTTCTGAACGGCCCCTCGATAGACTGTGTGGTTGATATCGACGGCCAATTTGTGACCGCTTAAATGCCTTGGCGTTAAAATTCTCCATGAACAGGACGGCCAGAAGAAAACCGTACAATGACCCCCACGGCCCCTCGATAGACCGCTCAGACCTTGTCTGGCCTGTAGGGATTGAACGGACTGTAGAGTGACTGCGAAGGCTCCTTGGGTGGTTCTGGCAGAACCATTATGTCTCGCAGAGTTACCATTTTTCCCGATTCTAGCATGATTATCGTAGTTAATTAATGTTAATGATAGGCTGACAACCTACATGAAAATTGGAATATATGAGAGATTAGAATTAATAATTTCTTTGCTTGATTTCATGCAGAGGTATATGGGCTAGACTTGATAGAGTTTTGATTAATGATGATTGGCTTAACATTTTACCTATATCTGTGGATCACCTATCCAGAGAAGCATCGGATCATGCTCCTTTATTGATCAAGATGCCCTCTGTTAGAAAATTCAAAAGTAGATTTATTTTTCAGAAGATGTGGACTCTACATGAGAATTTTATCTGGGATGTTCAACAGTGTTGGAACACCAGTCCTCTAGCTACCTCCCCGATTACCACTCTATATCTAAAACAAAAATACCTCAAGAACATGCTTGTTGGTTGGAACAAAAATACTTTTAGCAATGTACATATGAATCTTGTTGCTTCTGAAGATCAGGTTCTCAAGGCTGAGCACTCTTATGACCTGGACCCTTCATCTGCTAATCTTGCTGCCCTGAACAGAGCTAAGACTATCCTCTCCAACAGTCTGCTTCAACAAGAAGTTTTTTGGAGACAGAAATCCAGAATAAAATGGTTACAGGAGGGTGAGATAAATACTAAATTCTTTCATATGACCACCATGGCAAATAGAAGGAAGAATACTATCTCACAGCTCAATTCTTCTGATGGCAATCTGACATCAGATCATGAACAAATGAAGGCCATTGCAGCTAACCATTTTAAACAGGCCTTCACTTCACAAAACCATCACATTGATGAATCTATTCTTAACTGCATACCTTCTCTGATTTCTCTGTCTGATAATGAGAACCTGTGTGCTACTCCAACTGAGTCAGAAGTTAGAGATGTTGTGTTCAAGATGTCCCCAGATAGTGCACCTAGGCCTGATGGGTTTTCAAGTGCCTTCTATCAAAATGCTTGGTCCATCATTGCAAAAGATATTGTGGCAGATGTTCAATTTGTTTTCAACACAAAATGCCCACTGCCTAGAAGTGTCACCTCGACTCTCATTGCTATCATTCCAAAAAGGAATAGTGCAACTGACATCTCTGATTTTAGACCAATTAGCTTGTGCAACTTTTTCTTCAAGATTGTCTCCACTATACTCAATAACAGATTGGCGGGCATTCTTCCTAAGATCATATCTAGTAAGCAGTCAGCCTTTGTGAAGGGGAGAAATATTGTTGAGAACATTGCTTTGGCCCAAGAAATGGTGCAGTAACTTGGTAGAAAAACTAGAGGGAATAATGTCATTTTCAAACTTGATACGGCTAAGGCCTATGATAGAATAGAATGGGATTTCCTCTATGCAGTGTTGAAAAGATTTGGACTCAGTTTTGAATTTATCTCTCTCATTGAAATCTTAATCAACAATTGTTGGTTTTCAATCCTATTGAATGGGGATACTGCTGGATTCTTTAAATCTTCTAGGGGCATCCATCAAGGGGACCCCATTGCTCCTTCCTTGTTTATTATTGCATAGGAAGCTCTCAGCAGATTCCTGCATGATGCATATGCTTCTGGTAAAGTTGAATGGTTTCTAGGCCCAAGGGGCTGTCCCACTATTTCCCACCTACTTTTTGCGGATGATACTCTAATTTTTAGCAAAGCCACTTCAGCCTCTATCAGGAATTTATGTCAGCTTCTAAAGATTTATGAGCAGGCTTCAGGTCAGCTGATCAGCATTGGCAAGAGTGGATTTTTTATCCATCCTAATGTAAAAGATTCTGTTTCCAATAAAATTCAGGAAATCACTGGTTTCTCTAGGAACTCATTTCCTCACAAATACTTGGGATTCCCTCTGATTCTTGGCAGGAAGAAAAAACTCCATTTTGCTGGCATTCTGTCCTCTATTCAGAAGCGTATTCATGGTTGGTTGGCCAAGTATTTATCTCAGGGAGCCAAGCTGTGCTTAATTAAGCATGTTCTGACTACTATCCCAATCTATTTTCTGGCTTCCTCACCTCTCCATAAGGGCATTCATCAATCTTTGGAGAAAAGTTTTGCTACTTTCTTTTAGGGTTCATCAATCCATGGAAACAAGAGGCATTGGAAATCTTGGTCGTCAATCTGCAAACCAATCTCCCAAGGTGGTCTAGGTATCATGTCTCTTCGGCATATGGAGATTGCAATGAGAGTCAAAATGCTCTGGAGAGCCCTGCATTATGATTCTCTATGGGCTGTTTACTTTAGAACAAAATACATTCGTGGTGGCCACCTCTCTACTGTCCAATTCAGAAACATGACAGGTTTTGCCAGGAAAAGTTGGTTACAAGCTAAAGACTTAATTCTCAAGCACAAATTAATTATTCTAGGGGATGGTACCACCACCAGTTTTTGGAATGACATTTGGATTGGCAAACAACCCATATCCTCATATGTCCCTGCTGATTCTATTCAGAATTCTAATATGTCAGTCAAGGATTACTACTCTCAGCCTAATACTACTATTTATACAATGCTTGATAGCTTCCTCCCATCCGACATCAGTTCTGCTATTCAGAATGTCAGCCTTACTCAGGACAAGGATAAAGAAATTTGGAGTTTATCTTCCTCTGGTGACTGCACAGTGTCCTCGGTTTGCAAGAATGCCCTTTCTAATCCATACCAGCATTACACTAAATGGAGTAACATATGGCTTGAGTGGCTACCACCCAAAATCTCCATTCATCTATGGAAGCTTATGCATCAATGTATCCCCACTGATGACAGAATTAAGGCTGTTGGTACTCCCATATGCTCCAAATGTCATTGCTGTAAAAATCCAGCTGAAGAAGATTCCATCACCTCCAGTGAAATTGCTTCCTACATTTGGTCTTCTCTCCAAGCCAAGGGGATTCCTATTCATGGTAACACTACCGATAGACTCATCTCCAACACTATTCAGAAGCTCAGCCGCAGTTCCAAATTTGATTGTTTCACTCTCTTCTTGCTTGGATATGGTTTGTGGGAGTTATGGAACACTAGAAATACTGCCAAATATGATGGGAAAAAGGTGTCTAAGCACAGTCTTCTATACAAAATCATTGCTCAAGCCATGGAAGTCACTTCTTTTTCTAATCTTAAGGAAAACTCACACAGTAATCGGCAAATTTTAGAAAATTTTGGCTTCCAGATTGCTGACAAAGGCTGTCCACCCATTAAAATCATCAAATGGGCTTGTCCCCCATGGCCTTTCAATAAATTAAACACTGATGGTGCTTGCAAATCTACAGGCAACTCAGGTGGTGGTGGGGTTATTCGGGACCCTAATGGCAATGTTCTATTAGCCTTTTAGCACTTCTATGGCAATTCTAATAGTCTCATTGCAGAAGCTAGAGCTCTCAGTGATGGTCTCAAATATCTTCATACTATATCTGATCGACCTGCATACATTGAATGTGATTCCAAGGTTCTAATTCAAAGCATCAACTGGGAAATACCCTGTCCTTGGATTATTCTCACTTATGTTAGGGACATATGGCGCACCATCTCCACATATGATACATTATCACACATTTACAGAGAAGCAAATACTGTTGCTGATACTTTGGCATCGTTAGCATGTAGCACTAAGTGCAATTCTTTTTTTGTTCGCCATGAGCTACCTAACATTGTCAAAGGTGCTGCTCGATTGGATAAGCTAGGAATGCCTAGCCTTCGCATGATGTAACTATTCTATTCATTTTGCTATCAATAAAATTTACCTCCTAGTTTTGGGTAGTGGAGTGATTTTCTCCTTTCCTCTGGAAAGGGGTGCATTCTCCTACTCAACTCTAGGCAGGGTTTTCGCAAAAAAAAAATTGACCTTGTTCATCATTTCAATAGAGCTTAGTCTCAAACATGTTATAATGAAAATGAACTAATGATACTAAGGTTGTTTTGATAGTCATTCCACTCCGGTAGAATTGACTGACCGCTTTATACTTATTTTTTGATGTTTTTCTAGCATCAACTCTTGTAATGGTTGGAACTCTCCACCGGATACTCCTTCCGTCAGACTAGAACCTCCATTATGAGATCCCCGTAAGTCCCCGCGAGCCTAGGATTCTCACTAGGACGCCGGGCATGTTGTACCTCAAGTCCTGCACCAGTTTGACTCGATTGAACCGCATGAAAGACCCTGGTTTAAGTCACGGGCCACATTGGACTGTCCGAGCTATTGCACGGCCAGAACTGGACCGTGTAACGCTCTAGACGGCCTAATATGAACCATGCAACTCTGGCAGGATGCCATTTCTTGTTGGTCGATTGCCCTTGTTCTTCTTCGACCTAGTCATGTTATAGTCGACCCAAAAAGCCTCTAGGCTGACCAACGGACAGTGAGCTGGACCCTGGTTCAGCGACACCCCGCCTATGGCAGCCCAGGAGTTCATTTGGGTGGATTCCTCGTGTTTTGTAAGGCCCATTTTTGAACGGATTGGATAGGCCCGTCCAGTTTGTTGAACGGATACTCTTGGACCGTTCAGTTCCTGAGCGGCTCAATCCGGCCCGCTTACTTTGATCTTGGGCTTCCAGTCTTTCCTATCGTGAACGGCTCAAAGTGGACCATCCAGATCTGTTAAAAGGCCCATTTTTGACCGTCTGTAATTGGAGCAGCCCATAACGGACCGTTCATCCTTGGCTTCTGTTAGGCTGCTCTTCAGCCCAATCCTTCTAGAGCGGTCCAGTTAGAGACCGTTCATCCTCTGAGCGGCCCAATATGGACCGTGTATCTTCCAGAAATGATTTCCGTGGTTCTTGGTGTTGGAATACAAGGACTTGTTGGTTCTTGATAACTTGAACTTTCTAGACATGATGTCTACTTCAACTTACCCTTTGAATTTTTCAAGGTAAGTTCTAATCTTGAATTTTGGCCATTTTGCTGGATTAATGTCTAGACATAACTTGGGATCTTGGATCCATTAAATCAGTGCCAACGCATCATAAGGGCCCGGTCTGGTCCTGGGAGGAGCGCCCGAAAAGTACTAGTGCCCCGGAGAGTTGTAATGACATGGTGAGGCATTGCATCGAGTGCATGACTAGCTTGATGTCTACGACATATTCCTTCACACGATTCCTTCACGTATTTACATGACTTGGTTATTTCATGCTTGATTGGCTATTTTCAGTTATGCTTTGCTCATGTTCTCTTACTGTCGTTATTCTGTTATTTATATCGTCATCTCATTTTCTTTCTCGTACAACATAAATGCAAATTGGTTAATTACTTAAACTTGCCTGCTATTACTTACTGAGCGTTCGCTCACCCAGTTGTTTCCCCCTTTTCAGGTAGCTCAAGTGAGGACTCGCAAACTGAAGGGGATGGGCAAGAGTGAAGACCTAGAGCGAGCCAGTTAAAAGACTGTGTGGAGTCATTCATGGATGTCTCGAGTCTAATTGTGGTTTAGAATGTTGTCAAGTGAATGTTGTAATAGAGTCAATGATTGTTGTCAAGCTTATAAGTGTTTTTGAGGGTTTTTTAATGTTCTTGGTTGGAAACGATGTAAACTTGTTTTATGGTTCATTTAATAATTATTAGATTGGTAGAATCATTATCTACCCTTGGTATTGTGGTGAATGTTATGGAATCTTTACCGCAGGTCATAGCATGTCTGGAAATCAACATATTATTATTAATTTTTCTACTGCCGGTCCCGATATTCCCCGTCGGGGCATGACAGTTTGGTGGTATCAGAGCCTAGGTTTTCTTATGATCCTAGGTTTTCTAAGTTCTAGGGTTTTAGGTAGTATCATAGGACCTATAACCCTGTTACAAGTCTAAGGATCCAACCCAGTGAGATTTGGGTTAAGTTAATAATTTAACTCCAGAAAGATTCCTTCTAAAAGATTCTAAATCAATCTGTTCTACGCGTAGGGTATTTCAAATGGCAGCCGAACTTGCTCAATAGAGGGATATGCAGCGAACAGTTCAAGGACTAACTCGGGCATTGCAGCAAGTGGCCCAAGGAGGAGCGGCGCATCAAGGAAAGGGAGATCTTCATCAGAATTTCCATGGGATGAATCCCCCATGTTTTGGCGGCTCGACAGATCCAGACGAAGCTGAACACTAGCTGAATGCAGTGTAGTGATCAAGAACATGTCCTTTTGACGACCTTCCAACTAGAACGAGATGCGAGAACTTGGTGGGATGCAGTAAAGGTTACTCTTGGAGACAAGCAAGTCGCATGGAAGGAGTTTGAGGAACTCTTCAATGATAAGTACTTTTCTGATAGAGTCCAAGAGAGGAAGGCGGCGGAGTTCGCTACTTTGAAGTACAGGAACCTCTTTGTTGCTGAGTATGAGGCTCAGTTTTCCCGATTATCTCGTTATGCAACTCACCTAGTATCCACCGAGAAGATGAAGGCCAAGCGCTTTCTTAATGGGTTGAAGCTCCTATATATCAACCAGTTGGCCCTAATGGAAATCCAGACCTACGCTGAGATGGTGAGGAAGGCTCAAGTTCTGGAGGATACCTTAGAGATGACCGAGAGGATTCGTAGATAGAATTCCAAGAAGGAACAAAGTACTGGTTCCGGGAACTCTAAACTCGACAACGGTAAGAAAAGACCCAATGGTGGGTCTAGTTCGTGGAAGGGCAAGGTGCCGAAGAATAAAGATAAGATGTCCGGGCCGATAGTACCATTCAAAGGCATGTGCAAGTATTGTGATCGTCAAGGTCACAAGATGGAGGAATGCTGGTGCAAGTTGGGCGCCTATCTGCGCTGTGGAAGTAGGGACCATCGTATTCTGGAATGTCCCCTCCTGTCAGATCAAGCTACACCGACTAAGATGCAAGGAAATCAAAAGTAGCAGGGCAAGCTTCAAGCCTTACAGGAAGATGATGCAGGAACCACCGAGGAGGGTGGACTCGTTGAGGGTACACTCATTATACATGAAAAGCCAGCATTTGTTCTATTTGATACCGGAGCAACTCATTCTTTCGTTTCTTGAAAATTTGCTAAGTCATTAGCTGTGAAACCTGTGTTGATGAATTCTCCATTAGAAATTTCGACCCCTATTGGTTCCGGATCTGCAATCAAATATTTCTACCATTCTAGTAAGGTTATGATTAATGAGCAAAATATGCCAGCAGATTTAGTTTGTATGGATATGAAGGATTATGATGCAATCCTGGGAGCTGATTGGTTGGCTAAGTATTGTAGACACGCCATTCTTGACGCCTCCTGAGAAAGTCTCATATTACTATATAACGCCCCGCAACGGCTTACGCATTTTGAATCACTCGAGTGCTTCCTTTTCTCGGGTCTTTTTCTACCTTTTTCGGCATCCGGAATCGTCTCGTCACGGCATTCGGACGGCATCAACACCAGTCGGACGCATCAGGAGGTTCCGAAATCAAGAAGGGGGGTCTACCGGGCGGTCGCCGACGCTTGATTTGACGACCCGGGTGGGTCTTAATGGGGGCGTCCAGGCCCCTGGACGCCCCCCTCTTTTTTAATTTATTTTATTATTTTATTATTTTCTCAGGGCCCGAAAATAAATAAAAATATATTTATTTTAATGGAGGCGTCCAGGCCCCTGGACGCCTCCATAAAAACTAATAATAATAAATATTTATAAAATGCCAGTTGGCATAAAAAAAATAAAAAAAATAAAAAATACATATTAATGGAGGCGTCCATGCCCCTGGACGCCTCCATAAAAACAAATAAAAAAAATCAAAATGCCAGCCCTGGTATAAAAGACAAAAGAAAAATAAAAAATAATATAATTTTGGAGGCGTCCAGGCCCCTGGACGCCTCCATCAAAACCCTCACGGGCGCCGGCCACCGAACGACGGTTTGTCGTGTGTGAAAAAATCCAAATTATAGAGACGTCCAGTCAGCTGGACGCGCCCATTTCTGAATCACGAGGCGCCGCTCACAAAACCACGCGTTGTGCCAAACCGCGTGCGGCCGTCGTCGGTTTTCGGTGGACCTGCTTGAGGCGTCCGGGACCCTGGACGCCTCCACAAAAGTATTCTAAAAAAATATATAAAAATAGAATAAAATATTATTTCGGCCCTGATGGAGGTGTCCAGGGTCCTGGACGCCTCCACCCTCCGGAGCCCTATAAATAGAGCCCCACCCCCTCAGTTCTGGGGGAGCTAAGCAGTGATCCGATAGGCTGCCGGAGCCCAGAGGCTACGGAGTCATTTTCTAACCCGTCGGGTCTTTTGTAGGTGGAGGTTCTGCCGGCTTCTCGGGTGCCCACGCTCGCGAGAGGAAGGTCGTCTTCATCCACCGCGCTTCCACGTCGTCCCCACGCTGCCGGAGCTCCGCCGGATTTCACCCTCGGCTCATCCAATAAGCCTTTTCTTCCCCTTCTTCTTCATAGTTCTTTACATTCATCATACTGCATCCTCTATCCCCCTTCACAAGGGCGCCTCTTCTCTTATACTTCTTGCATCCATCATCTCATTTTTCTCCCACTCGAGTCCGAGAGGGGTTTAAAAGATAACACCAACCAGGTGTGTGTCTTGCCATCATTTCGTTACTTTTATCGCAAGGATTTGAATACTACACCTTCATCTTTCTAATCCACTTGTTACTTGTTTGTCGTTGTTTTGCAAGGGTAACCGAGGAAAGCCCTCTCCGTCGGCCGGCCGAAGGGAGAGGAAGAAGCAACCCGCCATCTCCCGCTCTCGAGGTAGGCGCGATCACTTTCTTATTTTGGGGTCTTTTGGCCCCTGGCGATCACATCTTGTCATCGAGGCCGCGGCGAGTCACTTCCCCAATGGCCGTTTAAATTTCTGTTTCCTATAATCTCTTTATATTTTGTTATATTCTGCTTATATCATCGAGGCCGCGGCGAGTCACTTCCCCAATGGCCGTTTAAATTTCTATTCCTATAATCTCTTTATGTTTTGTTATATTCTGCTTATATCATCGAGGCCGCGGCGAGTCACATCCCCAATGGCCGTTTAAATTTCGTTCTTATATTCTCTTTATATTCTGTTATATTCTGCTCTTATCATCGAGGCCGCGGCGAGTCACTTCCCCAATGGCCGTTTAAATTCCCGCTCTTTGTATTCTCTTCATATTCTGTCATCTTATTATCTGCTCATATTCTCGAGGCCGCGGCGAGTCACTTCCCCAATGGCCGTTTCAATTCTTGTTATTTAATTTTTGCACCATTCCCGTCCCCCCGAGGCCGCGGCGAGTCACTTCCCGCTATGGCCGTTTAACCCCCATATTTTGCTATATCACACTTGTCCTGCTCGCCCCGCCGGAGCAATCTCCCGTGGTGGCCCCTTCTCCCCCTTCTCTTATTTCTGTGTTGCAGCAACAAACACCAAAAAAAAAAGAGGAGCCCGCGCGCTCCGCGTCCTTCCTCTCCGCTCTCCTCCCGAACCGCGTGACGTCGCTCACAGATTGGCGATCACGGTGGGACTTCACTGCTTCCTTTCGGCTACCCTTGCAAGTTCGGCACCACCCGTGCCTCTCCACCTTCGCGCCCGCGCGCGCCCCCGTTGTGCTCACGGCAGCACCGTCAGTTTTGATTGGTTCTTTGTTTATTATATGTCTGTTATTTCTGTTGTTTTCCCACTCCATATATCTGTCAGCATTCCATTGCATACATCCATTCCTTTTTTCTATCCTTTTTTTCATTTTTTGAGGATCACCCTTTCCCGGTGAAGGAAGGACTCTCCGTTTGGGAATTCCTCTCAACGGACTAGAATCTCCTACACTGGGACCTCCGTAAGTCCCCGACATCGAAGAATCTCCTCTTCGTTCACTGGGCTGGTTGTACCATTGAAGTTCCCCAGAGTTAGTCATTTCATTCGTGGTGAGACGAGAGACCCTAGCTGACACGGCGGTGAAACAAAAAATAAACTAGGGTCCCCACTTTGTGTGAACTTCGATCTCGCTAAAAATACAAAAAAATCATCAAAATCAAAACACAAAAAGGGCGTAAAGGCATCCACTTGTTTGATAATCTCTGCTACCTACTTGCTAGTGTATGTTTTTGCGTTCTGGGAAAACTGTGAGCATGTCTCACGAGTCTTTTGAGGAGAACCACCCTAGCCGTGGTTTGACAGCCGACCCACGAGTCTATGCTATGGACTCGGGTCCTTCTCATGACCCCTCGCATGAGGTGCAGGTTATTGCCGGGGACACGTCCCCGCCACAGGATATCACTTCCTTACTGGGCGTCCTCGCCAACACGGAGCTTACCTCTGAACAGCTCCGGGCCTTCCAGGCCATTCTAAAAGGGAAATCTGTTTCCCCCACGCCCCAGGAATCAACTCCGGCCATCGCACCTCTCCAAGAGTCCGTGCAGGCCATTCCATCTCCCTCATTGGCGCAAGCCATCCAGTCTCCCTCGCTTCAAGGACAAGCGAGCCAACAACCACCCTCATTCCAGTTCCCATCACAATCTCAAACTCCCGTTGTTCCCCAGACACCGCTTCAGCCGGGGCCAACTGTCGGCGGTCCGACAGCTCCCTCTCATTCTGGGTTCCCCCCTCAAGTCTCCGGGAGACAGTTTCTCCCCCAGTGGCAAGTGCCACCTTCACCCCCAGAGGAGCTCGCCCAATCGCTCCTCAATAGGTTCAACCGCATGGACGAGCAGTTTCAAAATCTGAGAAGGATGGTGGACGTGAAAGCCACCCCGGAGGTTGCTTTGCCAATCCTTCCCGTCATTCATCTTCCTCCCTCCGAAATGCCCACGTACCGCAGATACAATGGTACCGGCAACCCCTTCATTCATCTCAAGGATTTCATGTATGAGTCCTCTTACTGGCAAAACGATCAGAGGTCCCTGGCATACCTCTTTCGAGATCATTGGATGGTCCCGCGCTTGAGTGGTTCTATTCTCTGGAGCCCCGCGAGGCCGAGAATTTTGAAATAGTCCAGAGAAGGTTCTTGCAGAAATATAGGGATAGGGTCGGTCCCTCACTCTCCATTACCGACCTAGTGGCCGAAAAGATGAAACCCGACGAGGATTTTGTCCGATATGCTGATAGATGGAGGTCTCTGGCGGAAAGAATAAGGGATACCCTCTCCGAGCCCGAACAAGTGAAGATGATTGTGTCTAATGCAACCCCACAGTTCAGACATGTCCTGGCCATGAATAAACTTACTACAATGGAGGAACTCTATGAAAGGGCCCGATACATCCAAACCCAGCTAAAAGACTCCCCCATCATGAACATGTTTGAGTCGCCGAAGCCCAAAGTGGTCAGAAAGACAGGCGCTGGTGTCCCGGGCGGAGCCACAGAAGGGGTCGTGACAAATGAGCAAGTCAGTGCGGTCAACAATGCCAACTATGCGGTCAACCCAAGGCCTCCACAAATGCCCCGACTTCCCCTTCAACCAGGTCCTTTCCCTCTTCGTCCTCCACCCCAAAATAATCCACCCCAGGATAATATGCCTCCATTACGCCAACCCCAGCAACAACAACCACAACCTCAGCAACAACAACCACCGCTTCAGTACAACCAAGTTCCACCCCCAGGGAACTATGGTCCCCAACAGCAACAAAGGAGGCCGCTCGGTCCCAAAAGAGCCTACTATCCACCATTGCCGGAAACCTTAGCAGACATTTTTAATGCCCTCATGGCATCAAACCAACTCGCCCTACCCAGAGAAAGGCCCGCGTGGCCCCCCAATGTTGATACCTCCAAATACTGTGTCTACCACAGGCAGCCGGGACACACAGTAGATTACTGCTTCCACTTCAAAGATTACATCCATGATATGAATGATGAACATCAAATAGATTGGGATGAGATGAGACGGTACGTCGCGGCTCTCAAGGCTAGGAGACCTCCTCAGAGGCCACAGCAGCAGTTACAACAGCAGCAGCAGCAGCAACCACAACAACAACATCAGCCTCAGCAGGCCCCACAACAACAGCCCGACATGGGCATAATCCAGAATCCATTACCGGAGCACCAACAGCCCAATCATCAGGTTAACCCCATCTCCTCCTTCCCGGAAGTCGGGAGAGAGCAGGTGTGGCACCAGGAAAGTACCTCCATTCTTTCTACCTCCAACCCTATCGTCATGCAACCCCCTCACCTTGCCCGGGTAGCACCTCTCTCTCATCAACCCGCGTCAGTATCACCATCACCATTTCCACTACAATTACGCCCTCTCATCCGCACCCCGACCTCCTATCAACTGACACTCTCCACTACACCTTCACACCCTCTCACCTTCTCTCACTCCCCCACTTTACCATCCACCTCTACCACATTTACCCCTACGCCTTCTAAACCCCTTATCATCCGTCAACCATACATAACCCCGTCCTTCTCCACCACATCACCACTAATGCCTTCAAAACCACTCATCACCCACCATCCACCTCAAAACCCTTACCCGTTTCAAACCTTACCTCCACCTCCACCTTCCAAACCCCTTATCCTTCATAATCCGCGCGATATCCCCTCTACCTCCACCATACCTCCACCTAACAAACCCCTCATCAGAATCCCTGCTCCCGTCATCACCCCTGCTTCATCAACCATTCCTCCACTACTACCCCTCAAACCCCTGTTAAAACCCACTGCTACCCCCACAGAGGTACAAAAGCCGCAGGCAATGGTGCTCCGGAGTGGAAGGATTTTCCACAGGGTTTTCCCCCACAACAGTCAGAATCCTGAGCTATCTCAGCCAGAGAAGGATGATGGAGAACAACCAGAAAGAGCTATCCCTGGAACACAGTATGATCTATTGAAACACCTGGATAAGACACCTGCTCGGATCTCCATCCTGGAGCTACTTCAAAGATCCACATCCCACCAGGCAGCCTTAATGGAGTACCTTCAAAGGGTCATGGTGAACGAGGACCTCCCTGTAGAAAAGATTTCGACCGTCCTGACCCCAACAGACACACAACCGGCCATCATGTTCCACAACTACGAGCTCGCTCCCAAGGAAGCTCGAAATATGCATTGTGCATTTCAATAAAAATTAATGGGGTATCCATAAACCCGTGTCTTGTGGACACGGGTGCGTCCATAAATGTGATCTCCATGAGCACTCTTCAGTTGTGTGGGGTCAACGAGGAACAAATAAGACCTTCCTCGATCACGGTCACGGCTTATGACAATAGCAAAAGGCCACCGCAGGGGATGATTATTCTGAAGGCAGAACTAGGCCCCATGTCAATTCCCACGGAATTCCATGTCCTCGACATGGACCCCACATTCAAGGCTATACTGGGTCGCCCTTACATCGAAGCCATGGACGCTGTGCCTTCCACCAACCATCAGTGTCTGAAGTTTCCTTACAAAGGGAGGATTATTAAAGTGGTCAGTACACCTGTCCTTCACACAGTGGATGCTATCAACACCTCTCTGCCTTCTGTTTGGCCGTCTCATCGGCCCATACTATCACTGCTGGACGTGCGTGATCCCTCTCACATTCCACTAGCACCAAAGGAGCCGGTCAGGGCAACCGCAACATCATGTCTCCCTTTTCACTCCAAAGGTTGGGAGATTATGAGGAACATCGGCTATCAACAGGGAAAAGGTCTGGGCGCACAGTTACAGGGTATGCTCAAGCCGCCAAAAGAAATTAGGCCGAACCGTAGGTTTGGCCTAGGCTTCAAAGGACCGTTCAAGGCGGATTGGGAGCCCCTCACATGGACTCTATCAAACCACTTCAGCAGAGGACCCGTTGTTCAGATGGGAGATTACCCACGGGAAGCATATGGGGGATCACATGCTGTATATTTGGCTGAAAAATGTCCGAGGATCACCAAAAGAGGCAAGATCAAAGATCCGGAATGCGAATGGGACAAATGGTTCGACATACGGGACATTTCCGTTGCACTAGAAAGGATGTTCTCGTCTCCGCAGCTTGAAGGACCACCGTTGATCTCCGAAACACCAGAGAATATTACCACTCTTGCCAAGGTTCCCAACTATCCTCGTCCTCGCCAGAAGGACCCTGTCATCGACGGATCTTCATCCGTCCTCAGCATCGTCGTTGACGGCTCATTAGCCGCCATCTTCTCCATCCACTCGTCTCAGCCTTTGCTGATATCTTCTTCCTGGGCCAGACAATTGTCTGATGATCTTCCCAGGTCCCCTTCTCTGCTTACATACCTGCGCGGGCTTTTCAACCCGCGCCAGGTCTTCAACCATGATCTGCTCTATGAGCCTCACAATCCTCTAGCCATAACCCCTTTTCTCTCCCCTCCAATCTCTTTTCACTGCTTTGTCATTAAAAATGAAAATGAAAAAAAAACGTCAATTTTCAAACTCCCCAACAACACATCTTCGTTGAGGAAACCTCCTACATCTCCCACGGGTGCGTACCGCCTTGCGGACCACCCGTCCAAGGTCCGATGAGCGACCTTTTCTACCCCTCCTCTGAGGGGTCTTCTCCTGTACATTCTACACCATCCTCTTCGTCTTCCTCTTCTTCTGTAAATATTGTCAGTCAATCTAGGAATGATAGGCCGAGGGTAGTACCTAGGAAGAAGTCCAAGGGGAGGCAGATCCCTCGTCGATTCCTTCTGGATTTGGCCGCCAGGTGTCAGGCCCTTCTTGCCATCCCCCAGTTGTTAGAAAATCCCATCCAGCTACCCGAAATAGAATGCGAGGGCGACTGTGCACCTGATGAAGGGTATGGCGTCTACGAGATCACGGATGAAGAATGCCCCACTGAAGATGAGGGTGAACAATATGAGGATGCAGCGGGTGCATACGCTAGTGGAATGAGGAGATTCGACGAGCCGTCAACCGCCGTAGAAGAATCCACCAAAGAAGTCAACTTGGGAACTGAGGAAGACCCTAGGATCATCCTCATAAGTGACAACCTACCACCCTCTGAAGAAGAGGCATTAATTGAGGTCCTCAAGGAATATAAGGACACGTTTGCATGGAGCTACGAGGATATGCCGGGTCTGGATTCAACCTTGGTCGAACACCGTTTAACCCTAAAACCAGGGTCCATCTCGGTAAAACAAAGGTTAAGGCGTTTCCACCCTCAGATGGCTTTGAAAATGAAGGAAGAGGTCGATAAGCTCCACAAAGCCAGGTTCATTAGAGTCGTCCTTTATCCTCAATGGGTGGCGAACATTGTCCCGGTCATGAAGAAAGATGGGAAAGTCAGGATTTGCATCGACTTCCGGGACCTTAACCGCGCGTGTCCAAAGGATGATTTTCCCTTACCTCACATTGATGTGCTGATTGATAACACGGCAGGCTACGAAACCCTCTCTTTCATGGATGGATTTTCAGGATACAATCAAATTCGTTTGGCAAAAGAGGATCAGGAAAAGACGTCATTCACTACCCCTTGGGGAACATATTGTTACGTGGTCATGCCATTCGGATTAAAGAATGCTGGAGCTACTTACCAAAGAGCGATGATGGCCATATTTCATGACATGATGCACATATATCTGGAAGTGTATGTGGATGACTTATTGGTGAAATCAAGGACCAGGATGGAACATCCAGAAGTTTTGGCTAAGGTCTTGCAAAGGTCAAGAGAGTTCCAATTGAAAATGAACCCGAAAAAGTGTGTGTTTGGTGTGTCGTCAGGTAAATTGCTGGGGTTCATTGTGAGCAAAAGAGGGATCGAGATAGATCCCGACAAAGCTAAGGCCATCAGGGATATGCCGCCTCCCAAGAATTTGAGGGAAGTCCGAGGTTTAATCGGGAGGTTGCAGTTTATTCGTCGGTTTGTGTCCCAACATTCACAAAGGTGTAGACCTCTCTACGAGTTGACCAAGCCAGGAGTAGAATTCCACTGGAATTCTAAATGTCAGAAAGCTTTTGAAGGGTTGAAGGAATATCTGGCTAGTCCACCCGTTCTCATTCCACCCAAACCAGAAAAACCTCTGATCCTTTACGTCTCAGTCTTGGACGACTCCGTGGGAGCCGTCCTCGCACAAGCTGATGAAGAAGGCAAGGAACGGGCAACCTATTACTTGTCCAAACTTCTCAATCCCTGTGAGCAGAAGTACACCGGCATGGAGAAAACCTGTGCTGCCCTCGTTTGGGTAGTGCAGAAATTGAAACACTACTTCTTGGCTCATGAGGTCCACTTGATTGCTCGGATGAATCCTATCAAATTCCTTCTGGAGAAAGCCGTCCTTACGGATAGGCTAGCACGCTGGCAAAGTTTTCTCTCTCAGTTCGACATCACCTACATCCAGCAAAAGGCGATTAAAGGCTATGCCATAGCCGAGCATCTCGCTCACCATCCTCTTCCCAAGTTCGATCCCGTCCAATCAGAGTTTCCAGATGAGGAACTAATGTCCATCAACCAACCAGATGAGCCAATGTGGACGCTATATTTTGATGGAGCTCTGAATTCTCAAGGGAGAGGAATCGGCATCGCCCTCCTGTCGCCTGAAGGCCTCACATTCCCATTAGCATACCAGCTCAAATTTCCAGTTACCAACAATATAGCCGAATATGAAGCTCTTCTAGCTGGCCTAGAACTCGCCCATTCTTTTCGTATCACTGAGTTGCGAGTCGTAGGTGATAGTCAACTCATCCTTCGCCAGGTGCTCACTAAATATCGCACTCGTGATCCCAAACTCAAGCCATACCAAGAACTCACTGCTGCCTTTGCCAAACTGTTCGCCAAACTGATCTTTGTTCATGTCCCTCGTCATCAGAATATTCTCGCCGATGCCCTCGCCTCGTTGGCATCATCCATAAGGTTCCCTCTAGGAAGATGGTTTAAGTCCATTTCCATCTATAAACTTCACGCCCCTGCAATCGATGATGCCTCCTACGTAAATATCAAAGACAGGATAGCAAGGAAGATCCTGCAGGAAGATATCCTTGAGAAGAGGGAAATCATGTTGGCAGAGGCCGAAGAAGAACTGGCTGATGAAGAGAAACCATGGTTCTATGAAATTGTCAAATACTGTCAAGATCAGTCTTATCCTGAAGGGGCCACCACAGAGGACAAGAAAGCCATAAGAAGGGTGGCTCAGAAATATACTTTGGTTGGAGGTCTACTCTATAGGAGGAGCCTTACTGGTATTCTGTTAAGATGTCTTGGTGACGATGAAGTTTGGAAATGTGTAGAAGAGACGCACTCGGGTGTGTGCGGTGGCCACGTAAATAGTCAGATGCTCGCCAAGAAGATCATTCGCCAAGGCTTTTATTGGCCCACTATGGAAGAAGATTGTGCTGTCTATGTCCGTAGGTGTGTCAAGTGTCAACTTCACGCCGATAAAATCCATTCACCATCTTCCTCACTTCATCCAATATCCTCCCCATGGCCTTTCTCCATGTGGGCATTCGACATCATTGGTCCCCTAGGTGATCCCAATTCCCTCACCAAGCAGAAATCTTTCATCCTTACTGCGACGGAATACTTCACCAAATGGGCCGAAGCCGAAGCTTACGCGGAAATCAAGGCGTCAACAGTCTGCAAGTTCATCATGAAGAACATCCTCGCCAGATTCGGCGTCCCAAGCACGATCGTCACCGACAATGGGCCACAGTTCATTTCTCAGGACCTACAGGACCTCTGCAAAAGGTACGCAATTGCATTGCATCATTCATCGCCTTATTACCCACAAGGTAACGGCCAAGCGGAGGCCACCAATAAAACATTGCTCAAAATCATCAAAAAAACCTGCGAGTCTAGTAAGTTTTCAGACTGGCCAGAAAAGCTTATCGAAGCCCTATGGGCCTATCGCACTTCAATCCGTACCCCCACCGGGCAGACTCCATTTGCCCTCACTTATGGTATGGAAGCGGTAGTCCCATATGAGACTCTGATCCCTTCCCTCAGGGTACAATTGGACGAGGACTTTCCCCTCGATGATCGTCGTAATTCACTCCTCGCCCAGTTGGAACTCTTGGATGAGAAGCGACTGGCCGCTGCCGAACACGGCGTGTGTATCAAAATAGACTCGCTCGCTTTTACCAAAAGAAAGTCGTTGAGAGAAAATTCAAAGTCGGTGAGATGGTCGTAAAAAGAATTTTTGTCAAACCTGGAGGGCCGCGTTCTAAACTCCAACCCAATTGGGAAGGACCATTTGTAATTCAAGCCGTGCACCCTGGCAACGCCTACAAGCTAATCAACGCCGAAGGGACCGAGTTATCCCACCCTTGGAATGGGCTTTATCTTAAGAAATACTACCCTTAGCACAAACAAAAAAATCATGAAAAGATAAAAACATCAAAAAACAAAGAAATATTGAAAACCACTAAAAATATGGAAAATTCAAAATGCCGATGCCCGGCAGTCACCATATAGTTAAGTCCCTGCATTTAACCTTCATGTTAGGATAGGGCCCATTAAGGCTTGGTAGGCGCCGGGTCTTGGTTTGCCAGAACCGTGGAGACCCCTGTCCGGCCACGTCGGCCTATGCTCGCTCGAAGGAAGCTAACATGTGTTCACTTATGTATTTTATTCAAAAAAGTTGGTAGCATCACCTACGGTAGGGCCACACCTAGAAGATCTCCGGAAGCTGTAATCTTTATTCTTTTCTCTTCGACCAAATGAGACAGTCGGCGCCCTTAAAACGCTGAGCATGAGAAACCGAAACTCAAACCCCAAGGGCAAGAGTAGGATCCATTTCCTCGAGCATCGATCAGAGCACGAGAAGAGGGCAGTGTCCCCGCAGGCATACAAAAAGGGAGCCCACAAACGTCAAACGACTATATCTCCCTCACCAAAAGAAATACAAAATCAAAATCAAGAGAAAAGCCTGGTCGTGACCGTGCCTGGTGCGATAAACGGGACCCCTCAAAGCAAAAGTCTGAATCCACAAAGGGGGCCGTGGAATGTAAATGCTCGAGATTTGGTCCGAAGCTGTCCGAAAGGAAAGAGTTAATGGGCCCTTATTCGCTCGCCGGGTTAACGGCTTTGCCGGTCCTCTCAGGAGGTTTATCCCCTACGCTCTTCCTTCTCCCTCTAAAGATGAAGGTTCGATGGAGTTTCTGAAGGGTGAAAACTGCCTAGGGTCTGCGACCTTATTTTAATATACACATTTGGTTGCCTACTTTGAAAAGCAAAAGCTATCGCTGCGAAAGAGTCTCCGTGTTTCTGGCTGGTCAAGACCCCTGTTTACCACCTTGATGTCTTCTTGTTTAACCTCGGGCTTAGGCCAATGCAAGCGCGTCACCTATGGGTGCGACGGCGTCTGATTCCGGGTCAGCGTCGCGCGGTTGGTCGTTAGGGTTCCAGGGTGTTCCATCATATACCATCTAGAGTTGTGAGGAAATAGACCCGGGTCGGCAAATCATTTACCTCGAACACCTTTTGGGTGAATCCCTGTGGTCGGAAGCAACTGGGAGCCTAAGCATGGCATGACGGTATTGTCATCAGGGTAAGTCTTAGCCGGTGGGATCATCATTCGAGGGGTCTAGAGGCCCAAATCAACCTAGATGTGCACTTAGGATACCTGGGAGGTTAGTAAGAAACCCCTGTTCTCACGAAGGTCAGGTGCCATTTGGGTTCTTGCCGGGCATTAGCAATATAAAAATCGAAATGATAAAAGCACAAAAAAAATGGAAAAGAGAAATGTACATATTTGCAAACAAAAAATCTTTTTATGATAAAATAAAAAAATATCAAATATAAAAAAAAAGAAAACAAATCAATTTTGCATGATTACATTTGCGTGCAGCATCTCACTTTTAATACCGCTTGCATTCGTGTGCTTGCCTATCGCATTTATCATCACCGCATCTTTCCCTTGCCTTCGTTAAATAAAGGCTTGGCCCCTTGACCAGTTATCAAGGACAGTCACAGTGACCATTTGCTTATTGAGCAAGGGGCCAAGTCAGAACAGAAATTCTGATTTGTTTGTTTCAGTGATGTGTGCAGGGATTCAGGCAACAGAAGTATAGGTGAAAAACCAAACAAACCGAACCTTGTATTTTATTCTAAAAAACTAAAAAAATTACATCAAGTTCCGCCCTCTCTCTCTGCATCACTCGTCCCACTACTCTCCGGGTAAAACGCTCTCAAAGGTGCTACCCAACTACGAAAAGTGGTACTCCTACCGCTCTGTACTCCCCTTCCTATTCCCACATCCCGGCGTTGATCCACGGAAGCAGTAGAGAAGCTACCAACACGAAAGCCACGCTCTCGTGCTCTTCGGTAGCGCTCCTCACCATCTCTCAGCCACTGTTCAGCAAGGCCAAGGCTGATTCGGAGTTCGAATAGTTGGGCCTCCATGGCCCTTCGTTCCTCCCTTTCAGTCAATCTGTTGGCTCTTTCTCTCTCCGCGTCTCTTTCTCTCTCTGCACGTTCTCTATCACGGTCTTCCCTCTCCAACTGGAGAGTGATCCTCAGTTCCACGGCATCCCTAGAGGAGTCGTCATCAGGATGACGCCGCAGTTCCCTCTCCAGTTCTGCTATCCTAGCCTCCTTCTGCGCAGCTTGGGCAAGCGCTTCTTCCGTCTCCTTTTCCTGCCAAGTGTACCATCTCAGATACACGATAAGGCATAAACAAAGAGAACTCAACGCTGAAACTTTTACCTGTATACGGAGCATCCCTTCTGCCTCCGCAGCACGCTGCGTGGCGTGAGCAAGTTGCTCATGAAGCAAGTTAAGTTCGGAGGTAGGAATCCACAAGCTGGAGGAGGTACCACCTACTCCCGTCGCTGGGGAAGCTGCGCCAATCTGGGCATGCTACGACCGCGTGAATTAGCAGCCAACATCTGGAATCTGGGGTTTTAATTAGGAACGTACTGTACACCTACCAAGGCGCTCGTAGCTCCGCGGACATCGCCCAACTGTTGTTCCATCTCTGCCAAGCGAGTTCGTAAATTCGCTATCATGGCATCCCGGACATCCTGCAGCCTTACAAGTCAGCATTTTCACCAGAAAACCAAAAAAGGAGAAAGAAGAAAAGAGAAAAAGGGGAAACCCACCTCCACAAGTCCCCGGGGTTGGAGCCGCTCTGCGTACTTTGTCCTATATAGACGCAAGTAGTCTTCGCTATCCCGCGCCTGCGATTCTACAATCGTGCCACCCCGTTGCCAGTCTTCGTACTGTTCGGGGAATCGCACGCGCCAGTCAATACAGGTCGCCGGTCCCCGCGTCTTTCTCCCGACACGAGGTGGCGCAGCCGTATCCACCCATTCCTGAGCCAGTCCTAAAGTCCTCATAACTAATCGTAGCCGAAGCGGCTCGATTTCATTCAGGCAGTGCATCCACAGTTCCCGTCCGAACCGGGCACGACTTGCTAGAACCCACGGCTGGTCGGCATCGACCATGTCTGAGTAGGGTCTCCAGTTTACCATCGCTGCAGGGAACTCCTGTAGCTCCCGCCTTAGCACCATCAGTTGGTAAGTTAGGGGTGCCGCACTCATGATAGGTTCCCACCGCCTGGCTAGCGGCACCATCGCAGGTCGCCAATGCCGAGCTCTCCCCATAGGGAGGTAATAATAGCTCCACAGCTGCTCGGCGCAGGCCATCAGAACTTTGCAAAAACATAAAAAATATAAAACAAGCAAAACCAAAAAATACCTGGATGAATGGTGTGAAACCACTCACAGTCATCTCACGATCCGTTTCTTGGAAAAGGCCTGCAAACAAGTGTGCCAGCATGGCGGCTCCCCAGGCATAATACCCTACTCTTTCAAGGTCTGACAGCAGCTCCAGGAAGCAACATTGGATACCGTCACCTTTCGAGCTCAGTACCAATCTCCCCAAAAGGAAGAGGAGAAATCTCCTCAAATCTATGTTGCATCTTTCCCAGTCGCCGAAATCTGTGCAGTACACGGCGCGGCATCCTATTTCTATCCTTTCCATGAACTCTTCTGAGGATTCATCGTCCCGCCGACGAGTGTCGGTGAGCCCTAATGCATCCATCAGGGACGCCCTAGCTACCGACCTGTTTTTCCGACCATCCAGGTCCAGACCCAGTAACTTCTGGGCACCTTCTCTGTAGTCCGCGTAAGTGACTCCGGTCACTGCCTCGCCCTCTACCTTCAGGCTTGTGATCCGGACCACATCCTCCAAGCTGGGCACCATGTGCCCCCAGGGCATCAGGAATGCCCGACTCACTGGGTCCCATCTCTCACACAAGGCTTGGATCAGAACCAGATCGGGCTTGATCGGCTCGATCCGAAGAAAGGTACCAAATCCCATCACGTCTAGCCTCGCCTTCTGAAAATCTGGGAGGCCCTGTACGCTGCTACTACCAACTCCCATAAGATTTGTGATTTCATCACAACCTACGCATACAAGGAATGGGGTGAGGTTTGGTCGGAAGAAAGGAAGAAAGAATGAGAAAAGGGCAAGAAAACTTGGCTTACGAGTTGAGATTGGGCCCCTTCGCTGAAGTGCCCTTCAAGGTCTGAAAGCCTCCTGGAACTACTACCACTGGACCTGCTTCTCTTCGAGGAATGGGAAGATTCGCCCTCCATCCAACTCTCAGAATTTTAAACTCCTCCTCTCCCGTAAGAACTTGTGCTCCTCGAGTTAGTCCTCGATATACCTGGGAAGATAAAAGGGACAAGAATTTATAGAAATGGAAGGAGTGCGGGCCAAGATTGCCTCCATCACCTGTCAATGATATCCCTCGCAATGAGGCACCGCCCAAGCGGTCCCATGTGTCGCTTCACCGCTCGCACAGGGTGATTGACTGGACGAAGAATAGGACGAATAGCCCCTATGTTGTCTAGAGATATCCTATCATAATTTGGAGGACGTCCGCAAAATTTGACATAACATCCGGGAAAAGGAACTACGGCCGTCAGTATTGACTTCGACGGCAGATTCCCGTGGAAAATGGTCACAACAAGATGCGATTCTCTGCTTGGGGCGGAGTCTCGACAGACCTATCACATGGGAATAGTGCAAAGGAGAGAAGCGTAGGGAAGAAGGAACGCACAAAAGAACAAATAAACAGCAGAAAATCAAATCACTCCATTCATAATTCTACATAAGCTGTCATAAACACTACAATCATAGAGAGGTGGCGGGTCCACTAGCTCGCCAATCCTCACCATCACTCATCTCTCTGGGCACTCTCCTCCTCTCCCCCAAGGTGAGGGTCCCTCAGAAGCCTCCGGGATCCCCGTGCAGTAACACCTGCCTCGCCTCTGGGCGCCTGCTCCGCAGCAGTGACTCGCTGCTCCTCCCCTGGCGTGGCAAAGAAGCCACTGACGGCAAAGCGACCGGACTGGCGGAGTCGCTCCCCGAACTCTCGCGCTCTCTCGTAGCGCGTCTCCATCCCTCCTAGCCTCTGCACGACGGCCTGAAGGCCCAGCTGGAGCTCCCTCACTTGGGCCTCCAAGGCCCTCCTCTCGGTCAGATCCCGCTGTCGCTCGGACCTTCTCTCGGCTTTCTCTCTCTCTGCCTATCTCCTCATCATCTGCAGAAGAACCCTTAACTCCAGGATGTCTGGAGAAGGTCTCTCCTCACCGCGATGTCGCAGCTCCGCTACAGTCGCCACCCAGGCATCACGCTCCTCTTCCGCCCGGGTCGCGCGGGCCACCGCACTGGCAAGTTGCTCCCGGAGGGAGGCAATCTCGAGAAAAGGGGCCGAGGAACTGGAAGATCCGCCAGCCACTCCCACCGTCGCTGTCTGCTGGGCACGCTGAAACAAAATAAACAACGGCCGTCAGTGAAACTCCAAAATCTGAAGTTAAAAGTACGGCACATAACTTACCAGGAGCGACAACTCATGTTGAGCGACGGCCAGCTGCCGCCTAGTCTCTGACAGTTGGGCGCGCGAGCCGCCGATGCCACGCGTGTCCCCAGCTTGGGGAAGCCCCGCGTAGCTCTCTCTCTGCCGCCGCAGGAAGTCGACACTGTCCTGCACCAGTATACCCCCTTGCTGTCCAGGGAGACGTACGGGCCACTCCTCGAGCCTCGCCTTGCCGCGACTCTCCCTCCTGACGCGGCTCGGCTCATCCGCACTCGCCCACTCATCGGCCAGACCCAGGGTCCTTGCCATGTCCTGCACCAAGAAAGGGGCCCCGCATCAGTCAAAAGGAATGCGTCCCCTGTCTAGGATGCGTCCATCATTTGAGTGCAACACTCGCCGAACCCTTTCCCCCTCGCGCGGCTCGCTTCAAAACCCAAAATGAATTAAAAGAGGAAGAGATCGGAGGACCTACCGGACCGTGTTCACCTCCTCCCACGCCATCGGGCCCCTCGAGTCCCTCGGGGGCCCGGAGCGGCCCTTCCTCCTCCATGGACGCCGTTCCGTGCTCGGGCGCGTCCCTCCTTGGGCGAGGGGTCCCGCGTCCCTCTCCACCTTCACCGTGGTCAGGCCCACCGAACTCCATCGATCAAAAGAGGAGGAAGACGAGAAAGGGGGCAAGCGAGTTTCGGCAGAAGGCGGGCTCATTTGCGGGTAAGGCACGGGAGAAGAAGGGCCACCCGACGCTTTAAATTTGAATTCAAGGATTAAAACGCGTCCTCGCGCCTGGACGCGCCCAAAAGGGGGAGAAAGGAAACAGAATCCCCCCGTGCAAAGCGTAGTTCCCCGCTGTTCAGGGCAAGGTCTCACGGAGCGTGCCTCAAAGGACAACTCAGTGCAAAGAAGAAAGTGTGGGAGAGAGAAAGGTACACACAACACAAAAAAGCCATTTCCATTTCATATAATAGCCGAAAGTACATCATACAGTGAGAAGGGTGACGTACAAGCAACTCTCTAACTCTCACCGTCACCCTCCTGGTCATCTCTCTCCTCCCTCCTCTGCCGGGGATCCCTAGGGGGCCTCTGCGAACCCTGAGAAGCCGTGCTCGCCTCGCCCTGCGGTGGCACTCCAGCCTCGAAGGCGCGACGACGCTCCTCGGCCGAAGAGACCAGATAGCTGCCCATGGAAAAAGAACCAGACTGACGAAGTCGCGCCCCGCGTTCCTTCGCCCTCTGGTACCGCTCCTCGCTCTCCCGAAGCCTCCCCTCTGCCGTGCCGAGACTCAATCGAAGCTCCAGCAGCTGGGCCTCTAGAGCCCTCCTCTCGGTTTGATCCCGCTGTCGCTCCTCCCTCTCTCTCTCCCTATCCCTCTCCCTCTCTCTCTCCACCCTCTCCCTCTCTCTCTCCACGTTCTCCCTATCCCTCTCCCTCTCCTCTCTCTCCCTCATCGCCTCTCTCCTCGACAGCTCGAGGGCGATCCGCAGATCCAGCACGTCACGAGGGAGCTCCTCAGCCTCCCGTCGACGCTCCTCCTCCAGCTCCGCAATCCGGGCGTCACGCTCTGCCACCCAGGCATCGCGCTCTGCCACCCAGGCATCGCGCTCCTGCTCAGCACGAACAGCACAGGCCAGGGCCTCCCGAATCTCGGCCACCTGTCAAAGCACACATGCACCGTAAGAGAACAGTGATAGAAGGAAAGCAGCTAGAAAAGGGACGGGGCCAAGCAAACACTCACTCGAGCCTCGCGGTCACGCTCGGCCTCCTCA
This sequence comes from Amorphophallus konjac, assembly GCA_022559845.1. NCBI lineage: Eukaryota > Viridiplantae > Streptophyta > Magnoliopsida > Alismatales > Araceae > Amorphophallus > Amorphophallus konjac. Next base: position 317,897,979 of record CM040120.1, on the reverse strand, counting down.
GCCCGAGCCACCGCGTGCGCCAGCTGCTCCTGGAGGGCAGAAACCTCTGGAGGAGGGCCCCGCGAACTGGAACCCGCTCCACCAGCCATCCCGGCTGCCGCTGTCTGGTGGGCCCGCTGAAACACGGGGCAAACGTCAGTCAAAGGCTAAGCATCAAAAATCCAGGTCACAAAAAAAATGCATTGCATAGACTCACCAGGATCTCCAACTCCTGTCGGATGGCCACCAACTGTCGCCTGGCGTCCGCCAACTGGGCCCGCAGGTCGGCGATCATGGTATCACGAGCATCCTGCATTACACATAAGTTAGTGTCCCATGCATATACATATAGAAAGGTGGAGCGATTTCATTTCACTTACCCCTGCCATACCACCCAAGGAGAGGCGGTCCCCGTACGTAGCTCGATATCATCTCATGTAATCTGTGCTGTCCTGTACATGGGACACCACTGGGACCCCGCCCTGCTGCCAGTCCTGGTACTGTGCTGGGAAGCGCGTACGCCAGTCCACAATCTTCGCCTTCCCCTTGGTCTTCCGCCCAATGCGGGCCGACGCATCTACATCAACCCACTCCTGGGCTAGCCCCAACGTCCTCATAACCAGTCTAAGCCGCAGCGGCTCAATCTCGTTCAGGCAATGGACCCACACGTCCCGCCTGAAGCGAGGAAGACCCGCTACAACCCAGGGCTGGCCAGCATCGCCCATGCCCAGGTAGGGCCTCCACACCACCTGCATCACCATACATACATCATATTAGTTACCATTCAGTCACACGCATAAACACAAAAAAAAAATCATACGCATCATACCATGGCCTCAGGATACTCGCTCAGCTCCCGACGAAGTGACGCCAGCTGGTAGCCGTGGGGTGCTGCAACCACGACCGGCCTCCACTGCCGCGCCAGAGGCACGGCCCTCCTGTTCCCATGCCTAGCCCTCCCCATCGAGAAATAGTAATAGCTCCACACCTGCATCCATCATACATCATTAGTAAAATAATTGCATATTTAACTGTGGGAATGCATAAATAAAATGTTTACCTGGAGGAAAGGTGCGAAGCCGCTGACTGTCGTCTCCTTCTCCGAAGTCTGGGAGAGATCAGCAATCAAATGGGCAAGCAGAGCCGCTCCCCACGCGTAGTGTCCCACTCTGTCCAGATCCGCCAAGATCCCGAGGAAACGGCAGTGGATGCCATCCCCCTTCGTCCCCAGCAGAAGGCGGCCCAGGAAGAAGAAAAGAAACCTCCGAAGATCTAGGTCCACCAGCTCCCTCTCGCTCGGATCCTGGGTGAAAGCTGCACGAGCATCCCCCTCCAGTCGAGCCAAGAACTCCGCTCCAGTCTCGCTAACCCGTTGGCGCGGGTCGATGAATCCGAGCGCCTCCATAATCTCCACTCGGCCGACTACCCTGTTGTCTCAATCAGTCACGCTCGTCTCTAACCACAGCAGGTCCAGGGCACTCTCTCGATAGTCGGGGTAGGTGACCCCGCTGACTGCCTCTCCGTCAACCCGTAGCCCGGTAATCCGAGCCACGTCCTCTAGTGTCGGCACCATGTGCCCCCAGGGCATCAAAAACGCCCGGCTCGGTGCGTGCCACCGCTCCCTCAATGCCTGGATAAGAGGAAGGTCGAGCCGGAAGGGCTCGATCCTAAGGAAAGCTCCAAAGCCCATGGCGTCCACACGCGCCCTCTAGAAATCCGGCAGCCCACGGTATGCTGCCACCACCAAGGACCAGCTGATCCGGCCCTTCATCACGCCCTGCACACCACAAAAACCAACAAAGAACACATCAGCATCATGAACAGTAATAAACAATAACACTGTATATACTATTTATTCTTTTTATTTTATTTTTTTAAAATATATATATATATATATATATTATTTTTTGGAGGCGTCCAGGCCCCTGGACGCCTCCTTCCTATTTTTCTTTATTTCTTTTTTTCAAAAAAAATCCAAGAACCAAAAACAAAAATATATATATATAATATATATTATTATGGAGGCGTCCTAGGCCTTGGACGCCTCCTTATTTTTTAATTTTATTTTATTATTTACATAAATAAATAAATAAACAAAAAATAAAAAAAGTGGAGGCGTCCAGCCCCCTGGACGCCTCCTTCTCTCACTACCCGGCCTTCTCTCACAGCCTCTCGCACGCCCGTTTTAGCCTATTGAACCACAAAGTGAGAATTCCGAAGTACTTACCGGGTCGTGATCGTCCTCTCCCACGTCACCAGCATCCGCAGCGGCCTCCGCGGCCAGAAGCGGCACCTCCATCTCCTCACCCGCAGCAATCTCCTCTGCTGCGGCCTCCTCGGCATCATCCCTCAACCTCCTCGCACGACGAGCCAGTCGTTTCCGCTTCCCTGGACCCTGGCTCGATCCTCCTCGCTCCATTGGGACTAAGAATGGGTCGTTTGGAGTGGCTGGACGGTCAGAATGAACAGTAAGTGAGTTAGGGGGGGAGCCCCCCCTATATATAGATTAAGCTTTAATTGGGGCGTCCAGGCGCCTGGACGCCCCCACTTTTTTATTTTTTTAAAAAATTCAAAAACCTTAGGGGCGTCCAGGCGTCTGGACGCCCCCAAACCAAAAAATTTAAAAATAAAAAAAAATAAAAAAATTAGGGGAGTCCAGGTCCCTGGACGCCCCCAAATCAAAAAAAAATAAAAAATAATAATAAAAAATTAGGGGCGTCCAGGTCCCTGGACGCCCCCCCAAAAAAAAAAATTTTTAAAAAAATTATTAAAAAAACAGGGGCGTCCAGTCCTCTGGACGCCCCCATAAAAAAAAATAAAAAATATAATAAAAAGAAAAAAGGGGGTTAAAGTATGTATATAATCCAAACAAAAGAAAGAAAGGAAAGAAAAAGAAAAACCACAAAAAAGAAAATAATTAAGGGGACGGGGGTCCGAAACATCAAAATGCCAAATTTTATTCCATCAGAAAGCAGAATGAGCTACATCAGAGGTTTAGGCGCCTTAGGCCTTAACTTCCCCAGTTCGGTTACATAAGCCCTCCACGGCTCGCATTCTTCCACCACGTGCGCTAACGCCTTTCCTGCAACACTTGTCTTCCAGGGAGCTTTAATGGCCTTCGCTTCCTTCGCGTCCGCTTCAGTGCCCAACTCCCTCTTCTTCAAAGGAACGATGCCAGTCGGTGGCGGGAACGAATGGCGTGGGATGCCAATCTGGAGGCAGCACCGATGCGCGTTGTAAAGAACAAACTCGGTCGCGCCGATCAGTTGAATATCAACTTCGGGAGAAGGCCTCATGAGGAGATCTAGCGAAAGCAAACATGCTGGTGCGCAAGTAAAGAAGCCTTGTGTCACGGTGCGGAAGTGAGACCGCCAGTCTTCACGTTTCTTCAGCCACGGAACGCGGTTCACTACAGTACCACCGAAGCCTAACACGTCGGCTATGTGATGAAGAGGGCTTTGTTGGAAGAGCTTCGAAGCGGTTGGCATTCCCTCGCGGTGGTCGAATTTGAAATGCAAATCCAGCCAGCAATTCAAGACAAGTGCACAACCAAATGGAGGCTTACCCATGCTCGAAGCAGTAAGACCGCTGTAAAGATAGGCAAGGACGGCGGGTCCCACCCTCTTTCCACGCCAGATCCCGCAGATAGCACCCAGTTGGTCTTCCTCCACCATGTTGTCGGTATAAGGGAACAAGAGAGCACCCTCCAGACAAATGGTGAACCCCTTCATGATTCCCTCCAAATAGTCATCGTCTGGTGACCCTCTCAGGGCGTCCATGACCCACTCCGCAAGCTTTTGGAGATCGATCCCCTTTTGAGTACGGACCTTTCTGACTGCGTCGGGCGGCATGAAGCTTCCAAGGACACTTTCATAAGTCCCCCGTGTCAGCATCCGCATAGCCTTCACCTTCCCGTCACTCTTGAATTTCTTCAATCCGAGCAGAAGTTCCACCTCCTCGAGGAGGATGGTCACCTCAAAGGTCGGGAAGATAAAAGTGTGGGTCTGGGGATGCCAGATCTCCACTAGTGCGCCCATAGCCGCCCAGTCCATACGAATCTTCTCGTAATGCTTGGCGTGAATAAGGAGCCCCTGCAGATGCCACTTCGAGAGTATGGCCCTCATGCCAATGGAGATATTGGAAGTCAGCTTTGAAAGCCACGGCAGCTTGGAAAACTTCCTCGGGCCTGGGAAGAGTGGATATGGCTAGAAGAGGAAAGAAGAAGAAAGGAAGTAAGTAAGAAGAAGGTTCACGTGGAGAAATTTGAAATGAATCAGCTTACCATATGCGACAAGATCGTCCTACTCAGATGACCCTCGAGGTCGGAGAGTCGCCTGATCTCGCTGCTAGGCCTGCTCCTCTTCATAACGCGGGAAGACTCTCCTTCCATCCTGAAATCTCTAGATTCTCCTCTCCTTCCTCTCCTGAGCTTCCAAAACCCACCTTGGTGCATTTGAATGAACTAGCCTAAGGGGAGTTCTTATAGGAAGGGAAGATCGCTACAAGACAGAACATGTCACATCAGTGGTCTTTGTCAAGATTTTGGTCTGGATCTCCTTTATACTGTGGTGCGATTCTGCTGTGATTCTGCTACTTTTCGATGTTGCTAACCTTTGCTAGTCTGTGCAGGTTTTACTAACGGACGTCTTTGTCCTATCTCCTGTCCCACCTTTCATTGTTTGGTCCCACCTTGTCATGCATCGTAGTATATGATACGTACGCTACTAGAACATGCCGAGGACCGTGCGGCCCGAACGAATCTGGGATCTGAGTTCCCCTTCAACAAAAACGGTGATGATCCCGGAAGAATTTGGGTTGTACGGATAGGCCGTCAACTTGTGATAGAATGGGGACGACGGTTCCATTTAGTGAGTTGATGCGCGGATAAACGGGCCCCAGCCCAGTATCAGCTCACCGGGTCGGTATCCTGACCCGTTCTTCACAAGTTGACAATATTATCCTTGGCTATTTTCTATTTTAGTTTGTTTTAAATTTTTCTTTGAACCCAGCATGCATTCATATAGGACTTTGATTTATTACGGAAGATCATTCAAGTGATTCGATTGTGAAAGCCGTTGTGCTCCAATTTCCATAAATATGAGATATTCCACTCCGAATGAAATACTGAGTTTCCTTGAGACAGCCCTACGCTGCTCTTCCAAAGGAGACCCTTGTTTGGACAGACCCTCAGATATTCCTTTACCTTTTTTGACCCACCTTGGCCGCAGCACTTCCACATTGGCTGGTAACCGCTCCCCAAAGGTGAAACCTCCGGTTTATGACCCAGGTACTTCCACACCGAGAAGTTGGTCTCCTTTTGTTTCGTGCCTGAGCGCACATCTCACCCTCCCTTATTTGATCTCCGTCCAAGCAATCGTCAATATTTGAAAGACCTTCTTCAAGGTCGCCTCATTGAAACTTCAGGAAAGATTCCAAACAGTAACGTCAAAAGCGTGTCTCATCACACCTTGGCATCAACTTATCAGCCCGCTCCCACTTCATTTCACTCCACTTCGATACCATTCCACTACATGTCGCTCCCTTGCAAAGCAGACGCCAAGGCGGGGCAGCTGTAGACACGCCATTCTTGACGCCTCCTGAGAAAGTCTCATATTACTATATAACGCCCCGCAACGGCTTACGCATTTTGAATCACTCGAGTGCTTCCTTTTCTCGGGTCTTTTTCTACCTTTTTCGGCATCCGGAATCGTCTCGTCACGGCATTCGGACGGCATCAACACCAGTCGGACGCATCAGGAGGTTCCGAAATCAAGAAGGGGGGTCTACCGGGCGGTCGCCGACACCTGATTTGACGACCCGGGTGGGTCTTAATGGGGGCGTCCAGGCCCCTGGACGCCCCCATCTTTTTTAATTTATTTTATTATTTTATTATTTTCTCAGGGCCCAAAAATAAATAAAAATATATTTATTTTAATGGAGGCGTCTAGGCCCCTGGACGCCTCCATAAAAACTAATAATAATAAATATTTATAAAATGCCAGTTGGCATAAAAAAATAAAATAAATAAAAAATACATATTAATGGAGGCGTCCATGCCCCTGGACGCCTCCATAAAAATAAATAAAAAAATTAAAATGCCAGCCTCGGTATAAAAGACAAAAGAAAAATAAAAAAAATAATATAATTTTGGAGGCGTCCAGGCCCCTGGACGCCTTCATCAAAACCCTCACGGGCGCCGACCACCGAACGACGGTTTGTCGTGTGTGAAAAAATCCAAAATATGGAGACGTCCAGTCATCTGGACGCGCCCATTTCTGAATCACGAGGCGCCGCTCACAGAACCACGCGTTGTGCCAAACCGCGTGCGGCCGTCGTCGGTTTTCGGTGGACCTGCTTGAGGCGTTCGGGACCCTGGACGCCTCCACAAAAGTATTCTAAAAATATATATAAAAATAGAATAAAATATTATTTCGGCCCTGATGGAGGTGTCCAGGGTCCTGGACGCCTCCACCCTCCGGAGCCCTATAAATAGAGCCCCACCCCCTCAGTTCTGGGGGAGCTAAGCAGTGATCCGATAGGCTGCCGGAGCCCAGAGGCTACGGAGTCATTTTCTAACTCGTCGGGTCTTTTGTAGGTGGAGGTTCTGCCGGCTTCTCGGGTGCCCACGCTCGCGAGAGGAAGGTCGTCTTCATCCACCGCGCTTCCACGTCGTCCTCACGCTGCCGGAGCTCCGCCGAATTTCACCCTCGGCTCATCCAATAAGCCTTTTCTTCCCCTTCTTCTTCATAGTTCTTTACATTCATCATACTGCATCCTCTATCCCCCTTCACAAGGGCGCCTCTTCTCTTATACTTCTTGCATCCATCATCTCATTCTTCTCCCACTCGAGTCCGAGAGGGGTTTAAAAGATAACACCAACCAGGTGTGTGTCTTGCCATCATTTCGTTACTTTTATCGCAATGATTTGAATACTACACCTTCATCTTTCTAATCCACTTGTTACTTGTTTGTCGTTGTTTTGCAAGGGTAACCGAGGAAAGCCCTCTCCGTCGGCCGACCGAAGGGAGAGGAAGAAGCAACCCGCCATCTCCCGCTCTCGAGGTAGGCGCGATCACTTTCTTATTTTGGGGTCTTTTGGCCCCTGGCGATCACATCTTGTCATCGAGGCCGCGGCGAGTCACTTCCCCAATGGTCGTTTAAATTTCTGTTTCCTATAATCTCTTTATATTTTGTTATATTCTGCTTATATCATCGAGGCCGTGGCGAGTCACTTCCCCAATGGCCGTTTAAATTTCTATTCCTATAATCTCTGTATGTTTTGTTATATTCTGCTTATATCATCGAGGCCGCGGCGAGTCACATCCCCAATGGCCGTTTAAATTTCCGTTCTTATATTCTCTTTATATTCTGTTATATTCTGCTCTTATCATCGAGGCCGCGGCGAGTCACTTCCCCAATGACCGTTTAAATTCCCGCTCTTTGTATTCTCTTCATATTCTGTCATCTTATTATCTGCTCATATTCTCGAGGCCGCGGCGAGTCACTTCCCCAATGGCCGTTTCAATTCTTGTTATTTAATTTTTGCACCATTCCCGTCCCCCCGAGGCCACGGCGAGTCACTTTCCGCTATGGCCGTTTAACCCCCATATTTTGCTATATCACACTTGTCCTGCTCGCCCCGCCGGAGCAATCTCCCGTGGTGGCCCCTTCTCCCCCTTCTCTTATTTCTGTGTTGCAGCAACAAACACCAAAAAAAAAGAGGAGCCCGCGCGCTCCGCGTCCTTCCTCTTCGCTCTCCTCCCGAACCGCGTGACGTCGCTCACAAGTATGAGGCCAATGTTCACTGCAGCACTAGCTCGGTGTCTTTTTCTGGACACCCTACGCTCTCTTTTGGAGGGGTTAGGCACTCTAAGTCTATGCCGCTTATTTCGGCTCTTCGAGCTGAGAAGTTGTTGAGGAAGGGATGTCAGGCTTTTCTAGCCTGTGTTTCTGTGACCCCTGAGAGGAAGATTGAGATAAAGTACAATCCTATCGTTCGAGACTTTCCATATGTCTTCCCTGAGGATTTGCCAAGACTTCCGCCTGAGAGAGAGGTGATCTTTTCTATTGATTTAACCCCTGGCACGTCTCCTGTTTCAAAGGCTTCGTATCGTATGTCTCCCGCGGAGTTGAGGGAATTGAAACGACAATTGATGGAGTTACTTGAGAAAGGGTTTATTCGTCCCAGTACATCCCCGTGGGGAGCCCCGGTGTTGTTCGTCCGAAAGAAGGATGGTTCGATGAGTTTGTGCATCGATTATTAACAATTGAACCAGCTTACTATCAAGAACAAGTATCCATTGCCGAGGATTGACGAGCTATTTGACCAGATAGCGAGAGCCCAATATTTTTCTAAGATTGACCTTCGATCGGGATACCATCAGCTACGAATCAAGGATGAGGATATCTTTGAAACGGCCTTTCATAGCAGGTATGGGCATTTCAAATTTGTAGTAATATCTTTTGGACTAACAAATGCACCTGCAGCTTTCATGCAGTTGATGAACAGTGTGTTCTGGCCCTACCTTGATCAATGGGTCGTGGTATTTATTGATGACATCTTGATATACTCTAAGAGTGAGGAGGAGCATGCCGAAAACTTGAGGATGGCGTTGCAGTTATTGAGAGACCATCAGTTATATGCCAAGTTTAGTAAGTGTGAATTTTGGTTACAAGAAATATCTTTTTTGGGTTATATTATCACTAAAGAAGGTATATCTATTGATTCTTCGAAAGTAGAGGCAGTAAACAATTGGGATAGGCCTACTAATGTAACTGAAGTAAGAAGTTTTCTAGGCCTGGCAGGTTATTACCGAAGGTTCATCAAGGATTTCTCCAAAATTGCAGTACCTCTGACCAGATTGACCCGTAAGGAAATCCGATTTGAGTGGTCAGAAGGTTGTGAACAGAGTTTCCAGACTTTGAAAGAGTGTTTAACCACTGCCCCTATTTTGGCCTTACCTACTGGAGAAGGAGGTTTTGTAGTTTACACGGATGCTTCAGGTATTGGCCTAGGTTGTGTGCTTATGCAGCATGGGAAGGTGATAGCCTATTCTTCTAGGCAATTAAGGAAAAACGAAGAGAATTACCCTGTCCATGATTTGGAACTTGCAGCTGTAGTGTTCGCCTTAAAGAATTAGAGGCACTACTTGTATGGAGAGACATTCACAGTGTATTCAGATCACAAGAGTTTGAAGTACTTGTTTTCTCAAAAAGAGCTTAATATGAGGCAGAGGAGATGGCTTGAATACTTAAAAGATTTTGATTTTTCTATCGAGTACCATCCTGGAAAGGGCAATGTGGTGGAAGATGCTTTAAGTTGCAAACTAATAGCAAAATTATCAAGTCTCATGTTACAACAGTGGAGATTATTAGAACACCTGGCTAGTTTAGACATCAATGTTGGCGAGGATCGGGTTATGATTGCACAGATTCAGCTTCATCCAGAGTTATTAATGGAAATTCAGTCCTTGCAAGACAATGATCTGGTATTGGTAGAGATCAAGAAAAGTTTGAGCAATAGACCTGATTTCATGTTAGCTGATGACGGCAGATTATTATTTCGAGGAAGGACCTGTGTGCCAGATGTAACTGAAGTAAAGGGTAAGTTTTTAGAAGAAGCTCATAAGTCCAAGTATACTATTCATCTTGGAGGTACTAAGATGTATCGAGACTTGAAGAGATCCTTTTGGTGGCCGAATATGAAAAAAGAAGTTGCTGAATTTGTAAGCAGATGCTTAGTGTGTCAGCAAGTTAAAGCTGAGCACTTTAGACCTACAGAGAAGTTAAAACCACTTGATATACCTCAATGGAAGTGGGAGAGCATTGGCATGGATTTTATCGTGGGTCTACCTAGGACTCGCAGTGGATTTGATGCAATATGGGTCATTGTCGATAGATTGACTAAGTCTGCCCATTTCTTGTCCATTAAGTCCAAATGGATAGTCGATGTCTTGGCTGCTCTATATATGAAAATACCAGGTTTGGAGGTCTCTGAAGAGACGTTGGCGTTGGAATGGTGGCCCTTGGTCTTTGACCAGCATGGGAGGATTTCCCCAGTAAGTCTGAGTTGAGTGAGGTGAAGACCAAAGACTCTGGGTTTTTGTGATTTGGTTTCGTCGTGCTCCCCCGAGAGGGTAGAGTTGGCGTAGTGATATGTCTGGATGCGTCGTCCGAGTGAGGTTGGCGCATGTATATGCCACTTAGAAGAGAAATGAGATATAAGAGCCAACCATTTGAGATCAACCACCAGTTGCATTCAATTCATCGTTTCATTACAAGGTACATTAGTGCAAAAGTGAATGAACGACTCTAGACTCAAGGGACTAAGCAAATGTATAAAACAGACTCATGATCCTCACATGTCAAACATGCAAACACACAACCACACACGGACATACATAAATATATAAAGCCCTACACTACTACTTCTCCCCCTTTGGCATCATCAAAAGGGAATGTGATAGATGAAGGGAGACCCAAGTGACACAAAACCAAAGGATAGCAAGCTAGAGGGAGAAACAGGAAAAATCCTCATGGTGCATCTGCAGGTGAAGGTGGCTGATCCTATGGAGGAGGGGGCTGGTGTCCAAGGAGATGGCGGATGTCTACAAGAGCATGAACCTGAGCATGAAGAGTATCTCAAATACGGCTAATGGAGAGGTCATGAGCCGCATCACGGCGAGACATGCTAAGAAGAGTTTGGTTCATGATGTGAAAGGATTGGCTGGAGTAGGAAACACTACCGGTGAGGTTAGTCATATGAGTGGTGAGTGTGGCCATATGAGTGGAAAGGGTGTCCAGAGCAGTGGACACAACTTGAGCAATTCACGGCACACAACTCCAAGGCAACCAAGTGCCACATGCCATCACAGTAACCAGGATGACAATGCCACGACCAATGCACACGGGTCCCCAGACAATATACATCTTACCATGGTCGACCACTCAGCCAACCTTGCCAGCCGCTCGCAGCTACCAACTGGGACCCATAATCTCTCAGAGATCACTTCTCCAAAACACAACCTCATCCGTGGACATAGATTCCAACACACGAATAGGGTACTTATGCGGCGCACTCGCCAACATATTTCCCCAATTCACCATCCAGTCAGCACCATGAACCACACTATCTCAAACAATGGCATGGCAACAACACGTCTCACAGCGCCGGAGACAACGCATACCGAGGAACCAATCTTCCAATGCCCTACGTAACCTCAGCGATCTGCCTGTAGCAACCAATGCTATGATCCTGGACCTGTGGGTTATGGGCCCACCATGCTTCCACTGTGCACTTTGATCTACGCGCACAGTGAACCACCACGACTTGAGATCCACTATCTTGCCAATCCTCTACAACTTCGCATGCTCCGATCCTCAACACATCGGGAGTCACAACACCAGCCGTAAATTCTCACGAACATCAGCCAACCTGTACTCGTCCTTCCGGATCAGTGCCAACACCCTTACACACCAGGGAAATGGGCACGACTTCTCACAGGCAACCACCTTGCCAAAACATAGGACGTGTCTCGCACGGACTTCATGGCTCACGAAGGCCAACTGATCCGGACACATGATGCAAGACGATGAACCTTCACAAAATGGGATCTCCTCCAACCAAGGGAAAAACTCAATACACCTCCAACCAACGGAAGGTCTCCACGCTCGACCTGACCTCGAACCTTGCACACGCTGGGAACAGCACCTTCCAGCACCAAAAAACCATCACTTCCGTCAAGCCAGCACCTCCAAAAACACTCTCCCAATGTCTCGTCGAACCATGATCACAGCATCTCTCGATGCACCACCGCTGCAATTCCTTGAACGCAGCACCGCAGTAACACACCTACCGGCAACCTCTGCCCAACGCAGCACGACCGGGGCCACCATCACTGGGGAAGAAAGCTCTCGATCTCGATCCTCTGGCCCCACGTCGGCACTTCAACAGAACAATAACCACATTCATAGCGCCAACGCAGTGCGCTTAAGCTCTCAAGCGAGAAACGAAGCGGAAAATAAACACAAAACCCCATGCCAGCTGCCGACTGTACTGGACCTTACGGACTTTGATCACGAAAATGTCTCAAATTCCAATGTACTTCCACAACCACTGCTCTGATATCAACTGTAGCGACCCAAGATCCAGATACCGGGAAGGACCCGATACCATTCGAATCCTGGCCCGCCGCCCATGAGCCGAAGGGCTCGGAAGGGCTAAAAGGAGTGTGGAGGTACAAGGAAATAGGAAATAAAGTAGGACAATTCAAAAATTAAAATAAATAAATAAACAACTACAACATAGTTCAGTCCAACAGAAGTACAGTCTAAGGCGGGGAAACATACCCAACAACGAGTGAACACTCGACCCGGCGAGCTACCAACTAAAAACATCCGCACAGCACCCTCGAACCTCGAGGAAGAACCGCCTCACTTAAAAAGTAGGGGTAAGCCTTCTATCACTGTCTCAATAGGGGTCCCGCGGAACCCCAACCGTAAACAACGGCGGTAGCGGAAAGCAACAATGACAGTAGGAACAGCAAACCGGTGGCCGGTAGAAACACGACACTACAGCTACTCCTATTGGAACAGAAACCAACACCCCGATCCCACTGTCGGGGGAATACCAGTCTAACGGAAAGACCTCTGGCTACGCCACCAGAAAACATACCACGACAACCCTGACGTGGGGGCATGTCTCACAAACAAAGGCCCAACCCAAGACCATGCGGTCTGGATAGATGCAATCATGACCTCACCGTCGTGAACCCTACTCTATCTAGGGGAAAACCCTCGGTGATGCTCACAGGTACCGTACACCTCTACCTCGGGAAACCACCCGACAACTACACGCAAAACCACGTCTCGCAGACGAGAAAGTGACACTCAAGTCATTAAAACTCACGTCACGTAACGGGAGCACTGCCCACTAGAAGCAAGGCCGAATGCGCCCACTGAGGACTTAGTCCACAGCCTCAGGTGTCTCCCTGTGATGCGCCAGGTAGAGACTGAGACACCGTACAGTAACCAAGAACTCAAAACAAGGACTAGTTGGGGTTGCACTCATTAGCACGTGTCCACTGCCCCCAACTACGTGTCCACACATAGACCATCTGCTCTAGGTCGGGTCCTCTAGTTGGTTTCTCCCCCAGCTGGACTTAGGCTGCAAAGGTAAGGGGCCCTACGGCAATCAACCTAAAACCATCTCTCTTGGGTGTATCTCTCCACCTACTGCCAGGTGGGCCAGCACACGCGTGCCCAGGTAAGCTACGACTAGTGGGAGGTCACTAAATGTGAACATGGAAAACCACACACACACCCATCGAAAATAATAAGAAGTAACAGGTGGCTCGGAGCCACCCGCCTCTGGACAGCCCACTAGACCTAATAAACCAAACGGTCCTTGAGTCACGAGACTCGGGTCAAGACCGTCGCACGTGACGGCACATCACCGTCAATCTAGCCGAAACCCTAGGTCTAAAATCATGACATGATGACTCACGTGGTAGTTCACAATTGTAGAGACCATTCCCTCATAAAGAGAACTCAGAAAACCTCCTGCCCCAGGCTGGTTAACTGGACCCACATTCCAAGGGCCAAACTCGCGGCCCACTCAGAAAACACTTACCGAAAGACCAATGACGTGCGAGAATAGCCCACCGCAGGCAAGCCGATACACGGTGACTCAATCTAGCGAAAACATAGAAGTCTGAAACGCGCGTGGCCACCCAGACCCCCAAAGTCCATGGGCATGTTTATCAAGGTAACACGGTACCTCCAGACACCCCAGAAACACGGACACAGAACCCACGGGGTGTCAGGGACATCCACGAGATCGAAGGTCGACCACTAGGTCACAACCGGGTTGACCGGGGCCAACACGACAGAATCGAAACAAAACTAGCACGAAAAATAGGATGGCGGTCCTCCTTGGACCGTTGGCAGTCTACCCTAGACCACAAGCCGTAGCCTAGCGGTCTACCCCTCGACCGCTAAGCCCAGCCTAGCGGTCCAACAAGGACCGCTAAGCCCTAGAAACACTCGAACGACTGGGGCATGAAAATAGTCATACCCTGACCGCTAAGCCCTGCCTGCGGGTCTCCTCGAGACTGCTAAGCTTGGTGGCGGTCTATCGCAAGACCGCAAGGCTTGAACCGACATAGAGGACCCCTGGCGGTCTCCACATGACCGCCAGGTTGCCTAGCGGTCCCTGGAAGGACCGCCAGGTCGCCTAGCGGTCCCTGGAAGGACCACTAGGTTGTTTCGAGCGTGAAAACGGCGAATCTCACAAAAAACACCATTCCATGCCTCGTTCACACCCATGTGAAGAGGAAAATAAGGGGAAACTAGTCCCCAACCTCTCAAGCACCGAGAGGACCCATTTAAACCTCAAAAATGCGGTCAAAATGCAAGATGTGACTCACACCCCAAAATCATGCATTTTCCCTAAAATGTGGAAATAACCCCGCTCGGCTCACCACGGCCTACAAAACTCGCGGGAAAGGAAGTACGCGGGTTAGGGAACCATCCCCCTACGTCCACCGAAGATTGCACACATCAAGGACGCCAATCCGCCAAGGAAATGCCATTTAAGCCCTCACCGGCTCGCGAACCCACGAATCACCTTCACCATCGCGATCCTCGTCCAGTGCCCGTCGCTCCATGCCCCACGAGCATCGCCGCCCCATCCTCGTCTGTCTCCGTCAGCTGTCCGGAGAAGAGAGGGGGAGAGGAGAGAGAGTGAGGGAAGAGAGGGGGTGAGGGAGAGAAATGAGAGATGGGGAGAGAGAAAAAGGAGGTTTTATATATATAGAAAATTTAGAAATTCCAAAAAATATAAAAAATAGGGAAAAATCATCTCCCTGATCCTCGGAACACGCTCAACACGCTGGTAATGTCTCGGAGTCGGAGAACGCAACGGTTCACCCTATAAGGGGTTCCGAGGGCCCGACCGACGAAAACACGCGTGAACCGCAAAACGCCATCCGGCACCCACGAAAGCGATTCGAAACCCACGGATCCTGATCCGACAAATATCCAAAAAATCTGGGGCGTTATAGGCGGTCTTGCCAGAACCGCTTCTACACGTAAGCGGTCAGTCTAGGACTGCTAAAAGATGTTTAGCGATCTCGGGGGACTGTTTTCAGCCTTCCGACAGAAAGGGTCAAAAAGTGCAATTATGGCTAATCCTAGGGCAAGTAATGCATAAAAGCTCTAGTAAACAAGAAGACAAGTCATGATAGAAGAAAAGTAATGCATGGAGATGCATGGATGTGCTAGAAATAAATCAATTTATCATATTCTTCTTAAAGGACAAGGTTCATGTTTGCGAAATAAGTTAACTGTGCAGTGTAAATAAAACATGAAATTCGTCACATACAGAGCATGAAATCGCATGAAACTAGAGGACTTTTATTCTTAACTTGTTAATTTAGCCTTTTCATGAGATAACCTACCTTTGATTCGGTCCCTAAATTTTGAATTTCTGACTGGAAGTTGACCCCAGTTTCTGCACATCCTGTGCTAAACCAGCAACTTCTCGTCCCTCTATCTCCTGATCCTCTTGACCTAAATCCATGAAATTGGGAGGGTAGGTAGAAGATATAAAGGGGAACAAAAAGTTCTAAAGACTCAACTTGAACTAACCTCGTTTAGGGCTTCTAATTCCCTGATCTTCACTAGACCGGTGCACTATTTCCTGTGCAGCCTGCAGCGAACCAGAGACTTGCAGATGCTCTAACTCTCCAACGGCTGGGTCTTCTAGCATGAAAATTGGACGTGAGTTAGATAAAACTAAGGATAATATAAAGTTCTAAATAACCAACCTGAGATGAGGTCTCCTTACCGTCGAACTACGCGCTCCAAAATAAGGGTTCGCACAGGTCGAACCTGAACCCTATTTATAAGGTTTGCTTAGAGTTTGAGGATTATATTGAACTTAGAGTCCTAAATTGTGGTAGGATCCATCCCTAAGAGTCCTAGACTAGATTTTCATGCCAGGTAGCTTCAAATCATAGAGATTGGGATAGGAAAAATTAGATTTTTTCACGCTTCTAGCACCTTCATTCACGGAACCTAATAACGATCACCTTGAGACTGCTTTTGTATGAAGGCGGTCTCGCGATAGACCGCGTTTAGGCAGTTATTCTAAAAATTTTAGATATTTGATTTTATCAACTATTTATCCCCTGATAGGTTTATTTATCCCATTTAAATCTGAAAATAGCCCCAATTATGTTTCTATAATTGGGCTTGGGCCTAAAGGTCTTAGAATTGGGTCTTTGGACCTATTTAAGTTGGGCTTAGCCCTTTGGTTAATATAGAGCTTTTAAATTGATTTAATTATCCTATAATTCTCTTCATAGCCCATTATGCCTTTTTAATTACTTAATAATTATATTTAATCTTAAAAAATTCGTGGGCGCTACACCCTCCCCCACTGAAAGGAATTTGGTGCCCAAATTCAATACATGTGATTATTAAGGAGAGTGTACTTACATTCAAATATCTTTGAAAATCTTTTGGGCATAGCTTCTTCCGTTTCCCATGTCGCCTCGTGCGGCTAAGATTTGCTCCATTGGACTTTGACCATGGGAATAGTTTTATTCCAAAATTAACGTACTTTTTATTCAATTATTTTGATTGGCTTTTGCTCATACGTTAAATCCTTTTCAATCTCCAAGTTGTCATAGCTTATAACGTGGAATGGATCGGGGACGTACCTTTTGAGCATTGAGACATAAAATACATCATGGACTCCAGCTAATTGAGGATGCAAGGCAATCCGATATGCGACCTCGCCAATCCTTTTAAGAATTTCAAAGGGGCCGATAAATCTTGGAGTGAGCTTGCCTTTAATGTCGAACTTTCGAATACCTCGACCTGGAGAAACCTTGAGAAACACATGGTCTCCTACTTGGAATTCTAGATCACGCCTTCGATTATCAACATATGATTTCTGTCTATCTTAAGCCATATGAAGTCTTTCTCGAATGAGCTTCACCTTTTCGGTGGTATCTTTAATAATTTATGGGCTTAGAAGTTGCCTTTCTCCAACTTCATTCCAGCATATTGGTGAGCGACAGCTTCTTCCATATAGTGTCTCAAATGGTGCCATTTGAATGCTAGCTTGGTAGCTATTGTTGTAGGCAAATTCTAATAGAGGTAGACGGTCGTGCCAACTCCCATCGAAATCAATAACGCATGCCCTGAGATATCTTCCACTACCTAATTTGTCCTTTCAGTTTGACCATCAGTTTGTGGATGGAAAGCAGTGCTGAAGTTGAGTCGGGTCCCCAATGAGTGTTGTAGACCCTTCCAGAATTGAGATGTGAATCGAGGGTCTCGATCGGAGATAATGGTCACAGGGACATCGTGTAACTTGACAATCTCCTTCATGTATAAGGCTGCTAGAATATCCACAAACCATCGACTTTTTATAGGTAGAAAGTGTGCAGATTTAGTCAATCGATCTATGATTACCCATATACCATCATGTCCACCTCTTATCTTAGGTAAACCCATAATGAAATCTATCCCCATGCTTTCCCACTTCTATTCGGGAATTTCTAAGGGATGTAGTTTACCAGCGGGCCTTTGATGTTCCGCCTTAACTTGCTGACAAGTGAGGCAGTGAGATACAAAGTCCGCTATCTCTCTCTTTATATTGGGCCACCAAAAATTCCTTTTCAAGTCTTGGTACATTTTCGTAGTACCAGGGTGAATAGCATATCTTGATTTATGAGCTTCTTCCATGATCAATTTCTTAGTGTCGGCATGATCGGGTACACAGATTCAATCTTTAAATAATAACCTTCCATCGGTTAAGATAGAGAACTCAGGCCTTTGATCAGTATTAGCCTTGATCTCCATTAAGGTGGGGTCATTTTATTGTAATTTGATAAGATCTTCAATCAGTGTAGGTTGTGACCGGATATTGGCAATAATACCCTTTTCTTCTTCTGCATCCACATCTAGATACTGATGGGGGCATCTCTCGCCCTTCACATTTCTCCACAGCTCGCCAGCATGGCTCCAATGTGTATGTTACATTTTTATGAGTTGAGTCATGTAACTTTCATATTTTCTTTGAGTCATAATTATGTAATTTTCCTTTTATTTGAGTCCAGTAACTAGGTTAGGTAGTCGTTTACCTAAGTCTGAGTGTCATTAGGTTGATTAGTTGGTTAATGGGCCCATTTCAGTGGGCTTGGCCCAGGGGTGCCCCCTTCCCCCCTTAGTTATTTGTCATTAGTCCTAAAGTCAGAGACTTATTGTAAAATGTGGGTTGCCTATAAATAGGACCCCATTTCCCCCATTTGAAGCGAATGAAAATCTACTATTTTGAGTCCAGAAAAATTGAATTTCTTTGGTGAGAAGCCATTAGAGAGGAGTGAGAAGCTCCCCTCCCCTGTCCCCCCCTCTCTCCCTCTAAAGGGGTGGCGCCCCATTTCTCTCTCTAGCTCTCTCTCTCTCTAGACCGCCCCCTCCCCTCTCTCCTCTCCTCCACCTCAGCCCAATCCCCTTTTTGCCACATCACCCTCTACATCACCAAGTGACCCCTCAACTTCCCCACCCCACCATTATTCCACCATTAATCACACCACCCCCTAGGGAAACTTTCCCACTCTCCCAAGCAACCTCTCCTATCCCTAGAGAGAATCCTACTCCCAACACATCCTTTCATCCTCCAAGACACCCATTCACATCCCCAAGGACCCTCCATTGAATAACCATTATTGGGAGTTCAAACTAGGGAGAGAGATCTCCCTCTCCCTCTCCCTCCTAGCCCAAAATTCATAGCTCCCCCTTCCTCCACCTGCTAGACCACCTTCCAGCCCCCATGATGCCCCTCCCACACCTTAGATTGCCCCCTACCAGACCCCCTCACAGCCATGGGTCACCCTCACACACATCCACCTCATTTCCCCTCCCATCTACCCCATTCCCCATCACCTATCTCCACCCTATCTTGTCAGCTCGCAGGCAGCAGACCAAGCACCTGTTTACAGAGCCTGTATCATCATCTCCGCAAAGTTCCTGGTGGCAAACCCTATACCGTTTGAATCATCATCCTGTCAGCTTTACAACGGAGGTCGTCTCGCCATCAACCGACTTCGAGGCTGGCTAGAGGAGCCGATCTCCCCAGACTGCGCATTTCCTCCCAGGTAGATGACCATCAACGACTTGCAGAGGCTTCCACGACTAGAAACCTAAGATTCTTGAGGCGCCACTTGGCTGAGGGCTTCTTCTTCAAGTTCCCTTTCATCTCCAAGAAGCAGAACCATTTTTGGACCCCGGAGTCAAGACATCTGGATTTTCTCCCCAAGGTGCGCCAGGTCAGTTCCCCTGAGCCAGTTCCGACACACCCTTCCATTGTTCATATCTTCGCGGTCAACTCCAACCTTCGACGATGGCCCCGTTTATCTCCGTTCGAAGAAGACTCGACCATGATCACAACAGTTCTAGTCTCGCATCAATCGGACTCTGGGAGTGCTCGTGGCGCCCTCATCTTCCTGCAATAGCACTCTAGGAACAGTCAGAGCCAGAGCAGTTCGAGCCTGTTCCAGACCCTACCCCAGCCACCGCCGACGTCAAGAAATTCCCCAAAATTTCTGACGTCCTCCTGGGCCAACCCAAGAAGTTCCCCTGGGATCAGATCCGGACCCAATATTTTATACTCTAGCATTCAATGTCAATTTGTTTGGACCCATAGCCCCTTTTTGTATGTAGACCAATTCCACTTAAAGTAATGGCCAAGAATTCCAAGGATCAGCATGTAGGAACATTTAGGTAGATTTCATGAAATAGAGTGTTCAAGGACAGAAATTTGAGTAATGATGGCAAACCATTAACATACATGAAAACTCATGACAAATCGAGAATCTGGGTAATTGGCGCCCACTCAAGTCGTCATCAATTACAGAAATAGCGCTTACTATAGTTGTCGCCCAATCTATGAATAGGATAAGCTTGAGGAAATAGCGCCCATCCCGACAGTCACTTATTTGAATAGCGTTCGCTGACCTGGTTACGAATCCTGAAGGGAATGGCGACAATTGCAATGGTCGCTAAATTAATTAGCGCCCAATTACACAGTCGCCCATTCAGACGGACGTAGACTTCTCACAGATTCGCCAAAATAGTGCTCTATGAGGGCCGAGTGTCATGTTCCTTGAGAGTCACATGACGAGACAAAGTTTCTAGGGTTTTGATAGTACAATCAGCTTAGCTACCTTGAGGGAATCCAAGGCAAGCAGAGACTTACGGAGGTCCTAATGACGAAATCACTAGGCCAAAGGAAGGAATATCCCGTGGAGGGTTCAATTATTACTGAGAGTTGAGGGGTAATCGTTAAACATCGTGAAACAGGGACATTATCTCGGATGTGAGATAATAGTGCCAAATAGACCCGCAGTATGGGCCAAAAACCTGATAAAACTGTGAGACAGGAAATTCACGTCCAAATAAGCAGACGTCAATTTAATAATATGCATCTCTTTAAAGAGGCGCCAATTCTAAAATTTGCTATAATTAAAATAAAAGTATCTTAATTGGCGTCCATATATTGAGGCATCATTTCTTTAAGTCGCGTCCCTTTGATTGCACGCTAAATTCTATATTTTCATTAAATAATTAAATAAACAATTAAACAAGATTTCACATCTCCGTGAAGAGGTGCTAATTCTTATAGTGTACTTGATTTTTAAATT
The DNA here is from genome assembly GCA_022559845.1 of Amorphophallus konjac. Taxonomy (NCBI): domain Eukaryota; kingdom Viridiplantae; phylum Streptophyta; class Magnoliopsida; order Alismatales; family Araceae; genus Amorphophallus; species Amorphophallus konjac. The sequence continues at coordinate 317,877,286 of CM040120.1, read as the reverse complement.
TAATCATGATGAACAATAGCCTTTCTCAAATAGAAGAAAATTTTTGGAGCTAAATACATGATAATTAAGAGAAAATTACAATGATCACATATATATATTTATTGTAATTTTTACTAACTTTGATCATAAGATATAAATTTTTCTAAGATTTAAATACGATTTTTTTGAATGTCAAAATGAACGTTAATTTAACAGAAAAGAATGAGCGCCCATATAAACTATCGCCCATTTTTTATATATATATTATATATATACATATTTTTCAAAGAACAAAGAATGGGCTTTTAAGAGAATAAAGATCAAAGGGAATAGATAAATAGGGGCATAAAGTGAATAAGTGGGTTTACGGAGCTTTTGAAAAAACTTCACAAGAATGGACGCCCTATTGGGATGCAAGGCACGGATTCAGAGGGGGCTGAATGAATCCCGAGAATAGGACGGCTCAATTTAAACAATGATCTATTGAAGCACACACTCGAACACCTAGCAAGCACTTGCGGCCTTAGACTATAGTGGGCATGCGAACAACACAAAGCAGCTATGATTGATACAAGCCAACAATACTAATCAGTAGGTTGAACATAATTATTCATGCAATTCCTATTCAGATTTATTTTAGAGAACTCGGTGAACTCAGAAAGCTGTAGGCTATCTGGTTGCAAATGAAATGTGCCTAGCATCCATCTAATGTGAATCAATAGCTCACGCACACCATATAAGAAACAAGCACACAAAGCAAGCCACAACACACCAAATTTTTAGGTGGTTCAGCCAGACACCAGTCTACCTACATCCACCCCTCACTCTAAAACCAGAGTGAGGATTCCACTAGTAGAGGCTAGAAATCAAAGCTGACTTAGTCTGCAACAAACGCAGCCTAACAGCTTGACCTGAGGGAAACAAATCCCTCGACCTGGTCTTGCGTCCCACAAGATCAGCACCCTACCTCTGCAGTCCACAGAACTAGAATCGGAGGCAAACCTCCCTTCCTCCAAACCGGAGGGGAAATCATGAGTGACACCCAACCACTCACAATCGGATACCCAAGTTTCTCTTCCTCTGAAACCCAGAGGGAAACCATGAGTGACACCCCGCCACTCGCAAACCAGAGACATGGTCTCTCTTCTCCTGAATCCTCAGGAGGAACTCGACCTCAAACAAGAAGATCGAAAGAACAAAGTGGAAAAGGAAAACAACAAAGGAAAAATAGAACAAACAAAAAAACGGAAACGAATATAGCTCTCGCAGGAGCAAATTGGTCTGGATCTGATGCAGAAACTAACAGAAAGATTATCTTCAAAGTGCTTCAGCCGCTTCACTTTCACCTCTCTCTTCTCTCTCGAACTCTCTCTCTCTCTCTCAGCACTCTCACTCTAATTCTTCTCACAGTCTCTGGCTCTCGTACTCTTCTGCTCTCTTTTCTATATTTTCCTTCTACTGGCCTGCAGCTCCTTTCTTCTGGCGGCCCTCTTCTCAGAGGAGAAAGCACCCAATATTTATACCCAAAATAGGGGCTCCGTAGAAACTCTTTGGATAGGGTGACTTCATTCCTTTTCTGTCCTACTGCACCACATGGCGGGGACGAGAATATTCTTCTACCATAGAGCCTTGGATCATGTGCCCAATCATAAGCTCCCTGAGACCACGTGCCAGCTTTCAACCATTCTGGGAACATGTGCCAGCTTCAGTTCGAGCTCACGTGCTATTCTGCTAACATCAGACTCTCTGAGACATTTCATCAAACATTTGGTCAGCATGACTAATATATGCATATGCTTCAACCTTGAAGAACAAATGGGTGGAAGTGCTCAGACTTCAATTGTACATATATATATGTGCTCAGACCTCAAAGCTCAGAGTTCAAATGTATATATATGCTCAGACCTCAAACCTCAAATTATATATGCTCAGACCTCAAAGCTCAGACTGCAAATGTATATGTATGCTCAGACCTCAAACCTCAGATTATATATGCTCAGACCTCAAAGCTCAGACTGCAAATGTATATATATGCTTAGACCTCAAAGTGTATAGTGAGCAAATGTGCACAGATTGTGTTATGCAAAAATACAATGTGCACAGACTTGGTTATGAAACAATGCAATATGCACAGACCTCTCTTATGTAGAAACCAAAACATGCATACGCTTACTTACTTGATGATTGCAAGCATGCATAGACCTCATAACATATGACCTCATGTGCACAGACCTGGTAAACAGAGGTGCACAGACTTGCATGATGCAATGAACACATATGCTCAGACCAATATTATGAAGTTGCACAGACCTTGATGAATTGGAACCAAACGTGCATAGACTTGTAGTGTTGAAACCAAAACGTGCACTGACCTTATATTCAGCCACACAAGATGTGCATCGACCTTAGGTTGCTACTAATGTGAACATGCACCGACCTGATGCATTTCTGGAAAACATGCATCGACCTTGGTGTGCTAGAAGCAAAGTGTGCTTCGACCACAATATGCCCAACGCAGAATGTGCATCGACCTTAATGAGCATGCAGCAAACTGTGCACAGACTTTGTATGTCATATAACAACATGTGTACTGACCTTATATACCATAAGGCAAAATGTGCATCGACCTTTATTCACCTCAGGTACTCATGTGCACCGACTTATATGCATAAAACAAAATGTGCACCGACCTTTATAACAGTTAGCATAGAAACATGCACCGACCTTATGCATTGCAGTAAAAACATGCACATACCTTGGTTATCACTAGGTGGAAATGTGCACTGACCTGAATGAACTAAAACTTAATTGTGCATCGACCTGAGCCTAGCATCGACCCTAACATGCATCGACCTTCTTCATGCAGATAGGGATGTGCATCGACCTGAGCCTAGCATCGACTCTAATATGCATCGACCTTCATGCACTTCAAACAAAATGTGCATCGACCTTTATGTACTCCAGAATGAACATGCATCGACCTTCTACATTCACAAAGCAAAATGTGCAACAGTGAAGCATCGACCTTCATGCAATGAACAGTGATGTGCACTGACCTTGTATATATGCGTGAACAGTAATGTGCACATACCTAGACATGCTTAGACCAGAATGTGCATGGACCTTAGTTAGGCAAGACAGAACATGTGTCGACCTTAGTTATGCATTCTTCATGAAAAGTGAAATGTGCATCGACCTATTTGACTAGGACTCAATGCATGTGCACTGACTTGCAATGCATGCAACCTGTTTGATTAAATGACTGTGCATGCAATCTGATGAGGTTCTATGCAGCATGAAAAATGCATCCATCTGAAAATGTACATATCATGCAAATGATTATGATGACATCATTAATGCACAAAAATCAATGCATAATAATCAATCCTCATTAATGCACAGTGCAATGACCAGATGTATAATCAAATGTATATTTCATCATCATTCAATCTCTCATGCAAACACATGATGACTTATAGTGTTTGCTATCATCAAAATCACAGGGACACAACAATCTCCCCCTTTTTGATGATGACAACACTATGAGTCATAAGGATAAAGCAAGATGCTGACTCATGCCAAACTATTATCCCCCTTTGACTTCGTCAAAAAAGAAGATAGTTTGAGAAGATAAATACAAGCATGCATGATATGATTGAATCATTAACTAAAATGCAGACAGCAGACAAATCTCCCCCTGAGAGCTATAAGGGGTGCTGGGAAGGCACTCTCCCCCGTGGAAAGAAATGATTAGAATATATCAGCAAAAGCACAGGGGCAGTTAGACAATCAAACAAGCCAAGACATATGGCAGTGAGGAGTGCAGTCAAGAAATATGACAGTCAAGACAAGCTCAGAGTTCCAGTTGTAAAGGAATGAGAGCAAGCAAGCATGGGCTTTCCAGCAGAGTAAAGTTAGGCACAATAGACCAGATTGAAGACCCAAAGGATCAAGATATTCAAGAACATTTTCAATGAGATAGCTATGCCATAAATCCAAATTTTGAAGATATTTTAGATTCTTCTACTATAAAGACTTACGAAATGATCTTTATTTGACAGAATGGTTTAAATATAATGTATTCAAGGTTTGTTCATGAAAGTTTCTGTATTCATATCTGAAAACAATTTTTAATAAAAGTGAACCAAGCCTTCATGTTAACATCTAGTTTAACCTCCCTCCATTTTAATCATTCAATTTTAATAACTCCTTTAGGGGTTACATAAAGTAGTAGTGAGGTTAAACATCCATGAATGCATCTGATTTTAACTATGAATTCAGTAAATTTTTATTGCAATTATTTTTCAGGGTTTTCCTTTTATGTAGCAGCAATTTTTTAATAGCAAAATTTTTTAGGAGCAATTGAGTTTAGTGCACACTTTACAACTAGAGGATACACGTTGTTTAGACGCCAGTATCCCTAAGCACTTGGTATGACTAACTGTCATGCTTTATTAGAACAGAGACAACAGCAATATGGCTTTGGACGTAAGGCCCAACACGTCTTAAGTGAAGTGACCCAGTTACTTACCACACATCATGTCATTGCTCTGCCAAATATCACAGAAATTTCAATCACTTTTACAGTAGAGGTAACTATGGCACTTCATGACATGGGTTTACTCCATTTATTTGATAGAGGACCCAGTTTCTCAGTGACCAAAGTCATTGCTCTGACCATGTTTTACTTTCAGACAATTCTCAGAGCTATCAAATGTTTAAGAACAATACTCACACCATGTACTTCAACCAAAGTAAGCCATGATTTTAAAACTTTCAGAATTTAGAAGGTTTTACATGATATATCATGAATCAACTGGTTAAAGTTTATTAAAAGGATTGATCCAGATATTTTGAAGATGTTCATTTCCAAACTCAAGAAATACATGAAACTTAAACTAGCTGAAAATTTTCAGATATTCATAATCCCGTATAGTAGAAGATTCCTCTTAATTTTGCATTCAGATTTATGAACATGGTATACACATTGAAATCTTCTCAAATGATAGGTCAAAGAAGTTTGAGAGTATCCAATTCAACTAGCAGTAGAGAGCACTTAACATGAATGAGAGTGATATATGTAGCAGCTAGAATATGCATCAAATGTGAGAACACTTGAAATTTATGCATGTAGCAAAGATGGGCAGGCTTCATGGAGGATATGAACAAAAATTTTCAAGATACTCTAAAATTTTCAAGATACTCTAAAATTTTCAAGTGCAATTCCCTTTCAGCAAATGCAGAAGCAACAAACAATAGATTCTAGAATCATGAAAGGGATGAACTCAAATGATTTCAGAGCAACAAGGTAGAATCAAAATCATAAGCACACCAATGAAGGTGTCGACACTTGGTATCAACATCTACTCATAGTGTCCATTTGACAGAACATTTTCAAAATAATGTCGACTCATGGTGTCGACACTTCTAATCAGGACTATTAAGAAGTGCAGCAAAGGATGTGTCAGAGAGAGTTAGAGATACCCAGAAGACCATCAGACAGATTGATTCAAGAACAACCAGCTCCTCCCAGTAAATGCATAAACAGAACACAATTAAATTCAGATTCGTGAAAGGGATGAGCTCAAGATGAAGATGGGAGCATCGGTTGACCGAGGTTAGCACTTTGGTCGACTGAACTAGGTGGAGAGTTAATTAAAAAAAAATTCAACCATCCATTTTCAGAAGCCTACATATGCTCCCCCTGAGTGTATGCATGATACCAATTTTTGGACTTTTCAATATGGATGTTATGTAGTCAAGTATATGTGTGCAAATGCATTAACCAATCATGTGTGACATGAAGACCATGTAGGGGACAAGGAAGTTCAATGAATTATGTCTTAGACTGCTGTTGACACCTGGAAAATGAACAAGGGTGAAAACATAATTAAAAAGAGGGCCGGACCAACAATGAAAGACCAATGATGAAGCTCATCAGCTGTCTGCGCGGCTGAAGCCCTTGTCGGCAAAGCTGATGCCCGGTGCCAATGTCACTCAGACGGCAGCACTGATAAAGCAGCAGTCACTCGACTGATGAGACCTTCCAACCCTTTAATGAGAGCTGTACTACCGTTTCGCCCAAGATTCCACAGATGATATGTCAGGGTAAGTCAGATGTCGGCTTACTGACAGATGTAATATGAGATGAAGATGAAGCCGGTACCGGCAGATGAAGATGGCAAAGGCTTTGCAAAGTCAGAACAGAAGAAGAATGGTCTCCACAGGTTATACACCCGGCGGAAGTCTTTCCGGATTAAAACTGATGCCCGAGCTCGTCACCATTCAAGTGACGATATCGATAAGATAATACCCGGTCTTGTCACCGTTCAGATGGCAATTCTGATGAAACCCTTGTCTACGGACTGATGAAGCCCTTATCTACGGACTGATAAAACCCTTGTCTACGGACTAATGAAACCCCTATCTACGGACTGATGAAATCCCGGTCTACGGACTGATGAAAACCGTAATGATGATCTCGATACAAGATATGTCATCAATGAAAGGCCCTTTCGGGTGATGATGTCCTTGAAAGACCCAAATGGGTCTGTGAAAGTGGCTAAAAAAGGCTTTAATTGGGCCTGCAAAGAGGGCGCCGAGAGCCATTTGCCGAAGCCCAACAGAGGGTGCCGAGAGCTTGGTCAAATGCGTGCCGGGAAGCTCCATTTGGGGGTGCCGTGATGCTGCTGCCGAGAGAGGGAGAAAAGTGGCTATAAAAGCCCCCCTCCCTTCGAACAGAAATGGAGAGAGACAAAAAAAAGAGAGGACAGACGGGGAGAAATAGATAGAACCGATCAAAAAAAGAAGAGAGAAAAGACAGCAAGAAAGAAAGAAACCCATCCAGAAAAGGAGATCGGAAAGGAGAGAGAGAGGGCCTCCGCTGAAAGAAAGAGAAGAAGAAGAAGAAAAACCCCAGGTGGGCTACTTGGGGGAGGGAGAGGAGTCAATGCTCCACCCTCCCCCCCCTATGTTTTCTTTTCTTATGAGTTCTTTTCTTCTTCATGTAATTTCATGAGTTTATCTCGATGCATCGGCTGTAGCCGGGATGTCCTGGCTTCTGTTTCATCCCCTTTCCCTCACTCCCTCTCGGTGATTGGTGAGTCTTGGAATGATGTACTGCTCCTGCTTTCTTACTATGTATTTCTCCCGAGGAATGTCGTCGGATGAATAAACATGATGGGCTACAGTTTATGCCTGCTTTTGATTCCTCTGAAGCTCTATCACCATTCTTCATGTCTCTTGTCTTCTCTCAGACTAGTAGCATGTTGATCCCCCTCCCCCAGTAAACTAATAAGTCGTCGATCCGTCTGTTTTCTTTTGTTTTAAGGCACCATCCATGCTTATCCCAGAGCTCGGGACAGACTATCCCTTGGCGTCCAGGATAAAGCCGTGCTATGCGATGATCGAAGATCGTGAGATTCCAGAGTTATAAATGCTTTCGCTCCATCTACAGGCATTGTTGAAATCACCTATGGGGCCAGGGGCGGCCATCTCTTGGCTCCCAGGTGACCAAAGACGCCAACAAATGATCCCCCGAGGGTCCGTGATATATGACGATCCAGAGCCCCATTCTGCAATGATCCCTTCGATTCCCACCTTTGAATCCAGCCCATCTTTGGCAAATCAAACCCATGTATGTGTAATCTCTAGCCTACCCTCCAGATCCAGCCTCAATCCGAGCCAGAAATCTCAGAAAATCCCAAAACAGAGCATCGTCTTAGCTCTGCAAACCCTGAAACCCTGTAGCATTTCCATCCTCTCGGCGTACAAAATTCCCCGCCGAGAACTACGCTGCCGAGAGACCCCTCTCATCAGCAAGCCGACAAAATTTCCTCCAGGCCATTTCCACGTGAACTCCCTTGCCTTTGGCCTCTCAGCGCCGGCTTCCCGGCGCGATGAGGAGCGCGCCGAGAAGCTCTGTGCCGAGAGCCTCCCCCCCTTTCATCAAGCCGCGCCGAGAGCCTCCCTTTGTTGGTCAAGCCGCGCCGAGAGCCTCTCTCTGTTGGCCAAGCTCCCGCCGAGACCCTCTTCAAACCACTAAAACCATGCCGATGCCCTTGCTTTGGCCAATGAAACCCAGTCTGAGGCCCTCCTCTGCATGGTCATCCTTCGACCCTTTTGGTTCCCTATACATCTGTCTAGGGGATGCTCAGAGATCATCATATGTGCCCTGAGGTGGTATAATAATGGGGAAGACCTCCCCTACATTCCTATGTCCCGAATTTGATTCACATGCAACCCCGCGGGTTCGGTGGACCTTGTCTTTACAAGGGTTCCGTCGGTCTCCGAGAAGGGGAATAGTGACCGATGTCGGAGACATAGATAGTCTCTTCGAGCCTTAGTGCTCACTCATTTTCCGGCTTTCATCCCGGCACTCCGTGGATGTCAGCCTATACCACTCTCCGGCAAATGCTCGGTCCAGGGGAGGTGCTGCCAAAATTCTCTCAGGAAGATGAAAGTAGACATCAGGTTGTCCCCCGGGCTCCGCATGATAATGGTGACAGGGTTTCCCTCGACCCTAGTCTTCCTAAATCCCTCTTCTATCCTGATGCTTCTGTGAAGCCCAAATCTAATCCAGCTCAGATTTGATGCACTGATCCACTTTGACCCCAAAAGAACCCATCCACCATGGCCTGGATAGTCCAGAAACCCAAAAGCAGGTCCCGTAAACCCTTAGAGACCATCTCTGCATCATCTTAGCTCCCGGTGCCACGAATAGTAAAAGGCATGAGCAGCTCTCGGCGCATGATTTCTTGCGCCGAGAACCCTATCCCTTGGCGCGCCGGGAAGCCCCCCTTTGCCCATTTTGCCAAGCCGAGAACCCTATCTCTTGGCGCGTCGGGAAGCCTCCTTCTTGCGCCGAGAGCCTTGGCCATTTTGCCTTCGTGATGGGAACCTATGTATACTCGAACTGCATCGATAAGCAACCCCTTTGGCTCGGGAGGGCTCTGCCATTGCATGAGTCCTGCCGGCTTCTATAGGGAATATCAAACACTGCCCTATGGCATGTATATACACATATGAGTAGGGAGGTCTGGCCTCTCTCTTTCTCTTGGCTTTCATCCCGGCACTCCGTGGATGATAGTCTATTTCCCCCTGGGCATAATCCAGATAAAGGGGAGATGCTGTCGAAATACTAATCGATGTTTTAAACCTCATCACGGTCGAGGCTCAGGCTACCTGTGACTGAGATCCTCCTTCCCCCCTAAGCCCGGGCTTTGAACCGCTGACTTAACGATATCATCTGTTTCCACGGTTGGTGTTATTATCTTGCCCGCCTTTCTGGCTTCGGTATGAAGTTCCATTTCCGCATATGAATATATGTTTGCCTCTCGAGGTCTCCTACTTTTAACGTTTAATCAAGGGTTGTCCTTCTTAGGAAGGGCGTAATTAACGTCATAGCCTTCATGGTATGGCGGACTTCTAGTCCAGACACGATCACTCACAATCGACTGACCAAGTCAGATCGAGCGCACAATAAAATTGTCACTTCGGTGACTGGCACGCCAATAAATAAATAAATCAATAAATAAATAAAATAAACTAAATAAAATAAATGTGTCAAACAAGTCTGGCACGCCCGGTGGGACTTAGTCTCCCTTCATCTTTACGCTAAAGTAGGAGGCCCGGCGGGCCCCCCTGAAACTTCTGATTCTGTGTACTTTCCTTATTTTCAGGGATCTACAATGACAGCTGGAATCATGTCCGTTTGCTTCGACCAGCAGCCGATTGACATGCATGTGCGCGAAGGCTACCTGGCGGTACCCCTCGCGTTCGGATCACTACCGCCTGCCGTTGGGCTGCCTAACTGCTTGGGCGTCGTCTTCACTGACCTTCTACAGGTCGATGACAATGAGCAAGGCACTGCTGTAAGTGCCCCGGTGAAGATCACCGACCAGAAGAACATCTTACCGGAGAACACGGCCCCCACGGCCGTCGCCTGCTATGTCCATCACGTCCAAAAAAGGGACGTAGTCCCCGCTGCTGCTCAGAAGGGGAGAAGAACCAACCGGAGGAGCCGGTATGTTGCTGTTGACCGCTACCTTTCCAACTCCGGAAAGACAATGATGATCGGTGGTGTCCGGGCAAACATGAACGGTTGCCCAAGGGCGGTCAAGCCGGACGTGATCGTCCCGATGGTGCCCACTGCCAACAGATTCCAAACTCTGACCGCCAGGCAGGCCAATTGGGAGGCTAATGAAAAGAAGCCGCTGGCGCCCAAGCCAACAAAATACAAACAGGTCTGGCGGCCGAAGAAGATCCAAAGCTGGGCCCTAGCTCAGGACAGGGAGAACCTCACTGATGTCACTATTGCCCGCCTCAGAGCAGGGGGCAGAAGGGAAGTGAAGAAAGATGAAAGAAATGCTACTACTGTCTACCCCAGGACCCGAGGGAGGAGAGATGAGGTTGAGGGTCAGGAAAGAAATATGACTGCTGTTCGCCCCATGATGAGGGGCAGAAGATACCAGACAGGGGAAAACTTCACTACTACCCATCCCATGGCCAAGGGCAAGAGATGGGAAGAGAAGATCTACAATGCTGCTGCCGACCGTTGCCAAGTTGGCAATATGAGAAGAAGTGAACCAGTCACTGTGGTTACTGCAAGAAAATCAAGAGCTTGTGCCAGACAGGCTGATATCTGTAGATACTCCAAAGCCGAGCATTTGAATGCTCAGGTGGCAAGACTGGCTTATCAGCAAAAGAGCCAGGACAGATTGATACTCCAACCTGAGCCACAGAGGCACAATTCTGAAGAGATGAAGCAGATAGTCCAAGACTACTTCCACTACCTGGGGAGCTCTGCCCTCGGTCAACAAAGACTATCCCGTGCCTTGGGCACCAGAGGTGAAGAAAAAGAAGAAACACTTCAAGAAACGATGATCGGAGCCTCTTCCTCCGATTCAAATCACTATGAAGAAGGTCTCAGGGCCGGATATGACAAAGAAGACCTGTACCAGGAAGAAGCCAAAGAAAGAATATCGGTCTTTGACCGGCTCAAATATCCTGACCAGGTGAAAAGAAAGGTCTACAGGCGGAAGGGAAAAATGCAAATCTTCGCCTGCAACATGGCTGGACTTGCCAGGGGGCAAGATATACTACCAACTCAGCCAGATGAACTGCTCAGGTTGGCTACTAGACCTGGTCCTGTCACAAGAAGAGGCCAGGCCGCAAAAGATAAGATGAAGAAATATGATGAAGCCCGCAAGATCACCACCATGACAGTCAATGTGGTGACGGCACAGGATGAAGACAATCCCTTTGTTGATGATGCTGAAGGGACTTCTGAAGATATGCAAATCCCATCAACCTTGGATCCCATGATCCAGATGATGTTCAGGAGATATCAGCAGGAGATCAGCGCTCTCCGAAGACAACTCAATGAGAGACATGAAGCTACATCAGTCTCAAAGCAAGCTGAACCTGCGGGGCAAACATCCAGCTCAGCAGAGACGGCTATCCCAGCTAACCCTCTCCTAGCTGATAAGGGCAAGACACCGAGCCAACCTGTTCCACAGCAAACAGTAGCTCAGCCCTCTGTGTCTCAGACACAGCCTACCGCGCCCATCTTGCGCGCCACTGTGATGACTACTCCTCACAGCCAGCAACAAGCTCACTTCTTCCCAGAAGAGATAGATCCAGCTGTAGCCCACAAGCAGATGATTGAAAGAATTGTGGAAATGAAGCTGTCAGAAAAGACTGGTGGTGATGCGGGTACTTATGATGTATACAAGGTACCGTATCCTCCCCAGTATGCTGCCAAGAAACTACCCCCAGGCGTCAGTAAGCCGCCGAAGTTTGAGAAATTTAATGGCCAAGGCTCCCCTAGGGAGCATATAGCCTACTACGCTACAATCATGGGCGACCTAGCAGTCGATGAAGCTTATCTGCTCAAGTTCTTTGGCTCATCCCTCACTGGGTTGGCCTTTGAATGGTACTCAAGCCTGCCAGCTGGGTCAGTGGTTGATTGGCCTGATATGTAGAGAAAATTCCGCGACATATTTCATGTCACGGAAAGGGAAATCATGATAGCAGAGCTATATGCAACCAGGCAGAAACAAGATGAGACCGCACTGGACTACATCAAAAGATGGAGGAACTTAGCCATGAGATGCCGAAGACCTCCTCATCAAGAAGATGCGGTGCAGATATGCAAGCAGAGCCTCAGGAGGGAGGTGCTAGAAAAGATGATCGGTGCAGATATCAGAACATTTGACCGACTGAACAATATAGTGGTGGAAGTTGAGACGTTCTTGTCCAAGCGTCCGACCGCCAATGTTCTCACTATGCCGAAGGGAAAATCCAATGAACGACGGCCATCACACTCTGAGACCAACACCGTCGATTTCAGAACCTTCGAGCAACAGAAGGGGAAGAAAGGGGCAGATGAAGCTCCCCCGTTGGCAGATACAGCAGAAAGAAAAGATAAAGTCTCTCTGAGAGACAAGATGAGAAAAGCATATTCCTTCCCAAAAGATAAGACGGCCGCACTGTTCAACTGGGCATACAAGTTCAATAAGGTAACATTGCCTGAACCCAAAAGACCAGCAGATGCAGCAAAGAAAGATGATCCGTTGTTCTGTCCATTTCACCGTGCGCTGGGGCACGCGATTGAAGATTGTTATGTCTCCAAAGATATCATGGAAGGAATGGTCAAGAAAGGTGAGCTGCAGCTGGGAGATTACCAGGTAAAGCCGCCCCATCCACATGAGCCTCCACCCTGGAGAGTGGCTGCCAATATGATCTCAGTCTACCAACAGTTGCCCAAGGAAGCCGTTGAAGAATGCACCAAGCATACCTATGAAGCTTGCTTCCTCACCCCACAGAAGGATCAGGAAGGATGGCAGATGATACCCATAAAAAGCAGAAAGAAGACTCCTGCAGCCAGTACCAGCGGAGCAGTTATCCGGGGTGTTACCCCAAGGCCCGAGCCGCCTCCAATAAAGCCAATATGGCATACAGCTGAGACCGGACCAGTCATCCGGATCCCTACTCACAACCGGAGGAGACAAACTCCCCTCCCTAAGCATAAAGAGGTAAGCCCTGCAGCCAGGCGTCTGCAGCAATATATTAATGAGCTTGATGAGTACGAACAGAAGAAGCCCAAGCATCTGCTGATGAAAGACTGTATACTCTGGGAATAGCTCGAAGAATTGAAAATTAAAGACCAGCCAGAGGCAGAACAAGAAAAAGCTGAAAATGAGCCCTTCTGGGGGCAGGAGCCAGCAAAGCCAAATTCCCAAAAGAAGAAGAAACGGCCCAAATCCAAGAAAGGAAAGAAGGCCACGACAGTACAATGTAACACTCTATCAGTACTCTTTTCCTTGCCCGGGGAGGATGATGAGCCGGAAGCATCCAACGCTCCGCTAGAAGCTAACCATGTCGAAGCCTCTACCTCGGCCCATGCAACACGTTCTGGGAGAAGATGGGGGCGCCCACCACCAGCCAACCATAATATCATGTTCAGAGGGGAGCAACCCTATCAAATCCCGGAACCAAAGATACGAGGTGTCCAGGTTCCTCCCCCTGCCAGTCTGTACCAGGACAAAAAGAAGGCAGATGAAGCCCCTTCATTCCTGGAGTTCCTGTCCAGCTTAGAAAATGAGCAACCGGCTCATACTGCTCCAGATAAAAGCAATAAATGCCAGCAGACAGCGGCTGGAAAGCAGAAACAGCATGAAGAAAATGAAGAAGGTAACCCTCTAGCAAAACCAGGGGCAGTCGCTACAGAAGAAGCCTTCCGGGAGACCGATGAAGAAGATAAAATTGAAAATGGGCAGCAAAGGCCACAAGCACCACATGAACCTCCAAGACCCCGATGGGCAGAGGAGATGAGACTGTCTAATGTCCGGGTGGGCAGTCGAGTCATGAAAATGCTGAAGAAACTCCCTACCAGATTCTCCATCTGGGAAATTCTCTCTCTGAGTGAAGAAGCTCGCCAAGAAATTGTGGATGCCCTGCAGTCCCCGACACAATGTGAAGCACTCTTGGCAGAAGTGAATGCTGGGCCATCAGTCACATTCACGGAGGATGATATGCTAATCCCAAATTCCGGCCATAATAGACCGCTGTATATGAGGGGTTCCCTGAACTGTCAGCCGATAAGCAGAATACTGATAGATCCAGGGGCTGCTGTGAATATTCTCCCATACCGCATCTATCAGAAATATTACTTTGATCTGCAGCTCACCAAGGTCAGAGACATGAAGATTGCAGGATTCAACCAAAAATGTGAAACACCTCTCGGGGTAGCTGATTTCAATCTCACACTGGGCGACCTCACTACAGTGGTACGATTCTATGTAATCGACTCCAACACCACATATAAGGCCCTGCTGGGAAGACCGTGGCTGCACGAATATCAGATAGTGCCATCCACGCTACACCAATGCATAAAATACTGCCATGAAGGAAAAGAAGAAAGGGTGTTTGCAGACCTACATCCCTTCGAAGTGTTCGAGTGCCATATGCTCTATGCATCCTACTACACCGAAGTGTCACAAAAGGATAAAGGAAAAGAAGCTGTGGTCAGCCAGGAAAAGCCGGCGACAAAAGCAAGAAATTGGTCTCCGCCACCGCCGAAGGGCTACATCAAAAAGCATGGGGTATCTCACATCTCTTATGCTGGTGATTTTGCTCGGATCACTCCTCCTGGCATACACCCAGATGATACTGAAGAAAAGATGAAAGAAAAATACACACAGGTGGAAGTTCCTCAGGGTCTAGTCAAGCCCATAGCCAGCATAGAATACCAGACGGTGCTACCACTGAAGACTATGAAAATCCCTCGCTTCTGCGAGCCTCCTATCATATTCTACACCGGGGGGGCAGTCGAAGAAGATGATCAAGATTGTATGGTCCCTGAAGAAGCCGCAAACCGGATGGTGCCAATTACAGGCCTAGAGTACACTACCCAATGGGTTTCGCAAATGTTCTCCAAGATGCAAATGCCTTCAATACAATCTGCAGCCCAGAAGAAAGCATTCAAGGAGCTATGGGATCCACCTCGAGATAATAAAGAACTGAGGAAGATCACACAGCACCCGGGACTGGGCTATACCCTGCAAGAATACTATGAAGCTGAGGTAGATGTCATCTCTGCCTTCTACCAGCATGAAGATTCCCCTGGGAAGGACTATGACCAATACCCTTCGGAAGATGAAGAAATCATTTATCAGTCCGTAGTGGACAATGAAATCCCAGACAATCTGCCAAGGGTGGGGATACCTGACGAGACAAAGAGAGATTGGTACTGGGAAGACCTATCTTGCAAGGAGGATCTGTTCCAGGATGAAGCGAAATTTGACACGGGAACCCCGGATGAGGATCAAGTAGCCAGAGAGCTGCAAGAGTGCCTGGAGTTTGGGCGCATTCTAGAAGAATTCCGAGCTCTACATAATGATGACCTCTCAGGGGAGTTCACATCAGAAGAGCCTCTAAGCACGGAAGATTCCACTTCGAAGTTTTCCGCTGAGCCAGTCACGTCCTCGGAGCAGACTGAACAGAATCCGGCCGTATTGGCCTTACACGATGCACCAGCATCTGCTGATGACCAATCTGATGAAACAGAAAATCATGAGAGCGAAGAAGATTATATCCCGGGAGGCTTTATTGATTTGCAAGAAGCCCCACCCGAAGTTGAAGACGGAGGCCAAGCCACCGTCGATGAGCTGATAGAAGTGAATCTGGGGTCAGCAGATGAGCCAAGGCCTACATTCCTCAGTGCACTGCTGGAGCCAGCTGTCAAAGAACAGTATATTCAGTTTCTAAAAGAATTCCGAGACTGCTTCGCATGGACATATGATGAAATGCCAGGACTGAGTTCTGATGTGGCACAGCACCGATTGGCGATAAACCCAGAGGCAAGCCCTGTGAAGCAGCCTTCCAGGAGAATGCGCCCCGAACTGATAAATCAGATCAACAAAGAAGTCGACAAGCTGATCGATGTGGGCTTTGTTGAAGAGAACCAGTATACTACGTGGCTGGCCAATATAGTGCCCGTGAAGAAGAAAAATGGGCAGATCAGAATATGTGTGGATTTCAGGGACCTGAATAAGGCTTGCCTGAAAGATGATTTCCCAGTGCCAATCACTGAAGTAATGATCGATGCAACCACTGGCCATGAAGCCCTGTCATTCATGGATGGGTCATCCGGATACAACCAGATCTGGATTGCTGAAGAAGACAGAGTGCACACTGCATTCCGCACCCCGAAGGGGATATTTCACTACAAAAGGATGCCGTTCGGCCTCAAGAATGCCGGCGCTACTTATCAAAGAGCTATGACAAAGATCTTTGATGATTTACTCTTCAAGAAAGTGGAGTGCTACATCGATGACCTGGTGGTGAAAACCAGCAGAAGAGAAGATCATCTGCAAGACCTGAGGATAGTGTTCCAGAGGCTGCGCAGATATGAACTCAAGATGAATCCTATGAAATGTGCCTTCGGCGTATCCAGTGGAAAATTCCTTGGGTTCATTGTCCGTCATAGGGGCATTGAGATCGACCCATCCAAGATTAAAGCTATCCAAGAGCTCCCTCCACCAAGGAATCTCCACGAGCTGAGATCTCTACAAGGGCGTTTGGCCTACATCCGACGATTCATATCAAATCTATCGGGGAGATGCCACCCTTTTCACAAGCTCATGGTGAAAGATGTACCGTTCCTCTGGGACGATGGCTGTCAGGAAGCCTTTGAGAAGCTGAAAGAATATCTCAAGACCCCTCCAGTGCTGGGGGCACCTATTAAGGGCAAGCCCCTGATACTATACATTGCAGCCACACACTGTTCCCTGGGGGCAATGCTAGCACAGATAAATGAAGAAGGCAAAGAGCAGGCTCTATACTACCTGAGTCGGAGGCTGATTAGAACTGAAGAAGGCTACACCTATATAGAAAAGACATGCTTGGCACTAGTCTTTGCCGTTAAAAAGCTCCGGCACTATATGCTGTCACACGAAATCAGATTGATATCTGCAGCAGATCCGCTCAAATACATATTGACTCAGCCAGTACTGAAAGGCCGGTTGGGTAAATGGGCAGTAATTCTGATGGAATTCGATATCACATATATACCCCAGAGGGCAATAAAAGGACAGGCCGTGGCCGATTTCTTCGCAGAGCATCCTGTGCCAGAGAATGATATGTTGGGGACTGAGTTACCCGATGATGAAACACTAGAAGCCTGCCAGGCTCAGTCAACTATGTGGCAGCTATTCTTTGATGGAGCATCTAGAACAGAGACGGACTCCGATGGAAAGACCAGAATACGGGCCGGAGCCGGTATTGTGCTAAGATCGCCAGAGGGAGAGGTTGTGCATACTTCCTGTTCTATAAACAAGCCCTGCACTAATAATGAAGCCGAGTATGAAGCTCTGATAATCGGGTTGCACATCAGCCTCAACATGGGCATCCAGATGCTTCAGGTATTCAGGGATTCAATGTTGATAATAAAGCAAATCCAAAGGGAGTTCGAAGTGCGAAAGCCGGAGTTGAACCCCTACCACCAAAAAGCTGTGCGCCTCATGGCGAAATTCTATCATATTGAGCTCAAGCATGTGGGCCGTGCACATAATGCCCAGGCTGATGCATTGGCAAAGCTAGCCAGCTCAATAGCAGTCCCACCAGATGAGACACTGAACATTGTTGTTATAAACCGGCGGCAAGTCCCCAGCATGCTAGAAGGCTGCCCCGAAGAAAATGAAGTCGCCATGATCAGTACAGAACAGGCATCTGATTGGAGACAACACCTGCTACAATGGTTTTCACACCAACAGCTGTCGCAGAAAAGAGAAGAAAAGATGAAACTTCTAAGGATCAAAGATTCTTATGAATTCAGAAATGGAACTCTGTTCCGAATAATGGCAGATGCACGCAAGAAGATTTTGCTCCGTTGTCTGTCTACTGAGGAAGCTTGGCAAGCAATGAAAGAAATACATGCTGGGACGGCAGGTGCTCATCAAGCTGGCCCTAAGATGAAGATAGAAATCAAGAAGCTGGGCTATTATTGGCCCACTATGTTTGAAGACTGTTGCAAGTTTGTAAAGTCATGCCAGAAATGTCAGGAGCATGCTGTTGTGCCTAGAAGGCCACCTGCCATTCTGCACCCTACAGTCCCTAGCTGGCCATTTGCACAATGGGGAACTGATGTAGTCGGCCCACTACCGACCTCATCGGCCAGACATAAGTACATACTGGTAATAACAGATTACTTCTCCCGATGGGCGGAAGCTATAGCATTACGAGAAGTGACTGGTGAGCTGGTTGCCAGATTCATCAAGCAAAACATTATCTTCCAGTTTGGGATCCCCAGCCGGATAATATCTGATAATGGAAGTCATTTCAGAAATCAAAAGATCTATCGGCTTGCCGAGAAGTATAAGATCGAATGGAGGACTTCCACTCCTTACAATCCACAGGCAAATGGATTGGCAGAAGCCTTCAACAAAACTTTGTGCACCTTGTTGGCTAAAGTCATCAGTTCTAATAAGAAGGACTGGAAAGAAAAGATGTATGAAGCTCTGTGGGCATACCGCACTGTCTTCAAGACACCTACAGGGTGCTCGCCATATTCACTGGTATACGGCTCAGAGGCAGTAGTTCCATTAGAGCTGGAAGTCCCGTCACTCAGAGTGGCAGTCCAATATGACCTGGCCCATGGCGAACAAACCAATGCAGAAAGAAGATTACAAGAATTGGCTGAATTGGAAGGGAAGCGTCTCCAAGCTCAGAAGAATATCCAGATGTATCAGGCCCGCGTGACCACTGCATTCAACAAACTCGTAAAAGGACGAGAATTTAAGAAAGGTGACCTTGTCATGGTCAAGAAAAGAGAAGTCATGGCATCCAACCCAAAAGGAAAGCTAAATCCTAATTGGGAAGGTCCTTATGTGATATATAGGGTCTACGAAGGAGGGGCCTACATGGTTGTTAACTATCGAGGGGAAATCTAATTCTCACCACTCAACGGTAGACACCTAAAGCTGTATCATGCTGCCCAACAAATATTCCCCGAGTAATCAGGCTAAAAGTTACCCTTTCCCTTGGTCTAGCGGCGGCCCACCCTAACCAAGCTACCCTGCTCCCTTGGTCTAGTGGCACTCTACCCTAACCGAGCTACCCTTTTCCTTGGTCTAGCGGCACTCCGCCCTAACCGAGCTACCCTGCTCCCTTGGTCTAGTGGCACTCTGCCCTAACCGAGCTACCCTTTTCCTTGGTCTAGTGGCACTCCGCCCTAACCGAGCTACCCTGCACCCTTGGTCTAGTGGCACTCTGCCCTAACCGAGCTACCCTTTTCCTTGGTCTAGCGGCACTCCGCCCTAACCGAGCTACCCTTCTCCCTTGGTCTAGTGGCACTCTGCCCTAACCGAGCTACCCTTTTCCTTGGTCTAGCGGCGCTCCGCCCTAACCGAGCTACCCTGCTCCCTTGGTCTAGCGGCGCTCCGCCCTAACCGAGCTACCCTTCTTCCTTGGTCTAGCGGCGCTCCGCCCTAACCGAGCTACCCTTTTCCTTGGTCTAGCGGCACTCCGCCCTAACCGAGCTACCCTGCTCCCTTGGTCTAGTGGCACTCTGCCCTAACCGAGCTACCCTTTTCCTTGGTCTAGCGGCACTCCGCCCTAACCGAGCTACCCTTCTTCCTTGGTCTAGCGGCACTCCGCCCTAACCGAGCTACCCTCTTCCTTGGTCTAGTGACATTCCGTCCTAACCAAGCTACCCATTTCCTTGGTCTAGCTGCGCTCCGCCCTAACCGAGCTACCCTTCTCCCTTGGTCTAGTGGCGCTCTGCCCTAACCGAGCTACCCTGCTCCCTTGGTCTAGTGGCACTCTGCCCTAACCGAGCTACCCTTTTCCTTGGTCTAGCAGCACTCCGCCCTAATCGAGCTACCCTTTTCCTTGGTCTAGCGGCACTCTGCCCTAACCGAGCTACCCTTTTCCTTGGTCTAGCGGCACTCCGCCCTAACCGAGCTACCCTTCTTCCTTGGTCTAGCGGCGCTCCGCCCTAACCGAGCTACCATGCTCCCTTGGTCTAGCGGCGCTCCGCCCTAACCGAGCTACCCTTCTTCCTTGGTCTAGCGGCGCTCCGCCCTAACCGAGCTACCTTTTTCCTTGGTCTAGCGGCACTCTGCCCTAACCGAGCTACCCTGCTCCCTTGGTCTAGTGGCACTCTGCCCTAACCGAGCTACCCTTTTCCTTGGTCTAGCGGCACTCCGCCTTAACCGAGCTACCCTTCTTCCTTGGTCTAGCGGCACTCCGCCCTAACCGAGCTACCCTTCTTCCTTGGTCTAGCGGCACTCCGCCCTAACCGAGCTACCCTGCTCCCTTGGTCTAGTGGCACTCTGCCCTAACCGAGCTACCCTTTTCCTTGGTCTAGCGGCACTCCGCCCTAACCAAGCTACCCTTTTTCTTGGTCTAGCGGCGCTCCGCCCTAACCAAGCTACCCTTCTTCCTTGGTCTAGCGGCACTCCGCCCTAACCGAGCTACCCTTCTTCCTTGGTCTAGCGGCACTCCGCCCTAGCCGAGCCATCCCTCATCATGATCTAATGACAGTCTGACTTGTTACCCTCCCAAAAAGAGGGGAAGAAAGAATAAAAGAATGAAAATAAATAAGTAAAAAAATGGGGTTAAAAATAGAGATACCCCGCCAGTCTTGTTCAGGTTTTCTGAGCAAGAGCAAAAATGGCTAAAACCCAGCTGTGGTGAAAACCCGAAAGGGCACTGCAGGCAAAATCGGGTACCCCGCCACGTGAAAACCAGGAAGGGCCCGTGGGCAAAAGTAAGAGGGGGCTGGCTCCGGTGAAAACCCGAAAGGGCGCTTGGGCCAGTAATATGGTGATCCTAAAGGAAACTTCGCCTCCTGTCATAAACTTCTCGTTGACCGATTAGGCGCGCTGCCCGGTCAATGATGAAACACATCCGGCTTAGACCTTACGTCTATCCCAATGAAACCTATGAAATCTTTGCATTGGTATAAACCCAATACCGATGATGAAACCAGCTGTTGACCGATTTGGCGCACTGCCCGGTCAATGATGAAACCTATCCGGCTTAGACCTTACGTCTATCCCGATGAAACCTATGAAATCTTTGCATTGGTATAAACCCAATACCGACGATGAAACCAGCTGTTGACCGATTAGGCGCACTGTCCGGTCAATGATGAAACCTATCCGGCTTAGACCTCACGTCTATCCCGATGAAACTTATAAAATCTTTGCATTGGTATAAACCCAATACCGATGATGAAACCAGCTGTTGACCGATTTGGCGCACTGCCCGGTCAATGATGAAACCTATCCGGCTTAGACCTTACGTCTATCCCGATGAAACCTGTGAAATCTTTACATTGGTATAAACCCAATACCGATGATGAAACCAGCTGTTGACCGATTAGGCGCACTGCCCGGTCAATGATGAAACCTATCCGGCTTAGACCTTACGTCTGTCCCGATGAAACCTATGAAATCTTTGCATTGGTATAAACCCAATACCGATGATGAAACCTGCTGTTGATCGATTGGCACCCTGCCTGATCAACGATAAAACCAGCCCAGTGTAGACCTTACGTCTATTTCTGATGAGATTCATAAGATCCTTGCATTGGTATAAACCCAATACCGATGATGAAACCCACCTGTGATCGATGGGCACCCTGCCCGATCGACAGAGAAACCCGTCCTATCAAACTTGCATCTCTTCCTGTCCCACCGTGATGAAGCCTGCTGCTGATTAGCGGGCACACGGTCCGAGCAGCAATGAAACCTATCCAGTTTAGACCCTACGTCTATCCTGATGCAACTTACGAAATCCTTGCATTGGTATAAATCCAATATCGATGATGAAACCTGCTGTTGATCGATTGGCACCCTGCCCGATCAATGATGAAACCCTACCCAGTCTAGACCTTTCGTCTATTCTGATGAGATTTATAAATCCCTTTGCATCGATATAAACCCAATACCGATGATGAAACCTACCATTGGTCGATCGGCACCTTGCCCGATCAATGATAAAACCAGCCCAGTGTAGACCTTACGTCTACCCTGATGAAACCTATAAAATCCTTGCGTCGGTATATACCCAATACCGATGATAAGAACATGCACTAATGAAGCAGCACATCGCCTGATCCGTGCTGAAGTCCCAATTCAGGAAACATATGTATATATATAAAAAAAATGGGGTTAAAAATAGAGATACCCCGCCAGACTTGTTCGGACATCCCGGATAAGGGCAAA
Source organism: Amorphophallus konjac (assembly GCA_022559845.1). Classification (NCBI taxonomy): domain Eukaryota; kingdom Viridiplantae; phylum Streptophyta; class Magnoliopsida; order Alismatales; family Araceae; genus Amorphophallus; species Amorphophallus konjac. Next base: position 317,855,072 of record CM040120.1, on the reverse strand, counting down.
AAAATGGCCAAAAATCCAGCTGTGGTGAAAACCCGAAAGGGCACTGCAGGCAAAATCGGGTACCCCGTCACGTGAAAACCCGAAAGGGCGCGTGGGCAAAAGCAAGAGGGGGCTGGCTCCGGTGAAAACCCGAAAGGGCACTTGGGTCAGTAATGTGGTAATTTAAAAAGTTCCATGCCAACCGGCACGCTACCTTTACCTCCCTTCTATTGATGAAGCCTTCCGTCGGTCAACTGTTTCCGCGCCCCGCCGACGACAGAACCCTTCTGGGGTAGACCTTACGTTTACCCTGATAAAATCTACATACCCTCTTTCAAACATCCCACCGACGATGAAATCCATCATCATTTGGCTAAAGCCTATCCAGTTCGGACCTCACGTCTGTCCTGATAAAATCTACGCATTTCTTGGCAAAGTCCCACCTGCGATAAAACCTATTGGAATAGACCTTACGTCTGTCCTGATGAGACCTACACCTTCACACACTTCCCACTGTTGGTCGATTGGCACCTCGCCCGATCAATGATGAAACCCTGCCCAGTTTAGACCTTTCGTCTATTCTGATGAAACCCTTTGCATCGGTATCAACCCAATATCGATGATGAAACCAACTGTTGATCGACCGGCACCCTGCCCGATCAATGATGAAACCATGCAGTTTAGACCTTTCGTCTATTCTGATGAAAATTATGAAATCTCCTTGCATCGATATAAACCCAATATCGATGATGAAATCAATTGTTGATCGACCGGCACCTCACCCGATCAATGATGAAACCCTGCCAGCTTAGACCTTTCGTCTATTCTGATGAAACTTATGAAACTCCTCTTGCATCGATATAAACCCAATATCGATGATGAAACCAACTATTGATCGACTGGCATTTCGTCCCGATCAATGATGAAACCCTATTCAGTTCAGACCCTACGTCTGTCTTGATGAAAACCACATATCCTTTAATTGTCCCACCTACTATAACCCCTACCCAGTCTAGACCTCACGTCTATTCTAATGGAACCTCTCCTTTCACACTCCTGCAAATTGTCTCCTTTACGGCGCACATGGCCGGAAGGATTTTTGCTGCCACTCACAAAATCCGGTTTAAGCACCTCTTCGGATGCCGTCACGCGGTGGAGCGAGTCCCCCATCCTTTCTCTGAAGGGGTGGACGCTCTCCTGCCAATTACGAGCCGTTCGCATGAGGGATTCTCAAAACCGCTACCTCACTTCCCAAAGTGATAAAACCATATGCAAAGTAAGATGGAGACGCTGGAAGCCAAGAGATTCCTTTCCAATAAAAAGGGAATACATGAAGGGCCCCGAGGGGACATCACATTACAGAAGAAAACAAAAAAAGGGAGGGATAAACAATTCACGGCCGTCGGAATATATCTTCGAAGGCTAGAAGACCCACATAAGGGGCGGCTCCTAGCTCATGAAGGCGCGTTTCCTCCTCCTGAAGCCCAATGGACATGTCCTGAAGAGACATCACCCGTCCCTCCAGCGAGGCTACCTCCTCTTCAGACTGCGGCCGGATAAAGGAGAGTTGCTGCAGTTCAGTTCGAAGTCCAGAGAGTTCCTTCTCCAATAGGGCTATCCGGTCCCGCACAGCTTCTTCCCGCTGAATAGCACCTTCTAGCTCAGCTCGGCGTCCATCAAGCATAAGTGTCAGCTTCCCCAACTCAGATTTGCATTCTGACCTCTGCAATTTCAGCGCCGTTAGCTTATCAACCATGGTCCGTGCTAAGAAATCCCTCCGATGCACGAATTTAAGCAAAAGCAAGACCTGCTGAGCCCATGTGTCCAGAGGGCAACCCATAGCCTGCAGACCGGCAGTGAAGCGATCAGCAATTTCCTTCAGCTGCAAATATGTCAAGCCAAGCTGAGATTCTACCAGCTGGCGCAGCATATCCAGGTTCTGCCAGACAAAGCTCTCAGACGATGCAAAGCCAAAAGAAGCAGAGGGGATCACTTCGAAGGTCACTTCGCTATCGATGTCTGCCCACAGTGCGACATCCGGCTGAGAGGATGAGGACGGTAAATCTGCTGGGAGAACTGGCCGGTCCCTCTCTGTGCCCTCTGGCTGAACTAAAGATTCCCCCTCCGTCTCGGGCGCTATGGCTTGAACATCAGCGGAGGGAGGACCGATGAATGATGGAGCTATCTCTTCATGAATCTTCTGAATAAGGGCTTCATATTCAACTACTCTTCCTGATAATGGGGGCGAAGGGTCTCTAGTCTGTAAAGGCAGAAATCCAGTTTCTATAGCCACTGTGGCAGGGACTGTCGACTCAGGCGCAGTTGACATTATGGCAGCCGGTATGAAAGCAGAGCTTCTGGATGGGTCTACTTCGGCTCTGAACTCTGAGGCCCTGACAAGGATGGAAATCTCTCCTGGTGATCCTAAGTCCAACGATGCTAAATCTGTCGAGGACTGTATCCGCGTCGGCACAGGGCGAATGATCTCGGGAATTCCCGTGCAAGTTAAAGGCTGAAAAGGGACAATAGCCCAGTTTATGGAGGAAATGTCCGTGATAGCCGCAGTTGTGTCTGAGCTGGCAATGGCAATGCCCTGAGACCAAAACAAAGCAACTTCAGTGCTAGATATAAAAGAAGAAGGGGCAGATGAAGCAACAAACATGAAAAGGAACCCACCCTTGAAGCAGGGTCCACATCCTCGAAGTGGGGTGAAAGAGAAGGAAGCTCCGTAGTTGGAATGACAAATGGTGAAGTTATGTCAATCTCGGTATCGAGCCCGGCAAACTCCTCTTGCAACTCCTCCTCAGGAGATAACACCACCAGCTTAGCCGGCTGAAAAGACGAAACACCCTTTGCAAATACAAGTGGGGCCTCTGGTTCAGGAGCATCTCCCTCACTGTCGCTGAAGGTTGCTTCCTCCTCATCAGAGGCGGTCTTAGAACTGCCTGAGGATATTTCCACACTAGCTATACGGTGTGGGGCCACCTCTAAAACATGCCGAGATGTAGACCGGGTAATTATGCGCCTGGCCGGAACGGCACGCTGCTTCGACTGAGCCTTGTGACCTTCTTGTGGTTGAAGCAACTCTTCTGTCACCACAGCCTCAGTCTGCTCCTCGCCTGCCGCTGACGCAGAAAGAGACCTCTGAGAAATGTAGCAAAGAAAACAAATACAGGTATGAGACAGATGAGAAGATACACTTACCCCTCGCCTCACTAGCCGGCGTAGGAGAAGGCAATCTGGTCTCCGCCACAGAAGGTGCTATGACTGTCTCTTCGGCTGTGCAAGAAGAATGGGTCAGATTCAAGGACTTCTTTGAGATCCTGCAGAAGACAGTGAAGAATGCAAATGCAAGCTGTTGATGTTACCCTGAACTGGTGTCGAAGCAGCCTCCCTTTGCAGCTCAAACTCATCGAATGATGGAATGTCAGGGAGAGGGGTCCCAGTATCCATCGCCACCGAAGTCGACTGTTGAATGTGGGCCTTTTTGGCCTTCCTGGCCTTCCCAACTGCAGTCTTGACTGCGGAAGCCTTCCTCTTCTTGTCGGGAGGCAGGGGAGTAGTGGTCGGCGCTGCAGCAGGGACTTCAAAATAAGTGGGTTTCTCGGCCTGCGCAATAATCTTTCTATAGAGCACCTGCCGCTTTATATCAGGCCGGTCTGTTAAGAATGGCAGAAGGATGATGGGATCAGCGGATGTAAAATTCAGATGCTAAGCAGAAAACACTGCAATCAGAAAAGAAGAAATCTTACCTGCCGGGCCGTCATAGAATACAGAAAGTGGCCAGTACATGTAAGCTACCTCCTTGGAGCGGGAAGCAGCCTCCTTGATGAGCCAGCACACATCACCAAATAGCTGGCACTTCTCTACCAAAGCTGCCAGATCATTATGGCCGCGAAAGTCAAGGCATCGAAACAAGTCAAGATGGTCCATGCCCCAGCCATCGACATAATGAAATGATATAAACAGTGGCTTGTTCAGAATGCCAGCTATCGGGCTTTCTGCAGATAATCCATGCAAATTCAGCAGAATGAACAGCCAGGACGTTTGTCTATAGTACGTCTGAGTTCTATCTTCTCGGCGTACAAACGTCCTATATGGATGAAATTTATCAACTGGACCCCTCCAGGAAGCTACTGTCGGGAGCGGCTCTTCGACAGGAAATGGGTATTGCTGCACTTCCAAGCGAGCGCCCCCTACATGGCTCAGATGTTTCAAAGTCTGCATAAAGGTGTCCTCGTTGATAGCAGTGAAGACAGGAGCAAGCGGCTCGGAACTCTTTTCCTTCAAGGCCCGCCGCTGAGTCAGATAATTCTCCTCCTCCCTCGGATGCTGTGAGTAAAGTTTTTTCAAGTGGGCCTCGAAAATATCAAACACTGGCCTAGGTTGCTGTTTCAAGAAGGAGCGCTCTGCCACGTCCTAGAAGGCACCCCTACCGTCCCTATAAAATTCGGTCCGAATATTCCACCATTTGATATATTCTGGTGTTACCCGGGGAACACGGTTAGAAATAGTGGGCACCCTGAAAACTACATCATCCTGGTGATGATAGAAATCCCACCACAACCGGCCCTCGCCAACAATGATGGACCCGTGCTTGGCCCGGCTATCTAGGGGAAATTGGGCAGCTGAGGTAGGAATATGCTGATCGTAGCCGAAGTTTCACCCAAAGCGGAACGGATAGTATGGCTCCAACAGAAGCAGGCCACCCTTTCTGTAAACCAAAACACTGGGCCGAATTGCCATGGCCCATCTCACCAGCTCCGGTTCCAGGATTGGCCGAGCAGTGTTGACCCCTGAGACAGGGTGGATATATGTCTCTGTCTCCTCCAGCTTGCACTCTCTCTGAGGATCAATCAAAGGAGCTGAACCTGCTGCCAAGCTCCAGAAATGTATGCTGCCAGGGGCGTCCACTGGTACTTTTATCAGTCGGCCCCTTATTTTAAATAGCTGATCATAAAAGGGACCAGGCTCAGCGCTGGCAAATTCAACCATCCTCGGTGACACTGTATCCGCCTGCAAGGTTCTCGGAGCTAATTCGGGGAATATACTGCAGACCCAGGCGTTGAAGAAATGAAAAGGACCCACGGTCCTCAAAGAACGGGGAGTCCGATGCTTGTACAGGTCCCCCAAAGATTTATATATCAAACACAGGGCCACTGGGCAGAGCGACAGCTTCATCCCCCATGCCATCTGACAAGCTGGATATATGGCCTCTGGCCGAATGACTGTCTCGTCCCCTTGTGGGAGAGCAAAAGTGCACAGCCAAAATGTGAAATAAGCTGCGCAGTGTGTGATGGGGTCTACGCCTGCTGGGTTGGGACCGCCGCCGCCTGCACGGCGCAATGAGGAGGGTAGCGCCGACTTATAACGGGGAGCCCTTACCTGCCTGCTAGCAGCCGGACCCATAGAAGGAAAGTCTGCATACTTCAGGGGACCGTCAAAGAAATACTGGATCCACTGCCCTATCCGGACCCTCATTTTGCTGCCTTTCTCTCGGGGTTGATAGCCTTTAGAGGACCCCCTGCTGTACGTCAGACAGATGGAGCGGTATACCTTCATCAGATATCGATATGAGAAGCCGAGGGAATATTTGCCCTCGCCATCAGAGCTATCCTTCTCGGAATCTGACAAGCAAACCTCCTCATACGGCTCGCCATCAATGGGCAGGCCGAAGAGCTGTGATAAACTCTAGAGATCCAGGGATGTCTCCCCCTCTGCTGTATAGAAAGTGTTGAATAAAGGGCAGAACACTTCAAACATTCCACAGCACAGCCCTCGGGATATGGGATACCGGAATCTAGAAGCGAAGACACTGTGGTACACCCCTGCTCTGATTAACAGGGGGGCATATTCTAGCAGAACAAACTCTGTAAACTCTACTGCCCCCACTCGGAATAGGTGGGCGTCAGTGATTTTGGTGTCTCCGAACCAGCCAGCGGCCAGAAGGTACTTGAACTGAACGGCCGAACAATTCAGCACGAAGGGTTCTTCGCGATATCCCCACTTTAATGGTGCCAACAACATACCATAGCCGGGTTTCTCCCTATGAACTCGGCCGCTAGCATTATCCCACCGGGCTGGTGTGAATTCCAGGGCCCGGACCAGCATCTTCTTCTCTGGTTCCAGCTCCGATATACCAAGGACGGCATCCCAGTCGCGCTTTTCCCCAGGAAGATAGATGGCCTTGCTGCGATACACTGAGTCCTTCAGGCTATCTTGCTCAGCAAGGATGGCAGCTTCAACTACGCGAGCTATCCGGTAATCTCGCATGCCGCCCACTGTAAAAGTCCGGATGAACGGCATCAAATGTCGGTCCTTCGGGAGGTCTGGCCGATAGTTACCATCTCGCCTGAAGCATGTCTCAGTTGCCGTGGAGTATACCCGGGCTGTCGACACGGTGTCCGTTTCAGAGTCAGATGATTTGTCAAATGAAGCAATCCTGTCATAACCGAAATCCAGGTTATGCACATTCAGCCAATTCACTGTGGCCCGAGATATGTCTGGCTGGGCCGATGAGCTAGCACCAACAGCTCCGGAAGATGCAACATCAGAACTAGAAGCCATTGCAGTGCCTGCGGTCGAAGAAAAAGTGTGAATTAGAGGCCAGTCTTGTGTAGATTGCAATATGAGATTCTATAAAAATTTCGGCAGCATCTCCCCTTATTCGGGGTCTGCCCAAAGAGAATAGGGAATCACCAACCAAGAGGGGGTGATCCCGAAAGGAAAAGGGATTAAATCCCTAGTATCGTCCTACCCGGGTGAAATCCGACTAAGCGGGAAGAAAGACGAGGGCGGCCGAGAGTAGACGAAGCTCCCGCCAATGAAAGAAAATGGCAGAAGAAAAAGAAATGAAGAGAGAGAAAGAAGATGAAGAAATGACAAAGAAAACCCTCTCGGGGGGTTAAATAGAGAAGGGGAGGGAGAAGACTCTCGGCGCGAAGCAAAGCGCGCCGAGAGCCCTCCACGCCGAGAGCTCCAGGCGGCCAGAAGGCGCGCCGAGAGCCTCAGGCCGAAAGCCCCCAGGCCGAGAACCCCAGGCCAAAAGCCCCCAGGCCGAGGCCTCCTTCCGCCAGGGCGCGCCGAGAGGTCCATGCCGAGAGCCCGGTCAGAGGCGCGCCGAGAAGCCCTGCCCAAGGCCCTCCACGCCGAGAGCTCCAAGCCGAGAAGCTTCACGCCGAGAGGCCCTTCACGCAGAGGCTCACGCCGAGAAGTCCATGCCCTGTGCTAAGAAGCTCCAAATTGCTGAAAATAAAGAAAATGTGAAGAATGAAAATGTGAAAAGGGAAGACAAGAGTGCAAAATATTGTTGCATCAAGATGATCGGGTCTGAGAACCCGATTAAAGAAAAATGGAGGAAGATACCCTCAAATGATGAGAGACACCTGCGAGCCCCGTGCCGCTTATTCTGCACTTACGCCGCCCGCAGGTGGGGGGCATTTGTTGACACCTGGAAAATGAACAAGGGTGAAAACATAATTAAAAAGAGGGCCGGACCAACAATGAAAGACCAATGATGAAGCTCATCAGCTGTCTGCTCGGCTGAAGCCCTTGTCGGCAAAGCTGATGCCCGGTGCCAATGTCACTCAGACGGCAGCACTGATAAAGTAGCAGTCACTCGACTAATGAGACCTTCCAGCCCTTTAATGAGAGCTGTACTACCGTTTCGCCCAAGATTCCACAGATGATATGTCAGGGTAAGTCAGATGTCGGCTTACTGACAGATGTAATATGAGATGAAGATGAAGCCGGTACCGGCAGATGAAGATGGCAAAGGCTTTGCAAAGTCAGAACAGAAGAAGAATGGTCTCCACAGGTTATACACCCGGCGGAAGTCTTTCCGAATTAAAACTGATGCCCGAGCTCGTCACCATTCAAGTGACGATATCGATAAGATAATACCCGGTCTTGTCACCGTTCAGATGGCAATTCTGATGAAACCCTTGTCTACGGACTGATGAAGCCCTTGTCTACGGACTGATGAAACCCTTGTCTACGGACTAATGAAACCCCTGTCTACGACTGATGAAATCCCGATCTACGGACTGATGAAAACCGTAATGATGATCTCGATACAAGATATGTCATCAATGAAAGGCCCTTTCGGGTGATGATGTCCTTGAAAGACCCAAATGGGTCTGTGAAAGTGGCTAAAAAAGGCTTTAATTGGGCCTGCAAAGAGGGCGCCGAGAGCCATTTGCCGAAGCCCAACAGAGGGCGCCGAGAGCTTGGTCAAATGCGCGCCGGGAAGCTCCATTTGGGGGTGCCGTGATGCTGCTGCCGAGAGAGGGAGAAAAGTGGCTATAAAAGCCCCCCTCCCTTCGAACAGAAATGGAGAGAGACAAAAAAAAGAGAGGACAGACGAGGAGAAATAGATAGAACCGATCAAAAAAAGAAGAGAGAAAAGACAGCAAGAAAGAAAGAAACCCATCCAGAAAAGGAGATCGGAAAGGAGAGAGAGAGGGCCTCCGCTGAAGAAAGAGAAGAAGAAGAAGAAAAACCCCCAGGTGGGCTGCTTGGGGGAGGGAGAGGAGTCAATGCTCCACCCTCCCCCCCCTATGTTTTCTTTTCTTATGAGTTCTTTTCTTCTTCATGTAATTTCACGAGTTTATCTCGATGCATCGGCTGTAGCCGGGATGTCCTGGCTTCTGTTTCATCCCCTTTCCCTCACTCCCTCTCGGTGATTGGTGAGTCTTGGAATGATGTACTGCTCCTGCTTTCTTACTATGTATTTCTCCCGAGGAATGTCGTCGGATGAATAAACATGATGGGCTACAGTTTATGCCTGCTTTTGATTCCTCTGAAGCTCTATCACCATTCTTCATGTCTCTTGTCTTCTCTCAGACTAGTAGCATGCTGATCCCCCTCCCCCAGTAAACTAATAAGTCGTCGATCCGTCTGTTTTCTTTTGTTTTAAGGCACCATCCATGCTTATCCCAGAGCCCGGGACAGACTATCCCTTGGCGTCCGGGATAAAGCCGTGCTATGCGATGATCAAAGATCGTGAGATTCCGCAGTTATAAATGCTTTCGCTCCATCTACAGGCATTGTTGAAATCACCTATGGGGCCAGGGGCGGCCATCTCTTGGCTCCCAGGTGACCAAAGACGCCAACAAATGATCCCCCGAGGGTCCGTGATATATGACGATCCAGAGCCCCATTCTGCAATGATCCCTTCGATTCCCCCCTTTGAATCCAGCCCATCTTTGGCAAATCAAACCCATGTATGTGTAATCTCTAGCCTACCCTCCAGATCCAGCCTCAATCCGAGCCAGAAATCTCAGAAAATCCCAAAACAGAGCATCGTCTTAGCTCTGCAAACCCTGAAACCCTGTAGCATTTCCATCCTCTCGGCGTACAAAATTCCCCGCCGAGAACTACGCTGCCGAGAGACCCCTCTCATCAGCAAGCCGACAAAATTTCCTCCAGGCCATTTCCACGTGAACTCCCTTGCCTTTGGCCTCTCGGCGCCGGCTTCCCGGCGCGATGAGGAGCGCGCCGAGAAGCTCTGTGCCGAGAGCCTCCCCCCCTTTCATCAAGCCGCGCCGAGAGCCTCCCTTTGTTGGTCAAGCCGCGCCGAGAGCCTCTCTCTGTTGGCCAAGCTCCCGCCGAGACCCTCTTCAAACCACTAAAACCATGCCGATGCCCTTGCTTTGGCCAATGAAACCCAGTCTGAGGCCCTCCTCTGCATGGTCATCCTTCGACCCTTTTGGTTCCCTATACATCTGTCTAGGGGATGCTCAGAGATCATCATATGTGCCCTGAGGTGGTATAATAATGGGGAAGACCTCCCCTACATTCCTATGTCCCGAATTTGATTCACATGCAACCCCGCGGGTTCGGTGGACCTTGTCTTTACAAGGGTTCCGTCGGTCTCCGAGAAGGGGAATAGTGACCGATGCCGGAGACATGGATAGTCTCTTCGAGCCTTAGTGCTCACTCATTTTCTGGCTTTCATCCCGGCACTCCGTGGATGTCAGCCTATACCACTCTCCGGCAAATGCTCGGTCCAGGGGAGGTGCTGCCAAAATTCTCTCAGGAAGATGAAAGTAGACATCAGGTTGTCCCCCGGGCTCCGCATGATAATGGTGACAGGGTTTCCCTCGACCCTAGTCTTCCTAAATCCCTCTTATATCCTGATGCTTCTGTGAAGCCCAAATCTAATCCAGCTCATATTTGATGCACTGATCCACTTTGACCCCAAAAGAACCCATCCACCATGGCCTGGATAGTCCAGAAACCCAAAAGCAGGTCCCGTAAACCCTTAGAGACCATCTCTGCATCATCTTAGCTCGCGGCGCCACGAATAGTAAAAGGCATGAGCAGCTCTCGGCGCATGATTTCTTGCGCCGAGAACCCTATCCCTTGGCGCGCCGGGAAGCCCCCCTTTGCCCATTTTGCCAAGCCGAGAACCCTATCTCTTGGCGCGCCGGGAAGCCTCCTTCTTGCGCCGAGAGCCTTGGCCATTTTGCCTTCGTGATGGGAACCTATGTATACTCGAACTGCATCGATAAGCAACCCCTTTGGCTCGGGAGGGCTCTGCCATTGCATGAGTCCTGCCGGCTTCTATAGGGAATATCAAACACTGCCCTATGGCATGTATATACACATATGAGTAGGGAGGTCTGGCCTCTCTCTTTCTCTTGGCTTTCATCCCGGCACTCCGTGGATGATAGTCTATTTCCCCCTGGGCATAATCCAGATAAAGGGGAGATGCTGTCGAAATACTAATCGATGTTTTAAACCTCATCACGGTCAAGGCTCAGGCTACCTGTGACTGAGATCCTCCTTCCCCCCTAAGCCCAGGCTTTGAACCGCTGACTTAACGATATCATCTGTTTCCACGGTTGGTGTTATTATCTTGCCCGCCTTTCTGGCTTCGGTATGAAGTTCCATTTCCGCATATGAATATATGTTTGCCTCTCGAGGTCTCCTACTTTTAGCGTTTAATCAAGGGTTGTCCTTCTTAGGAAGGGCGTAATTAACGTCATAGCCTTCATGGTATGGCGGACTTCTAGTCCAAACACGATCACTCACAATCGACTGACCAAGTCAGATCGAGCGCACAATAAAATTGTCACTTCGGTGACTGGCACGCCAATAAATAAATAAATCAATAAATAAATAAAATAAAATAAATGTGTCAAACAACTGCCCTATGTGCAATTTTGACGTATAGTACTAGACAAAGGACTTGGTCTAAAGACCACCTCACACATAGTAAGAACTTCCAGACAGATTGCATATGTCCTTTAGTAACTTACCATTTGATATACCATAATGGTCATGCATGACAATGAAGTGTCAATGCAGTCCTATATGCATCTCAATATTGATGACAGTTTATCCAACACATATGTATGCATATGAAAAATACATGTAACAGATTTTCAGTAAATGCATTATGACAAATATCAAACAAATGTAATTGGCATATGTAAACATCAAGTACAGACAATTTTGATTTTCAGTGAATGATATCCAATTCTTTTTCAATCTCATATATGTACAGATAACTCAATCATATGCATTAAAAGACATGAATGCTCATAATATATGCAAATGAGAACATGTATGCATGAGATTTCAATTAACAACTAAAGCATGATAAGAGTGCAGAAATGGGGTTTATCATACTCAAGTGCCTTGGCTTATTGTCCCCCTTTTTATTCTTCAGCCCCAAGGCATACCTGCAAAACAGTTTCTCATTTTACATTTTTAGGTACCCAAGAGTTCTTGGGTCCTGTAGTGTTAGTAGCATCTCTGATGGGTGCTTTCCACAACCTTTGGACTTTTCTATCATCAAATATCATTAAAGAACAGTCATTCATAGAATGCCTAACTTGCCTGCAGTAATGACATGAACTAACAGGTTTTGTGTACTTTTTGTGCATAAAAGGATTAGCATTGAATTTATGGTTATAATTAAACTTGTGATCATGTTTCCTATGAAACACTTTCCTTTCTTTAGCCCGCCAGCAGTCCTTAACTGTATGGCCATCCTTCCCACAATTGTAACACTCAATGTGCTTACCTTTAGGATCAAGAACAAAAACATTTTTCTGTGCAGGGAAGTTAACAAATTTATAATTAAATTTTCTATCCTTACCATGCCAGCATTCAATTGCCCTATGGCCTGACTTTCCACAATTGAAACATGCATGATATTTTCCATTTACAACAAATTTATTCCGACCAACAGCATTATGGTTTGCAGTGAATTTAGCAGATTTGAAATGAACATCTCACCCCTAGTTTTGCCAACAATGGGCGGCAATGTGGTCTAATTTGCCACCCCAAAAATAATGAGTTTTCTTCTTATGAAATCCATGATTTTTAACTTGAGGTTTCTTAGCATTCAGGTCATCTTGTTTCATTAGTTTACATTCATGCATTAGATGACCAATTTTATGACAGTAAAAACACTGAGACCTTTTACTTTGAGTAGAAAAGTGTTTCTTGTCATCAGACTTCTTAGCGTGATTTCAACTAAACTTCATATCATCCTTCTTCATTGCAGAACAATTATCCATGCAATGACCATACATGCCACAGTAATGACATGTCATGATTTTCTTATGTGCATGTGTGTGCATGGATGATTTTTGAACATCATGCAGTGAAGTGACAGGAACCTTTTTATTCTTTTACTTTTCAATTGGTTTTAAAGATTTTAGAGCCGTAAACTGAAAAGCAGGTGAGTTCTGAGAACTGTGAGAAGCAGAACTAGAAACAAAGAATGTTTGAATTTTATTTTCAAAACTCTTTTTATTTACAGGGTTATAGCCCAACCCCTCCTTCTGAAAGTTGACCTTTGTTCCCAGCAATTTGTTCAAATTATCTTACCCACTAACAAATTTAGACAAAGAACTTTTCAAATACTGAATCTCATTTTCTAGAGATGTAATGCGTATTTCATCACTTGTAATCTCTTGTTCACTATAATTAACAGCTTCATTCAATACATTGTTAGCAGTTTTGTATTCTTCGATCTCCTTTCTAAGCTCATCAACTTTTTTAGATTCGTCTGTACAGACGGTTTTCCCTTTTTCCAATGTGAGAAGCCTTTCAGATATAGCAGAGTTCAGCTATTTTAACTTCTCATTTTCTTCCTTAAAATTGTCATTTTGAAGTAACTCATTTATTAGAACATGATCCTCTGAATTAATTTCATGCTTTCTTTTAGTTTCCAATTCATTCAGATCTCTTTGCTGTTTTTCAACATTTTTCTGTAACTCCATGTTTACATACTTGATATGATCAATTTTTTCAGCAAGCAGATTCTTCTCTTGTTTGAGTTTCTCAAATTTTTCTTCATTTTCTTTAACAGATTTTTTGAGAGATTTATTTTCAGATTTCAGCTTGTTTAGATCTGAGTTAACATGTTCAAGATCCTTCAGCAATTTTTCATTCTGAACATGATTACTAATGAGAATCCGATCATCATTAGTTCAGCTAAGCTTTTCTTCAAGTTCAGAAATCTCATTTGCAAGTTCTTGATTTTCCTTCTTTAACAATCCAATCTGTTTCTAAAGCACTTGGATATCAGATCAACAAGCATCATGCGTTTGTTTCAATTTAAACAATTTTCACATGAAGAATTAGAACTATTCAAGCCAACAGTCTTTTTTAATTTTTTATGTTGTTTTCTTAACATTTCATGTGACTCTAACAGATCACCATATGCATCCTGCCAATCATCTAGAGAGAAGTTCTCAAACGGATTTACCTGACCATCATCCTCCTCTTCATTTTGATTGCTGCTTTGAACGCTGCCATTAGCCATAATGCATTGGTCTTCACCTCTACTGTGAGCCAGCTTTAGATCATCCAGAATATCTTTAGCTGTCCTGCAATCATTGAGAAAAGGGTAAAAGGCCTTGTCAATAGCTACTTTCATCAATTCAAGTGCTCTTCGATTTTTACCGCACATCGATCTATCAATGTCAGTCCATTTGGACTTGTTCTTTGGTAGCCTGTGTGGACCATATGAAATGATCTTCCACAGATCAGAATCAACAGGCTTGACAAACATGCGCAGGTTGTTAAACCATAGATTGAAATTAGTGCCATCAAAAACCGGTGGACAGGCCATGGATATAATCAACAAACAAATCAATGCACCAAAATAGGTATGCTCGGAAATGCACCAAGAAAGCTGTAGGATCTGTTGCGGATCGTTGGATCCGATAAGACAGCAACCCGCTCTGATACCACTTATTGAGGTGCAAGGCACGGATTAAGAGGGGGGTGAATGAATCCCCGTTCAAAACTATTGCGGAAGAAGAATAGAACGGGTCAATTTAAACAAGGATCTATTGAAGCATACACTCGAACACCTAGCAAGCACTTGCGGCCTTAGCCTATACTGGGCACGCGAACAACACAAAGCAGTTGTGATTGATACAAGCCAACAATACTAATCAGCAGGTTGAACATAATTGTTCATGCAATTCCTATTCATATTTATTTTAGAGAACTCGGTGAACTTAGAAAGCTGTAGGCTATCCGGTTGCAAATGAAATGTGTCTAGCATCCATCTAACATGAATCAATAACTCACGCAAACCATATAAGAAACAAGCACACAAAGCAAGCCACGGCACACCAAATTTTTAGGTGGTTCGGCCAGACACCAGTCTACCTACATCCACCCCTCACTCTTAAATCAGAGTGAGGATTCCACTAGCAGAGGCTAAAAATCAAAGCAGCCTCAGTCTGCAACAGACGATGCCTAACAGCTTGCCCTAAGGGAAACAAATCCCTCGACCTGGTCTTGCTTCCCATAAGATCAACACCCTAGCTTTACAATCCATAGAACTAGAATCGGAGGCAAACCTCCCTTCCTCCAAACCGGAGGGGAAAGCGTGAGTGACACCCAGCCACTCACAACCGGAGACCCAAGTCTCCCTTCCTCTGAAACCCAGAGGGAAACCACGAGTGACTCCCCGCCACTCGCAAACCGGAGACACGGTCTCCCTTCTCTTGAATCCTCAGGAGGAACTCGACCTCAAACCAGAAGATCGGAAGAACAAAGTGGAAAAGGAAAACAACCAAGGAAAAATAGAACAAACAAAAAAATGGAAACGAATATAGCTCTCGCAGGAGCAAATTGGTCTGGATCTGATTCAGAAACCAATAGAATGATTATCTTCAAAGTGCTTTAGCCGCTTCACTTTCACCTCTCTCTCTCTCTCTCTCTCTCTCTCTCAGCAATCTCACTCTAATTCCTCTCACAGAGTCTCTAGCTCTCGTACTCTTCTGCTCTCTTTTCTCTCTTTTCCTTCTACTGGCTTGCAGCTCCTTTCTTCTGGCAGCCCTCTTCTCAGAGGAGAAAGCACCCTATATTTATACCCAAAATAAGGGCTCCATAGAAACTCTTTGGATATGGTGATTTCATTCCTTTTGTGTCCTATTAGACCACGTGGCAAGGACGAGAATATTCTTCTACCATAGAGCCTTGGATCACGTGCCCAATCATAAGCTCCCTGAGACCACGTGCCAACTTCCAGCCATTCTGGGAACACGTGCCAGCTTCAGTTCGAGCTCACATGCTATTCTGCTAACATCAGACTCTCTCAGACATTTCATCAAACATTTGGTCAGCATGACTAATATATGCATATGATTCAACCTTGAAGAAAAAATGGGTGGAAGTGCTCAGACTTCAATTGTACATATATATATGTGCTCAGACCTCAAAGCTCAGAGTTCAAATGTATATATATGCTCATACCTCAAACCTCAGATTATATATGCTAAGACCACAAAGCTCAGACTGCAAATGTATATATATGCTCAGACCTCAAACCTCAGATTATATATGCTCAGACCTCAAAGCTCAGACTACAAATGTATATATATGCTCAGACCTCAAAGTGTATAGTGAGCAAATGTGCACAAACTATGTTAAGCAAAAATGCAATGTGCACAGACTTGGTTATGCAACAATGCAATGTGCACAGACCTCTCTTATGTAGAAATCAAAACATGCACAGACTTAGTTACTTGATGATTGCAAACATGCACAGACCTCATAACATATGACCTGATGTGCACAGACCTGGTAAACAGATGTGCACAGACTTGCATGATGCAGTGAACACATATGCTCAGACCTATATTATGAAGTTGCACAGACCTTGATGCATTGAAACCAAACGTGCACAGACTTGTAGTGTTGAAACCAAAACGTGCACCGACCTTATATTCAGTCACACAACATATGCACCGACCTTAGGTTGGTACTAATGTGAACATGCACCGACCTGATGCATTTCTGGAAAACATGCATCAACTTTATTGTGCTAGAAGCAAAGTGTGCTTCGACCTCAATATGCCCAACGCATAATGTGCATCGACCTTAATGAGCATGCAGCAAACTGTGCACAGACTTTGTATGTCATATAACAACATGTGTACCGACCTTATATGCCATAAGGCAAAACGTGCATCGACCTTTATTCACCTCAGGTACTCATGTGCACCGACTTATATGCATAAAAAAAAATGTGCACCGACCTTTATAACAGTTAGCATAGAAACGTGCACCGACCTTATGCATTGCAGTAAAAACATGCACGGACCTTGGTTATCACTAGGTGGAAATGTGCACTGACCTGAATGAACTAAAACTTAAATGTGCATCGACCAGAGCCTAGCATCGACCCTAACATGCATCGACCTTCTTCATGCGGATAGGGATGTGCATCAACCTTTATGTACTCCAGAATGAACATGCATCGACCTTCTACATGCACAAAACAAAATGTGCATCGACCTTGTATATGCGTGTGAACAATGAAGCATTGACCTTCATGCAATGAACAGTGATGTGCACTGACCTTGTATATATGCGTGAACAGTAATGTGCACAGACCTAGACATGCTTAGACCAGAATGTGCATGGACCTTAGTTAGGCAAGACAGAACATGCGTCAACCTTAGTTATGCATTTTTCATTAAAAGTGAAATGTGCATCGACCTGTTTGACTAGGACTTAATGCATGTGCACCGACTTGCAATGCATGCAACCTATTTGATTAAATGACTGTGCATGTTATCTGATGAGGTTCTGTGCAGCATGAAAAATGCATCCATCTGAAAATGCACATATCATGCAAATGATCATGATGACATCATTAATGCACAAAAATCAATGCACAGTAATCAATCCTCATTAATGCACAGTGCAATGACCAGATGCATAATCAAATGTATATTTCATCATCATTCTATCTTTCATGCAAACACATGATGACTTATAGTGTTTGCTATCATCAAAATCACAGGGACACAACATGCCCAAATATGGGGTCGTCCATAAACTTCACAAGAAATGGACGACCAAGCTTGGGGTCGTCCATTCTTTTAACATTAACTATGGATGAATAGTGCCACTTTTTATCTAATAAGAATTTTACGAAACAATATATATGAAAGATAGGAGAAAATTATATGGATTTTAACTATATGCATATCAGGATTTTATCTTGTCCGGTTCACTAGATATAAAAATTTAAAGTTAGTACAAGATTTTAACCGAATAAATAGGGACTCTTTTATTCCAGAATAATTTTATTAAAAGAAAATCATGAAAAATATCAAAAAAATCTAGGGATCATGAAAACATGCACTTTACTATTTTTATTAACATGGTTCATTAGATATTAAAATTTAAAGGTTACAACAATTATTAACAAACAGAAAGATTCATGTTTTCTTTTAACAAAACATGTAGAACGGTAACACATGGATCATGGAAGAAAGATGCAGTAACATGAGGACTAATTATATTTTGCTTAGGAGAATGCCTTCCTCACGGTGAAAAAAAGAAGGATGGAAGAAGAAGACCCAAGGAAGAATAACCCTACGTGTGCCTCCCCCTTCTTCTTATGTAGCAGGAGAGCAGCAGCACGCAGGGAGCAGAGGAAAAGAATCCCACGGCTGCCCACCTTGGAACGCAACAACAACTAGGGCTGGTATGTTCAAAGGGGTCCGTATTTATAGAATTTCTAGATTTCCTAGAGCCCTACGGGATATTAGAAGTCCTGGTGGGTTTAGGTTTCCTTCGTAGAATCCCAATGGTATTACAATTTCCATGTTAATCTCCCCTTGCCAAAATCTCAGCTGCATCCTTTGTTTGTTTCCCTGAAACCCTAACTCCCATGCAAATCATTCGACATGTTGAGGGTTTGACTTTATTAGAATAATATATATATATATATATAACCCATTATATGTTTAAACGTTGCCCCCCTTTAGGCCCAAAAGCCTTTAGTTTTCTTTAAAGCCCGTTATCATTATTATTAATTATTTAATATTTAATATAATACTTATAATATTAATATTAATATAACACTTATAATATAATACTTTTAATATAATACTTTAATATAATAATTAATATATATAATATAATTAATATATATAATATAATAAGTATAAATAATATAATTAATATATATAATATAATTAATACCCTCAAAGTCCCTCAAAGTCCAATTTGAATCTAAGGCCCTTTTGCCTTGCGGTTAGTTGGGTTGGGCTTTGATTCATGGAGAACTTATTTATAATGAATTTTCTAATGGGGTTGAACTTCATGAGATTCGTTATTTTTATCTCTTTTATTTATTTGAGTTGAGCCCCTTTTGGTGGTGTTCTGGGTTGGGTTTTATAGTTGGACTTTTCACCTTACAATTTAACATTTTTAAGTCCTACACCTTTATTTAAAGCCCATTTAATTATATAACCCGTTTGTGTATTGTCTACTTAGTCTCACCTTTGAGAAGCTCATTAGCTTAATATAATTGGGTTGGGTGTTTAGGTTAAGTTGGGCCCATTATTTCTATAGTGGCTGATCAATATATACATACTAGGGTCTTTATTAAATTGAGAGTTTAATTAAGGTAGAACTTGATATAGGGATTTTATTTCTTATAATTTATTTATTTATCTATCTCATTAAATTTGCCTCGGGTATCAGAGGCAGGTTCGATCCTATGAAAGTCTTTATATATGAATATATATATATATTCAGAATATAGTCAATTTTTATTACTCCACTATTTATTTACATCTCTATTGAGGCCCATTAACTCCTTTAGCTATTTATACTTAATTTTATTGAAATTTTATTTTCCATTGTTATTATATAACTAATGTTATATAGTTACTATTATTTATTCTCCCTTTAAATTTTCGGAGTGCTACACCCTCCCCTACTTAAAAGAATTTGGTCCCCAAATTCTCACGATCTTCTTTCCATAGCAGTGGGGTGAGGTAAAATCACCATATTCAAAAATATCTATTCTAGCTAGATTCATCCTCGTAGCATGTTTAGTACTAAGATCACCATATCCAATCACGCAATTTATAACATAGGTAGGTTTTTAGAGTTACCTTCTAATCCTTGTAGCCTACCCTGCTGCTTAGGTCCACCTTGTTGATGTTCTCGTGGCGCTTGTTCCTTTAAAAGTGGACAACGGGCGATTCTATGATGTTTGCTTCCATAACGGATACACTTCCCGAGCTTGTACCAACACTCTTCCGATTTGTACCTTCCTTTCTTGCAATGCTCGCATTTCTGCTTGGCCGGAATAATTTGTTGCTCATCATTCCGGGGTTTCTTGTCTTTACAGAAACCGTTAGCTCCATTGGACCTCTTCTTGCCATTCATGTGTTCCTTATCCTTGAATCCATTTGCTAACTCCTTCTTGGCAATTTTCCCTTTGATTCGTTCCATCATATCCATAGCATCTTCCAATAGCTGTGCTTTCCTAACCATCTCCGTGTATGTTTGAATTTCTAGCGGAGCTAATTAAAGAATAAGCTCCACCTTTAAACCATTCATGAATCTCCTCACTCTCATTTTCTCTGTACAGACTAAGTGTGGTGCATACCGGGCCAATCTAGAAAACTTCGCTTAATAATCTACTACCGTTAAACTTCGTTGTTTCAGTGATGCGAACTCCATCGCCTTCTTCTCTCGGATTCTCTCCAAAAAATATTTTTCATTAAAGTGTTCTAAAAGATCATCCCATGTAACTTTGTCGTTAGGCAAGATCGCTTCCACGGATCCCCACCATGCCCGAGAATCCTTTTCTAGTTGGTAAGTTCCCAATAGTTCCTTCTCTTGATCAGTACATTGCATCACCCTGAAAGTTCTCTCTATTTCTTGTACCCAATCTTCCGCCTCATCCGGGTCGATAGACCCACTAAACTTCAGGGGATTAATCTTTTGGAATTTCTGATGTAAATCCCCGACTCCATGTTGTGCTCCACCTTGTGAACTTGTTGTAAAACATGTGCTAATCCTTGGACGGTACGTTTCATCTCCCTCCATTGGGCACACTCGGCAGCCATCTTAGCCTACAAAACAAGTTTTATTAAATTAATGATTACTCATATTGTGATATTAATCTAACGTAGATGGAACATATTTTTATTCGTTAGCCCACAGCTCTACCCAAATCTCACGGGATTCCTATAAGGTGACCGACAAGGATACTCAAACTATAACTTGTACTTAATGACCTAAGGATTTAGAAAGTCTAGGCTTTGATACCACCTTTTGTCAAGCCCCGAACCGATAGCAGCAGAACATGTCGTTTGATCGGAACGTGACAGTTAAATAATTGTGTCAATCAGAGCATAGCCATACGACAACATATAATATAATTTTATTTCAAATAGAAGTTTATTACAAATTGGACCCAATAAAAAAAAGAATCAATAAAGGAAAAATTACAATAGACTCATGACTAGACTAATCTTTACATAGACACCAGGTAACTAGACTCGAAGGTTCATCTAGGTTTGCTAGAGTGCTCTTCACTCTTGCCCTTGCCCATGCCCATCTTGTTCGTTCTCGCCATCACTAAGGTCGTTACCTGAAAACCATTGGAAAACACTAGATAAGCGAACGCTCAGTAGGTCTTAATATCTCAAGCTCCAAGCTAGCTTTAAGTGATTATCAATTTAACATGAACATGCAAATCATGCAAGATATCATAATCGAGAACTATAATGGTACGAGATAAATTCGAGATCTATAAAGGAGAGTAGACAAGACGATATATACTTTCAAGAGATATAAAGACAATAGATAGACGAGAGAATATATCAAGGACATTCATAACGAGATAACAAGCACTTTCATAAGGTAATTCCAAGAGCGTTCATGAGGAGATAATAACAATCGTTTCACTAAGGCATTCACTTTCACTAGAGATTTTCATGTAACTATCACTTTATAAGATTGACCATTGTATATATGAGTTCAAACACTTGAATAATGAGTATGGAAGCCACTTGTGGAAATGTCGTAGACCAATTTTACTATCCTTGGTGCAATGTCACACCCGATCAATCATGATACCGGCACACGTTTAGACTTTACTTCTCCCCTGGGATCAGATCCGGACCCCGTATTTTATACTCTAGCATTGAATGTCAATTTGTTTGGACCCATAGCCCCTTTTGTGTGTAGACCAATTCCACTTAAATTAATGGCCAAGAATTCCAAGGATCAGCATGTAGGAACATTTAGGTAGATTTCATGAAATAGAGTGTTCAAGGACAGAACTTTGAGTAATGATGGCATACCATTAACACACATGAAAACTCGTGACAAATCGAGAATCTGGGTAATTGGCGTCCACTCAGGTGGCCATCAATTACAGAAACAGCGCCCACTATAGTGATCGCACATTCTGTGAATAGGACAAGCTTGAGGAAATAGCGCACATCCAGATGGTCGCTTATTTGAATAGCGGCCGCTGACTTGGTCGCGAATCCCGATGGGAATGGTGACAACTGCAATGGTCGCTAAATCATTTAGCGCCCAATCACACGGTCGCCCATTCAGACGGAGGCAGACTTCTCTCAGATTCGCCAAAACAGCACTCTATGAGGACCGGGTGTCATGTTCCTTGAGAGTCACATGACGAGACAAAGTTTCTAGGGTTTTGATGGTACAACTAGCTCAGCTTCCTTGAGAGAATCCAAGGCTAGCGGAGACTTACAGAGGTCCCAATGATGAAATCACCAGTCTAAATGAAGGAATATCCCGTGGAGGGTTCAATCATCACCGAGAGTTGAGATGTAATCATAAAACATCGTGAAATAGGGGCATTATCTCGGATGTGAGATAGTAGCGCCAAATAGACCCGTGGTATGGGCCAAAAACCCGATAAAACTGTGAGACAGGAAATTCACGTCCAAATAAGCAGACGTCAATTTAATAATATGCATCTCCTTAAAGAGACGTCAATTCTAAAAAATACCACAATTAAAATAAAAGTATCTTAATTGGCATCTATATATTGAGACGTCATTTCTTTAAGTCGCGTCCCTTTGAGTGGACGCTAAATTCCATATTTTCATTAAATAATTAAATCAACAATTAAATAAGATTTTGCATCTCCGTGAAGAGGCGCTAATTATTATAGTGTACTTGGTTTGTAAATTTAATCACGACGAACAACAGCCTTTTTCAAATAGAGGAAAACTTTTGGAGCTAAATACATGATAATTAAGAGAAAATTACAATGATCACGTATATATATTTATTGTAATTTTTACTAACTTTGATCATAAGATATAATTTTTTCTAAGATTTAAATACGATTTTTTTAATGTCAAGATGAACGTTAATTTAATAGAAAAGAATGAGCGCCTATAAACTATCACCCATTATATATATATATATATATATATATATATATATTTGAAAGAACAAAGAGTGGGCTTTTAAGAGAATAAAGATAAAAGGGAATAGATAAATAAGGGCATAAAGTGAATAAGTGAGTTACGGAGCTTTTGAAAAAACTTCACAATAATGGACGCCCAAGCATGTAGTCGTCCATAAACTTCACAAGAAATGACGACCAAACATGGAGTCGTCCATTCTTTTAACATTAACTATGGATAAATAGTGTCACTTTTTATCTGATAAGAATTTTGTGAAATAAAATATATGAAAAATAGGAGAAAAATATATGAATTTTAACCGTATACATATCAGGATTTTATCTTGTCCGGTTCACTAGATAAAAAATTTTAAAGTTTGTACAAGATTTTAACCGAATAAACAGAGTCACTTTTATTCCAGAATAATTTTAATAAAAGAAAATCATAGAAAATATCAGAAAAATCTAGGGATCAGGAAAACATGCACTTTACTATTTTTATTAACATAGTTCATTAGATATTAAATTTTTAAGGTTGCAACAATTATTAACTAACAGAAAGATTCATATTTTCTTGTAACAAAACATGCAGAACGGTAACGTATGGATCATGGAAGAAAGATGCAGCAACATGAGGATTAATTATATTTTGTTTGGGAGAATGTCTATCTCGCGGTGAAAAAAAGAAGAATGGAAGAAGAAGACCCAAGGAAGAATTACCTCACGTGTGCCTCCCCCTTCTTCTTACGTAGCAGCAGCACGTAGGGAGCAGAGGAAAAGAATCCCACGGCCGCCCACCTTGGAACACAATAGCAACTAGGGT
This sequence comes from Amorphophallus konjac, assembly GCA_022559845.1. Taxonomy (NCBI): domain Eukaryota; kingdom Viridiplantae; phylum Streptophyta; class Magnoliopsida; order Alismatales; family Araceae; genus Amorphophallus; species Amorphophallus konjac. Next base: position 317,831,580 of record CM040120.1, on the reverse strand, counting down.
TGGTATGTTCGAAGGGGTTCGTATTTATAAAATTTTTAGATTTCCTAGAGCCCTACGGGGAATTAGAAGTCCTAGTGGGTTTAGGTTTCCTTCGTAGAATCCTAATGGTATTACAATTTCCATGTTAATCTCCCCTTGCCAAAATCTCAGCCGCATCCTTTGTTTGTTTCCCTGAAACCCTAACTCCCATGCAAATCGTTCGACATGTTGAGGGTTTGACTTTACGAGAATAATATATATATATATATATATATATATATATAACCCATTATATGTTTAAACGTTGCCCCCCGTTAAGGCTTTTAACATGTTTAAGTCCTACACCTTTATTTAAGGCCCATTTAATTATTTAACCCATTTGTGTATAGTCTACTTAGTCTCACCTTTAAGAAGCTCGTTAGCTTAATATAATTGAGTTGGGTGTTTAGGTTGAGTTGGGCCCATTATTTCTATAGTGGCTGACGAATATATACATACTAGGGTCTTTATTAAATTGAGAGTTTAATTAAGGTAGAACGTGATATAGGGATTTTATTTCTTATAATTTATTTATTTATCTACCTCATTAAATTTACCTCGAGTATCAGAGACAAATTCGATCCTATGAAAGTCTTTATATATGAATATATAATATAGTCAAATTTTATTACTCCACTATTTATTTACATCTCTATTGAGGCCCATTAACTCCTTTAGCTATTTATACTTACTTTTATTGAAATTTTATTTTCCATAGTTATTATATAACTAATGTTATATAGTTACTATTATTTATTCTCCCTTTAAATTTCCGGAGTGCTACACACCATCCATCTAGAGGAGATTGAGACACTATTAGCCCTTCCTAGGACTGAGATGGGGGGGGGGGGCGAGGACCAAGTATGCCATACGGTTACTCCCATAGACCCCTCTCTCATCCTAGGGGAATTCCTACCAAACCGGAAGGACGTTAGGACCATGATCAGATCTCAGCACGTTCACTTGATCCCCATGGCCCAATGGATTACCTCTCACTGCAAGAATAAGTGTGGGTGGAATGAGGCTATAACCAAGGCCACTTCCATTTGTCTCTGTGAAGCTATACTCTTCCCTACCACCGACCACTTCCTAGACATTCCAAACCTTAGCCTCATCGGTGGGTTGTGGCGGGAGTTGTCTATCTCACAAGTCATCCTTTCTTACTTGTATGAGGGCCTCAGTTCAGCTTCCCTTGGGGGTCCTCTTCTTGGATCCATGATAGCCCTTGAGTGTTGGATGGGGACTAGATTGAAATTCCTACCCAAGGAGGACGTGCCATCGGCGAGCCGAATCTACGGGAGCCACCCACTCTTCTATATTGGAGGTGCATTTGGGTTCCCTCAGCTGGTTGAGTATCGGACAGTGGACAAGAAGACTAGAGACGACTGGCGACTCTTCCTCAACACATTGCCACTCGATAGGTTCGTGATGCGACCACAGGCTTTGCAAGGCACCACCCATAGGCTACGCCGACGACGGGGATTGGACCTTTAGCTAGTGGGGAATACTGCTCTGGCGATGTACAACCCCCACAGATGCTATCTACAAGTTGGTCTTCCCCGAATCACGGTTCCACCATTATTTCACCTACCCGCGCTACAAGCAAGGAAGATCGGGACCAAGGAGGATGAGTAGGTGGTTTGGAGCATCCTGATCATGTGGGAGATCAGCCGAGTCCGTACCTTGCCAGCTGAGGTGGCAGAGGAGCGTGAGAGCTACCAGGCATACTTGAAGGGACTACGTGAGATCCGACCTTGTGGGGAAGCCCGGTTGATGATAGAGTGATGCTTCATGATGTAAAGGATCCATAGCTTGACTTTGATGTACTTGACATTGAATAAATGAATGAGAGACTTTGATTATATGAGATACAATCTTGCCTTTCCTTTCCCTGTACATATGTGGATTTAAACAAGTCTCGGGTAATAAGGCGGCCCACCCAGTGATCGTTACATGGACAAAAACGGTCTCCGTGTGACTGCAAAATGAAGAAAACGGTCTCAGGTAGACCGCAAAAGGGTAGATAACAGAAGGGCTTGTGGGCTTGTGGTTCAGCCTTTGTGGACCTGTTCCTGCGCACACTAAAATAAGAAAATAAGTCAGATCCGTTCTTAGACTTAACCCCTTGCCAAGAGCAAGTGAATGTATGACCAATTCTCGATATTTGGTCAAGGGGTGAAGCCTTTATCAAATAGGCAAAGATGAATAAGAAAAATTAATGCAATGCATGCCCTGAAATGCAAGGGTGATGGAAATATATATTTTTTAAAAATTTGAAATATCTAATTTTTTAAGATTTTTTTAAAAATATCTGATTTTTTTGAAATATCAGATTTTTTAAGATTTTTGACATATCTGATTTTTTTGAATTTTTTGACATATCTGATTTTTTTGAATTTTTTTCTTTTTTTGAAATATCTGATTTTTTTGATTTTTTGATATGGCTAGCTTTGACCCGACAATAAGGACCCTACCTATCTCATTAGGAATTTCCAAAGTATGACGTGCACTTGGGGGAACAATCCCTGGCCAAGGACCAATTCACATGACAGTGCTTCTACTAAGGCCATACCCAGGGTACGGTCTTGTCTTTGGAAAACAAAGAAAATTTGGGAGGCAAGCCTAGGATAGGTATAGAGGTTTTTTAGGGCTTGAGTCCTTCTCATGACAACCATTTCAGAGATTCGGTCTGTTGCGCTGGGACTTTGTGTCCACCATCGAACATTTATCCACTCTAGGCACGCATACGACCGGGCTCATAACGTCCAACGGATAAATTGTACTGCCACGCTTGCCATGCCTAGTTTTATGTTTCGGAGCAATTGGACTTGTGCTTCGAGCTTTGGATAAGCTTTTAGCTTTTGCCTTGATTTTTGCCCCTTTTCATTTCTTTTTTTCTTTTTCTTTATTATTTTTTCATGTGGAATCAGGTCATAACGGACTGCCCCTATTTGAGACGTCCTCTCGTCAGGGTGTCTAGATTGGTCATCTCCCCCTTATTCACCACTTGCCCCTACATTCGGCCGAAGAGAAAAAAAGCAGGGACTTTCACTTCCCCCAAACATGGCCAGAGGAGAAACGGTGTCGCACAGAAAAGGGAAACTCGACCAGGGATGTCGTGTAGTGTGTGAGTGCCACGCTAGGGATCATCCTTGATGATTAAGGAAAGGGACACCTCGCTACCGGGCCATCATTAGCCTGACTCTAAGGGTAAAAATGCTTAAGGTACAACTCATTCCACGCGTGAGACAACTTCTCACCTTCTGCATTAACCAGACGATAAGCGTTCCCTGGATAAGTCTCTCTCACTACAAATAGACCTTCCCAATTCGGTTGCAACTTGGACCTAGGACCTCCAAACCTAATGAATTTACGTTTCAAAACCATATCACCCACTTAAAATTTTCGTTCAATTACCTTCTTTTGGAAATAACGCGAAACTCGCTTTTGATAAACGGAAACGTGATCGGCCGCATTGAGCCTCTTCTCATCCAAGAGTTCCATCCGGACTAGCAATACCTCTCGACGTTCGGCGAGATTAAGTTCCTTATCAAGCTGCACCCTTAGGGAAGAGATTAAAATCTCGTATGGGAGTACTGCCTCCATTCCGTAAGTGAGGGCAAAAGGGGTTTGCCCCGTAGGAGTACGGACAGAGGTACGATAAGCCCATAGAGCTTCCACTAATCGTTCCGGCCAATCAGAAAATTTGTGCGATTCACACCTTTTCTTTATGATTTTAAGAAGGGTTTTATTAGTGGCTTCGGTTTGACCGTTGCCTTGGGGATAATATGGAGATGAGTGATGCAATGCAATATTGAACTTCTTATAGAGATTCTGGAGCTCTTGCAACACGAACTGAGACCCGTTGTCGGTAATGATGCTGCTTGGTATGCCGAACTGCGAGATGATATTCCTCATGATGAATCGGCACACTGTGGTGGCTTTGATCTCCGCGTACGCTTCAGCTTCAGCTCACTTGGTGAAGTACTTAGTGGCGGTAAGAATGAAGGATTTTTGCTTGGTCTGAGAGTTGGGATCACCTAGTGGGCCTATAATATCAAAAGCCCACATGGAGAATGGCCAAGGAGCAGTAAGAGGATGAAGAGATGAAGCAGGAGCATGAATTTTATCAGCATGGAGTTGGCACTTGAGACACCTACGCACATAGAGAGAGCAATCTTCCTCTAGAGTGGGCCAATAATAATCCTGCCTAAAAATCTTCTTCGCTAACGCCTGGCCATTCACATGACTTCCACACTCACCAGAATGAGCCGCTTCAGCCACTTTCCTGCCTCATCATCGTCTAGACATCTCATAAGCAGTCCATTAAGAGCACACATGTATAATTCTCCAGCAACGATGGTATATCTTGAGGCGACTCTTCTAATGGCCTTACGCTGCTCAGCATTTGTCGATTCTGGGATAGACCCATCCTTGCAATACTGCTCAATCTCATGATACCATGGCAATTCCTCTTCCTCCAAGATCTCTTCTAATTCAGCCAGAGAAACCTCCTGCAAATCCCTTTTCTCAACTTTCTTCTCTACAGACTTCCTAAGGCTATCGATCCAAGGATCCTGATGGGAAGGGGCGTCCAGTCTCTGGACCACGATAGTCTCAGTGCCCCGACTGAGAGTAAATGACAAGGAGGAAGCAAGCGACGCTAGAGCATCGGCAAGAATATTCTGAGAGCGAGGAGTGTGAATGTAGATCAACTTGCGGAATTGCTTAGCCAGGAGGATGACCAAATCTTGATATGGCTTGAGATTCGGGTCACGAGTGCGATAGGTAGAAAGAACTTGGCGCAAGATAAGTTGAGAGTCTCCCATGATATTCAAATACCACACGTCCAAGAGATAGGCGTGCTTCAGTCTGGCTAGGAGAGCTTTATACTCAGCGATGTTGTTGGTAGCAGGAAAAGAGAGCTGAAATGCAAGGGGAATTGTCACTCCCTCTGGAGTGAGGAGAACAGCACCTATCCCTCGGCCTTGAGAGTTAAGCGCACCGTCAAAGTGCAGAGATCAGAAAGGATGATGGGTGAGGATAGCAAGGTGCTCATCAAGAAACTCATCCTGGATAGAATCAGTGCAAGGAATGGGCAAGTGGGCAAGTGGGCAAGATGCTCTGTAATGGCATATCCCTTGATTTCCTTCTGAACGACGAAGGTGATGTCGAATTGGGAGAGGAAGCTCTACCAACGAGCTAACCTACTAGATAGGGCAGACTTTTCTAAGAGATAGCAAATCGGGTCCATTCTAGAGATCAACTTAACTTGGTGAGTGAGGAAATAATGCTTCAATTTGTGAGCTACCCAAACCAGCGTAGCACAAGTCTTCTCCATAGCAGTGTATTTGGCTTCTACAGGATTGAACAACCTAGAGAGGTAGTATGCTGCCCTTTCCTTACCTTCATCATCCACTTGCACCAGGATAGCTCCTAGGGAGTCCTCAATAATAGAAATGTATAGGATAAGGGGTTTCCCAGGGACAAGAGGCTACAAAACCGGGGGATTAGACAAGTAAACCTTCAGATCCTCATAGCCCTTTTGACATTCTTGATTGCATTCGAATTTGCCCCCAGCCTTTAGCAGTTCGTAGAAAGGACGACACCTCGGAGAATATTGAGATATAAATCTTTGAATGAGCTACAGGCGTCTAATCAAACCACAAAGTTCAATGATGTTCTTAGGCGGGGGCATGTCCATAATGGCCTTGACTTTATTAGGGTCAATCTGAATCTCCTGTTTGCTGACTATAAAACCTAGCAGCTTCCCTGAAGATACTCCGAACACACACTTCTTCGGATTCATTTTAAGCTTATACTCCCTAGCTCTCTGTAACACTTTGGCCAAGATAGCGGGGTGTTCTTCCTTGGTCCTCGATTTCACCAAAATATCATCCACGTAGGCTTCCATATAAACATGCATCATATCGTGGAAACTAGCCATCATCGCCCGTTGATAGGTGGCACCTGCATTCTTCAGACTGAATGGCATAACCACATAGCAATAAGTGCCCTAGGGCGTGGTGAACGAGGTCTTCTCTTGATCTTCGGGAGCTTGACAAATCTGTTTCTATCCTGAATAACCATCCATGAATGAAAGAGCTTCGTACCCGGCTGTGTTATCCACCAACACATCTATATGAGGCAGCGGGAAATCATCCTTGGGACATGCCTTGTTTAGATCCCTGAAATCGATGCAAATTCGAACCTTTCCATCCTTCTTGATGACAAGGACTATGTTCGCCACCCACTGAGGATATAAATCAACTTAAATAAATCTGGCCTTATGTAATTTATTGACCTCTTCCTTCATCCTCAAGGCCATGTGGGGTTGGAATCTCCTTAATTTCTGTTTCACAGGTGTTGCCCCTAGCTTAAGTACAAGTCGATGATCCACCAAAGAAGGGTCGAGACCTGGCATGTCCTCATAGGACCAGGTAAAATAATCGTTATACTCCCTCAAAATCTTGATTAACTCCTTTTCTACCTCAGGAGGGAGATTAGCAGAAATGATAATGGGGCTGGGATCCTCATCAGTTCCAAGATTAATCTCTTTCGTAGGTTCATCCACTGCCGACGATGGCTCATTAAACCTCTTCAGACCTTGTGCATATAGATTGGCAGTGTCTTCTACGTCGTTGTCCTCAAAATTGACCTAGTCCTTTTCATCTATGATTTCATGGACGCCCAGACCATCGTTGCTCTACACCCCATCTTGCTCCTCATCCTCTTCTAACACAATCGTCGTTTCAATAAACTCTGGACACTTGAGGAGGGCATGACAACGCTTAGCTAAGTCTTGAAGGAACCTATCAGGGATGGACTTAGAATGACGCGTCACGGGACGCACCTCAGACGTAGAGGAAGGGGTGGAGACACTGGAATACGACCCTACTTCGACTGACCCTACTTCTGTAAGAGACTCGATAGACCCCAATCCTAGCCTAAGAGAAGGACCAACAAGACCTAATGGAAGGGAATCAGGGGCCTCGTGCCCCTGGGAGGAGGATGAATCAAAAACAGCGTAGTCCCCGACTTAAATCTCAATTTCAAAATTTGCATTTATTTAGAGATCAGTTGAGATCATGCAACACGATAGAGAGGAGGGAGACGGAGGGGGAAGTGTGAGAGGATAGATGGATGGACAAAAGAGGTCTAAGAAGGGATCATAAGAGGAGAATAGCAGATCTGAAAAATCACTCGGTGGGCAGCACCCACATTCACAAGTTTTGACAATCAAGAAATCAGTTGGTATTTCAACCAGTAATGGATTGACCAACATGGGAGGTGAACGGGGTATAAAATCTAGCCTGTGAAAAAGGGACATCAAACGGGAAGGAGACCAAGTAAAGATAATGGGTGAGCTTCCCTCTTCCCACGGACATTGAGCTAGCTTTCCACGTGAATACTCCACAATCTGCACCTCCGATCTTCTCGGACAGTCTTCTTCATGAAATAACCTTGCAAAAGTTTCACAGAAATCATCCATGTCATCGACAGGCCCCTTAGGTAACACTGGCGGGCTGGCAACAGTGCAAGCATCATCTTTCTTCTCATCAGGACTGGGCGGCGCCTTTAAAGTGCCAGGCTGCAATGGGCCCTTTACAAAGTGCTGACAGTAGTTCCAAGTCAGCGGTATGACATCTTCTAGGATCGATAGTGGCGACTCCCGATAACAGAGGCCTCTTTTACTCATTTTCCTGCCCCTCGGAACTGGCTTAGTCCACCCCTACAGCTGAGTACCGAGACCTCTACCTGGCTGATAGCCTAGCTTCAGTATGATGTCCCAGCCTTTTTGATCCCTTATCTTGGGATTCACCCTGATGCTCACATGCATGACGGCTGGCTTGGACTACGCATAGGCCCATGGAAAGTTAAGATGTAGCACCGAGATCATAGGTTTCTTGCTGGGCTAGAGTAGCGGCAAGATCTGATCAGAGATAGCTTCAACTATCTAAACCGTGGAGATGCTTTTAACCTTTACCACCTGTCCCTGAAATGGGAATTTGAGGCATTGGTAGGGGGTAGATGGTACAGCGCTAAGATTGTCGATCCACAGGCGACCCAAGATGGCCTTGAACATTAGGTCGATAACCAACACATAAAATTCAATGGGCATCGTCAACAGCCCAAGTTCAGCTTGAACAGTGATCACCCCAAGGCACGACCTGCTTGAGTTATCGTAGGCCGCAATAGTAGTAGGGGTGGGCCTTAACAGATCCTCTGGCATGTTGCAGGCCCGCAGGGTTCTTAGTGGGCAGACATTAATAGAGGCCCCAGTGTCGACCAAAGTCGCATCAACACTCACCTTATTCAGGGTGATGGAGATGCAAAGCGACATTTGGCGAGCCTCGGGAGGTGCCAACTCGGTCTCAGAAAAAGTAATGGCCGGCCCTTTAGAAACCATGGCCAGAGCAGATGGTATGCTGTCCACCGCCATGTCCTCATTCACCGGGACCTTTTGAAGAAAGTTCTGCAAAGCATCTTGGTGCAGCTTGGACCGCTTGATCAACTCTAAAACTGAGATCTTGGCCGGCATCCGATCCAGGTGATGTAGCAAGTCATACTTTGTGCCGGGCAATGGATCTACTTCCTCCTGACTAGCAGCATGCTACGGAAACTAGGGGTTGGGTGTAGGTGCACCAGTTGTTGGATAGTTCCGATGGAACAAACACCTGCTTCGGTGGGTAAGGTTTTAGGCTGGTAAGGTATCGGATGAGCCCATGATAGGCGGCTTAATTGGCCTAATGGGGTGAGTGAAGGGGGTAGAAATGGGGGTTGCGGGTGAAATGGGGGTGACAAAGGCAGAGGCGGGCTTGACGGGCCCTGTCAGGAGAATGACGGGTGAAGGGTTAGGCGAAGGGGTGATAATGGTGGGTGTGACGGGTGTTGGCGCATGGACGGGGGAAACGATGGGCAATGCGGGAGGTAAAATGAGGGGTTTTGGAGGAATGGTAGGTGCAGTGGTTATTATGGTGGCGGGCTGAAGGACTGGCGGTAGGGTAACAGAAGCGGAGGGCAAAGATGAGGGAGAAAGGGTGTTGCGGTAGGTGTGGTGGAGGGCCATAAGTTTCTGAACTAATGACTCATCACCATAAGACCACACGGCGTTGGGGGCCGGGCGGTGGACAACATTTACTTGAGCCGGTGGCGGTGGCTAAGGATTTGGAGCAGGCGGATGATTCAGCATCGGGTTTTGGTGGATGCCCAGATCCTGAGCAGGCTGTTGTTGCTGCTGCTGCGGTTGTTGTGGTTGCGGTGCCTGCTGTTGTTGTCTCGACGCCTGTCTTCTCTTTTCTTTGATATCGGTGATGACTTTGTGCATTTCGGCCCAATCAATATGCTGACCTTCATGCAAATCACAAACAAAATCTCTAAACTAAAAATAAGTTTCTATTGTGTGCCCGGGCTGCCTGTGGAATATACAATATCTGTATTGGTCAACGGTCGGGTTCCAATTCGACCGTTCCGGAGGCAGTTGCAAAGCACCAATGGACATAAGAGCTGAAAAAATGTCCGAGAGAGTTTCAGGCAAAGGAGGTTACTGAGCCCTCTTCGGACCAGGGCGTTTAGGTGCGTAGCCGTTGGGCAAAGGGACATTGTGGTATTGCGGTGGTTGTTGTGGTTATTGGGGAGCGGGAAAGGATGGTTGGGCATTTTGTGGAGCGGGGAACTGAGGGTTGTGAGGAGGTTGCTGGAAGCGAGGTGGCGCGGATTGGTTGGGGAATGGGAAGCTAACGGCTTGCACTTGTTCATTTGTTTGGACCCCTTCAGTAACGGGTCCGTGAGGTTTTCTATTGTGTTTGGGCTTCTGAGCTTCAAAGATGGTATGGATGGGGGAGTCCTTAAACTGGGTTTGAATGAACCTGGCCCGGTTGTAAAGTTGGTGCATATTGGCAATATCATTCATAGCTAAGATGTTGCGGAAGGTAGGGGTGGCATTAGAGATGAGCAACTTGACCTTCTCCTCCTCCGGAATATGGCCGGGCACACGAGCAGCCATCTGCCTCCATCTATCAGTGTAGGTGGTGAAATCTTCATCAGCCTTCATCTTCTCAGCAACCAGATAGGTAAAAAAATATTCTAGGCCAACACGGTCTTGGAACCTTAGAATGAACTTCTCCTTGACGACCTTGAAGCTCTCGGCATCTTCCAACGACAAAGCATAAAACCACTCCAACGCTACCCCATCCAACGAGCAGCGGAACAAATACGCCATGAGGCGATCGTCATACTGAAATTGCGCTGACTCGTACATAAAGTCCCTCACATGAATGAACGGATTACCACTCCCGTCATACTTGCGGTACGTGGGGAGCTCAGACTGAGGAGGAAACTGAATGTTGTGGAAACTAGGAACCGGGACATCGACCAAGGATTGTGGGCCAACCCGTTTCTTAAGGAAGTCGAGCTGTTGTTGCATGGCGGCCCATTTATCAAGTAATTCTTGCCCGCGGGATGGAGTGGGCGGACCAAAAGGAGTGGGCTCGGAGCGAGGAGCTGAAGGGTAAGCAGATGGAGGGGGAGGCCCATAAGAAGGATATTGGGCTGAGGAGGGACCCATATCCATGCAAGCTAGGTGGGCCGCCCCGACCTGAGGCCACAGAAAATCAGTCGAGCCCACAAGGACCTATGGCACTAAAGGAATGGACTTGTAGGGATCAACCTGGGGAGATGGAGGAAGCCCGGTCTTCCCCTTGTCAAGGATTTGATGGGCCGAATTAGAAGATTGGCTCGCCTCCAAATTGGAGAAGCGAAGGATTTTAGGCTGAACCATGGTTGGATCAATAGCAGCAGGAGGAATCCAGGGTGCACTAGCTGAGGGCTGAGAGACAGGAGGAGTAGACAAGCCTTGTGGAACGGTGAAGGATGGGGTGCCCGACCCCTGCAAGGTGCCATAGAGGGCCTGAAGCTGGGTCGGATCCAACTGGGCCATCCTTTGCAAGATATGAGCGGTAGAGGGACTGGCGGGAGGATTGGAGAGAGAGTCCTGACCGCCCTCAGTGACAACGGGAGGTGGAGGAGGTACAGACCCCTCCCCAGATTGGAGAGCCATGACCCGGGACGGGTCCACCAGAAGCCCTTGAGGAAGGGAGTCCTCATGGGAATGAGAGAAACCATAAGATGACATGGCAGAATCGAACAAGGGATTAAGATAAGAGGTGGTGAAGGAATTGCCTCTAGGAGGAGACCCTATGGATTTGAAACAACCCCACATGCAATGTAGCACCTATCAATGAAAAATAAAATAGCGACCAATAAGCATAGCAAATAGGATGACTAGCAGAGATGCACAAACAAAGAAGGGATGAGAGGCAACCAAGATCAACCACGTTATAATGATGCGCAAAATTTTTATTTGTTTTCTCTTTTAGAACCTTAGTGATTTAAGCAAAATGTCCTCTCCAATCAAAGTAAGTTCCTAATGGGAATGTGTAGTGGGGACTTGGTTGGCTCTAGGTTTGAACTCTCTCTCACGGATGCAACCTAGACACGGGGTGGTAAAGGTACAACTGGCCCGATGTCCGTGTGGGAATCCACGGCTCGCAGGGACTGATGGAGGTCTCGGATAAGATCACATAGTCGACCCCAAGGAATATGGAGGCGAGAGGATCACTTACCAATGTAGGTATGCAACTATGATATGAGATAGATGATCCTATGTGCACCGGAGTGCATGCAAAATTCTAGCCTAAGAAATAACAAGCAATGTGCAACCAATGATATGAATATAACTAGCACTCAAGAGGAGAACTGATAGCACCCAGAAATAGCGAGAAAACAAAATAATGAGTAGAGAGAGGATACCTGTGACGACCCAAGATCCGGATACCGGGAAGAACCCGATGTTGTCCCCCTTGTGCTTTGATGAATGTGGTGTTTTAATGATAGCAACATGAATGAGTCACCATTTTATTTTGCTAATAGCTTGACATTGAATCATAACAATCTGAATGCATATAACTGATATATTCTATGGAGAATGCATGAGAGTGCATAAAGTGTTTTGTGCTTGAATTAAGATCGGTGCATTGCTTCTTCTGTGTGTATATTGCTTCTTCTGTGCATATACTGCATCAGTGCACCTAGATGGGTCGACCCCCTTCCTTGATGGGTCGACCCCCCAGATTTCACAAGTCTATACAATCATCTTTATGCATAGCAATGTCTGTACAGCCGTTTGCTCATATAACTTGCATGTCTATACACCGCATGACGAGCCCAAAAGTCTGTACATCGCAGTTGTGTCAAAGTCTGTACAGCCGCTTGTTTGCCAAAGTCTATACAGCCTCTGTGTGTTCTATGCATTTCGCAAGTCATGCAGCGTCAACGCAGCAAGTGTGTCTCATGCATCATGCGTCGACGCCCCCAGATTTCCAAGTCTATACACTCGTCTTCATGCATAGCAGAGTCCATACATTGCAGCTCACTTAACTAGCAAGTCTATTCATTGCATTGTGGCGTTTGTGTTCAAAGTCTATACAGACTTCAGCGTCTCATGCAGCGTCTTATTGCAAGTCCATACATTGCATTCCTAGCAGATTAGCATGTCTATACATTGCAGCATGCATTCACTGAAAGTCTATACATTGCTACATTGCTTGCATTTTTAAAGTCCATACATTGCATCGTTGTGTTAAGTATATACATTCACATTATCTGTTGGCCTGCACGCACACTCAAGTCCACACATCGTGAAGTCTGCACATTGTGTCACCCAATGTCTATACATTGTTCATTCAGATTTTCATTCAGCTTTGTCAAGTCCATACATTGGGCTACTGTGCAAGTCCACACATTGGCCTTCAGGCTTGCAAGTCTATACATTGCCTGATGATTGCAAAGTCTGTACATCCACCAGTTGAACCCACCTAGTCTATACATTGGTCGGTGGCAAGTCTGCACATTGGACTTTCATTCAAAGTCTGTACAGCGTCATGCACTGTTCTTCAAAGTCCATACACTGCACTGTAGACGCATTAAGGTGAAGTCTGTACATCCTTCCGTTCAGATTTCCAAGTCTATAAAATGTTGTTTAGTGGAATTCTGTACAGCCGTTGGGTTGCCAAAGTCCATACATTGTGAACCTCAAAGCCTGTACAGACCATGCCTTGTTCAAGTATGTACATCGTTCATTTGTCTTGGCAAGTCAACACACTGGTAGTCTATACATCATTCGTGAAGATTGAACATTGAGCAAGTGTATACATTGGACGAGTCTGCATCATGCCTCAGTCATGAAGTCTATACATCGTCTGTCTTCATTGAAATCTCACGAAGTCTGTACATCGTGGCTTTTGTGCTCCAAGTCTACACATCATGGCAAGTCCGAAGTCTACACATTGGAAGTATATTTCATTCATGCATCAATGCGTCGACCCCCTGATTAGATGAGTCGACGCCCCTTTAGACTTCTAAGTCTATACACTGTGTTCATGCTTTGTTCTCATCCAAGTCTACACATTGAATGTTAGCATGCTCGCACACACTAAGACCATACATTGAATAAAGTCTGTATGTTACTGTTGAACAAAGTCTGAACATTGCTTCAGCGTTGGCTTCAGCCAAGTCTATACATCGACTGGTTCTTAGTTGGGCCAAGTCTATACATTACCCAGGCTGCATAACGTCAAGTCTTTACATTGAACTCTATACATTGCATGCAGTTGCGCTTCACAAGTCTACACATTGCTGCTCTTCACAGCAAGTCTATATAATGCATTGCTTCCTTAAAGTCTGTACAGGGTTTATACTTAACCTGATAAGTGTTTTCGTCTGTCTGACAAGTGCTCTGCTCGTGGAGGCCAATGAAGGGCACGTGATCCGAGGCTGGAAGGGCTGACAGGAAGATGACACGTGGCCAAAAGTCCTGGGCGGGAAATGTGGAGAGCACACGCCCTAGCTGCTGCTGCTGCTGCTATATATACAAGTCTTATTCATCAAGAGAATGTTGATCGAAGCTGGGTGAGTTGAACCAGATGAGCAGGAGCAGAGAGCCCCTCGTTCCAGCAAAAAGAGAAGAAGAAGAGCAGAAGAGAAAGAGAGATAGAGTGCTCGAGCTGAGAGAGAGAGAGATTGTGGTTGTCTGGCATTTGGATCAAATCCAAGCCAGAACTGCTCCTTCGAGAGCTATATCTCTTGTTCTTCATTTACAGCTTTCCGTTGTTGTTTTGTTCCATCTTTTGTTTTCTTCTTATACCTTTCTTCAAGCTGTTAGTCAGCGGTTGCAGTGGTGGATTCCACTGGTCAGCAAGCTGTGATGCTCAGCGTTGCAGAGGTGGACTCCTCTGGACAGCAAGCTGTGATGCTCAGCGGGATGGCAAGCTGTGAGGCCCAGCAGTTGTAGGCAAGCTGTGGTGCCCAGCGGACACAAGTTGTGTTGCGCAGCAGTAAGCCACACTTGGGTTTTGAGTGTGGGGTGGACGTAGGTCTGGAGGACCAAACCACCTAAAAACTCCTATTGCATTGTGGTTTGATTTATCTGTCTTCGCTTCCGCTAGATGTTTGCATAGGGGCGCTCCAAGTGTTCGCTTACTGGTTGAACAGAATATTTGATCAGCTGGTTTCATTTGTCTAAATCTGTCTAGTGAGCATTAGATTTTAATTGAGCGAAAGTTTTTAAAGGACATATTCATTCACCCCCCCCCCCTCTGAATACATAGCACCGAACCCAACACCCGATACCATTCGAATCCTGGCCCGTCACCCACGAGCCAGGAGGGCTCGGAAGGGCTAAAAGGAGTGTGGAGGTACAAAGAAATAGAAAATAATGTAGGATAATTCAACAAATAATAGAAATAAGTAAATAACTACAACAACAGAGTCCAGTCCAACAGAAAGTACAGTCTAAAGCAGTAAAACATACCACATGCCAAGTGAACACTCGGCCTGGCGAGCTGGCAACTAAGAACCTCCGAATAGCACCCTCGAACCTCGAGGAAGAACCGTCGCACTTGAAAAGTAGGGGTGAGCCTCCTGTCACTGGCTCAGTAGGGATCCCACGGAACCCCAACTGAGGATAACGGGGGCACGGAAAGTAGTAACTACAAGAAAATAGTAGCAGCAGGAACAGTAAACATGGTGGCCGGTCAAAACTCAGCACTACAGCTACTCCTACTATACTGGTCAAGCAGAAAGAGAAATCTCGATCTCACAGTCGGGAACCAGACCACACTAACACCACTTACCGAGGTAAAACCTATGGCAACTCCGCTGTAAAGGCATGTCTCCCAGGACAAGGCCAACCTGGACATGCTGTCCAAGGTGCAACCCCGACCACCTGGTCGCGGGCACTGCACTAACAAGACGCAACTTTGGTGAAGCTACTAGCACCCTGGCCACTACCTCGGAAACACCGGACGGTCCAGAAAACCACGTCTCGCAGACGAGAAACGGAACCTGAAAATAGGAGAGTCACGTCTCACGTGATAGGAGTACCTGCCCACCAGAAGGAAGGTCAGATACGTCCACTGACGACTTAGACCGCGTCTCAGGTGACTACCTCCGGCCCAACGGGAACCGAGACACCGTACAAGTAACCACAGAACAAGCGACTAGCTGGGGTCGTGCTGGCCGGCGCGGGTCCACTGCCCCCAACCACGTGTGCACACACAGACCACACGTCCTAGGTATGGCCCTCTGACCGGATTTCCTCTCAGCCGGACTCTAGCGTCAAATGTGGGGCCCGACGGTAACCAACCTAAAAACCGTCTCTCGGGGTAGCCTCGCCACCACTCCCTGGTGGGACCACTCGCGTGTCGGAAGGCTACAACTAGTGGGGAGTCACTGATGTGACCACTCTCTGAGGAGAAACTCCGAGAACCACACACGTACCCTAAGCGAAAGTCACGAGATACCAAGTGGCGACGAGCCATTGGACTCTAGACGGTCCTCTAGACTCACTAAATCTAACAGTCCTTGAGTCACGAGACTCAGGGTCAAGGTCGTCGTACGCAATGGTACAATGTCGTTAATCTAGCCTAATCCCTAGGTCTAAAACCACGGTAGTATGAATACCGAGGCAGCTCACGAGCCGTCGAGACCATTCCCTCGAAAAGGGAACTAAGAAACCCTCCAGCCCCAGGTTGGATAATTGGACTCACAGTCCACAGGCCACACACACGCCTTACGCGGAAAGCACCGAAGCACGATTCCCAAGGCAACTCACAAGCTTCCACGATGATTCCCCATCCCAGGGAAAAGCGAGAAACCTCCAGCCCTAGGCTGGGAACTGGACCCGTAGTCCAAGGCCAAACACTTGGCCCAGTCGGGAATCATCTTCTGCAGAAACCTACGACATGCGGGGGAAACCCCACCGCACTCACACCGATACACGGTGACTCGATCGAGCGTAACACGAAAGTTTGGAACACATGGGGTCACCAGGACCCACCAAACCTATGGGCACGCTAATCGAAGTAACTCGGCACCTCCAGACACCCCAGAAATACGGTCACAGAACCCAAGGGGTGTCCAGGACACTCACGAGGCCGATGGTCAACCACTGGGTCACATCCGGGTCGACCGGAGACCAACACAATGCGAACCCGACATCGCGAGCCTGGAAATCCCCTAGCGGTCTAACCCTAAACCGCCACAAGGCCTAGCGGCTTAACCTTGGACCTCCAAGGATAGTCTAGCAGTTTAACATTGGACCGCTACACAAAGAAACCACGGAACCATAGCGGTCTACACTTGGACCGTGAAACAGAGCATGGCGGCCTATTACTACACGGCGAACGGCACTGGCGGTCCACCTCTAGGCCGCCAAACCCTCGGAACACACGAAGCTCAAGCGGTCTTAGCGGTCGAACCCTGGTGATGTGGGACGGACACGCGACTCGACTCCAATTGGATATGTGATCCTTGGACTCTAAGCAAGCTCGCGATCGCCCTTAACAATGGAAGCGTATGGACGTGCACGGTTGAAAAACCGGCTGTGAGCTAGGGTGGTCGGCTCTCTCTCGTACCCGGATCGGGTCACGGGATGGTCTCGCTCTCTCTCGCAGTAGCGGTGAATAATAATATATGGCGAGCTAATTTCCCTATCATGCTCTCTAGCAGTGGCATATGAAGTATATACGAATAAAGCAAATTACCGAGTAAAGGAGCGAATATGATACCTCCACGCGCCTGGCGTGGGGAAGATGATCCCAGTCGATCTCGTACTCCCGGAACTTAATTAATTAAATTACAGCAATGAATTTACTGCCCACTCCACGCAGGGAGGTAAGGGGCTACAAAGTGGGACCCAGGAGTAGCGGGTTCGGGTTGATGGGCAGCGATTTGTGTAGCTTCGGCGGCACGGGTACTCACGAACATGGGACCCACGTGCTGGTCAGTGAGGCCGTGTGGGCCCGGAGCAGCACCGCTGTGATGGGGACGTCCGGAGGGGTACTCCCTGCCAAGGCGGTGCGCTGGTTCACCTCGTGGAAGGCGAGTCGGCTTCGATCTCCTTGTGTGGAACTTGCTGTCCACGGATCTATGTTCTGTTTCAGACCTGCGCGTCCCGACGAAAACTGTTGATGCGATCGGCCCCGATGTTTGATCGACATGAAACTGGCACCGTTGGAACACTGACTCAAAATCCTTCGAGCCTATATGGATCTAAGAATTTCCTCCGGGCTGTAATTTTGATGGCCGAATTTTGAACCTGACTGATCTCTGCTTCAAATCTGGTTGGGCAGAAGTGAACTTTCCTGAGAGTTGGCATTGACCGTGATGTAGACCTCCGATTCAGCTGTTGAGCTCTTCATGAAAGTTGTAGAGGGAGAAGAGAGGAAAATGTGAATAATTTTTATGAAAGGTTTGGTGGAGATTTGAATGGGTAAAATGATTTTTTAGTACCGGGTGGTCGGATCTGGACAGCAGAGACAGATCTAAGTTTTGGATCTGACAGTGATTTTTAAAAAAATGGTAGAAGACTCTAGAAATTCTACGAAAATTCGTGGATGAAGGACAATGTGGACATAATCTCTAATAAAAATATCAAGCATTCAGATCAAGGAAAGATGGATTCATGAATGTTCTACTGGGTTTCTGGAAATCTGGACAGACTACAGGTAGATCTGAGAGGAGGTGGAGGACGAAAATAAAAAAATAGAAAATAAAAGCTAGAATCTCCAACAATTTTTCTAGGATGTGGTGATGACCCCTGAAACTCACCCTGAAAGTTTGGCTCCAGAAGATCTCGGGGTTGGGAGTAAGAATTCCCAGAGTGAGTCTCTGTCTAGCAGTACAGAGATCTGGGCAGCACTTCGGAAGCGACTTCGCGGCGGCTCGATGGCGGCACGAACGGCGGCGGCGGCAGCAGGGATAGAATCTAGAGGGGCTAAGGAGAAGATAGAAGGGTTCTATACCCTGGAGATTGGAGGAAGAAGAGAGAAACCAGAGAGAGAGGGGGGGGCGCAGGTTTGCTCTTGGGCATTCATAAATTTGTCTTCTCATTAATTCTAACAAATGAAAAATACATGGTATTTGTATAGAATTGACCAAATGGACAAATGACCTCCCATACCCTCAGATCTAGGGTGGGTGAAGGCCATCTTTGGGATGTCAAACCCAATTTATCCCATGTGATCAAAGCATTCACCATATTCTAATCAAACTCACCTAACTAGCCTAATAGGACAAAAGAGGGGGCGCCCCCTTCATGGGCCATTCTTGGGCCAAGTTGGTCCAAGGCCATCCAACACAAGTCCATGAACCTATGCATAGCCTATGGGCCTTCCAAACTTAGGTGGCGCATGAGAGGGAGAAGTCCACTTTGGGCCTTAAGTGATTTTAAGGTCCATTATGAGTCCTTAAGGTCCAATATGATATAACCCCCTTAATGGACCTAACAAATGAAAGCCACTAATAGATTCTACATGGAATGTGGCCCAATGGCTAATTAAAAGCCTTACAAAGGAGCCCAAATGAAAAAAAAAGCAAGCAAACACACTAATACAAGCCAATACACAAATACATTCCATACGTATGATGAAGTAGCCCTTGATGCCCCATCAATTCACCCCGGTTGGGAGGAACTCGACCCCGTCGAGTAAGGGGTGCTGCTGCTCGAGTAGCTCCGGCGAATCCGTCACAGTACCAAGTAGCGCGGGTACGCTCCACTCCAAGTGATCGTCACCTGCTCATTCCGTATATACTCGATATGTGCATGCTGCTACGGGAAGAGGTTAGTGGTGGAACACTCCGGGGTGGGGTCACTCTCAAGGGGAGGAGGCGGCTCGAAAACTCACTAGGAATCACCGATGGGTCCCTGTAGGTGACTAGATCTGGGGCATAGATGTAGAACTGATCTCATATTCCTCTAGCAAGTCCACTCACCTCTCACTCATAGGAGACCGACAACGAGCTTGCACAAGACACATGCAGACTCACCATGTACTAACACATGTATGCAAACCACACAAACAAGCCACACAAAACAAACCACACAAAGAAGAAACAAACTGACTCATGCATTACCCTAGACTTAAGGTGGTGACATCAACTCCACTAGGTGTCCATCATCCAAGTGCCGCATCCTGAGTGTTGGTAGGCTCCTCCAGACCTTCGTACTCATCAGCTAGTTCCGGATCGGCCTCGTAGCTGACAGAAACAAGCCCAGAAGGTGAGGCTTCTCCTACCCCTAGGGCTAGTGTGGCACGAGTGGGACTTTGGTTGGCAAAGTGGCCAAACCCATGACAGTGGAAACACTATAGTCGAGACCTACTACTCTCTCCGATGAGAGGGCCCTTACCCTTATCCTCCCGACGGGTAGGGGGTGTAGGCAATAGGGGTGGAGGTGTAGGTGCCGTGGGCAACAGGGGTGGGGGTGCCGGTACCAGAGGGCGGGCAAGGGGTGCCGGGGGGCGAGCAATGGGTGCCGGTGGTTGGGATGGAGGTGGATCCCATGGTGGGGGAGGACGAGGTCTAGGAGAGAAGTGCTCTTGATGGGCGGGCTCGTAAGGTCGAGCCATGGGACCCCTCGAGTATGGGCCTAAGGAGCTACGTGACTCGGCACTACGGAGAGCGACGGGGCCCAACCGTTGGATAGACTCGAACTCTCCCTCGAATTACTCCATCTCGAGAGCAACTTGGTACGCATCCTCCAACTTGTCCACCTTGCGGCGGAGAAGCTCATATTGTAGGTGCGGTCGTAGACCACGCCGAAATCGGGAGACAGTAAGTGAGCTCTCCTCCTCGGCATCACATCGTAAATAGTATTCATCAAACTCGGCGATGTACTCGGAGATGAACCGATCTCCTTGGGTAAGACTCTGCCACCTGTCTATGAGACGCTGACGGTAAGTGGCAGAGAGATACTTCTTCCTAAGTTTCGACCTCATCTCTTCCCACGTCTCTACCTGGGGTTCATGACGGTGAAATAGCAGGTTCTCCATGTTTCTCCAAAAGGTTTGAGCTTGCCCTAGCAATTTCATCTTGGCAAACTTGACCTGCCGTTGGTCCGACATCTCGAACCACTCAAAATATCGGTCCATGTCGGCCTCCCAATCAAGATAGACCCTCGGGTCTAAGGACCCGTCAAAAGTGGGAGGGTCGGCGCGAACGGTCTTGAGGGTCCGCTCATCCTCATCACGATTCCGTCGTTGAACATGACGGTCACGTCCATATCCCCTATTTTCATCCTTGAACTCATAGTCATGCACCTCGGGGATTGGACGCCTCTTAACATCTATCCCTTGAACCCATGGAGTAGCAAGTTGCTGAACCGGGTCCTGTTGACCATGTGTAGGTGGGGGGGTGCCTCAACTGGGACTCTAGGGGGTGCCTCGGCTAGGGCTCCCTCTAATGTGGCAACTCTCCCTACCAGGCCCTGAACGGACTGGTCTGACTCGATGGCCATATCCTCTAAGGCCTTCATCCTTTCTTCCAGACGGGTGCCTAGGCCATCTATCCACGTACTCAACCCGTCCATCTTATCCACTCGAGTACTTAACAAATCCATGCATGTAGTCAACCCTCGCACTTCTCCCATAATGGGTTGGAACATTTCGGCCATCGACGACACATCGAGACTAGGGGCTCGGGGATCCGCCATAGGTGGTGGTGGTGAGTATTGGGTGCCTCGACGGGTGGGCATGCAACTGACACACGGACTAGGAGACACAGACTAATGCACCTAGACCAAGCCAATATCTGGTACGTGGCGGAGGGTCGACCCGAAGATCTCCTCGCGCAAGTGTGTGGCCTTCCCGATAGGCGTAGCCTAACGTTCGGACAACACCTTTTAATATACCGAATTATCGGGATGAAATGCAATTTTAAAATAGTTTTTTTTTATTTTGAGAATAATTATGATCCTAGACTCGACTTAGACCGTGAATAGACGTAAATGACACTTTTTTTTATTTTTAAACACCAAAGACTCAACTAGCGCTCTGATACCAAACTGATGCGGGACAAACATGCGACTCGACTCCAATTGGATATGCAATCTTTGGACTCTAAGCAAGCTCGCGATCGCCCCTAATGAGGGAAGCGTACGGACGTGCACGGTTGAGAAACTGGCAGTGAGCTAGGGTGGTCGGCTCTCTCTCGTACCCGGATCGGGTCACGGGACGGTCTTGCTCTCTCTCGCAGTAGCGGTGAATAACAATATATGGCGAGCTAATTACCCTATCATGCTCTCTAGCAGCGGCATATGAAGTATATACGAATAAAGCAAATTGTCGAGTAAAGGAGCGAATACGATACGTCCACGCACCTGGCGTGGGGAAGACGATCTCGGCCGATCTCGTACTCCCGGAACAAAATTAATTAAATTACAGTAATAAATTTACTGCCCACTCCACGCTGGGAGGTAAGGGGCTACAAAGTGGGACCCGAGAGTAGCGGGTTCGGGTTGACGGGCAGCGATTTGTGTAGCTTCGGTGGCACGCGTACTCACGAACATGGGACCCATGTGCTGGTCAGTGGGGCCACGTGGGCCCGGAGTGGCACCGCTGTGATGGAGACGTTCAGAGGGGTGCTCCCTGGGAAGCGGCGTGCTGGTTCTCCTCGTGGAAGGCGAGTCGGCTCCGATCTCCTTGTGTGGAACTTGCTGTCCACGGATCTGTGTTCTGTTTTAGACCTGCGCATCCCGACGAAAACTGTTGCTGCGATCGGCCCCGACGTCGGATCGACGTGAAACGGGCGCCGTTGGAACACTGACTCGAAATCCTTCGACCCTCTGTGGATCTAAGAATTTCCTCAGGGCTGTAATTTTGATGGCCGAATTTTGAACCTGACTGATCTCTGCCTCAGATCTAGTCGGGCAGAAGTGAACTTTCCTGAGAGTTGGCATTGACCGTGATGTAGACCTCCGATTCAGATATTGAGCTCTTCATGAAAGTTGTAGAGGGCGAAGAGAGTAAAACGGGGATAATTTTTATGAAAAGTTTGGTGGATATTTGAATGGGTAAAAGGATTTTCTAGTACCGGGTGGTCGGATCTGGACAGTAGAGACAGATCTGAGTTTTGGATCTGACAGTGATTTTTAAAAAAATGGTATAAAACTCTAGAAATTCCAATAAAATTCTCGGATGAAGGACTATGTGGACGGAACCTCCAATAAAAATATCAAGTCATTCAGATCAAGGAAAGATGGATTCATGAACGTTCTACTGGGTTTCTAGAAATCTGGACATACTGCAGGCAGATCTGAGAGGAGGTGGAGGACGAAAATAAAAAATAGAAAATAAAAGCTAGAATCTCCAACAATTTTTCTAGGACGTGGTGATGACCCCTGGAACTCACCCTAAAAGTTTGGGCTCCAGAAGATCTCGGGGATGGGAGCCAGATTTCCCGGAGTGAGCCTCTATCCAGCAGAACAGAGATCTGGGCAGCACTTCGGAAGCGGCTTCGCGGCGGCTCGATGGCGGCACGAACGGCGGCGATGGTAGCAGGGATAGAATCTAGAGGGGCTAAGGAGAAGATAGAATGGTTCTATACCCTAGAGATTGGAGGAAGAAGAGAGAAACTAAAGAGAGAGAGGGGGGGGGCGCAGGTTTGCACTTGGGCATTCACAAATTTTTCTTCTCATTAATTCTAACAAATGAAAAATAAATGTTATTTCTATGGAATTGACCAAATTGGCAAAATGACCTCCCATACCCTCAGATCTAGGGTGGGTGAAGGCCATCTTGGGGTTGTCAAACCCAATTTATCCCATGTGGTCAAAGCCTTCACCATATTCTAATCAAACTCACCTAACTAGCCTAATAGGACAAAAGAGGGGCGCCCCCTTCATGGGCCATTCTTTGGCCAAGTTGGTCCAAGGCCATCCCACACAAGTCCATGAACCTATGCATAGCCTATGGGCCTTCCAAACATAGGTGGCCTAGGAGAGGGAGAAGTCCACTTTGGGCCTTAAGTGACTTTAAGGTCCATTTTGAGGCCTTAAGGTCCAATATGATATAACCCCCTTAATGGACCTAACAAATGAAAGCCACTAATGGATTCTACATGGAATGTGGCCCAATGGCTTATTAAAAGCCTTACAAAGGAGCCCAAATGAAAAAAAAAGCAAGCAAACACACTAATACAAGCCAATACAAGCCAATACACAAATACATTCCATACGTATGATGAAGTAGCCCTTGATGCCCCATCACCTGGACCGCCAAGGACCCTGGCGGTCTATCGCGTGGCCTCCAGCCTTGAACCGACACAGGGATACCCCTAGCGGTCTACCCTTGGTCCGCTTGGAGCCCTTAGTAGTCTTTGGAACGACCGCTAAGGCGTCCCGAACCCGAAACGGCGAGAAACGTCCTAAAAATCCGATCCACTCCCCAATCACCCCCGGGTGATGGGGAAACAAAGGGGAATCCATCCCAAAGCCTCCTAGCATGCCCCTAAACCCCTGGATCGGCCAAAAATGCCGTGAAACGAGAGATCCGGCTCACATCCCAAAAACATGCATTTTTTCCAAAAAGCTCAAATAAGCCCGCTCGGCTCGCCATGGCCTACAAAACTCGCAGGAAAGGAAGTGCATGAGCTGGGGGTCCATCTCCCTACCTCCACCGAAGATTTCACGCCCCGAGGTCACCGATCTACGAAGAAAACACCGTGAAACCCTCGCCGTTCCACGAACCCACGGCTGATGTCACGCCCCGAGAGCGGAAGAGACCCGGAAACCGTGACGAGTTTATATCAATCATGTCAATCAGAGTATTAGTGTATTCGACACCAAAATCAGAGATGCACAAAAGTAAAGATAACCCAGTCCTTTATTCCTTCATAAGAATATGTCTATTACAAACCTTGAAGTACTAACTAAAATAAAGGAAAAATACAAGGTTGACTCAAGAAAATATGAAAAAGACTAGATAACACGGAAGAAGCTCTAGCTCTTTCACTCTTGATTTTTCCCATCCGTTTGAGTTCCCTCATCGTCGGACTTACCTGAAAAGTAGGGAAACACTAGTGAGCGAACGCTCAGTAGGAAATTATATCTCAAGAACTAGCAATGGGTTTAAGTGATTACATCTTTCATGAATGCACTATAGCTATGCATGCTCGCATAAAACGACAAGATAGAGAGAGTGTATAACAATACGATAGCAAGAAGAACTAGTCATGAACTTTCAAGAACTTATATCAAAAGATATCAAGATATTCAAGCAAGTGTATTCATCATGTCATGTGGAAATTTGGCTATCACGTTCAAGCACGCAAGTATGAAATTACCCTTTTTCGGGCCACGCAAGTCATGTAATATCAAGTCAAGTACAAGTACAAGATTTGTGGAATGTTCAATCAAGCTAGTCATGCACTTCGGTATAATGCCAATACCGTGATCAATCAACTCCCATGGGCACAAGTACTTTCGGGTGCTCCTCCCAGGACCAGATCGGGCCCTATATGCACAGGCATTAATCATGTATTTTAACATCCACTTTTGTGTATAGCCAATATGGAATTTCAAGAATAAAGCTTGTAGATACGTAGGATAACTTGGATAGAATAGAGTCCAAAAATATGACACTTGACATAGAATGGCGATAATAACGGTACAATCACGATTATCGATAAAACTAGGTGGAATTGGTTCCCTAACTTGGGTACCATGACAAGCAAGTATGGACACTCTTTATATAGAATTGAGGTCCACATAAACAACACATCAATGGCAAGACGTCCTCATTCTTAATATAGAATTGAGGTCCACAAGAACATCATGTGGAATATAGAATTGGGGTTTACAAGAACAGCATCAAATGGCATGATAACCTCATCCCATTAAGAGAATTCTCATGATACACACTTTGCATAACATGAGGGCCGGTATACCATGTTTCTTTAGAGTGACATGGCAATCAAATAATGTAATGGGTTTTTATGGTACAACCAGCTCAGTCGGCCTTGAGGGAATCCAAGGCTCGAGGAGTCTTACGGAGGTCTCTATGACTAACTCACTAGTCCAAAGGAACGGAATGTCCAATGGAGAGCTTGTATGTCAATGAGAATTGAGGGTAGTGCGATAAAAACATCATGAAACATGGGACTATATTCACGGACTGGAATATAGTGCCGATATATATATATATATAACCCTTCGGTTGACAGTAATCAGTGTAAAACAGTAATACAGAAAATAGCGACTTAAGCTAAGTCATTAATTATCCAATTAACGCCTTACTCAGGGGCATTTATTCACAATTTGACGACTTATACATTAGTCGTCCCTTCAATATTTCTATTCTGCAGAAAATCAATATTCTGGAATTTTAACAAAAACGCGCCCTGGACAGGGGCATTACTTGTCAATTAGTGCCCTGGTCTGGGGCGTCAGTTCAATAAGCGACGACCTAGACAAGGTCGTGAATTCCAGAATTTACCAATTTTCAGATGATAAAATTTCAGGAAAACAGGTACATGGTCAGGACCAGAAAAATAGCAGGATTCAATCAGGATGAACATGCATTAGATTAGGTTCATGGTTTCATAGATATAGAATTTTAAACTTGGGTAATTATCAATTTATATGAAATTGACGACTCCTAGGTAGGGCGTCAAAATAAGAATTAGCGCCCTAGTGTGGGTCGCTTCTTTAAATTAGCGTCCTTGTCAAGGGCGTTTCTTTTTGAAATTACATAGAAAACATCTGAAACCACAATAAAACTATATGCATGCACGACCGATGATATTATTAAGATATTAAGCTAGTTTGTGCTACGATCTTCAGAAAACCTACCTTATGAAGATTTAACTGATGAACGGATGAAGGTTTGGAGAAGAAAATGATGCTTTGTTCTCGAACAGAGATAACTTGCAGGAGATGGACGAAGAATACCCGATCTTCAGTGAAAAGGGATGATCGTCTTCTCAACACAGACAACCTGTATAGGAAAATGAGGAAGGAAAAGAACATCAACGTTCTTTCAACACAACCAAAAATAAAGAGGAAGAACATTACCTGTTCTTCACGTTGATGACAGCAGCAGCAGATCGCCAAATAGTGATCAAGAGTTGATTTAGGAGGATATTTATAGGATTTTGGGGATCCTAATAGGGTTAGAGTTGTATTGGAAGTAATACTTCCATGATAGAGTCCTTACCATATTCCACCTTCGACGTAGTTATCCAGAACTTGCCCTGGATAGACTCCTGGGTCGAACGAAACTTGATCTGAATTAACATCTTAAGCGAGGGCGTTAATTTAAATTGACGCCTTGTCAAGCGTCGTTTCTTGTATAAAATGCGCCCAGGTAGAGGGCGTTACACTTACTTCCCCTTTTGGCCGTTTGATAATTGACGCCTTGTTATATGGGCATCCCTTTTTAATTAGCGCCTTCTCTAGAGGCGTTTCTTAATGAAGTAGCGCCTTGACCCAAGGCGTTATTTTCATTCTGTCTTATTTTTATGCGTTTAGGCTTTCATCATCTAATTATTTATCTTTTATTTTAATTTGATTTATTTAAAAATCTTATTTTTATCAGGGTTGCTACACCCTCCCCTACTTAAAAGAATTTGGTCCCCAAATTCAATAGTATATATATAAGTGTAGAGCCTATTACCTTAAAATAATTCTGGGAATCGTTTCCTCATGGATTCCTCGGTCTCCCATGTGGCTTCATGCTCGGAACTCTTATTCCATTGTACCTTTAGCATGGGAATAACGTTATTCCTTAGGGTACGTACTTCACGATCTAGTATCTTTATGGGCTTCTGTTCATATGTGAGATCCTTCTAGATAACTAGGTCTCCATGTTCAATAATATGTGATGGATCGTGTACATACTTCTTCAACATAGATATGTGGAATACATTATGCACATCAGACAATTGAGGAGGCAATGCGATGCGATAAGCAACCTCGTCAACTCTTTCCAATATCTCAAAAGGTCCGATGAATCTTGGTGTAAGCTTGCCTTTAACACCAAATCTCCGTATGCCACGTCCAGGCGATATCTTGAGAAATACATGATTTCCAACTTGGAATTCAAGATCTCTCCTTCTTGTATCGGCATAAGCCTTTTACCTAGACTGAGCAACTTGCAGTCTTTCTCTAATCATTTGTATTCTTTCAGTGGTAACCCTTACCATGTCTGGACCTAGCAGTTGTTTCTCTCCAACTTCGTCCCAGCATAAGGGTGATCGACAACTCCTTCCGTATAAAGCTTCGAAAGGTGCCATTTGTATACTTGCCTGGTAGCTATTATTATATGCAAATTCTACCAACGGCAAGTGATCATACCAGCTTCCATTGAAATCAATGATGCAAGTTCTGAGCATATCTTCAACTACCTGATTAGTTCTCTCGGTCTGACCATCCGTTTGAGGATGAAAAGCTGTACTAAAGTTAAGCCTTGTTCCCAACGAATGTTGTAGTCCCTTCCAAAAATGAGAAGTAAAACGGGGATCTCTGTCAGACACGATTGAAACAGGAATACCATGTAATCTGACTATTTCCTTGATGTATAATGCAGCCAAAACATCAACTGACCATTGGCTCTTTATTGGTAAGAAATGTGCCGATTTAGTCAATCGGTCAATAATAACCCATATTCCATCATGTCCTCCTTTTGATTTAGATAAACCCATAATGAAATCCATACCAATATCCTCCCACTTTCATTTAGGGATATCTAGAGGATGTAGTTTTCCAGCAGGCTTTTGGTGTTCCGCCTTGACCTGTTGGCATGTGAGACAGCGCGACACGTAGTCCGCTATTTCCCTTTTCATGTTGGGCCACCAAAAATTTCTTTTCACATCTTGGTACATTTTGGTAGATCCAAGATGAATCGTGTACCTTGATCTATGAACTTCATCTAAGATCTTCTTCTTTAACTTGGGACAATCCGGTATGCAAGTTCTATTCCTGAACATTAATCTTCCTTCACAAGTTATTTGGAAATCAGATTGTCCTTCCAGTTTGCCTTTGATCTCTACTAATATTGGGTCATTATCTTGAAGCGCTCGTATTTCAGATAATAGGTCTGGATGAATGCTTATACGAGATAATGTGACACATTGAAAGTCTGTGTCCATGCTTATATTGAGTTCAGAGAATTGCTCCAGCAATTTCCATTCTTGAATCATACAATTGGGTAACAGTGCTCTCGTCTTTCGACTAAGGGCATCTGCTACATGGTTACCCTTTCCGGGATGATATTGTATATTGAAGTCGAAGTCCTTGAGATATTCTAGCCAACGTCTTTGCCTCATATTTAGTTCCTTCTGAGAGAAAAGATACTTGAGACTCTTGTGATCAGAGTATACAGTAAACTGTACTCCATAAATATAATGTCTCCATATTTTGAGTGCAAATACCACCGCGGCCAATTCTAAGTCATGGACGGGGTAGTTCTCTTCATGCTTCTTCAATTGATGAGAAGAATAAGCTATAACCTTTCCTTGTTGTATTAGAACACATCCGAGGCCAATGCCAGAAGCATCAGTGTATACCTCAAATTTCTCTCCTTCCATTGGTAATGCTAAGACCGGAGCTGTAGTTAGATGATCCTTGAGATTTTGGAAGCTCCTTTCACATTCCTCACTCCATTCATAACGGATCTTCTTGCGAGTTAGCCTAGTAAGCAGCACGGCGATCTTAGAGAAATCCTTGATGAATCGCCTGTAATAGTCGGCAAGACCTAAGAAACTTCGGATCTCGCTAATATTGGTTGGTCTTTCCCAATTCTTCACAGCTTCAACCTTTGATGGGTCTACAGATAATCCATCCTTTGATATCACATGTCCGAGAAAAGTTACTTCTTCAAGCCAGAACTCACACTTGCTGAGCTTGGCATATAATCGGTTTGTCCTTAATATTTGTAATGCAATCCTTAAATGCTCCTCATGCTCTTTCTTGGTCTCGGAATAAATCAATATATCATCAATAAAGACCACCACGAATTGATCCAAATAAGGCCTGAATATACTATTCATTAACTGCATAAAGGCAGCATGGGCATTTGTTAGTCCAAAAGGCATAACAACAAACTCATAATGGCCATACCTGCTTCTGAATGCGGTCTTATGAATGTCATCATCCTTGATCCTTAGTTGGTGATATCCTGACCTGAGATCAATCTTTGAAAAATACTTGGATCCAGATATTTGATCAAATAACTCATCGATTCTCGGCAGTGGATACTTGTTCTTGATAGTGAGATGATTCAACAGTCGATAGTCGATGCATAGTCTCATGGATCCATCCTTCTTCTTTACAAATAGCACAGGCGCTCCCCACGGGGAAGTACTCGGTCTAATGAATCCTCTCTTAAGAAGTTCCATTAATTGCTCCTTTAACTCCTTGAGTTCAGCAGGGGACATTTTATAAGGTGCCTTAGAAACTGGACCCGCACCAGGAACTAAATCGATGGTGAAGGCCACTTCTCTTTGTGGGGGTAATCCAGGCAAATCTTCCGGAAACACATCCAGAAATTCTTGTACAACTGGGATATCTTCTATCTTAGTTTCCTTAGCCTCCTTAATCGTGACAAATGCAAGGAAAGATACACATCCTTTCCTGATTAGCTTGCTTGCTCGGAGAGCCGAAATAAAAGGTGACTCGCTCCGACTCTTAGGGCTAGAATAGACTAGTTCTGGAAAGTCTCTGAAGGTAACTTTGCTATTATGGCAATCGACTGTTGCCTGGTATTTAGATAACCAATCCGCTCCTAGTATGACATCATACTCCTTTAGATCTAAACATATAAGATCAATAGGGAGATTCTTACCATGAACCAATACTTCACAGTTCTGGTAATGGTGTGTAATATCAGTCTCATTTCCTAGAGGAGTAGACAAGACTAATTTTATCCATTCCGATTCTAGGGGTAACGGATCAACGAACTTCTTGGAAACAATTGAATGTGAAGCACCAGTATCAAATAAGACATGTGCAGACTTGGAACAAACTTTCAGTGTACCTTCTACTAGTCCGCCTTCTTCTTCTTCTTCGGTCTCCTTAATGGCGTGAAGACGAGTGTTCTTAGTTACCGGGCGCTTTCCGTCACCGGTTTGATCATTAAGTAATGGGCAATCGGGAATCCGATGCTCACGGCTCCCGCAACGGAGACATGCTCCAAGTTTCCTCCAGCAATCTTCGGCTTTATGACCAGCCTTGTCACAATGCTTGCATATTATATTCGAAGGTGTAGTAGTGGTGATGGAGAAGGGCTTGGTCTTCTTAAACTTCTGGTCTTGAGAAGAAGTACCTCCAGTGCTAGGCCTCTTCTTGAAGTTGGGTTTAAAGGAACCCGAACTTGTAACTTGTTCCTTCTTATCCTTCCCACGGATTCTATCTGATAGCTCCGTGGCATCTTCTAACAATTGAGCTCGGCGTACTATCTCTGAGTAGACCTGAATATCCATTGGCGCCAGCTGGGTAATATATTGGGGCCTGAGCCCGTTAAGGAACCTCCTAGCTTTCATCTTCTCGGTGCTAACTAAGTGCTTAGCATACCGAGATAACCTAGAGAATTGTGCCTCGTACTCCGCCACCGATAATGACCGTTGCTTGAGTGCGGCAAATTCGGTAGCTTTCTTTTCTTGGACTCGGTCCGAAAAATATTTAGCGTTGAAATGTTCAACGAATTCTTCCCAAGTAACTTGGTCTTGATTTATAGTAGCTTCGACTGACTCCCACCAGCATCGGGCATCCCTTTCTAACTGAAAGGTAGCTAATAAGACTTTATCTTGATCCGTGCACTGCATAACATGGAATATACGCTCCGTCTCCCTGATCCAGTGCTCTGCGTCGTCCGGATCAGTAGAACCCATGAATTTGGGAGGGTTCATGTTCTTGAAGACTTGGTGGAGACTTCCGGCTCGTGGTGCACCTCCCTGTGCTACTTGTTGCAGCACTTGGGTCATGCCTTGGAGTGTGCGCTGCATGTTGCGCCACTGAGCACGTTCGGCAGCCATCGTCCTACAATTACAATAACTAGATTAATACGTGATTTCATTTAGAAGCTAGCACTTTTATGTTAACTTTAACCCTTGGTTCTACCCAACCTCACCGGTTAAAGGTTTAACCTATCCTTGGACTTGGGTTTTTCCTAGCAATTGAATACCCTAGGCCTGATACCACAAAAACTGTCACGCCCCGAGAGCGGAAGAGACCCGGAAACCGTGACGAGTTTATATCAATCATGTCAATCAGAGTATTAGTGTATTCGACACCAAAATCAGAGATGTGCAAAAGTAAAGATAACCCAGTCCTTTATTCCTTCATAAGAATATGTCTATTACAAACCTTGAAGTACTAACTAAAATAAAGGAAAAATACAAGGTTGACTCAAGAAAATATGAAAAAGACTAGATAACACGGAAGAAGCTCTATCTCTTTCACTCTTGATTTTTCCCATCCGTTTGAGTTCCCTCATCGTCGGACTTACCTGAAAAGTAGGGAAACACTAAGTGAGCGAACGCTCAGTAGGAAATTATATCTCAAGAACTAGCAAGGGGTTTAAGTGATTACATCTTTCATGAATGCACTATAGCTATGCATGCTCGCATAAAACGACAAGATAGAGAGAGTGTATAACAATACGATAGCAAGAAGAACTAGTCATGAACTTTCAAGAACTTATATCAAAAGATATCAAGAATATTCAAGCAAGTGTATTCATCATGTCATGTGGAAATTTGGCTATCACGTTCAAGCACGCAAGTATGCAATTACCCTTTTTCGGGCCACGCAAGTCATGTAATATCAAGTCAAATACAAGTACAAGATTTGTGGAATGTTCAATCAAGATAGTCATGCACTTCGGTATAATGCCAATACCGTGATCAATCAACTCCCATGGGCACAAGTACTTTCGGGTGCTCCTCCCAGGACCAAATCGGGCCCTATATGCGCAGGCATTAATCATGTATTTTAACATCCACTTTTGTGTATAGCCAATATGGAATTTCAAGAATAAAGCTTGTAGATACGTAGGATAACTTGGATAGAATAGAGTCTAAAAATATGACACTTGACATAGAATGGCGATAATAACGGTACAATCACGATTATCGATAAAACTAGGTGGAATTGGTTCCCTAACTTGGGTACCATGACAAGCAAGTATGGACACTCTTTATATAGAATTGAGGTCCACATAAACAACACATCAATGGCAAGACGTCCTCATTCTTAATATAGAATTGAGGTCCACAAGAACATCATGTGGAATATAGAATTGGGGTTTACAAGAACAGCATCAAATGGCATGATAACCTCATCCCATTAAGAGAATTCTCATGATACACACTTTGCATAACATGAGGGCCGGTATACCATGTTTCTTTAGAGTGACATGGCAATCAAATAATGTAATGGGTTTTATGGTACAACCAGCTCAGTCAGCCTTGAGGGAGTCCAAGGCTCGAGGAGTCTTACGGAGGTCTCTATGACTAACTCGCTAGTCCAAAGGAACGGAATGTCCAATGGAGAGCTTGTATGTCAATGAGAATTGAGGGTAGTGTGATAAAAACATCATGAAACATGGGACTATATTCACGGACTGGAATATAGTGCCGATATATATATATATATATATATATATATATATATATATAACCCTTCGGTTGACAGTAATCAATGTAAAACAGTAATACAAAAAATAGCGACTTAAGCTAAGTCATTAATTATCCAATTAATGTCTTACTCAAGGGCGTTTATTCACAATTTGACGACTTATACATTAGTCGTCCCTTCAATATTTCTATTCTGCAGAAAATCAATATTCTGGAATTTTAACAAAAACGCGCCCTGGACAGGGGCATTACTTGTCAATTAGCGCCCTGGTCTGGGGCGTAAGTTCAATAAGCGACGACCTAGACAAGGTCGTGAATTCCAGAATTTACCAATTTTCAGATGATAAAATTTCAGGAAAACAGGTACATGGTCAGGACCAGAAAAATAGCAGGATTCAATCAGGATGAACATGCATTAGATTAGGTTCATGATTTCATAGATATAGAATTTTAAACATGGGTAATTATCAATTTATATGAAATTGACGACTCCTAGGTAGGGTGTCAAAACAAGAATTAGTGCCCTAGTGTGGGTCGCTTCTTTAAATTAGCGTCCTTGTCAAGGGCGTTTCTTTTTGAAATTACATAGAAAACATCTGAAACCACAATAAAACTATATGCATGCACGACCGATGATATTATTAAGATCTTAAGCTAGTTTGGGCTACGATCTTGAGAAAACCTACCTTATGAAGATTTAACTGATGAACGGATGAAGGTTTGGAGAAGAAAACGATGCTCTGTTCTCGAACAGAGATAACTTGTAGGAGATGGACGAAGAATACCCGATCTTCAGTCAAAAGGGGTAATCGTCTTCTCAACACAGACAACCTGTATAGGAAGATGAGGAAGGAAAAGAACATCAACGTTCTTTTAACACAACCAAAAATAAAGAGGAAGAACATTACCTGTTCTTCACGTTGATGACAACAGCAGTAGATCGCCAAATAGCGATCAAGAGTTGATTTAGGAGGATATTTATAGGAGTTTGGGGATCCTAATAGGGTTAGAGTTGTATTGGAAGTAATACTTCCATGATAGAGTCCTTACCATATTCCACCTTCGGCGTAGTTATCCAGAACTTACCCTGGATAGACTCCTAGGTCGAACGAAACTCGATCTGAATTAACGTCTTAAGCGAGGGCGTTAATTTAAATTGACGCCTTGTCAAGCGTCGTTTCTTGTATAAAACGCGCCCAGGTAGGGGGCGTTACACTTACTTCCCCTTTTGGTCGTTTGATAATTGACGCCTTGTTATATGGGCGTCCCTTTTTAATTAGCGCCTTCTCTAGAGGCGTTTCTTAATGAAGTAGCACCTTGACCCAAGGCGTTATTTCCATTCTGTCTTATTTTTATGCGTTTAGGCTTTCATCATCTAATTATTTATCTTTTATTTTAATTTGATTTATTTAAAAATCTTATTTTTATCAGGGTTGCTACAGTTGAGCTTCCACGCGCCACCGGCCCTCGATCCTCGACCCGTTCCTCGTTCCTCACCTCCCGCCATCGTCGCCTCGCCCTCCTCCGCCACCGTCGGCCGCCCGGGGAGAGGGGGAGAGAAAGAGATGAGAGAGAGTGAGAAAGAGAGAATAGGGAGAGAGAGAGAGAGAGAGGGGGGTTAATATATAGAGAAAACCTGAAAATTCCAGAAACTCATAAAAATATTAAAAATTACCTCCGCGATCCTCGGGAGGAGCAAAACGCAGTGGTAACGTCCCAGAGTCGGAGAACGCCACGGTTCGCCCTGCACAGAGTTTCTAAAGCACATCGGGGAAAAATACCTATAAAACACAAAATACACTCCGAGAACCATGAAAAATCCGGGGCATTACAGCCCTCCCCCCTTAAAGAAATTTCATCCTCGAAATTCAGGACTAGCACCAAGCCACAGGGGAAGAACACCTCTACCAATTGACAATGCTGTCAGAGCCCCAGCACAGAAAACCTCGATTCCCACGGAAGCTCTGATCCTGAGGGACACAACCAGACTACAATCACGAATGACACCTCGCTCCGCATGCCGCGCACACCGACCATCAGAGCAGGCACACACCAAAGGACACAGTCCGACATCACTTCAGTCTCAAGGAAAACCAATCATGGCACCGCTGCCACCATCTCGCTCACCGAGGAGACACAGTCCTTGTCACGAGAAACAGCTATCAATCCAACCTATGGTCGGCAGACAAAACACACATCAGCTTCACAAGCAGCTGACAGGTCGCATACTCAGCTCAAAGAAACAACCAATACAGAGCCTCCACCTGCTCACACCTGGCAAGCCGAAGGCCAACCATAACACTGTGCCAACTTTTCCAGGAGAAAAACTTCGACAAAGCCCAGATCCCATCTGGAAAGCACACCACGGAAATGACCACTAGAGGCCTCACTTGCACACGGCTCTCACCGTTCACGATGCATAACCAACAGCATCTTCTGTCTGTGAAAAGACCATCCACTGGTCGCCAGATACACGTCAACGGGAAACCTCCACCGGCCCAAGGGGCACGATCCAGCTCACAACAGGCCATCCGTTGACTCACACACAAACAATTACCACATCACAAGTTACACTTCTCTCAGACACCGCATCTGATCTCGAGTATCGCGCCAAATCTACCCTTACAGGGGAGCACGATGAAACTAACGACAAGACTCAGTAGTCTTCGGTTATCACCTCACTCGACTCAGACTTACAGGGAAATCCTCCCATGCTGGTCACCAGACTAGGGATAACCACTCCAACGCTAACGTCCCATTAAGGACCACCATTCCGACGCCAATCTCACTTAAAGGCCTCCGCCACAGGCGTCACTCTTCCGTATTGTCTCATCAAATCGTTCGTCTCAACTAGTCCAAGTGGACACCTGCCAATCTCGATTCCGCCCTCACCACAGAGCCACGGGACACCACCGGAACAATTCATGGCACACATCTCTAGGGGAGGAAAGTGCCATCCAATATTACGGCAACCTAGTCGCCAACACCACGACCAATGCACATGGGTCCCCAACAATACACATCTTACCATGGTCGACTACGATACTAGCCTTACCAGTCACTCGCAACTACCAACAGGAACCCACAATCTGTCAGAGATCACTTCTCCAAAAATGATCTCATCCGAGGACACGACTGGCAACACAAGTCGGGCACCAAGCCACCGACTCTAACCAACACGTCCTCGACCTCCGTCAGGCAACATCCTCAACAACCCCATCCGGGTCACACCGATGCCTGACACGGCTTCCATCACAGGAACAAGGTACTCATGCGACACACTTGCCAACATTTTTCCCCAACATTCCATCCTGTCAATGCCAAGAACCATAATACCTCGAGCAACGGCACGACAACAACACATCTCACACCGAGGGACCAATCCTCTAATGCTCAACACAACATCAGGAAATCTGCCCATAGCAACCAAGACAACGATCCTGAACCTGTGGGTTATGGGCCCACCTGGCTTCCGTTGCGCACTCTGATCCACACGCACAGCCAAACATGGCAACTTGGGACTCATCATCTCGACAATCCACAACTCGGCTGGCCAACTTCAGAAAATAGGGTGAGGAAAGTTCCAACACCAGCCAAGAATACGAACACCGCCCAACCAGCACTCGTCCTTCCAGAACAGCGCCAGCACCCTTACACAACAAGGGAATGGGCACAACTCTCACAGGCAACCACCTTGCCAAAATACGGATCACGTCTCGCACGGACTTCATGGCACACGAGGCCAACCAATCCAGGCACGCAATGCAAGACGATGAACCTTAGCCAAACACGATCTCCCCAACCAAAGGAGAAACCGACATACTTCCGACCAACGGAAGAATCTCCACGCTTGACCTGACCTCAAACCTCGTGCGTGCTGGGAAGAACACCAAGAAAACCATTACCTCGTCAGGTCAGCACCTCCGACACACTCGGCGAGTGTCACGTCAGACCACGATCACAGCATCTCTCGATGCACCACCACTGCAATTCCTTGAACTGCAACATGCCATGCCAAGAGCCGCAACACGAGCCATAATCGACAGCCGTCAACGCTCATCCTTGAGTCCCGAACTCAACGCTGAACCTTCTCATCTCAGTCCAAATCCAAAGCGAACACAACACATTCACACACAAGAGCGCAGGAGCAAGACTTACTGGGACACCATAGTCCAATCCTGCCTCGAAATCCATAAAAATAACCAGGACCGACACATCATTTTTGACGCCACAGAGCATGATGAGGACATCATGCTCGAAAATCAACAACTCACCGAGAAGATCCTCCGCTCACCCGAGCACACTTCTCGATCAGAACACCTGTTCTGCCACCTCAAACCACAACCTTAACATCTCAGGGGCTGGATAAACCTCAAGCTGGAGTGCCCAACCACAATAAAAGCTCCCTCAGAGTACGCTCACGGCCACTTAATCACGAACAATCCTCGCCAGCCACCTGACCTCACTGCAAAAATTCCGAATGCAGCACCGTAGCAATGCACCTACCGACAACCTCTGCCCAACGTAGCACGACCTGGACCACAACTGATGAGGGAGAAAACTCTCGCCCTCGAGACTTAGACCCCATGTCGGCACGAAAGCCGCAAACAACGACCACCTTGCAGCATCGCGCGACGCACTCAAGCTCACAAGCGAGAAACCAAGCGAAAAACATGCACGAAACCCTATGCCAATTGCCAACTGTATTGGACCTCATGGACTCTGATCATTGCAATATCTCGAATTCTTATGTACGTCCACAACCACCGCTCGGATACCAGCTGTGACGAACCAAGATCCGGATACCGGGAAGAACCCGATACCATTCGAATCCTGGCCTGCCGCCCACGAGCTGGGAGGGCTCGGAAGGGCTAAAAGGTGTGTGGAGGTATAAAGAAATAGGAAATAATGCAGGAAAATTCAACAAATAATAGAAATAAGTAAACAACTACAACAGTAGAGTCTAGTCCAAAAGAAAGTACAGTCTAAAGCAGTAAAACGTACCACATGCCAAGTGAACACTCGGCCCGGCGAGCTGGCAACTAAGAACCTCCGAACAGCACCCTCGAATCTCGAGGATGAACCGCCGCACCTGAAAAGCAGGGGTGAGCCTCCTGTCACTGGCTCAGTAGGGATCCCGTGGAACCCTAACTGAGGACAATGGCGGCACGGAAAGTAGTAACTACAAGAACAACAGTAGCAACAGGAATATTAAACACGGTGGCCGGTCAAAACTTGGCACTACAGCTACTCCTACTGTACTGGTCAAGCAGAAAGAGAAATCCCGATCTCATAGTCCAGAACCGGACCACACTAACACCACTTACTGAGGCAAAACCTACGGCAACTCCGCTGTAAAGGCCTATCTCCCAGGACAAGGGCAACCTGGACATGCTGTCCAAGGTGCTACCTCGACCACCTGGTCGCGGGCACCGCCCTAACAAGACGTAATTTCGGTGAAGCTACTAGTACCCTGGCCACTACCTTGAAAACACCGGATGGTCCAGAAAACCACGTCTCGCAGACTGGAAACAGAACCCAAAAATAGGAGAGTCACGTCTCACGTGACAGGAGTACCTGCCCACCAGAAGCAAGGCCGAATGCGTCCACTGACGACTTAGACAGTGCCTCAGGTGTCTCCCTCCGGCCTAGCAGGAACTGAGACACCGTAGAAGTAACCACAGAACAAGCGACTAGCTGGGGTCGCGCAGGCCGACACGGGTCCACTGCCCCCAACCACGTGTGCACACACAGACCACACGTCCTAGGTCTGGCCCTCTGACTGGTTTTCCCCTCAGCCGGACTCTGGCATCAAACGTTGGGCTCGATGGTAACCAGCCTAAAAATCATCTCTCGGTGTAGCCTCGCCACCAGTCCCTGGTGGGACCACTTGCGCGTCGGAAGGCTACGACTAGTGGGGAGTCACTGATGTGACCACTCTCTGAGGAGAAACTCTGATAACCACACACGCACCTTGCACGAAAATCACGAGGAACCAAGTGGCGACGAGCCACTGGACTCTGGACGATCCTCTAGACTCACTAAATCCAACGGTCCTTGAGTCACGAGACTCAGGGTCAAGACCGTCGTACGCAACGGTACAATGTCGTTAATCTAGCCTAATCACTAGGTCTAAAACCACGGTAACATGAATTCCGAGGTAGCTCACGAGCCGCCGAGACCATTCCCTCAACAAGGGAACTAAGAAACCCTCCAGCCCCAGGCTGGGTAATTGGACTCAGAGTCCACAGGCCACACACACGGCCCACGTGGAAGGCACCAAAGCATGATTCCCAAGGCAACTCACAAGCCGCCACACTGATTGCCCATCCCAGGGAAAAGCGAGAAACCTCCAGCCCTAGGCTTGGAACTGGACTCGCAGTCCAAGGCCAAACACTTGGCCCAGTCGGGAATCATCTTCTGCAGAAACCTACGACATGCGGGGGAAACCCCACCATACTCACACCGATACACGGTGACTCGATCGAGCGTAACACGAAAGTCCGGAACACATGGTTTCACCTGGACCCACCACACCTATAGGCACGCTAATGGAAGTAACTCGGCACCTCCAGACACCCCACAAACACGGTCACAGAACCCAAGGGGTGTCCGGGACACTCACGAGACCGATGGTCAACCACTGGGTCACAACCGGGTCGACCGGAGACCAACACAACACGAACCCGACATCGCGAGCCTGGAAATCCCCTAGCAGTCAAACCCTAAACCGCCACAAGGCCTAGCAGTTTAACCTTGGACCGCTAAGGATAGTCTAGCGATTTAACATTGGACTGCTACACAAAGAAACCACGAAACCATAGCGGTCTACACTTGGACCGCGAAATAGAGCCTGGCGGCCTATTACTGCACCGCCAACGGCACTGGCGGTCCACCTCTGGGCCGCCAAACCCTCGGAACACACAAAGCTCAAGCGGTCGAACCCTGGACCGCCAAGGACCCTGGCGGTCTATCGCGTGGCCGCCAGCCTTGAACCGACACAGGGAGACCCCGAGCGGTCTACCCTTGGTCCGCTTGGAGCCCTTAGCGATCTCTGGAACGACCGCTAAGGCATCCCGAACCCGAAACGGCAGGAAACGTCCCAAAAATCTGATCCACGCCCCAAACACCCCCGGGTGATGGGGAAACAAAGGGGAATCCATCCCCAAACCTCCTAGCATGCGTATAAACTCCTAGATTGGCCAAAAATGCCGCGAAACGAGAGATCCGGCTCACTCTCCAAAAATATGGATTTTCCCCAAAAAGCTCAAATAAGTCCCCTCGGCTCGCCACGGCCTACAAAACTCACGGGAAAGGAAGTGCATGAGCTAGGGGTCCATCTCCCTACCTCCACTGAAGATTCCATGCCCCGAGGTCGCCGATTCGGGAAGAAAACGCCGTGAAACCCTCGCCGTTCCACGAACCCGCGGCCGAGCTTCCACGCGCCACCGGCCCTCGATCCTCAACCCGTTCCTCATTCCTCGCCTCCCGCCATCGCCACCTCGCCCTCCTCTGCCACCGTCGGCTGCCCGGGGAGAGGGGGAGAGAAAGAGATGAGAGAGAGTGAGAAAAAGAGAATGGGGAGAGAGAGAGAAAGGGGTTAATATATAGAAAAAACCTAGAAATTCCAAAAATTCCAGAAACTCAGAAAAATACAAAAAATTACCTCCGCGATCCTCGGGAGGAGCACAATGCAGTGGTAACGTCCCGGAGTTGGAGAACGCCACGGTTCGCCCTGCACAGAGTTCCGAAGGCACATCAGGGAAAAATACGTGTAAAACACAAAATACACTCCGAGACCCACAAAAAATATCTGAAAAATCCGGGGCATTACAATACCCTTGGGATGCATACCTACAGGAGGGTAGCGATCGTCGGAATGGCCTCTACCTAAAGGAGGCGGTCCTCAGAGGACTGCTATCAGCCAAGGGACAGAAACAATAGAAATTAAATGGGAAATCCGAGAAAACCACAGAGAACAGTAAACAAAATGCAAACAAGGGCAAGTCAAACAGTGCTTAACACGATTGGCACAAGGTGTCCCACCGTGATCGCCAAAAAATCAAGGTTGTGGATATTTTTATGTGAAGAGATAGGGTGTGATGATGTGTGATTAATGTGATGACGATGATGTGCCTTCAAATGAAGGGTGAAATAAAGCAGATGATGCAGTGGCAGAAGTATGGTGATATCACCTCAAAAGTAGAAACTAAGCAGGGAGAAGACTAAACTAAACACACGCCGTGGGCGTGGAGCAAACAGTGCAAGTAAAGAACAGGGAAAACTCACACGCCGGGGCGTGGAGCAACTAAAAAGGAAATAAGGAAATATGAGATGATGAAATACCAATAGGACAGATCCGTGATCGCCACCAAGGCTACCAATACAGGGGCACACTACGTACCTTGGAAAGAGAGTGGATGAAGACACACTTGCAAGCGGGGAGAAACACAGGTGCCGGGAATAAAACGGTCCTCGCGGGGCCGCAACTTGCAGCAGACGTCAGAGGACGACTGCTAACAGCAAAGGATGGTCAGACGGAGACCGCAACCAGCACCCAAAGACAAACGTGAGAATTCAATCCTCCACCCCTTCCAGTCGGCCAGGAGGGATGGGCCTCGAGCTAGGAGCACTGTAGACATGCAAAACAACGTGTAGAACTATAGAAAACAACCCGAATTAGATCCTGGATGTGCAATATCTATAACTCAAAAGATGAATAATTATGCATAAAAGGAAGGGTGAATACCTGGGGTGGTGGTTTTTTTAACCCTTGTGGGGCATGAAAACAATAGGTAGGAGTACATAGACGTAATATGGATGCATAAGAGCGTGGAGAAAGGGGAGAAACAGATGCTATGATGGATGCAAAATGAACTAAAATGATGAACAAAGAACACAAAACAAGAGAGGAGAAACGACTACTCCCTGAACGAAACCACTAGAGGACGAAGAAAAACACTAATCCCTGGCTGAAACTCGTAGTAGAAATAGGCAACACTTCATGGCAAGCTCCAAAAATCTCCTCCTCGTGAGCACAAGGCCAAGGGTTCTATTTATAGACCACCAAAACCCTAGCTCGAGTAGGAGGGATAAATCCATAAAATTATCTGAGAAACATGATA
This sequence comes from Amorphophallus konjac, assembly GCA_022559845.1. Classification (NCBI taxonomy): domain Eukaryota; kingdom Viridiplantae; phylum Streptophyta; class Magnoliopsida; order Alismatales; family Araceae; genus Amorphophallus; species Amorphophallus konjac. The sequence goes on along the minus strand of CM040120.1, from coordinate 317,789,470 downwards.
AATTGGAAGATAATATCACCAATTATCTCTAGGATCGATCAAAACCCTCTAAAGACTCTTATCCTCGTAGAAAACACCCAATTAGGACTCTCCGTCGACCATGGATCGAGAGAGAGAAGTCCAGTCTAGGTAGGACTCTCGGATATAGATAGTTGTCTCGCGATAGACCGCTACCTTCAGGCAGCGGTCTCGCGATAGGCCGCTATCTGAGTGGGCATCTGAAAAATATATAATAGAGATAAATGCCCGTATTTATCTGAAAAATAGGCCTTATCTAGGCCCATTAAGCCCAAATAACGAAGTGTGTGAGAAATAGGGCCCAACCATGGAAATAAACCCATAAAATAGGCCCAAATTTGATCTAAAATGACCCAATATGGGAACAGATTTTCTTTGGTTTATTTTTTTTTTTGTTTTTGATATATCATTTGGTTATTGATTCGTTAGTTAGTTTATTAGGCGTGCCAGTCGCCGGAGTGACAGTTTTATTGTGCGCTCGAGCTGACATGGTCAGTCGATTGTGAGGTCCGAGTCGGGACCGGAAGTCCGCCATACCGTAAAGGCCATCACGTTAATTACGCCCTCCCTAAGGAAGGCAACCCTTGATTAAACGCCAAAGACAGGAGGCCTCAGAAGGCGATCGACAATACTAAAATGTGAAATAAAGATTTCATGTTGTGGACAGATTTATTGAGTTTGGTGGATTAAATCAGACAGCATAATGATATGATCGGTGCGCTGGATTCAAAGGGGGGGGTGAATGAATCCCACTCTTAAAAAACTTTTCGCTCAATGAAAACTAGAATACTAACTAGAACAAGATAGACAAATTGGATAACTAATCAGAATCTCTTTTGAACCGAAGAACAAACATCTATCTCGCGCCTAAACAATCAACTAGCGGAAGCGGAAGAAGGTAATCAACCTACTGCAAGATAGCAATATGAACGCTCAGACAATCTGTGAAAGGTGGTAGAAGACATGGAGCTAACACACAAGGAAAACCACTGCACATATAATTTTTTAGGTGGTTCGGTCCTCCAGACCTACATCCACCCCTCACTCCCAACCGGAGTGAGGCTTCCACTAGCACAAGCTAGAAACTGCAGACTCAGTCTGCGAACAGAATGCTGCCACACAGCTTGACCAGGGGAACAGCCTCCCCTCTTCCTCCACACCGGAGGGACACCCCAAGTGACTCCCAGCCACTTGGAAACCAGAGACCGAAGTCTCTCTTCCTCCAGACCAGGAGGGGACACACCAGTGACTCCCCGTCACCAGTAAACCAGAGGTCACAGACCTCTCTTCCTCCAGACCAGGAGGGACCCGACCTCTATCCAGAGAATCGGAAGAACAAAGATAACCAAATGAAAAAGGAAAAATAAGAAAGGAAAAATACACAGCGATCAGAAAGCTGTAAAGAAAGATAACATAGATGTGGCTCCCATGGAGCTGACTGGCCTGGATTTGATCCACGGTCCAGTAGACAGATCTTCAGTCGAGACTTCTTTCTTCTTCTCCACGAACTCTCACTATCTCTCTTGTCCTTCTCTTTTTCTCTTTCTTTTTCTGACACTCTATCGTGCAGGCTCTCTCTGTCTCTTCTTTTCTCTTTTTCTTCTTTTTCTTCTTCTGCTGCTCTCTGCCTCACTTCTTCTTCACTCACAGTCTCGATCAGCCCTCTTCTGTTATTATTTTTCTTCTTCTGAGGAAGACGTCTTCTATATATATAGCAGCAGCTTAGGGCGTGTGCTTTCCACTTCTCCCGCCCAATTGATGCTACCACGTGTCAGCATCTCAGCTTCTTGGATCACGTGCCAGGTGCCCACCTCGGGTCACGTGCCCAGACACATTAACCTCATCCAACAATCCTGTCAGTTAATCAGTCGAAGACAGTATCAGCTTAAGGCAATGTTCAGACTTCATTCAGCAAGCAAAGCAAGCATGGATGGCTGTACAGAGTTTGATCGTGTGAGGCAAGACAAGTGTACAGACTTCTTACCACATGCTGTAATATGCATATATGATGCAGTGTATAGACTTGCAGAAACATGCTGTAGTATGCATATGATGCAGTGTATTGACTTGAATGAATAGACTTCGATGAGAACAATGCATGAATCGTAGTGTATAGACTTGTTGAATGCCTAGCTATCGTGCGGATGTATAGACTTGTGTTATGCAGCCTAAGTATGTACAGACTTGATGAGGTGCTAAGTGACAGAGCTGGCTGTACAGACTCTGAGGAAACACAAGCAGCGTTGTATAGACTTGAAAAACGCTAGATGTACGATGTATAGACCTTGCCAAAGGAAATGTCTGTACAGACTTGACCAAGGCAAAGCAATCGAATGTATGGACTTTCACAAGGTATAGACTTGCCAAAGAACTGGACGATGTACAGACTTGAACAAGGGAAAGTTTGTACAGACTTGAAGGTTCACAACGTATACACTTTGGCAAGACAATGGCTGTACATACCTCAACTCGAGCAATGTATAGACTTGCAGGTGCAACGTAGGTAAAAGTACCAATGTATAGACTTCGAAGTTGAACAGGTGGATGTACAGACTTCACTTCGTGCAAACTACAGTGCAGTGTACAGACTTCAGACATGATGCACTGTATAGACTTCAAATGAGGTTGTACAGACTTGGTCCGATGTACAGTGCAATGTATAGACTTTCGTTCAGCAGAGACGTTAAGAGAAACTGTACAGACTTTGACTTCAAAAGAGACACTCTCTATGAGACGGACGATGTATAGACTTCTAGACACTGTAGACTTGAACAGCGTGAGACGTTAACTAAGACGGATGAGAATGTATAGACTTTTAATGAAGAATGCACACGATGCAAAGGACTCTGTACACACTTGGCCAATGTACAGACTTAGCAGTAGCATGATGGCGAGTGCGGTACAGACTTCGTGTGCAATGGCCAACAATGTGCAGACTTGGCCCAACTAAGAACCGATGGATGTATAGAATTTACGAGCACAGTCCAATGTATAGACTTTGCGAAGCACAGTCCAATGTATAGACTTTGCGAGATGCAGACTGGGCAATGTACAGACTTGAAGATGTGAACGACACAATGTATAGACTTGGCCCCTTGACGAATGTACAGACTTGGCTTCGTGCTTGCTACAGGACAATGTCTAGACATGATGCAACTTCAAAGCACAATGTGCATACTTTAACAATGTGACGCAATGTACACACTTCATGAGACGATGGATGTACACACTTCAGCTAAGCAAGCTACAGTGAATGTATGGACTTTATGTAGATGATGCATGAGACGCGAACTCTGTACAGACTTGGTGTGCCGTGCATGAATAGTGCAATGTAACGGCTTGCGTGAATGCAACAGCGATGTTCAGACTTGGAAGCCGATGTGTAGACTTGCTGAGATGCAAGGCAACACAGACACTGGCTGTATAGACTTGCGTTCACACAGCAGTGTATGGACTTCGAATGCCTGCCTGCATGCGATGAACAGACTTGAGTTATGCAACTGAAGAGTGTATAGACTTTATGAATGCATATGCCAAGACCAATGTATAGGCTTGAAGAGGATGCAAACAATGTATTGACTTAGTCTACGACAACGGACCAATGTACAGACTTAAGGTCTCGCATGCAATGCACTGTGTGAACTTTGAAGTGCTTAAAACGTGTGTGCTGGCAGTGTATAGACTTGGAAGTCTAGGAGGGGTCGACCCATCTAAGAAGGGGGGTCGACCCACTTTTGCATGCAGTGTACTGACTGTATGCTCAATGCAATTGTGCTGACTCTGTTATATGAATGCATCGACCAGATGTCAGATAAATATAGGGGAATGTCATTCACAAGCACAAATTCACAAATCCATGAACACATATGAATGCACTTAAATGAATCAACAAGGCCTTTCATGCACACATGCATATGGTGACTTATAGTGTTTGCTATCATCAAAACCAATCATCAAGACCACAGGGGCACAACACATAACCTTCGACTTTGGGTCGTGCCGGGTAGGGATAGAAGACCATCCACGTAGTGGCGGGACGGAATTCGGATAATCATTAGGGTATTTCCCTTTCGATATTTCCACTTAACCGGATGCTCCAAAAAGATTCATTTCCCCCAAAGGATGGAGCCAGATGGGAGGTGTATCGGTGACACTCCCTTGGTTCACCGGGGTTGATAACATTAGACTGGATTTCGGCAACATCTCCCATTAACTCGGATCATGCCCGGGGAAGAATAGGCGATCATCACGGAGTGCCGGGATGAAAGCCGAAAGAAAAAGGGCACTAGGCCCTGGATCAGTGTAAATGTTGGGGAGGCCGTTCCCCGTTAGTTTATTTCCTGAGGCATGCTTGATGACCTTTAGATACCCCTCGGGTTGGTATGGTGGGGTGATCAAGGGTTAGACAGAGGGGAAAAGGTTCACGACGTGGCGAAAATGAGCGTAAACTGGCTTCCCGTCACGGGGGAAAGGGGTTCTCGGCACGCCTCTTGGAGGGGCTTCTCGGCATGGCTTTAGTATGTTCTCGGCACGGTCAATAGGAGGGGCTTCTCGGCATGGCTGAAACAAGGGGAAGAGGGTTCTCGGCGCTCAGTTCTCGGCGCGCAAAGGGCCGCACCGGGAGCTATTCATCACGCCGAGGGATGCTGGCGCCGGGAAGGTGATGGTTTTGGGTGCCGGGAAGGTTTATGGAGTTTTACGGTGCTCTATTCTGAGGATTTTCTTTGGGATTCAGATGATGACTGGGGAGAATTTAGGATGCAAACGAGGAAGAAGCCAAGGGCTTTACCAGATTAACGTCAAGGAGTCACAGGGATGAAAGGGGGTTCGAGGGATTAAAGTCACCAAGCATTCGAAACCTTCTGGAATAGGCTTTATGCCATTTATGTCGCCGGCCATCCAGGGGATCAAGAGATGACTGTCTCTGATCCCTGTAATGGCCCTGATGGCTTGGGAAACTTGAGAAGGATAAAGACTCCATTGCGTTAATATCATCGACGTCGTCGAGGGAGAAAGGGGGACAAAACCCAGGAATCCACAGAAGTGAGGATCGGGGCTCTGCAATAGCTCCATCGAGACTACAAGAGAAAAGAGTAGCAGAGAGTGTTCGATAACCACTCGGGCGAACAACAGACACTCGAAATCACGGATTCATCAATCAAACGATGCGACAGAAAGGTTAACGATAACAATCGCCATAGAGGGGTGAAGGGGAAGAATCCCGGGCTTCCATTCATTCAATCAGTCTCATCGTTTACATTTCATCGGTTACAGAGATTTAATTTGAACGACGATAGAGAAGAACTATAGATATTATTCAAATCGAAGAAGAGCCCACAAAAAAGGGGGAGGAAAGGGTACATCAGATGAGGAAACAAAACACATCCGGATAACAAGAAGATGGGGGAGGGTGGAGCATTGACTCCTCTCCCTCCCCAAGCACCCACCTTCTCTTTCCTTCAGCCTCGGCAGCAGCTTCTCTTCTCTCCTCTCCTTTGTTGTCTGGCTATCTGAATATCTCTCTTCTTTTCTCTTCGATGGCTCTCTCTATCTTTCTTATCCTCTCTTCTTCTTAAGTGGACGAAATGGGGGGTTTTATAGGCACAGCATCTCCCTTCTCGGCATGATCAACTTTGGCGCGTCTTTCACACCTTCCCGGTGCCCCTCAGTCGATTGCGGAGGCTTCCGGCGCAGTCTAGCTTCTCGGTGCCACCCCCATGGGCTTTGGGCTTTGGTGAGGAGGTCCCGGCGCCACACTCATGGGCCCATTTAGGGCTTTTAATGGTTTGATCTCTCTCATCAGTGGGCTTGAGCTGTCAAAGATGCCTAACCTGTCTTTTCATTTGCCAGTCCCTCGAATCTGTCAGAACTGGTGAAGGCCTCTTAGTTGGTGAGTTGACATAGTATTATCAGAATATTTCTGGAGATTTTCATCAGTCAATAGACCGCAATTCTTTATCAGCACTGCCATCTGGGCGATGACAACACCGGACATCAGCTTGGCCGGGGAGGGCTTCAGCCGGGTGATAGCTTTAGTGACGACTCTTCTATAGTTCTGGCTTTGCAGGAATCCCTGGGATCTTCATTTCTGATTCAATCTTCTCTTCGGTCTCATCCTTATTCTTGATTATATTTCAGGTGTCAACAAATGCCCCCCACCTGCAGGTAGCGGGAATGCAGAATAAATGATACGGTGCCTGTGGGTGCATCATTCAGCATCTGAACCCATTCCTCAGCTTGACATTGTTAGTCATCTTTCATTTTCAGCTTGGAAGCTTATTTACATTAGCATTTCTTTTAATTTCTTTCAATTTCTTTGATTTGGACGCTCCCGGTGCGGGCTTCTCGGCACACAGCTTCTCGGCGCACCGTTCTCGGCGTGGCCATCTCGGCTCGGGAAGGGGGTTCTCGGCGTCGGTTCTCGGCGCGCCCTTTTGTGAAGAGGGGGGTTCTCGACGCGCATTCCATCGCGCCGAGAACCTCTCCACCCGGGCTTCTATTTAAGGCGTCGAGGCCCCTTTTCTTCTCATTTTTCACTGCTTCTTCTCTCTCTTCCTTCTCTCGGCGGCGGTGGCGAGCTCTTCCCCTCGAGCCATCCCGTTTTCTTCCCGTTTCAGTAGATTTCGCCTGGGTGGGACATTATTTGGGGATTAAATCCCTATTTCTTACGGGATCACTCCCTCTTGGTGGGTGACTCCCTATTCCCTTTGGGCAGACCTTGAATAAGGGGAGATGCTGCCGAAATTTTCACAGAGCTTTGCACTTTAATCTTTATAAGACTGTTTCTTATTTTGGGATTTTCATTCACATCTTTTCTTTGACTGTAGGCACTGCAATGGCCTCCAGTTCCGCTGCTGCATCTTCTGGAACTGTTGGAACAAGCTCGTTAGCCCAGCCAGACATATCATGGGCTGTAGTAAACTGGCTGAACGTGCATAGCCTGGACTTCGGATATGACAAAATTGCCGCCGTTGACGAATCTTCCGATTCTGAAACTGATACAGTATCAACGTCCAGGGTCTATTCTACTGTAACGGAGACATGCTTCAGGCAGGGCAACAACTATCGGCCGGATCTTCCGAAGGACCGCCACTTGATGCCATTCATCCAGACTTTTACAGTGGGTGGCATGCGAGACCATCGGGTAGCCCGTGCAGTCGAAGCTGCTATTCTTGCCGAAAGAGACAGCCTGAAGGAATTAGTATACCGCGGCAAGGTTATCTATCTTCCTGGGGAGAAGCGTGATTGGGACGCAATCCTTGGTATCTCAGAGCTAGAGCCAGAGAAAAAGATGCTGACCCGTGCCCCGGAATTTACACCTGCTCGATGGGATACCGCCGGTGGCAAAGTCCACAGAGAAAAATCCGGCTACGGTCTCTTCCTGGCACCCATAAAGTGGGGGTATAGAGATGAACCTTTTGTGCTGAACTGTCTGGCTGTCCAGTTTAAATATCAGCTAGCCGCTGATGTTCGCTCGACAGTCGTTGTTAAAATTGCCGTGCCACACAAATTTATAACCGCACTCACTCACTTATGGATTTGAAAACATGAGTATAATGGTAAGTACGGGTCGATCCCACGGGGAAGGAATTTGGTTATTTTTCTTAGTTGAAAAATATTCTTGTGTTTTGAAAAAGCAATTGTTGGGTTTTGAGTGCGAATTACAACTAAATAGAATTAAAGTGCAACTTCAAACAACAAAAGGTAAGTAAAAGAAATAATTATCCAATTTGAAGAAGAACGCCGTCGTTTCCATGCCGAGCCTTTGATGAAGATCGCTCCGCCTAGGAAGTCGACGCCGTGAGAGGATTTGCAGAAGAATGATCACCGCTTTGGGTATGATTGAAGAACTTATGAAGACACGAATTGGATTTAACAAGTTTAACAACTTAAGTTTGAAATCATAATAGAATTCAAGTAAAAATAGGGATTGGAAGAAAAAGCATAACTTCAAATCTGGACAGAATTAGAAGAAGTGTAAAACATGAAAGTTGTAGAGAATTGAAAAAGGAAGAACTTTGATGAAGAACACAGACACAAAAAAGAAGAGGAAGGTAATGAAAAATCAAGATTTATTCCTGCTGGTGAATAATAACTGACAGAAAAATAGCACCTTGAAAAATTAATTCTAACTCTAAAAATACACAGAATTAGACAAAGTGGTAGAAGAATGAAATGGAGATCTATAAGAGAGGAACAAAGTTGATGAAGAACTTAGATTGAAAAGAGATCTAGAAAGGCTTCAAAACATAAGAAAACTAGAATGTCTTACCACGGATGAACAGTAAACACCTAAAATAGCACTTAAGAAAACGGACCAGAACTCTATGAAGTAGGAAGCATTTGAAGAAATGATCAACAGAGAAGTTGAAGAGCATTTGAAAACAAACAACTTTTATGAAGAACAGAAATTGAAATGAAGATCACAATCATGCGAAATAAGACTAAGAACAGGCTGAATTCAAAAATGAAACTTTTATTGAAATAAGAACAACTTACAACTTTGACTTCAAAAGCTTGGAAAATACAACTTGATGCACTCAACAACTTCAGGAATGCAAAGAACAACTTACATTATAAGTAACCCATAGCTAGCTCTCCCCCTACTCAACCTTCTTGCCATCTTCTATCACTCACTAACTAACTCTTTTCATTACAAGTGATACCCCCTTTATATAGGGTTTACAATCTCTTCTTGCTCATATAAAACACTCAAGTGCACCTAATTTTTGACCCAACTTGGTAGGCTGGAATGTGCTGAACCTTTTGTCATTTTTCCTGATTTTTTTTGGATTTTTTTGGAATTTTTATAGCCTTTTCCTTCTCCTTCTCTCTTTCTTCTCTTCTGCCGGCGCGTTGCGCCGACCGGTTAGGCGGGTTCGGCCGCCTACCGTGGGCCCGCCGTGCGCCTGCTCGCCCTGCGTCTGCCGCTTGTGCGCGTGGCGCACGCTGCGCCCGCGTGCCACGCACGAACCGCCCGCGGCCCTCCGCCTTCGCTGCTGCGCGTCGCCCGGCCGGCCACGACCCCCCTCGCCCGCCTTCGCGCCGGGGCCCGCCCCCCTGCTGCCTCCGCCTTCGCCGACCGCGTGCCACGGCCCCCCCCTGCCCCGCATCGTCGCCCGCGCCATTCGCGCGGGCGGAAGGGGCGGGGGTGGGTTTGAATATTTTTTTTCGTTTTTTTTAATTTTATTATATATATATATATATATATATATATATGATAGAAATAGTTAGAAAAATCTAAAAAAATATCAAATAATTTTATTTTTTTTCTAATTTTTTTATTATCTTTTTGAACAAGTTTCCGGGCTTTTGGTCCATTCAAAATATAATTTTTATTTTCTTTTATTTTCTTTTTCTTAGAGTTTTCTTCGAACTACGTGCCTGCATAAATACGTAAAAATTATCATAAAAATTTATTTAATTTCAGAAAATTAAACGTTTGATACAAAATCAATAATAAGTGTGAGAAGTGTATATTTAATATCAATTAAGCTCATAAAGATGTGGATAATCATGCATTAAGCGATAAAAATACACACTTATCACACCCCCCAACTTACTCATTGTTAGTCCCTTAGCAATGTACATAATGAAAAATTTAGGACTAACAAGAGTTTAAAAATATTAAGGTCTCATTTCCAGTTCATCTTTCATAGAGTTAACTAAAGATCAGGACTTCGGAATAATTATCACAGACTAGCCTTATGTCGGAAATTCAGGTACATGATCAAGAATCTAATCAAAATTCAGTAGCACTTGTGCATGTGTAATGCTAAGTCCACAGTGAAGACAATTGCATCCTCCACTTGCTATTCTGAACAAATGCCTTTCAATTCTGCACTTCTTACTTAGAGCGTTCAATGCACACTAGCTTTTTATCTGCCTTATTGATATGTCCCTTTTGGGATCACTATATATATATTTTTTCTTTCATTTTTCTTTTTCCTTTTTTTTCCTTTGCACACATGATGCTGCACTACCCTTCACTATTTTACATGAACCTCAACACGTCTTAGGTGAAGTAGGCCCGGTTCCACAGATCCAAGTTCCCTTTTCCTTTTGACGCGAACCTCAACACGTCTTAGGTGAAGTAGGCCCGGTTACTCAGAATCGGAGCATTTTTCATGGTGCTTTATTTTTTTCTCATACTTATCTATGGCAGAAAGCTTCTAACATATTTCTGCTTCAGAAAATGCAGAATATCAGACAGTCTGTCTAAAATAACAGAAGGCTTGTCCTTCTTGTTTCATTAGCGTGCATTGTGATTGTATTTTTCTTTGAAAGTGCATCTGAACTTTTAAAGAGATTCTTTAAATCAGTTTTCCATGGCTAGAGTAAATAAAGTATCCATTCTCCGAGTCTCTAGTCATTTCCATTCTAGAATCACTTTTCATGCGACAGGAATCAAGAAATTCAACTCGGGGAAAATTATTGTTTCACATGACAATTCAAGAAAATAAGAAAAAATTTTGTTGAAATTTTTTTTTTTTGAAATTTTGGAAAAGTTTTGAAAAGTTTGAACTTTATCTCCCCCCCCAACTTAAATGACATTGTCCTCAATGGCATAAGCAGTAGACAGATCAGAGGACATGAAAAAAATAATTTGGTTGGGAAGCAAGGATACAACCTGATGGCCGGGACGAAATGACGAGGGCGTTGGTGCAGCTTGGCCTGACAAATGAAAAAGAAACACACTAAAACAAATCATCAAATCACAAAAAAAAAACGTGGGTGGCCTCCCAAAAAGCGCTAAATTTAACGTCTTCAGCCAGACGCACGAAGGTTTGAAAGTAATTCATACCTGATCACTCAATGTGATGGATTCTTTAGGTGATAACAGCTCATTTTCCAAGTAGGGTTTTAACCTTTGACCGTTAATAGTAAAAATATGACCATTTTGTGGATTTAGAATTTGGACGGCGCCATGGTCAAATACATTAACAACAGTAAACGGTCCATCCCATCTGGATTTCAACTTACCAGGGAACAAACGTAGCCGTGAGTTAAAAAGCCAAACCTTTTGATTTGCATGGAAAGTTTTCCTATGAATATGTTGATCATGGAAAGCCTTGGTTTTAGCTTTATAAATCCGAGAATTGTCATATGCTTCGTTCCGAAGTTCCTCCAGTTCATTCAGTTGTAATGCTCTTTGGGCTCCAGCTTGATTGAGATCAAAATTCACTTGCTTAATGGCCCAATATGCTCTATGTTCCAGTTCGACGGGCAAGTGGCAGGCTTTTCCAAAAATGAGACGATAGGGAGACATACCGATAGGAGTTTTGAATGCAGTTCTATAGGCCCAAAGTGCATCATCTAGTCTCTCGGACCAGTCTTTCCGATCTGGCCTAACTGTCTTATGCAATATGTTCTTTATCTCCCTATTGGAAACCTCCACCTGCCCACTGGTTTGGGGATGATATGGGGTAGCAAGTTTATGAGTGATGCCATATTTCCGAAGCAAAGCTCGGAATTGAAAGTTCGTGAAATGAGACCCCCCATCACTAATCATAGCCCGAGGACACCCAAATCTAGAGAAAATGTTCTTTTTCACAAATTTCATCACCACCTTATGATCATTAGTCCTTGTGGCTATAGCTTCAATCCATTTTGAAACATAGTCAACCGCCACCAAGATGTATTCATATCCAAAGGATGGTGGAAACGGTCCCATGAAATCAATTCCCCAAACATCAAAAATTTTCACTACCAGAATGGGATTAAGCGGCATCATATCTCTCTTAGAAAGGTTGCCCACAGCTTGACACCTTAAACATGTTTTTGAAAACTCATAAGCATCCTTAAATAAAGTGGGCCAATAAAATCCACTTTGTAAAACTTTAGCCGCAATTTTCTTTCTCGAGAAGTGTCCCCCACAAGTTAGATTGTGACAAAAATTTAATACTGACTGTTGTTCCTCTTCGGGGACACATCTCCTTATGATCTGATCAGGACCCATGTGGAACAGTTCCGGGTCCTCCCAAAAATAGTGTTTGACCTGTGAAAAGAACCGATCCTTTTCCTGCTTAGTCCACCCACCCGGGATTTGTTTTACTGCCAAGAAGTTGACAATGTGAGCATACCAGGGGGTGGAAATGTGAGAGATAGATAACAAATGTTCATCCGGAAAGGAATCAGACATGGGAGCACTCTTAGGTATCACTATCCTAGACAAATGATCAGCCACAACATTCTCTAACCCCTTCTTGTCTTTGATTTCCAAATCAAATTCTTGTAGTAATAGAATCCATCGAATCAAACGGGGTTTCGCATCCTTCTTGGTGAGCAGATATTTCAGAGCAGCGTGATCAGAATAGATAATAACTTTGGCTCCCAAAAGATATGAGCGAAATTTCTCTAGGGCAAAAACAACGGCCAAAAGCTCTTTCTCGGTGGTGGTATAATTCAATTGAGCATCCACGAGAGTGCGACTCGCATAATAGATCACCACAGGTTTCTTATCGATCCTTTGCCCCAAGACAGCTCCAATAGCATAGTCCGAGGCATCGCACATGATTTCGAACGGCAGTGACCAATCTGGTGTTTGAAGAATTGGAGCTTGGGTCAGGGCTGCCTTCAGAGAATGGAAAGCTTCAAGACAAGACTCATCGAGCTGGAATGGTGTGTCCTTGGCTAGGAGCTTAGTGAGCGGACGAGTGATGGTAGAGAAGTTTTGAATGAACCTTCTATAAAAACCCGCATGGCCAAGAAAAGAGCGGATTTGTTTGACGGACGAAGGGGGAGGAAGATTGGAAATCAGATCGACCTTAGCTTTGTCTACTTCCATCCCCCTTTCAGAAATAACATGGCCTAACACAATGCCTTCTCGTACCATAAAATGGCTTTTCTCCCAACTTAACACCAGGTTAGATTCAATGCATCGTGCCAGCACCTTCTTCAAATTTTCCAAGCAACAATCAAACGAGTCACCGAAAACTGAGAAGTCATCCATGAAAATTTCCAAAAATTCTCCCACCATCTTAGAAAAGATTGCCATCATACACCGCTGAAAGGTGGCAGGGGCATTACAAAGCCCAAACGGCATTCTCCGAAAAGCAAACGTGCCATAAGGACACGTGAATGTAGTTTTTTTTTGATCGTCCGGGTAGACCGCAACTTGATTGTACCCGGAATATCCATCCAGGAAGCAAAAATATCTTTGCCCAGCCAATTTCTCCAAAATCTGATCTATAAACGGGAGAGGGAAATGATCTTTCTTTGTCATTGAATTTAATTTTCTGTAATCCATACAGACTCTCCACCCCGTTTGTATTCTCATTGGCACTTCTTCTCCCTTCTCATTTTGAATCACGGTCAGCCCAGATTTCTTTGGAACAACTTGTGTGGGGCTGACCCATTTGCTATCAGAGATGGGATATATAATCCCGGCATCCAACCACTTCACCACCTCTTGCTTGACTACCTCTTTCATGTTCGGGTTCAGTCGGCGTTGCATCTCCCTACTCGGCTTGGCATTGTCCTCTAAGTAAATGTGATGCATACAAACGTCCGGACTGATGCCCTTGAGATCTGTCACCGGCCATCCCATTGCCCCCCTATGCTCCTTAAGGACATCTAAGAGTTGAGATTCCTGAGCAGAAGTGAGATGAGAAGCAATAATCACGGGCAGAGTTTGGTCAGGACCCAGATAAGCATATTTGAGAGAATCCGGCAGAGGTTTTAGTTCAAGAGTAGGCGGCTGATCTAGAGATGGCAGTGCAGGTTTGGATTGTAATGGAGGGAGTGATTCTACCCTAGACCAGGGTGAGAAAGAGAGAGAAGAATCATGAAGCATGCTACCCTCTTCTAGGGTGTCCTCGATGTCATCCGGACTTTCATCAATCACCTCCTCAAAGATATTAATGATATTACATTCTTCTTCATGGTCTGGGTATTGAGAAGCCTTAAAAACATTCAATGCAACCTTCTCGCCTCCAAACGATATATCCATCATTCCCGTGGCACAATTTATATTGGCCTTAGCCGTAGCTAAAAATGGACGACCCAAAATGATGGGTGTGTGCTTTAAGTCCTGGGTCGAGGCCATATCCAAAATGAGAAAATCCACCGGGAAATAACACTCATGCACCTTGACAATAACATCCTCCAACAGACCCCTTGGAGTTTTCACCGACCGATCCGCCAATTGAAGGATTATTGAAGTGGGTTTTAACTCCCCCAGATCAAACTGCTCATAGATAAAGGTGGGCAAAAGATTTACGCTAGCACCTAAGTCTAGCAATGCTCTATCAAAAGTGACTCCACCTATAGCACATGAGATTAACGGGGCTCCGGGGTCCTTCAATTTTTTTGGTAAATGATTCATCAAAACCGCACTCACATCCTCGGGCAAGCGGATCTTTTGAGTTACCGCCTTCGACTCCCTCTTCGGAGTACAAAGCTCTTTTAAAAACTTCGCTTATGCCGGCACATGCTTGATGGCGTCCAAGAGTGGAATATTTATATTAACCTGTTTAAACAATTCCACTAATTCTTCTTGATGCACCGGTAATTTCTTGTGAGCCTTCGACTTCATAGCATCGGGAAAAGGGATTTTTGGCACATATTCTTGGGGTCCTCCTTCAACCTTTGCCTTTCCTTTATCCATCTTCTTCTCTCCACCATCCGCTTCTTCAGTTCTTTACCAATTACGGGCTCCTCTTCCTCATCACACTCCTCTTTGGATTCTTGACCCGAACTACTGTCAGTTCCCCTGGCCTTGTAAGGATCATCTAAAACCTTCCCGCTCCTAAGAGAAGAGATTGCCTTAGCATTCTCGAATTGGGGACCTGTAGGAGGGGGCGGTTGAGGTTGGTTTGGGTGAGGTAGAATAGGAACTCTTTGGGGGAAACCCGGAGGTTGGTTCCTAGGGTTAGCCATAGGTTGGCTAGGAAGTTGACCTACCTCTCTCCTCACATTACCTGCTGCCAATTGCCCTATCTGACCTTCCAACTTGGCGATAGATTGTTGCTGAGAAAGAATGAGCTGTTGGAGTTGGTCAAATTTTTCATCAAAATTGGGCTGTGGATGTTGAGGAGGAGGAGGAGCGTGAAAACGGTTTAGGGGATAGTGATGGTACTGGCCCTGAAAATGTTGAGTAGAAGGTTGATGATACGAGGCTTGAGAATGTTGAAAATGAGGTTGAGAATATTGTTGGAACGGTGCATTGGATTGAGGGAAATTATGCTGAGACTGAGCTTGTTGAAACGGAGATTGGTGTTGTTGGTGAGGTTGAAATGGTTGTTTTTGAAAAGAGGGATTCGATTGGGTAGAAGGAACTTGTTGAGATTTCCAAGAAAAATTCGGGTGATTTCTCCAGCCTGGATTGTAGGTGTTGGAGTAAGGATCATAAGGAGACTTAGAAATACCCTGAGCAGCGAAGATTTGTTCCTGGATGAATGGGGGAAGCTGAGCTGCAGTGGGGCAATCGGTGACACCATGGTCAGGGCTAGAACAAAGGGCACAAATTTCACCATGATCGGGAGTTGAGAATGGTTGAGCTGAAGAAGAAGGTTCATGCCTAGATAACAACTGATCTAGCTTTTGAGCTACAAGATCAACATTTTCTATCTTCTGTGCCAACAAATCTATTTTATTCAATTTCTGAGTCAAGGCATTGATATCCATCCTATTCTCAGACTCAACTTGGCTTTTCACTTCATAAAGCTCGCCCTTTTTAGCCGGCCCAATTACTCTTTCATAAGACGAGAGCGAGGCATGACTAATGGAATTTTCACTGAGCATCTCAAATAAATCATATGCCTCATCTTCGCTCTTACTCATAAAAGCTCCCCCACATGAGGCATCCACCATTTGCCTGTAATTATCAGTCAATCCCTCATAGAATGCCTGGACAATTTGCCATCGTGATAATCCATGGTGAGGGCATTTCCTTAATAAATCTTTCAACCTATCCCATGCCTCGTGGATTTGTTCCCCAGGATTTTGCGTGAATCCCGTAATTGCTCTCCTCATGGTATTGGTTCGTCCTATGGGGTAAAATTTCTTCAAAAATTCCTTTTGCATTTCAGCCCAAGTGTTAATTGATCTACCCAAGGCTCCCAACCAATATTTGGCCTTGTCTTTGAGAGAGAAGGGGAAGAGAGTCAGCCTGAGAGCATCATCAGAGAAGTTGGAAATTTTAACAGTGGAGCAAATCTGGAGGAACTCATCCAGATGTCTGTAGGGATCCTCGTTGGTATTGCCATAAAAGGATGGCAACATCTGAATGGTGCTGGATTTAATTTCATAGTGGGCTGCTTGATTTTGAGGTGTTTGAGGAAAAAATGAAGGTTGATATTGATTCGGCAAGAAATATTCCTTCATTTGTTTGGGAACAACTTGTTGAATTGGATTTTGATTTTGATTTTGGTCTGCCATGAGGTTAGGTTTATGGTGATTTCTCGAATGCACTAACCTCCCAATCTCGTCTATTGGTCCTAACAAAGGTGGGTGAAGGGATCTCCTACCTTGCATAAACTAGGACAGATGAGAGCAAATCTTTTTATGATGATTTATTTATTTATTTATTTTTATTTTGATTTTAACACAACCAAGATGAAGAGAGAGAAGAGAAGAGAGAAGAGAAGAGAAGAGGATGATTCTTTTGTTTTTTTCTTTTTTTTTCTATTTTTAGTTCTTTTTTTTTATGCAAGCACAAACAAGTTTTCACACAAATGATTCTACTGACCTAAATGTGGCCTACATCTACAAATGGGGTTTCACAAAATGATTAAAGTGAACTTAAGTTTACCCTCAGTATGTCCACCAGCCAGGTAAGGGGTGGGGAAGTGGGAGGTTCCCCCTACTTGCGTAGGGACCTTATTATACAAAACCACTAGCCCGCTTAAAGCGTTTGCTGTCCGACCGTCTTGCCTTAGGCACCGGTTTTCATAAGAGGATAAACCTAAATAACACAAGAATCACAGTGTGTTCCTAGGGTCAACGTCTACTGAATTTTATTTTAAAGCCTAGGTAATGCAGAGATGCAAGGGAACTGTGGTTTTCGGGCTAAGGAAGGGTGATGAAATCCCCACCTTATCTTGTTTAGGGGTAGTGCCCTTAACGTATTTTGAAATGAAAATGCACACCACAATATCAAATAAGGGTTCTTTATGCAAAAATGAATGCCAGACTGGGATCAGTAGAACGTACCTTGCCCCTCGCGATCTTCAAAATGTAATGCAGAAATTAAATAAAGATAAATTCTAAGTTAAATGATGCATGACCTAGAGCATGAAAGTGTAGTTTCTACTCTTGCAATGAGGTCTTTTATTTGGTACAAATGAAGAATTTTTTTTTATTTTTGTTTTTAGTTAATGAACCTAACTAACCAGCATGAAAATTTTTCTTTTGTTTTGATTGTTTTTTTATTTTTATAGAGTTGTCAAAAAATTTTCAGATTTTTGTAAAAAAATTTTCAGAAAGTGGAAAGATAGAACCTGTTTCTTGATTTCAGCCCTTTAGCAATGCTTCCGAGCTTTTTAACGGCGTTTCATATCCTTGGAATTTCAGGTTGCTTTCCCTCTTTCTTTGTTTTTCAAAAAAAAATTTCGTTTTCCTGCA
Organism: Amorphophallus konjac; assembly: GCA_022559845.1. NCBI lineage: Eukaryota > Viridiplantae > Streptophyta > Magnoliopsida > Alismatales > Araceae > Amorphophallus > Amorphophallus konjac. The sequence continues at coordinate 317,771,887 of CM040120.1, read as the reverse complement.
AGTAAAGAAAGCAAAACTCAATATACAAATATACAAAGTAAACACAAGAGTATCCAACTATGAAAAGTATCTCCATTCCCTGGCAACGGCGCCAAAAATTTGATGTTCGCTCGACAGTCGTTGTTAAAATTGCCGTGCCACACAAATTTATAACCGCACTCACTCACTTATGGATTTGAAAACATGAGTATAATGGTAAGTACGGGTCGATCCCACGGGGAAGGAATTTGGTTATTTTTCTTAGTTGAAAAATATTCTTGTGTTTTGAAAAAGCAATTGTTGGGTTTTGAGTGCGAATTACAACTAAATGGAATTAAAGTGCAACTTCAAACAACAAAAGGTAAGTGAAAAAAATAATTGTCCAATTTGAAGAAGAACGCCGTCGTTTCCATGCCGAGCCTTTGATGAAGATCGCTCCGCCTAGGAAGTCGACGCCGTGAGAGGATTTGCAGAAGAATGATCACCGCTTTGGGTATGATTGAAGAACTTATGAAGACACGAATTGGATTTAACAAGTTTAACAACTTAAGTTTGAAATCATAATAGAATTGAAGTAAAAATAGGGATTGGAAGAAAAGGCATAACTTCAAATCTGGACAGAATTAGAAGAAGTGTAAAACATGAAAGTTGTAGAGAATTGAAAAAGGAAGAACTTTGATGAAGAACACAGACACAAAAAAGAAGAGGAAGGTAATGAAAAATCAAGATATATCCCTGCTGGTGAATAGTAACTGACAGAAAAATAGCACCTTGAAAAATTAATTCTAACTCTAAAAATACACAGAATTAGACAAAGTGGTAGAAGAATGAAATGGAGATCTATAAGAGAGGAACAAAGTTGATGAAGAACTCAGATTGAAAAGAGATCTAGAAAGGCTTCAAAACATAAGAAAACTAGAATGTCTTACCACGGATGAACAGTAAACACCTAAAACAGCACTTAAGAAAACGGACCAGAACTCTATGAAGTAGGAAGCATTTGAAGAAATGATCAACAGAGAAGTTGAAGAGCATTTAAAAACAAACAACTTTTATGAAGAACAGAAATTGAAATGAAGATCACAATCATGCGAAATAAGGCTAAGAACAGGCTGAATTCAAAAATGAAACTTTTATTGAAATAAGAACAACTTACAACTTTGACTTCAAAAGCTTGGAAAATACAACTTGATGCACTCAACAACTTCAGGAATGCAAAGAACAACTTACATTATAAGTAACCCATAGCTAGCTCTCCCCCTACTCAACCTTCTTGCCATCTTCTATCACTCACCAACTAACTCTTTTCATTACAAGTGATACCCCCTTTATATAGGGTTTATAATCTCTTCTTGCTCATATAAAACACTCAAGTGCACCTAATTTTTGACCCAACTTGGTAGGCTGGAATGTGCTGAACCTTTTGTCATTTTTCCTGATTTGTTTCGGATTTTTTTGGAATTTTTATAGCCTTTTCCTTTTCCTTCTCTCTTTCTTCTCTTCTGCCAGCGCGTTGCGCCGACCGGTTAGGCGGGTTCGGCCGCCTGCCGTGGGCCCACCGTGCGCCTCCCTGCGTCTGCCGCGTGTGCGCGTGGCGCACGCTGCGCCCGCGTGCCACGCACGAACCGCCCGCGGCCCTCCGCCTTCGCTGCTGCGCGTCGCCCGGCCGGCCACGACCCCCCTCGCCCGCCTTCGCGCCGGGGCCCGCCCCGCTGCTGCCTCCGCCTTCGCCGACCGCGTGCCACGGCCCCCCCTGCCACCGCATCGTCGCCCGCGCCATTCGCGCGGGCGGGAAGGGGCGGGGGTGGGTTTGAATATTTTTTTTTTCATTTTTTTTAATGTTATTATATAATATATATATATATGTGATAGAAATAGTTAGAAAAATCTTAAAAAATATCAAATAATTTTATTTTTTTCTAATTTTTTTATTATCTTTTTGAACAAGTTTCGGGCTTTTGGCCCATTCAAAATATAATTTTTATTTTCTTTTATTTTCTTTTTCTTAGAGTTTTCCTCGAACTACGTGCCTGCATAAATACGTAAAAATTATCATAAAAATTTATTTAATTTCAGAAAATTAAACGTTTGATACAAAATCAATAATAAGTGTGAGAAGTGTATATTTAATATCAATTAAGCTCATAAAGATGTGGATAATCATGCATTAAGCGATAAAAATACACACTTATCAGCCGCTGGTTGGTTTGGGGATGCCAAAGTAACCGATGCCCACATGTTCCGAGTGGGAGCTGTAGAATTCACAGAGTTTGTCTTGAAGGAATATGCCCCTCTGCTGATCAGAGCCGGGGTATATCACAGCGTCTTTGCTTCCAGATTCCGCTATCCCATCTCCCAAGGTTTATGCTGCGGAATGTTTGAAGTGTTCTGCCCCTTATTCAACACATTTTATACAGCAGAGGGTGAAACGTCTCTCGACCTCTGGAGCTTATCACAGCTTTCCGGCCTACCCATTGACGGTGAGCCGTATGAAGAGGTTTGCTTGGAAGATTCTGAGAAGGACAGCTCTGATGGCGAAGGCAGATACTCACTTGGTTACTCGTACCGATATTTAATGAAAGCCTATCGCTCCATCTGTTTGGCTTACAGTAGAGGATCTTCCAGAGGTTACCAACCCCGAGAGAAAAGCAACAAGCTAAGGGTCCGGATAGGACAGTGGATTCAGTATTTCTTCGGGGGTCCTTTGAAGTATGCAGACTTTCCTTCTGTGGGTCCGACCGCCAGTAAGCAGATAAGGACTCCTCGTTACAAGTCAGCGCTGCCATCTTCACTGCGCCGTATAGGCAAAGATGGTCCGAACCCGGCAGGGGTGGACCCTATCACACATTGTGCGGCTTATTTCACGTTTTGGCTGTGCACCTTCGCTCTCCCTCAAGGGGACGAGATGATTATCCGGCCAGAAGCCATATACCCGGCCTGTCAAATGGCCTGGGGGATGAGGTTGTCACTCTGTCCGGCGACTTTATGTTTGGTTTACAAATCTCTAGGGGACTTGTACAAGCACCGGGCTCCCCGCTCTTTGAGGACCGTGGATCCATTTCATTTCTTCAATGCTTGGGTATGCAGTTTGTTTCCCGAGCTGGCTCCCAGAACTTTGCAGGCAGATACATTGCTACCCAGGATGATCGAGTTTGCCAGTGCCGAGCCCGGCTCTTTTTCTGATCAGCCGTTCAAGATAAGGGGCAGACTGGTAAGGGTACCAGTAGATGCCCCTGGCAGCATTCATTTCTGGAGCTTGGCAGTAGGCTCAGCTCCTTTGGTCCATCCTCAGAGAGAATGTAAGATGGCAGAGGTAGAGACTTATGTGCATCCTGTTTTAGGGGCTAATGTCGTTCGGTCTATTCTGGAGCCAGAGCTGGTCAGGTGGGCCATGGCCATCCGGCCCAGTGTTTTAGTTTTCAGAAAAGGTGGTCTGCTCCTCTTGGAACCATACTACCCATTCCGCTTTGGGAGGAACTTCGGCTATGAACAACACATCCCCACATCAGTTGCTCAGTTCCCTCTGGATAGTCAGGCCAAGCATGGGTCCGCAATTGTTGGTGACGGTCGGTTATGGTGGGATTTCTTTCATCGCCAAGATGGCGCAGCCTTCAGAGTTTCGACCATTTCTAACCGTGTTCCCCGCGTCACCTCAGAGTACATCAAATGGTGGAACATTTGGACCAACTTTTACAGGGATGGCAGGGGTGTGTTCTGGGACGTGGCCGAGCGTTCTTTCTTGAAGCAACAACCCGGGCCAGTATTTGACATCACCGAGGCCCATCTGAAAAGGATTTATTCACAGCACCCGAGAGAGGCAGAAATTTATTTGGCCAAACGCCGGACCTTGAAAGAAGAAGGCTCTGAGCCACCCACTCCTGTCTTTGCTGCTATCAATGAAGACACTTTTATAAAGAACTTAAGGCATCTATGCCATGTAGGGAGTGCTCAGCTGGAGACACAACAGTATCCATTCCCTCTTGAAGAGCCGCTCCCGACGGCAGTCCCTTGGAAGGGTCCGACAGACAGATTTCATCCCTATAGGACGTTTGTGCGCCGGGAAGATCGAACTCAGACGTATTATAAGCACACGTCTTGGCTGTTTATTTTGTTGAATGTTCATAGGCTGTCTGTGGAGAGCCCGATAGCTGGCATCTTGAACAAGCCATTGTTCATTTCTTTTCATTATGTTGATGGCTAGGGTATGGATCACCTTGACCTGTTTCGCTGTCTTGACTTTCACGGCCACAGTGACTTGGGTACATTAGTGGAGAAGTGTCAGACGGTCGGTGATGTCTGCTGGCTCATTAAGGAGGCTGCTTCCCGCTCAAAAGAGGTGGCTTATCTGTACTGGCCGCTTTCCACTTTCTATGATGGCCCGGCAGGTACGGTCTTTCTTTTCTGACTATAGTGTTTTCTGCTCAGTGTTGAACTCTGCACCCATTGATTTTCATTGCCCTTTTTGTGCCCTTAACAGACAGGCCAGATATAAAGTGACAAGGACTTTACAGGAAGATCATTGCACAGGCTGAGAAGCCCGCTTATTTTGAAATTCCTGCAGCAGCACCGACCACCACTCCCCTGCCTCCGGGCAAGAAGAGAAAGACTTCCACAGTTAAGGCCGCAGTTGTGAAGGCCAAGAAGGCCAAGATAGCTCATGCTCAGCAATCGACCTTGACAGTGACGGACACTGGGACCCCTCTCCCTGATATCCCCTCATTTGATGAGTTTGCATCTCAGAGGGAGGTCGCCCAGACATCCGCTGAGGGTAACATTAATAACTTGTAGCTATATCTTTCATTATCTTCTTTACTGAATTTCAAGGAGATCTTTGAATCTGACCCTTCCCTTTTTTTTTGTACAGCCCAAGAGCAGATTGTGGCGCCTTCTGAGGTGGACACCAGGTTTCCCTCTCCCACGCCGGCTAGCGAGGCGGAGGGTAAGTGTGCTTTCTCATCCCTTCTTGCACATTTCAATTATTCTTCTGTCATCCCTCTCACAAGCGTTTCACTGTAATGACGACCGGAGAGGAGGCTGGAGTCATGGTAGCAGCAAGAGATATGCCTCAGCCACAGGAGGGTCATAAAACCCAGTCAAAACGGGGCATTGTCCCCGCGAGGTGCATAGTTACCCGGTCCACCTCCCGGCATGCTCCGGAAATGAAAGCCTAGCCCGTGGATAGTGTGGAAATATCTTCCAGCAGCTCTGCGACCGCCTCTGATGCAGAGGAAGAAGAAGCAGGTTTCAGCGACAGCGAGGCCGACATCTCCAAATTAGAGGTCCTGTCCACATCTACCAAAATTCTTTCGCTGTTCCATCCTCCCAAATTGCTAGTGCTGTCTTCTAAGGAGGAGCTACAAGAAGAGTTCGCCGGTCTGGACACCGAAGCAGACATAACCCCTCCCTTTGTTGCTTCAGCTGGGGAGCTTTTTTCTCTCTTGCACTCTTTTGAAGACATTGACATCACATTGAGAGTGAGTCTTTTTTCTTTTCTTCTCATACCTCGTCATTTCACCAGTTTTTTCTTTCTTTCATTCATTGCCTGATGTCATCTTGATTTGTTCGCAGGAACCTGCCGTCGCCAGCCTAGTAACAACTGCAGCTTCTGAGATCACTCCATCTGAAGCTTTGGCTATTATCCCAGTTCTGTCAACAACCTGTGGGGGTATTTCTGGAATTGTTCGTCCCGTGCCGGTGAGGATACAGTCTTCTACAGACCTGGCATCATTGGACTTGGGAGCCTCGGGGGAGAGCTCGGCTTTTATCCGAGTTTTAGATTTCAGAGCCGAGGCGGACCCAGCTAGGGGCTCTGCTTTTGTACCGACCGCAGTGATGACTATTGCACCTAAATCAACGGTCCCTACAACAGAAATTATGGAGATTGACCCCCTGCCTCTCCGAGTCATAGCCCCTGTAGCCTCATTACTGAAGGAAGTAGCCGCCGCAGAAGAGATGGCCGAGCAGGAGGCAACTGCTGCAGAGGCTGGCCTATTATCCATAGCTGGCCCAAAAGCAATTTCCATTGTTTCAGAGTCGGAGGAGGGGGTGCCCCAGGAAGAGAGCGTTGAAGATGCAGCCATTGTACTGGAGACCCATGACGAAACAGCCCCAGCACTCACTGGCCCTTCCCCTCCGAGCATTCAAACAGCAGTCTTTGAGGAGCTGGCGGTGGAAGGACACTCGGCTCCGCAAGAGATTATAGAGAAGGCCCAGTCAGCCCTTTCAACAGATCTGCCGTCTTCCTCCTCCCAGCCAGATGTTACATTGTGGGCAGATATTGATAGTGAGGTGAATTTTGAAGTAACCCCCTCCCCTTCCTTTGGCTTTGCTTCATCCGAGAGCTTCGTTTGGAAAAATCTGGACATGCTGCGCCAATTAGTGGAGTCCCAACCTGAGCTGGCTTATCTGCAGCTGAAAGAGATAGCCGAACGTTTCAGCACTAGTCTGCAGGCGATGGGCTGTCCCCTGGAAATATGGGTCCAGCGTGTTCTGTTGTTATTAAAATTTGTACACCGTCGGGATTTCTTGGCACATGTTATGTCTGACAGACTGGCAGCTTTGAAGTTGCAGAAGGTAGAGTGTAAATCTGAGCTGGAGAAAATGAGCTCTATCCTTCAGGAGCGCCAAGGCCAACTGCAGTCCCTGACACAGCGGGAGCAATTCATACTCAACCGGATAAGCATTCTAGAGGCTGAACTGGCTGATCTTCGAGCTGAACTACCGCCGATAACAACCTCTCGGCCGCAGTTCGCGGAGGAAGTAGCTCTGTTGGAGGGGCAGGTGGCATCTCTTCAGGACGAGTCCGCTCGGCTACAAGAGGAGGAGGCTCGTCTACATGAGTTGGGGGCTGCTCCGTATGTAGGTCTTCTGGCCTTCGAAGACATATTCCGACGCCAGTGAACATCTCTTCTCCCGACATCAATAAGCTTGTCGACCTCTTTATTGATTTGGTTGATCAGCTCAGGTCGCATCCTCCTGGGCGGCTCTTTTATGGGGTTGGCTTCCGGATTAATCGCCAGCAGGTGTTGTGCCACATCGGGGTTTAATCCCGGCATTTCATCATACGTCCAAGCGAAGCAGTCTTTGAACTCCCTCAGAAATTGTATGTAATGTTCTTGGACCTTTGGTTCCAGCAGAACACTAAGAAAGGTTGGCCTTGGTTCCTCCTGTGTCCCCAAGTTTACTTCTACAAGCTCATCAACAGTGGCCTGGCCACCATCTTCAACTTCGGGCGGAGCCTCCTGCAGATCGACAAAACCCCCCGGGATATAGTTTTCTCCAGTTTCAGAATTCTCTAATTCTTCCTGTCAGACCCCGGCCGATGATGACTCGTCATACAGGACAGAAACTATTCGACTCTGTTCAGCCTGCCCATGGGACATGACCTGCTCTGTGTACGGCTAACAGATTAGGTCTTCCAGTTCCGGAGGCTTTACTGGCGTAAATTCCTTTGGGGAATCTATACTTTGCAGAGCTCGAACTTCTTACAGAATACGTTCAAACTCCAAGCATTCTCTTGTATCATCAGAAATCCGGTCTTCATCCGGGGTTCCTGTGTCAAACTTTGCTTCGGCCTGGAACAGATCTTCTTTGCAAGATAGCTCCTCCCAACACCGGCATACATTTGCTTCATCAGACTTTTCTGCCCCTGGCTGGCTATTGGGAGGCCCATCATCCAGTATAGACTGGTATATAATCTCTTCATCTTCTGAGGGGTAATCGTCATAACCCATCCCAGGAGGATCTTTATGTGAAAAGAAGGCGGAGATGACGTCTACCTCGGCCTCATAGTATTCTTGTAGAGTGTAGCCCAATCCCGGGTGCTGGGTGATCTTCATTAATTCTTTGTTGTTCTGGGGCGGATTCCAAAGTTCTTGGAATGCTTTCTTCTGGGCAACGGGCTGCAGTGAAGGCATTTGCAGTTTGGAGAACATCTACGAGACCCGTTGTGTGGTGTAGTCCAAGCATGTGATTGGCACCATTCGGCTTGTGGATTCTTCCGGGATCATGCAGTCCTGATCATCCTCCTCAACATCTCCCCGGTGTAGAATAAGATGGGAGGCTCGCAGAAGCGAGGGACCTCCATAATCTTGAGTGGCAGCACTGTCTGGCATTCCAAACTGGCGATGGCCTTGACCAGCCCTTCCGGTACCCTGACTTGTGTATATTTTTCTTTCATTTCTTCATCAGTATCATCGGGATGAATGCTTGGAGGTGCAATCCGGGCAAAATCCCCAACATGAGAGATATGGGATACCTCATGCTTCTTGACATGGCCCCGTGGTGGCGGCGGAGACCAATCCTCTGTCTTCGCTACCGACTTCTCCTGATTAGTCACAGCTTCTTTGTTCTTATCTTTTTGCAGAATGTCCGTGTAATAGGATGCATCGAGCATGTGACACTCGAAGACTTCAAAGGGGTGCAGATCTGTGAACACCCTTTCCTCTTTACCATCATGACAGTACTTAATGCACTGATGCAGCGTGGAAGGCCCTATCTGGTACTCATGCAACCACGGTCGCCCCAGCAAAGCCTTGTATGTGGTGTTAGACTCGATCACATAAAATCGCACCACAGTAGTAAGGTCCCCCAGTGTGAGGTTGAAATCTGCAACCCCCAAAGGTGTCTCACACTTCTGGTTAAAGCCCGCGATCTTCATGTCTCTGACCTTGGTGAGGTGCATATCGAAGTAGTACTTCTGATAGATGCGGTATGGCAGAATATTTACAACAGCCCCTGGATCTATTAATATCCGGCTTAATGGCCGGCAGTTGAGATGTCCCCTCATGTACAGCGGCCTGTTGTGGCTGGGATTTGGAATCAACATGTCATCTTTAGTGAAAGTGACTGCTGGCCCAGAATTGACTTCTGTCAGTAGTGCTTCATACTGTGCTGGCGACTGTAGAGCATCCATAATTGCTTGGCGGGCATCCTCACTCAAGGAAAGAATTTCCCATATAGAGAATCTGGTAGGGAGCTTCTTCAGCATTTTCATAATTTGGCTGCCTACCCGGACGTTGGAGAGCCGCATCTCTTCTGCCCAGCGGGGCTTTGGAGGCTCCCGAGGTGCTTGCGGCATTACCTTCCCACTTCTTGTCTCGACTTCTTGGCTGGTTTCTTGAGGGGCTTCTTCTGGGAAGATGGCCCTTGGTGTTGCTGGGGAATCTTTTTCTCCTCCCTCACCCTGCTTAGGCTTCAGAGCCGTTGATTGCTGGTGCTTATTACTTCTGGCTGGTGCATTTTGTACTGGCTTTTCGCCCTCTAAACTGGATAAGAATTCAAGGAATGACGGAGCTCCATCCTTTTTTTCTCTTCTTGGTATAGACTATCAGGAGGAGGGATCTGGACACCTCGCACTTCCGACTCTGGTATCTGATAAGGTTGCTCTCCTCTGAAAATGATATTGTGGTTGGCCGGCGGGGGACGTCCCCATCTTCTCCCAGAATGGGTAGCATGCGCCGAAGTTGAAGCTTCAGCATGATTGGCTTCCAATGGCATGGCCGATGCCTCTGCGTCATCATCCTCCCCAGGCAAGGTGAACAGCACCGAGAGTGTATTGCAGTGTACTGTCACGACCTTTTTCTTTCTTCTGTTCTTTGGCTGCCTTTTCTTCTTCTGGTGCTTTGACTTTGCGGGTTCTTGCCCCCAGAAAGGTTCAGTCTCATCTTTTTTCTATTTTTCCTCTGGTTTTTCTTCAATGGTCAATTCTTCCAGCTGCTCCCAGAGTATGCAGTCTTTTACCAGCAGGGGCTTCTGCTCAGTCTGCTCATATTTGTCGAGCCCATTGATGTACTGTTAGAGACGTTCTGCCTCAGGACTTATTTCTTTATGTGTGGGAAGCGGAGCCTGCCTCTTCCGATTGTAGGTGGGGATTCGGATGACCGGCTTTGTCTCAGTTAGATGCCAAATCAGCTTTACTGGAGGTGCACCCGACTCCGGAGTGGCATTCCGAATGGATGGTCCAGTTGTTCCAGAAACATGTGTCCTCTTTCTGGTCTTCACCGGCTTTGTCTGCCACCCCTCCTGATCCCTTAATGGGGTTAGGAAGCATGTCTCATAAGTGTGCCTAGTGCATTCTTCAATAGCCTCTTCGAGCAACTGCTGATATACAGAAATCATATTTGCAGCCATCCTCAGCGCTGGAGGTTCATGGGGGCATGGAGGGTTCACCTGGTAATCTCCCAACTGCAGTTCACCCCTTTTGAACATACTCTCCATAACATCTTTGAAGACATAGCAGTCTTCTATAGCATGCCCCAGTGCTCGATGATACGGACATAACAACGGGTCATCTTTCTTTGCTGCATCAGCGGGTCTCTTCGGTTCGGGCAATGTTACTTTGTTGAACTTGTAAGCCCAATTGAACAGTGCACCCATCTTCTCTTTATGGAATGAGTATGCCTTTCTCATCTTGTTCCTTATGGAGACCTTTTCTTTCATTTCCGCTGGGCCTGCTAGCGGAGGAGCATCAGTTGCCTTATTTTTTTCTTTCTGTTGTTCAAAGGTTCCGAAATCAACAGTGTTGGCCTCTGAATGTGATGGCCGTCGATCAGCAGCCTTCCCTTTTTGCATAGCAGGGACATTAGCAGTCGGACGGTTAGATAGGAATGTCTCGACCTCTGCAATTATGTTATTTAACCGGTCAAATGTTCTGACATCTGCCCCGATCATCTTTTCCAGCACCTCCCTTCTGAGATTCTGCTTGCATATCTGTACTGCATCTTCTTGATGGGGAGGTCGCCTGCATCTCATGGCCAGATTCCTCCATCTTTTTATATAATCCAGGGCGGTCTCATCTTGTTTCTGTCTGGATGCATACAGTTCAGCTATTGTAATTTCTCTTTCTGTAACATGAAACCTATCTTGGAACTTCCGCTGCATATCGGGCCAGTCAGCTACCGACCCAGCTGGCAAGCTGGAGTACCATTAAAAGGCTAAACCTGTAAGGGACGAGCCAAAGAATTTTAGCAAATATGCTTCATCAGCCGCCAAGTCGCCCATAACTATAGTGTAATAGGCTATATGCTCCCTGGGAGAGCCTTGGCCATTAAACTTTTCAAACTTCAGCGGCTTGCTGACACCTGGTGGTAGTCTCTTGGCAGCATAATGTGCAGGGTACGGCACCTTGTAGATGTCATAGGTACCAGAATCATCCTCGACTTTCTCAGACAGCTTCATCTCGATAATCTTTTCTATCATCAGTTTGTTTCCCACAGCTGGATCCACTGGTTCCGGAAAGAAATATGCCTACTGATGCCTGAAAGGGGTCGTCATGACCGTTGTATGCAGCGTCGGCTGAGATGCTGGAACAGTAGACTGCATTTGAGATGCAGAGGGCTGGGCTGCCACCTGTTGTGGAAGAGGTTGATTTGGCGCCATGCCTTCGCTATTCAGATGAGGAACGGCTGGGACGGCCCCCTCGGTTGAGTTGGAAGTCTGCCCTGCTGGCTCAGCCTGCTTAGAAACAGGTGTCTGCTCATTTCTCTCATTCAACTGTCTCCTGAGAGAGTCGATTTCCTGCTGATATCTCATGAACATCATCTGGATCATGGGATCTATGGCTGTTGGAATTTCCACCTCTCCCGAAGTCCCTTCAGCGGGGTCTAAGAGAGGGTTGTCTTCCTCTTCAGTAGTTACCACATTTACTGTCATCGTGGTGACCCTTCGGGCTTCATTGACGGCCGAGAGGTCATCTTGATTAGCAGCTACTATCTTATCTTTCGTTGCCTTGCTTCTTCTTGTGACTGCACCCGGTCTGTGCGCCAGGCTGATCAATTCTTCTGGTTGACTTGGTAACATACCATATCTTCCGGCAACGCCGGCCATATTGCAAGCAAGAATCTGCATTTTTCCTCTCTGCCTGCGAACTCTTCTCTTGACCTATCCAGAATATGTCAGACGGTCAAATACAGACATTCTCTTTTCTTTTCCCTCTTCCTGGTAGATATCTTTCTCATATCTAGCCCTGCGGCCATCTTCATAGTCATTGGACTCAGAGGACGAAACCTCCAGCATCACTTCTTCTGGGACTTCTTCCTCTTCCCCCATAGTGCCCAAGGCACGCGATAGTCTTCGTTGCCCCAGGGAGAAGTTCCCTAAGCAATGAAAGTAATCTTGAACCACCCGGTTCATCTCTTCCTGACTGTGTCCTTGTATCTCTGGACGGGGCAGCAGCCTCTCCTGAGTCTTCGGTTGATAGGCCAGCCTTGAGACTTGAGCAGCCAAGTACTCTAACTTGGAATATCTGAATACATCGGCCTGTCTAGCGCAGGCCCTGAGTCTCTGCGGAGCAGCAACAGAAGAAACTCCCTCCACTCTCCTTTTGTCTTCCTTTTGAAAATCTCTGCCCCTCCTCCCGGGGTGAGTGACAGCAATATCTTTCTTTTTCTTCTCCCATCTCCGTCCCCCGGCCCTGGGGCGGACAGTAGCAACATATTCTTCTTCCCTTTCATATCTTCTGCCCCCAGCCCTGGGGCGGGTGACGGCAGCATCCTCTTCTTGAGCTGGTGCCTAGCTCTGAATCTTCTTCGGCATCCAAACTTGTTTAAACTTTGCTGGCTTAGGCGCCAGCGGCTGTTTTCCCTTATTTTCCCAGTCGGCCTTCCTGGTGGCCAACGGCTAGAATCTGTTGTTGGTATGGACCGATGGAATGACCCTGTCAGGCCGTGCATCCATGGGGCGGCCATTGAGGTTTACCCTCATGTTCCCAACCATCATAGTCTTTCCTGAGGCCGAGAGATGACCTCCAGTTGCAGCAAACCGGTCCCCCCGGTTATTTCTCCTTCTCTTACCAGCAGTGGCAGAGACAGCAGTCTTCATTCCCATGTGATGGACAAAGCAAGAAATGACAGTAGGAGCAATCGCCGTCTTCTCCTCCTCAGCTCTTGATGCCACCGTGGCGACGCTTCCAGCTTCGTTGTCGACTTGTAGTAGGTCGACAAACACTAGGCCCAAGCAGTTGGGCAGACCCACCGTCGGAGGCATGGATACGAACTCCATTGGTACCGCCAGGTACCCTCCATGGATGTGGCCATCGACCACCTACTGGCCGAAGTGAACAGCAACCAGTCCAGTCTCCATTTGTAGTTTCTGCGAGTAAGATTAACACACAATTAGAATTTTGAGAGACGCCGCTGGGCCTCTTGCTTTGGCATAGAGATGAAGGGAGCCTAGGTCCCACCGGGCGTGCCAGCTTGTGGGAACATATTTTCTTTGGTTTATTTTATTATTTTTTTTGTTTTTGATATATCATTTGGTTATTGATTCGTTAGTTAGTTTATTAGGCGTACCAGTCACCGGAGTGACAGTTTTATTGTGCACTCGACCTGACATGGTCAGTCGATTGTGAGGTCTGAGTCGGGACCGGAAGTCCGTCATACCGTAAAGGCCATGACGTTAATTACGCCCTCCCTAAGGAAGGCAACCATTGATTAAACGCCAAAGACAGGAGGCCTCAGAAGGCGATCGACAATACTAAAATGCGAAATAAAGATTTCATGCTGTGGACAGATTTATTGAGTTTGGTGGATTAAATCAGACAGCATAACCTTCGAGTTTGGGTCGTGCCGAGTAGGGATAGAAGATCATCCACACAGTGGCGGGACAGAATTCGGATAATCATTAGGGTATTTCCCTTTCGATATTTCCACTTAACCAGATGCTCCAAAAAGATTCATTTCCCCCAAAAGATGGAGCCAGATGGGAGGTGTATCGGTGGCACTCCCTTGGTTCACTGGGGTTGATAACGTTAGACTGGATTTCAGCAGCATCTCCCATTAACTCGGATCATGCCCGGGGAAGAATAGGCGATCATCCACGGAGTGCCGGGATGAAAGCCGAAAGAAAAAGTGCACTAGGCCCTAGATCAGTGTAAATGTTGGGGAGGCCGTTCCCCGTCAGTTTATTTCCTGAGGCATGCTTGATGACCTTTAGATACCCCTCGGGTTGGTATGGTGGGGTGATCAAGGGTTAGACAGAGGGGGAAAGGTTCTCGGCGTGGCGAAAATGAGCGTAAACTGGCTTCCCAGCACGGGGGAAAGGGGTTCTCGGCGCGCCTCTTGGAGGGGCTTCTCGGCATGGCTTTAGTATGTTCTCGGCACGGTCAATAGGAGGGGCTTCTAGGCATGGCTGAAACAAGGGGAAGAGGGTTCTCGGCGCGCAAAGGGCCGCGTCGGGAGCTATTCATCGCGCTGAGGGATGCTGGCGCCGGGAAGGTGATGGTTTTGGGTGCCGGGAAGGTTTATGGGGTTTTACGGTGCTCTGTTCTGAGGATTTTCTTTAGGATTCAGATGATGACTGGGGAGAATTTAGGATGCAAACGAGGAAGAAGCCAAGGGCTTTACCAGATTAACGTTAAGGAGTCACAAGGATGAAAGGGGGTTCGAGGAATTAAAGTCACCAAGCATTCGAAACCTTCTGGAACAGGCTTTATGCCATTTATGTCGCCGGCCATCCAGGGGATCAAGAGATGACTGTCTCTGATCCCTGTAATGGCCCTGATGGCTTGGGAAACTTGAGAAGGATAAAGACTCCATTGCGTTAATATCATCGACGTCGTCGAGGGAGAAAGAGGGAGAAAACCCAGGAATCCACAGAAGTGAGGATCGGGGCTTTGCAATAGCTCCATCGAGACTACAAGAGAAAAGAGTAGCAGAGAGTGTTCGATAACCACTCGGGCGAACGACAGACACTCGAAATCACGGATTCATCAATCAAACGATGCGACAGAAAGGTTAACGACAACAATCGCCAGAGAGGGGTGAAGGGGAAGAATCTCGGGCTTCCATTCATTCAATCAGTCTCATCGTTTACATTTCATCGGTTACAGAGATATAATTTGAACGACGACAGAGAAGAACTATAGATATTATTCAAATCGAAGAAGAGCCCACAAAAAAGGGGGAGGAAAGGGTACATCAGATGAGGAAACAAAACACATCCGGATAACAAGAAGATGGAGGAGGGCGGAGCATTGACTCCTCTCCCTCCCCAAGCACCCACCTTCTTTTTCCTTCAGCCTCGGCAGCAGCTTCTCTTCTCTCCTCTCCTTTGTTGTCTGGCTATCTGAATATCTCTCTTCTTTTCTCTTTGATGGCTCTCTCTATCTTTCTTATCCTCTCTTCTTCTTAAGTGGACGAAATGGGGGGTTTTATAGGCACAGCATCCCCCTTCTCGGCATGATCAACTTCGGCGCGTCTTTCACACCTTCCCGGTGCCCCTCAGTCGATTGCGGAGGCTTCCGGCGTAGTCTAGCTTCTCGGCGCCACCCCCATGGGCTTTGGGCTTTGGTGCGGAGCTCCCGGTGCCACACTCATGGGCCCATTTAGGGCTTTTAATGTTTTGATCTCTCTCATCAGCGGGCTTGAGCTGTCAAAGATGCCTAACCTGCCTTTTCATTTGCCAGTCCCTCGAATCTGTCAGAACCGGTGAAGGCCTCTTAGTTGGTGAGTTGACATAGTATTATCAGAACATTTCTGGAGATTTTCATCAGTCAATAGACCGCAATTCTTTATCAGCACTGCCATCTGGGCGATGACAACACCGGACATCAGCTTGGCCGGGGAGGGCTTCAGTCGGGTGATAGCTTTAGTGACGACTCTTTTGTAGTTCTGGCTTTGCAGGAATCCCTGGGATCTTCATTTCTGATTCAATCTTCTCTTCGGTCTCATCCTTATTCTTGATTATATTTCAGGTGTCAACACCCAATAACCAGTGAATACCCTTGGACATCATAAAGATGAGGATAAGAGAAAAACCCCAACTTGCCGGCATAAAATGGGTGTCAACACCAGTCTTGAAGCCCGAATAAATGTCACTCACGTGACTGGCACGCCCTCGCACTAAATAAAACGCCAAAAGATAAAAGACACGACGAATAATTTTCAACCCCCCCCCCCGAAATTTTGTGCGTTCCCACACTACTTCTTAAGCAACATGCCATGGTAAGGCCTCTCTACAACCGCACTTCCTGCAACCACCACTAGCACAACCGGCACTCCCGCAAATACAGAAAATACCACCAATAATATCGTTGGCATCTCAAGCCGTGGCCCTAACCACTCCTTTCACGCAGCAGTCTACACATTCCCATCCAGAACCGGCAAACCCGATCATGATGAATAAATCAATGGTTGAACAAATGATTGAAGTGAAGCTGGCCAAGAGGACAGAAGGTGATTTCAGCACTTTTGATGTATACAAGGTGCCGTATCCACTGTAGTATGCTGCAAAAAGACTACCGCCCGGTGTCAACAAACCACCAAAATTTGACAAATTCAACGGGTAGGGCTCCCTGAAAGAACACATCGTATATTACACGACAGTCATGGGCGACTTGGTGGCGGACGAGTCGTACCTGCTGAAGTTCTTTGGGTCTTCACTGATGGCACCCGCCTTTGAATGGTATTCTAGCCTACCAGCTAGGTCTATCAATGATTGGATGGACATGCAGCAGAAGTTCAACAAAAGATTCCACATCGCCAAGGCAGAGATGACCGTGGCTGAGCTACATGCAACTAAACAAAGAGATAATGAACCAGCTGTGGAATATATCAAGAGATGGAGGGATCTCAGCATGAAGTGCCGACGTCCTCCGCATCAAGAAGATGCGATACAAATATGCAAATAGAATCTGAAGAAAGAAATTCTGGAGAAAATATTTGGAATTGAAATCAGGTCCTTTGACCCCTTAAATGATGTTGCCACGGAGGTCGAAGACTTCTTCGCGAGGTATCCCTCCACCTCTGCTGACTCATATCATCAAGCCAGGCAAGTCAATAAACGGCCGATACTTAAAACAGTTCATGCTATCGGCATTAAGGCGAAGAGGCACAAAGGGGCGCACAACCCTCCTCCCAATGAACCTGTTGGATGTCGAGAGAGGTCGTCCCTACAGAACAAGACAAGGTAGCTCTATGCCTTCCCCAGAGACAGGACTCGAGCATTGTTCGAGTGGGCTGTCAAATATAACAAAATTGTTCTTCTGAAGTCTAAGAGGCCTGATGACGTCAGGAGAAGAGATGATCCTTACTTCTGCCCTTATCATCAAATCCTTGGGCATCTCATTGAAGATTGCCAAATATTCAAGGACATCCTCCAAGGCTTAATCAAAAGGGGGGAGCTGCAAATGGGGTAGTACAAGGTTGATCCCCCATGCCCTCGTGAAATGCCTACTCCGGGGGCATCAATTAACATGATATCTATATATCAATAGTTGCCTGAAGAAGTGCCAGAGGCTTGCACCGGGCACACTTATGAAGACTGTATCCCGTCACATGCAAGGGAGCAAAAGAATTGGCAAGCATCGCCAATAAGGAAAAGAACAAGACCGGTATCTCACCCGGCTTCAAGGGCCCAAATTCCTGGCGCCATGGACCGGCCCACTCTGCCTCCCGCAGTTTCTACCTGCCTTCAAACGGCCCCTCCAGTGGCTATCAAAAGGTCAACTAACAATCAAAAGAAGAAACAGACTCTGTTACAGGTACATGAAGAAACCAGCTCAGCCGTGGAGCGGCCGCAAGCTATTATAAGTGGGCTTGATAAGCATGAGCAGCCCAAGAGTCAGCCTATGCAGCCAGAGAAGCATACCCTTCGAGAGTGCTGTGAATTTCGGGGGCCAACAAAAGGAACTGAAGAAAAAGTAGGCATGTTAAATACACCAAGAAACCCACTGTGGGGCTAGAGGCTAGCCATAAAGGAGAAGAAAAAGAAGAATACAAAAATTAAAGAAATATATGTTACTCTCTCCTACAACACATTGTCAGCCTCGTCCGGCGTGGCTCAAACTTCTGATGAAAAAGATGAAGAAATCTGCTTTGTGTCGAAGGGAGCAACTCAGGCTACAGCTTCTGCCTCCCACCTGCTACCGAGTCCGGGAGAATATCAAGACAACCCCTGCCAGCCAACAAGGAGGCGTAATATCACATTTCTCCTCCACTCGGAGGCATAAAACCTAGGGAGTTCGTCTCGAAGAAACCGGGCGCGTCCGGCTATGTTGATAGGATGCCACTCATCCCATGCAAACTGGAGGCCAAAGATAGCACTCCCGACCCCTCCTAGCAAGATCCTGCCTTGATGGCATTGCTACATCAAAACAAGAAAGAAGTTGAAATGCTGCAAAGGTGGCTAAATGAAATGAATATGAGTCCATCTATGCCACCATCGGCAGGACTTCTACCTTAAATGGCACAAGGTGGTGCCAGCTCATATGAAGCCTTGGCACGGCCAGCCCTACCCCGAATAACACCTGAGCATACAGAGGGCATTCTTCCTCAATCATTCCAACATACAGTCCCCTGGGCATGTTAGGGGGCAATTAAGGCGTCTCCGATAATGGTACCAATGAGACCACGTATGTAGCTGGTTACCCTACACCCGAGTCCAGCAGGTCTGAAAACAATGGACAAGCCAAGAGTAAAACAAACAATGAATATGAAGATGGGCGAGGAAGAAGTCACCGAGGCTGAATTATAAACAACCGAGCAAAAAGATAATGAGTCTGCCATGGACAACATGAAAAGGTGGAGGAATCTCCGTGAAAGGTGTGGGCATCCGCCAAGTTATGGGTACTATGTTCAAATCTGTAAGAAGAATTTGAAGAAGGAAATTCTACGGTGGGTCAGTGACATTGAAGTCACAACCTTTGAATAGCTAAGTGACATCGTGGCCGATGTCGAAGCAGTTCTGGCAAAGCTTTGCCCGGCTTCCACAGCCTCGAGCCAAAAGAATAAACCAACTAGCAAACACCAGGCACAAGAAGAAATTTGCACCTTAAATTTTGAAGCCTTCGAGCAACAGAAGAAGAAAATGAAAGAGGCAGCTAGCCTTTCTTCCACCGAGCCGGCAAAACAAGCCTCCTCATTAAGGGGCAAAATGATGAAATCGTACTCCTTTCCGAAGGATAAGACTAGGGCTCTCTTTGAGTGGGCCCGTGAATACGACAAAGTGGTGCTTCCGGATCCAAAGAAACCAGGCGATTCCAAAAGAAAAGACGATCCACATTTTTGTCCTTATCAACAAGCAGCGGAGGATCCCATTGAAAATTGCTACATGTTCAAGGACATTATCGAACGCCTGATCAGGAAAGACGAATTGTAAATGGGCGGATACAAGATGGACCCACCACGCCCTCATCAAATGCCCGTCATGAAGAGAGCGGCCCCGTGCGACATCACTGCCTCAGCTGCACCTTACAAATTTGGCTGAAGCCAACATCCAGCATGTCCACGCAGCTTGAATGCGGATGCCTGCCAACAAAAGAATAATGGCGAATGACACGAGATATACAAAAGAGACTAGGGAGGCCTTGATGGCCGCATCCGTTGAGGGAATGATCACTCCCCTAATGTTCTGGTCCATGTCAAATAAAAACTACCACTGCAAGATTAGTATAGTGGAGTGAACTACTCATCCTCTCTCTAAGGTGGTGAGCGCTCTCCTACGCATCCGCCTTGGTCTGTTTAAGAAAAAAATGGATGAAGAGTGATAGCCCCGTGCTACACTACGCTGTCAGCGCTATCCAAGTTGACAGTTCCTTAAAAAAAGAAACAAAAGAAACAAAAAAGAAAAAAAGAAAAAATGAGGATGAATGCAACTTTGCTTTGCAATTCACTGTCTGCGCTATCTAGATTGGTAGGCTCTGAAGAAGATATATATGCTTTGTAGCAGCCAAGGTAAGTCAGGCTGGAAGTTCTAGAATACACAAGGGCATCCCCTGCAAACTATAAATGGCACTCAGGGTAGCGTTATTCCACGCTCCCAAGACTATAAGGTAGGGGTGTGCAGACCCCACCTCCACTCAACCTTCACATAGCAGAGGGAGACAGCGAAAAAGCATCCGCTCGTTAGCTAAATCTCTACAAGCAAGGCATCAGTTGAGCAGGTGTAATGAGCATAGATAATACAAGAGAGGTGGAAGGATGAGTCACCTTACAAATAAATGCCACCAACTAGTGCAGAATGGTGTCAGGCAGGCCATAACCGAAGAGGCAAATACGGCCAATGCCAGGGCCGGCAGCAGAACAATCAGGCTACTGAAGAAATCCACCAAGAGATATTCTCTCCAAATTAAAAGACCCAACTACATACAGTTGCAGCTCTGCAAAGGCCAGCACAATGTGGAGGAGAATGCTTCATGGCAATGCGGCTAGATACGGCCATAGCTCCCCAAAGAAACAAGCAAGGCAGTTAAGCCATCAAAGAGCCACAGACCCTGCCCTCCATGGGAGCCTAAAAAAAATGATGATGATAAGAATGAAATGATGAAATGAATAATGATGAATGCTAGCAGAATGAACGAGAAGCTGTCATAGATTCTCCAACATCCTTGCTCATGTTCCTCTCAAGAAAAAAAGGGAAAAAATTATGGGGCAAACATGGCCTCCTCATTCACCTCCATAGGCGAAGGGCTCCCTAGCAGCATTACATGATGAATGCCCAAGGGAAAATGAAATGACTGCGTCGTCTGCGGAGCTAGGAAGATCTCACAACTACAACTTCTCAGATAGAAGGCCAAAAGGATGACACTTGGCGTAAGCATCAGAAGCCTAAGCCGAAGCTGTTCGGAGCACCTCCCGCATAAATCAATGACAAAAGAGAACAGTTGTTGATATGATGCACAGATATTGCCGAATATCCCTTGGGGACAATGCTAATCAACAGTCCCACTAATGCTAAGAAGCCTTCATTGGCCATCAGGCCTCCTATCTTAAATATGGGTCCAAGCCCCATTGGAGTACCCCTCCATTCTCAAACTGGATTCCCCGACTAGGTCACCAAATAAACATTCATTAATTTCTGGCACCTCGCCTCACCAATAAATATATAAACCTTACAAAGGGGATGCAAGAACAAAACCTATCAGGTCATCTACACCCGCGACTCCACTCTCCCTTTCAAGCTGACAAATATACCCCTTTCAGCTCCTAATGGCCTGCCATAACCCACCTTGTCCCACCAGGATTCATGGTGCTTTGTCAACTCCTCATCCTTGGGGGACACTTCCCACTACTCCCATCAGGATCAGTCCACTACACTCGGCTTGGAACCTATGCTCATAGCTGGGGCATTGTCATCATCCTTTAGCATACTGCCATAGTAGCTACTCAAACACACCAAGGGATACCAAATTTGTCCCATGGGGCTCGCCTCACCACTAACAGTCTGGACGTTATGCCCAAAATAGGCGCATAAAATCATTCCCCTGGCCTGAGGCATTCCGCCCTCGTCGAGCTCTAAACATTGTCTCCAGTCCCACTAGGCTGGGCCCATAAACCTTTCCCTTGGCCTGAGGCACTCTGCCCTCGTCGAGCTCTAAAAAACATCACCCCTAGATTGGGCTCATAAACCCTTTTTCCCTTGGCCTGAGGCACTCCGCCCTCGCCGAGCTCTAAAAATTACCCCCTAGTCCCATTGGACTGGGATCATAAAACCTTTTCCCTTGGCCAGAGGCACTCCGCCCTCGCCATGTTCTAAAATATTGCCCCTTAGATTGGGCTAATAAACCTTTTTCCTTGGCCTGAGACACTCCGCCCTCGCCGAGCTCTAGAAATTGCCCATCAGTCCTGCCGGACTGGGCTCATAAAACCTCTCCCTTGACCCCGGGCATTTTGCTCCTGTCGAGCTCTCAAATATTGCCCCCGGTCCCACCGAGTTGGACTCATAAACCTTTTCCTTTGGCTTGAGGCACTCTGCCCTCGCCGAGCTCTTAAATATTACCCCTTAGACCGAACTAATAAACCTTTTTCCTTGGCCTACGGCACTCCGCCCTCACCGAGTTCTAAAAATTGCCCGTCAGTCCTGTCGGACTGGGCTCATATAACCCTTTTTCCTTGGCCTAAGGCACTCTGCCCTTGTCGAGCTCTAAAACACTGCCCCCTAGTCCCAAGGGACCGGGCCCATAAACCCCTTCCTCTCTGGCTTGAGGCACTCCGCTTTGGCCGGACTCTTGGATATTGATCCCTAGCCCCACCGGTGCAATAAGCAGTCAAACTCATTAATAGTCCCACCGGATGAACTATCTCGTATCGCAGGGGAGTCCGCGCCAGGGAGTCCAACAAAAAAAGAGAAAAAAAGAGAGAAAACAAAAAATATAATGATGATAAAAGTGAGCTCAATAAATCAATAAACTCAACAAATCAATAAATCAATAAACTCAATAAACTCAACAAATCCATAAATTCAATAAACTTAACAAACTAAACAACCTTATAAATCCAACAAACCCAATAAACCCAATAGACACAACAAACTCAATAAACCCAAATAAACTCAATAAGCCAAATAAACCCAATAAATTAAATAAACCCAATAAAACTCAATAAACCCAATAAATCTAATAAGCCCAAAAAATCCAACAAACCTAATAAACCCAACAAAACCAATAAACTCAATGGATTCAACAAATTCCAGAAACTCAATAAACCCAACAATCCAAATAAACTCAATAAACTCAATAAACCCAATAAAACTCAATAAACCCAATAAACCTAACAAATCAATCAATCTAATGAGCTCACTAAACTCAAAAAACTTAAAAAACCAAATAAACCCAACAAAACTCAATAGACACAGCAAAATCAATCAATAAACACAACAAACCAAATAAACCCCAATAAACCCAATCAACTCAATAAATCAAACAAACCAACAAACTCGATAAATCAAATAAATCCAATAAACTCAACAAACTCAATAAATCAAATAAACCCAATAAACTCAACAAAAAAACCCAACAAACTCAAGAAATTCAATAATCTAATAAATCCAATAAACCTAACAAACTCAATAAATAATTAAATCCAATAAACTCAACAGACTCAATAAACCCAGTAAACCCAACAAATCCAAACAAATAAACCAACAAAAGACCCTTCTACCTTTGGATCGGACCTTCCGTCTGGCCAGAGAACAAAAAACCCTTTTAACTTTGGTTCGGATGCTACATCCAGCCAGAGCACAAAAGCCTCTTTTTACCTTTGGCTCGGCCCTTCCATCCAGCCAGAGAACCAAAAGAACTCCTTCTATCATCAACATCATGACCTTCTGTCTAGGCCGATGCATAAACCCATCGTCAGCATCATGACTTTTCATCTAGGTTGGCACATAAACCAATAAAAATCCTTCGACTGTCGATATCATGACCTTCCGTCTAGGCCAGTGCATAAACCCATCGTCAGCATAATGACTTTTCGTTTAGGCTGGCACATAAACCAACAAAAAAACTCCTTCTATCGTCAGCATCATGACCTTCCATCTAGGTCGGCGCATAAATCAACAAAAAATCCTTCTATCATCGGCACCATGACCTTTCATCTAGGCCGGCGCATAAACCAATCGTCAGCATCATGACCTTCCATCTAGGCTGGCGCATAAACCCACCTTCAACATCATGACTTTCCGTCTAGGCTGCCGCATAAACCAATCGTTAGCATGATGACCTTCCGTCTAGGCCGATGCATAAACCTATCGTCAGCATCATGACCTTCCGTCTAGGCTGGCACATAAACCCACCGTCAGCATCATGACCTTCCGTCTAGGCTGGTGCATAAACTAATCGTCAACATCATGACCTTCCATCTAGGCTGGTGCATAAACCAATCGTCGGCATCATGACCTTCCATCTAGGCTAGCATATAAACCAACAAAAGAATCCTTCTATCATCGGCATCATGATCTTTCATCTAGGCCGACGCATAAACCAACCGTCAGCATCATGACCTTCCGTCTAGGCTGGAGCATAAACCAACCGTCAGCATCATGACCTTCCGTTTAGGCCGATGCATAACCCACCATCAGAATCATGACCTTTCATCTAGGCTGGGGCATAAACCAATCGTCGGCATCATGACTTTCCATCTAGGCCGATGCATAAACCCACCGTCAGCATCATGACCTTCCGTCTAGGCTGGCGCATAAACCAATAATCAGCATCATGACCTTCCGTCTAGGTCGATGCATAAACCCACCGTCAGCATCATGACCTTTCGTCTAGGATGGCGCATAAACCAATCGTCAACATCATGACCTTCTATCTAGGCTGGCGCAAAAACCAATCGTCGGCATCATGACCATCTGTATAGGTTGGCGTAGAAACCAATCGTCAGCATCATGACCTTCCATCTAGGCTGGCGCATAAACCAACAAAAAGACTCCTTCTATCGTCGGCATCATGACAATTCGTCTAGGCCAGTAAAAATTCTCCCTTGGCATCACGACCTTATGTCCAAGCCAAGTCACTCGGCGTCACAACCTTCGGTCTAAGCCGACCATCATCCTACCGTTGGCCCAAAACTGCTGTCCAAACCAATGAACAAAAGACCCTCTTGGTTTTACACTTATTGTGTATGTGATTTTGATGATTACAAAATGACTTTGTTGCTTGGCCTTGTGCTTGAATGGTTATTCATATTTTCATGTGCTTGAATCTCCTTATCCTCTTGCTATGAAGTTTGAAATGGTTGTGGAGATTTAATAGTGTGTTTGCTTGAAGATCTTGATCAACATCACATTGTTTCATGTGTGAATGATTTGCTTGCATATAGTTTTTATGAAGAAACCATGATTGGGTCTTAATGACTAATGCTTGATACAAAAATCATTCACTTGGTGAAAATGAGATATTTGATATTCACAAGTATTGCTTACATACATGTCTAAGTGGTTTCACCTTTTGCTAAAGTTCTGGGTGGTTTTCATGTACATCTTCCATGAGATCTTAATGCATTGATAGTGGTTCATGCTTTTTTCAAATGAGGTTTTTGAGCTTTTTAATATGCTTAATCTATTCACATAAAACTTGTTGGAATATGGTTTGAATGGTCCTAATACTTTGTTGAATGCATGGTAATTAGATATTGATTTTTGGATATGATTTTGATGCTTTAACGGGGCTAATTATAGAGATTTCAGACCCTGCAAGAAAAGGGGTCGACCCCAGGGGTCGACCCCCCCTAGGTTGTGGTCTGTCTACACAGCAAACAGACCAGCAAGCAAAAGGGGCCGACCCCAGGGGCCGACCCCAGGGGTCGACCCCCTTTGGCCAATGTTCTGTTTGAGTCATTTTTAAGTGCAGATTGGGCAGGGGTCGACCCTCTCCGGCACGGGAATTACGAAACTCATTGAAACCCATAGTTTTGACTTTAAAACTTTACCAAACTACCCCCCATTGTTTCCTAAACATATGAGGGTGTTTTTAAGACATTTTGGAAGGGTTTTATGTGTCTTTTGTCCACTCTCTCTAGTATATATATATGAGCTATGATTTTATGAAAGAAGAACCCTAATGCTTATTTGTTCTATCTTGTAGGTGAAGAAAAGGGGGAAAGGAAGGAGGAGCTCTTGAGGAAGGGTTTTCATCTCCATCAAAGGGTTTTTGGAGCTCGTGATAGAAGAGAAAAGGGAGCGGAATGATGAGAGGAGCAAATGATGGCGAGTTCATGATCATCTGTCAATGAACCAAGGAGAAGCATATCTTCTAGAGAAAGGGGAGTTCTATACGTGATGGGTTTCTTGCTTTTGGTCTTTCTAGCATATCTAGGGCTTGAATGTAATCATTTGTGAATCTTTCATAAATTTCTAAATTATCTTTATGTGTGGGTGTTTGGAGAGTAGGCTCTCCGAGTGGTTGTGTTTACGCTTGTGCGTTGGTGTGAGCGGCGGATATCTGCCTGTGTGTTGGGGCACGTCCCTGTGTGTATGCTGCCTTTGCAGCGTGTGTGTTGGGGTTTTTACCCCGTGTGTGTGGGTAGAAATCCCCGTGTTTGCTGCATTCGCAGCGTGTGTGTTGGGACTTTTACCCCGTGTGTGTGGGGAGAAATCCCTGTGTTTGCTGCATTCACAGCGTGTTGAGGAAGCCTCACCGGTTTGGTGAGGGGTGGATGTAGGGAGCTCGTCGTGGTCCCAAACCACCTTAAAAATCATTGTGTCGTATCTGAATGCCTTTGTGATTGTCCATTTTCTCTATCTCCTTCACAGGTTTAAATTGTCATTATCACACACACACACTCAATCTAGTTAGACTGCTTCACACATCTAATTTGCACACACACAAGGAGCATACTTGTGTTTGGTTCTTCAAGTCGCATTTGATTCTGAACGTCCATCAAATTGCCTCTTAGTTAATCAATGTTTTGCCTAATTATCTTGGGCATTGAGTTGAATTCCGTTGCGAGTAGGTTTGTGTTTTAACATAGATTTTTATAGAGGGATCTATTCACCCCCCCTCTAGATCCGTCTTCCTGCACTACGGGACCCAACAATTGGTATCAGAGCAAGGCTCTGTTGTCCCTAGATCTAACGATCTACAGAGAGATCCCAGTGCATTCTACAATCATGAATTTTTCTGCTGAACATATCTCGATGAATTGTATACCTATTTTTAATGGTTCTGATTTTACTTCATGGTTAGGTAAAATGTGTGGAATGATAAACTCTTTTAATCCTAATCTATGGAAACTGATTTATCATGGCCCCAATGAATTGCGTCTAGATGAGACTAAATGGTCTGATGAGGACACACAAAAGAACCATGATAATTTAATAGTCCTAAGTGTATTGAAAGCTGCCATAAATCTTAACATGTTTCCATTTGCTTCCTCATGTAGGACGGCAAAGGAAATCTTGGATGGTTTGATTGAGCTTCTTGAAGAGAAGCTGGAGGATGATTGTTTAATGGCCAACAAGAGTGATCATGTGAGCGAAGAGTCCGAGCAACTCAGTTATAAAATTGTAAATGAGGTAAATTCTGACACCGCATCTGATGAAATGTCAATTGATGAATTGATTGATGCTTATAGAAAATTGTCGAAAAAATATAAGAAGATTAAGGCAGAAAACAGACAATTGAAAAAGAAAGCTGAAAATACCACTCATGACTCCCTTTGTGAAAAATGTGCTGAGCTTAAGGAACTAAGTGAGTCTTCTATGTTCGATGTTGAAATGCATGGAGAAACTATTTCATGTTTAAGAAAAGAAAATGAAAGACTGAATTATTTGAACAATAGCATGTCTGAAAGAGTGTTAGCCCTTGAGAAAGGAAAATCTATGGTTGTAAATGATTCTAAAAACTTGCATAGGCTGGAATAGGAAATTGGAAGTTATAAAGCTATCAATGTCATGTTAAATGAGAGAGTTACTTCATGTGAGGAAGAGCTTACTAGTTCAGAACTGCACATTTCCTCATTAGAAAATGAAATCCATGATTTGAATAATTCTCTCTCTAAAATTGTCAATGGTAAAGAGAATCTTGACAAACTCTTGGGAACCAAGGTCAATTTCCAAAAAAGAAGGGCTGGGCAATAACCCTGAAAATAAGAAACATTTTGGAAACAAATTGTTCACATCTTTTGTGTGTAGCTCTAATGAAGCTAGCACTTCTGAAGCCCAACAACCTATCAATCTAAAATCTCAATAGCAGAAAACCATGAAAATTGATCAAATTAGAAAGTTAAACAACCCACAAAAATTGAAAAACAATGTGACTGGCTTTGATGAGCATGCAAGGAAGTTTCACACTAAAAATCATGTTGTTCAGAAAAAGAGGTTTACATGTTTTTACTGTGGACAGACTGGACATATGATGAATGACTGTTTTGTTATGAAAAATGATGATTTAGAATCATGCAAAATAACTATTGTCCGAAGTACAGGGAAACGGTCTTTGAATAGAAAATCTTGTTCTTATTATCACTGTGGAAAACTTGGTCACATGTTGAAAGATTGTTGGTTGTTGAAAGGGAAAAACACGTTTCATGCTCAAAATGGTAGACCTCCTTTCTATACACAAAAATTCACCACTCATGCTCATACAAATAAAATGAGTCAGATTGCACACTGTCATTTCATGGATAATTGCAGCTTGATGAAACTTGATGAATTGAATGCTTTAAGGAAATTCAATGCTCGTGATAACCATCCGGAACCCAAGAAGATTTGGGTACCCAAATTTGTCAAATGAGAACTTTGGTGTAGGGATGCCTTGAGGCCAAGTGCAAGGCTTGAAAATAATGGTTGCTCAAGGCACAGGTTTTGAAAATAAATTTCTAAGTTCTCTTTGAAAAACTGAAAGTTGCATGAAGTGAATTTCCATCTATGAAGATCATGAAAAATCTGTTTGTCATATGGGAAGGTATTGTATTTTTCCGATTATCATTTCATGACTACATGGTATATAAAATGCTGACATGTGGAAGGACAGGTCAAGCCTGTCTGAAAGCTATCACCATGCATGAGAATGTGCCTCCGCCTAGTACCATGAGTTTATCATCCATTGGTTGCATATGGCATCAAACTTGATTGTATTTTTTGAAATTCATGCATTTGATTAAAGGGGAGTTTTGCTAGCTGAAAATTTTGAGATTGATGCTATTCCACTCTCTTAGCATGATGATGTTATTCTGTGGCTGCACATTTTGACGATTGAATTTGATCAATGTTCTGTGGTCTTTACCAATTTGCTACTCATCTTTTTGGATCAAAACAAAAATATTTTCAAGGAAAAATTCACATGTGATGATTTTGATGCCTTGAATGAAATTTTTGAATTCTCTTTTCAAAATAAAACTGTGTTCTCACACTTGCAAAAATGCAATTCATGCATTAGTTGCATTAGATGCATATAGAATTTTCATGTGAAATCTAAACTCTTGCATTGTGCACCCACTCACATTCTGCATTGTATACTGCATATCTTCCTCACTGTGTGCTTGCATGTTAATATATGCTACAATCCCTTCCTTGAAAATTCTAAGACCATACACTCCCTTGATAAATAATGTTACATCTGAGTCTTAACTACTGTGCTTCATGTCAAACACTTAGGGGGAGCATTTCCTGTTTAGTGCATTTACATAGGGGGGGCTGCACTATCTTGTTTTGAGTTAAATTTTCTCCATACATGTTAAATCAAATTCGCACACTTCATGCACAAAATATGAAAATGAGTGTTACACATAAGGATATAGGAGTTTCTCTTCAACACTCTAAAGAAATTAAACTTACTGCATGAATGATAAAGAGGCAGTTGAGGAAAAAGTTGTCTGCCTCAGCATGAAAAATTTGAAAGAATGAAAGGCTCAGTCTCACTGAGTAAATTGGATGCACGTCATCTGAGACGTAATGTGGTTCATTTCTAAAAAGTGTTATACTAGAGTATCTCTGTTCAAAGTGAAGTGTGACCGTCAATGTTCTGAGTAATCGAGGAGTCTGGTATGAGCTCCATGTGCCTCCTCGCATAAAAAAGAATTATTTGAACCTGATCACTCTAAGAAAAATTTAGTTTATCTTTGTGAAAATTTTTGAAAAAAATTCTGATGAAAAATTGATTGAGGCAGAGCGAAGCCTCCAATGCGTTGCTCTTTAGATTGAAATGCAGTCTGTGCAATTACTCTTGTGTTTAATTAAAAATCTAGATATCCATATGGCTAAAGCCTATTTTCATGTTATTCACTTACATATCTGGTAATTTGATTTAATGTGTATTCAGAAAATTGATTGATTACATTGGCTTTTCCTTAATTCTCCTATATGATTGCACAATCCCCTAAGTGAGACACATGGACATTTTTGGTTGTATTGACTCACCTGCATACTTCTTACCCATATTCCCATCCCTTTAAATAAAAAGGGGGAGCAATTGCAAGCATTTAACTTTATCTGCTTAGGGTCAATCATACTTGCTCATTCTACTTGTATTTCAAACTTGTGCAATTAGTTCATGCATATTGTGCATATTGTGCATATTTGACATTTATATCATTCACATGTGCATATTTTGAATTACATCTTTTTGAACATATTGTGCATATGATTATGTTAATAACTCCATTGTCCGTCGATTTTTGTCAATGACAAAGGGGGAGAGATAGTAATTCTGTGCTTAATTCATGAACATAGTATTTTGCATTTTCCATGTGCATTGTCTTTGAGAATAGCTCTGAAATTCTCCTGCCCAAGTTTTGGTTGTGCATGTCTGTTCTGATTATGACAAAGTGGGAGAAAACTATGTTGTTTTGATCTTGCTGCTATCGTGAATTCCTCTTGTTGATCCCCATTTCTGATTATGTCAAAGGGGGAGAGAGCTTTAATACATAACATTTTGCCATCATCAAAATGGGGGAGATTATTGTGTATGTGATTTTGATGATTACAAAATGACTTTGTCACTTGGCCTTGTGCTTGAATGGTTATTCATATTTTCATGTACTTGAATCTCCTTATCCTCTTGCTATAAAGTTTGAAATGGTTGTGGAGATTTAATAGTGTGATTGCTTGAAGATCTTGATCAACATCACATGGTTTCATGTGTGAATGATTTGCTTGCATATAGTTTTTATGAAGAAACCATGATTGGGTCTTAAGGACTGATGCTTAATACAAAAATCGTTCACTTGGTGAAAATGGGATATTTGATGTTCACATGTATTGCTTACATACATGTCTAAGTGGTTTCACCTTTTGCTAAAGTTCTGGGTGGTTTTCATGCACATCTTCTATGAGATCTTAATGGATTGATAGTGGTTCATGCTTTTTTCAAATGAGGTTTTTGGGCTTTTTAATGTGCTTAATCTATTCACATAAAATTTGTTGGAATATGGTTTGAATGGTCCTAATACTTTGTTGAATGCATAGTAATTAGATCTTGATTTTTGGATATGATTTTGATGCTTTAACGGGGCTAATTATAGTGTTTTCAAACCCTGCAGGAAAGGGGTCGACCCCCCCTAGACTGTGGTCTGTCTGCTCAGTAGACAGACCAGCGAGCAAAAGGGGTCGACCCCCTTTGGCCAGTGTTCTGGCTGGGTCATTTTTAAGTGCAGATTGGGCAGGGGTCGACCCTCTCCGACACATGAATTACGAAACTCATTGAAACCCATTGTTTTGACTTTAAAACTTTACCAAACTATCCCCCATTGTTTTCTAAACATATGAGGGTGTTTTTAAGACATTTTGGGAGTGTTTTATGTGTCTTTTGTCCACTCTCTCTAGTGTATATATATGAGCTACGATTTTGTGAAAGAAGAACCCTAATGCTTATTTGTTTTATCTTGTAGGTGAAGAAAATGAGGAAAGGAAGGAGGAGCTCTTGAGGAAGGGTTTCTATCTCCATCAAAGGGTTTTTGGATCTCGTGATAGAAGAGAAAAGGGAGCGGAATGATGATAGGAGCAAGATGATGGCGAGTTCGTGATCATCCGTCAACGAACCATGGAGAAGCATATCTTCTAGAGAAGGGGGAGTTCTATACATGATGGGTTTCTTGCTTTTGGTCTTTCTAGCATATCTAGGTCTTGAATGTAATCATTTGTGAATCTTTCATAAATTTCTGAACGATCTTTATGTGTGGGTGTTCGGAGAGTGGGCTCTCCGAGTGGTCGGGTTGACGCTTGTGCGTCGGTGTGAGCGGTGGATATCAGCGTGTGTGTTGGGGCACGTCCCCGTGTGTGTGCTGTCTTTGTAGCGTGTGTGTTGGGGTTTTTACCCCGTCTGTGTGGGGAGAAATCCTCGTGTTTGCTGCATTCGCAGCGTGTGTGTTGGAGTTTTTACCCCGTGTGTGTGTAGGGAGAAATCCCTGTGTTTGCTGCATTCGCAGCGTGTTGAGGAAGCCTCACCGGTTTGGTGAGGGGTGGACGTAGGGAGCCCGTCGTGGTCCCGAACCACCTTAAAGAAATGCATGTGTGATTGTCAATTTTCTCTATCTCCTTCACAGGTTTAAATTGTCATTATCACGCACACGCACACTCAATCTAATTAGACTGCTTCACATATCTAATTTGCACACACACAAGGAGCATACTTGTGTTTGGTTCTTCCAGTCGCATTTGATTCTGAACATCCATCAAATTGTCTCTTAGTTAATCAACGTTTTGCCTAATTGTCTTAGGCGTTGAGTTGAATTCCGCTGCAAGTAGGTTTGTGTTTTTAATTGGACATAGATTTTTATAGAGGAATCTATTCACCTCCCCTCTAGATCCGTCTTCTTGCACTACAGGACCCAACATTCACCAACCCTTGATCCCTCTAGGGATTCACCACAACATATAACATCTTCTCTTCATCGCCATGGCATCAGTCATCCACCTCTAAAATAGGCGACTTGCGGATGCGCCTGTCATGCCCTTTTTTAAAAAAAGGAAAAAGAAAAAAAATAAGAAGAAAAAAAAAGAAGAAAAGAGAGAGAAAAGAAGAAGAAGAAGAAGAAGAAGAAGCAAAAAAAAGGAAGAAGAAAAAAAAGAATGGGAGGAGAATGAAAAAAAAGGAAGAAAAAAAAGAAGAAAAAAAATAAAAAAAATGGTGATCATGACATGATCTACATGCTTTCTTGCCCCACGTGCATGTTTGCCTATAATATAGTATTAATACACCACCTTTGAAAGTTCTAGAACCGCACCTCCTTGCTAAAATAATATTGCCCTAATTCAGGATATGTGTGCGTCACGGCATACATTAAGGAGTGAAAAGCTAATTTTTGGTGAGTTCATGCGTCTAGGAGAAGAGTCATAACTATGCTGCTAGCGTAACTCGCAAAATACACTCGGGACAAAACTCCTGCACTTTACACACAATGTGTTCAACGATCTCTAACCACAGGGACACTGGAAATTCTTCCTAACACTCCATGGATGCTCAAATCTCTACACCCACACGAGGGGTGATCGTAAGGAAAAAGTTACCTGCCCCCTTTATTAAAAAAAGAAAAGAAAAGAAAAGAGGGAAAAAAGTGGAATGCGAATCCAGGAAGCTGAGAATCCCCACTGAAACAAATGAGGAGACTCGTACAAAATGGTGAAGCAATTTTCATAATAAAATTACTATAAGGGAACGCGGATCCAAGAAGTCAGGAATCCCCACTGAAATAAATGAGGAAACTCATGTGAAACGGTGAAGCAAATCCCATAGTAAAATCATAATAAAGGATGAATCTTAGTAGCAGGGAATCCCACTGAAACAAATGAAGAGACTCACGCAGAACGGTGAAGTTCAGATTTTAAAATAAACAAGGGAGTTGAGCAAAGCTACCAAAAGTCGAGAATCCTAAAATGTATGTGTAGACGCTAGAGTAATCCTCTAATGTTACTTAGAACGACCGCATGCCTATGTGTCTAGGATTCGTTGCTCACATACTCGCACTATCACACCACGGAGGATTAGCCGTGGGTGTAGATTGTGGTTTACGCTATATACATATTCTACGCGGTGTCCTCTTCACGAATACACGGCTCCCTTATTTATGTTTCGTGAGCCGCATTCTGTTTATGAATCATGGGCGTTGTTCTTATCCTATCTCCGATAGAGGGGAACTATACTAAATACATTTTATGCCTGCTATTGATGAATGTATGCATGCTCGCGAATAAGAAATAAAAGAATAAAAAGACGCATACACTATCTTCAAATAGGGCTACACCCGCATGCCCCGCTCCTTCGTCCCTCATTCGCGCCACCTACGGGTGGGAGACATTTGTTGACATAGAAAAAAAATATAATAATCACAATAAAATAATGACAATATAACAATAACAATGCTGAAATATCTTATTTCTGCTATTTCTTATTTTTCAGGAATGAAGAAGAAGAGAGGAGGAAGAAAAGAGAAGAAAAAAATGATAAAATGGGTTGAAGAATACACGAATGGGCCGAAGAATACACAAATGGGCCAAGAAAGGACCTGACTCAGCGGCCAGCCTAGAGCCCTCGGCCAGGAGGGCCTCTTGCCGCGGGGTCACCACTCCGCCTTCAACCGCTGTATCAAGGAGCCCCTTTGTTCTATAAAAACCCGATGCTTCGAACCGGACAGAATAGAGAAGGATAGAGAAAAAACAGAGAAGGAGAACATATGGGAAAAAGAGCCACCGAAGAGCCTGCGAAGTCTAGAAAAGGAAAGAGAGAAAGAGAAAGCCAGTGAAGAGAAGAGGAATATCATGTTGCTAATGCTATCGAAGGTGGATCGCATGCTCATGTAATGCCCCTGTCTGGGCTACAGTCGTCCCCTCCCCCTGTGTTTTCCCCTCCGTAACTCCCGTTTCCAAATTGTATCATTGTCTACAATGCTCTATGAAGAAATGAAGTGAGCTTTCATTTGCCAATCGACTCTATCTCTATTCTCTCTTCCTCTTTTGTAATTAGATAATAGCTCGAGTGTTTATGGCTTTGCGAAAAATGCCCACTGGGGCTATAGTATTGAGGGTTTTGTTGCGATGAGTTCCGTGTTTGCCGGAGTACATTGATGGTCACCGTCTCATCTCCCATTCCCCTTCTCGCAATTTACCTTCATGGAATTCCTTCTGAATCGAGACCCCATCGACCGCCAGGGATTCGTCGTCTCCCAGATGTGATCTCTGTGCGTCCCTCTGAGGGGAAACATGTGAGCTTTCATCTTCCGCATGAACCCACACCGAGG
The DNA here is from genome assembly GCA_022559845.1 of Amorphophallus konjac. Taxonomy (NCBI): domain Eukaryota; kingdom Viridiplantae; phylum Streptophyta; class Magnoliopsida; order Alismatales; family Araceae; genus Amorphophallus; species Amorphophallus konjac. The sequence continues at coordinate 317,737,517 of CM040120.1, read as the reverse complement.
GTATTAACCTCGTTTTAACCCTCTACCGGCATTCTGTGCTTGAGAGGGGGATTTGGTGGTCGATCATATCCTCTAACGAAGGCCAGAGACCTGTCAATCCATGACATGGCCCCTGGTTCTTTCATGGATGAGTGAGGTATCAGAAAACCCCCCCTGTTTCTCGCACTTGCTCTGTCTGCAATCTACTTTGCTTTGGCCACCGTCTTGTCAAAGCTAATGCAGTTTTAGCTTTAATCGAAGCAATTTCGATCCTCCACAAGGCTTTCTGACATTCGTAGGATTTTTCTCGAGTGATTAAGATCCTTTCCAAGACTTGAACCCCTTAATTTCTCCCCCATTTAGCCTTTCTTCACTCACAGGCCTTTGATACGGCGGCAAACCTACTGTTTACTTGATCCGGCGCGTGTAGCGCGCCGGATCACCACCTTCCCACCTGGCCGCCATGTCATGTTTACCCCTTCCCTATATTTGCTGCAGACTTTGCATATATGGACAAAGTCTGGCCGCCATACCACATAAAACCCACCCAGCCGCCAGACTCCACCGTATGTATAAATAAATAGGGATGGGTGCATAAATTGCCATAAGAATGTTTGGCCACTGTACTTCAGATATATATGTATATATATAATGTTCATGTATAGGCCAACGTAGATTTCACAAACCTTCTCAGCCGCCGTGTCACCTTGGAGCCACTTCACTCTACCATATGTCAGCCGCCAGCTCACTTAGCAACATATACGAATAAGCATACTTGCATGCTAATTAGCCACTAAATGACCCAATACCCATCCCAGCCGCCGACTCACTTCATGATATGTGTGATTAAACATATATGGGTATATGAATTAAATGAATGTGTGTATAAAACCCACGTATGCATGAAACCTATCCCAGCCTCCGGATCAAGCCCATCATCACTTGGCCACCATTTGAACCCCTTGCCTTCGAGTCATTTGGCCGTTAGTCCCTTCGCTGCCTACTGTATTACCCTCCCGCCATCCCATTGACTGCCAGATAAAACCCAGTCTTAGGACCTGCACAGGAGCTACAGTGATGGAGAATTACCCCCCCCCCCCCACATTATGATTTATTCTCCAGATTTTCCGACTATCCCATCGGGTCACGGGGATTCGCTACCGATTAAAGCGTGATCTCGGATGACTACATTAGGGAACATCAATTGAGCCGCCTTATGGCAAATAGTGTCTCATCGTTTCTAAGCCCCCTCGGCTTACGGGCTCCGATATGCCCATCTCTTACGAATCCCATCTCAGCTCTCCGTGGATGGGTTTCTTATACCACTCCCTTGGCACATCCCGTGGCACGGGGAGATGCTGTCGGAATTATCTCAAGAGGCTATTTTCTAGTATCACATCGTGCTTTCCCAGATTTCTCTGATCATCCCATAAAGTCACGGGGCTTCGTTATCTATACCACAGCGTGAGCTCCGATGACCTTGTGAGGGAAATAGAATATTGACCGCCTTAAAGGTGAACAGTGCCTCGATCCTCTTATGTCCCTCGGTCCACGGTTATGCTGACTTTCCTTGAAGCCTTCGTGCATGCACTGTGGTACCAAAGTGGGTCAAAATTAATCGGCAAAGCATGCGTCACCCACTATTGGGTTCGGGGTGTCATTTTGACATGCCCGTCTTTTCGGAGTCCATCTCAGCTCACTTTGGATGGATTTCTTATACATCTCCCCCAGCATATTCCGAGACAGGGGGAGATGCTGCTGAAATTTCGTTAGGAATCTACGATTTTATTTCATACTATGTTTCTCGGGTTTTTTCACTCGGTTTCTACACCCTACGGTGGTAATGGCCTCACGGCTGTTCACATCGAACCATGAGGACCAAGTACTCACCAAAAGGGAATAAACCATTAAGAAATGCCATTTTCGGCATACATCATCTCGGTGACATACGACTCCACCTGAATATGGTTATGCCGGATCCACACTCGTGGGCCATATGCATGCATCGCTACGATTAAAGCGGTTTCATAACAAAAAGGCACTATGGATCGACAGCCCTACGAGTGACCACGGTTACCCAGAGGGCTAGCCCTCAGGTTCCCCACTCATCATAGGGTACAGGATTGCCGTTTAGACATGACCGTCTTTCCAGAGTTCGTCTCGACGCTTCGTGGACGAGTCTCCTCTACCCTCCTCGATACTTTTCGGGACAGGGGGAGATGCTGCCAAAATTCTCTTAGAAATCGAAGTTTCGTTCCCCACTCCGCATCGGGTTTTCCTTAGCTTTTCGCTTGGTTTTCACCTCTTGTGGGGGTAACAGCCTCACGGCTACCCATGCCGAATTATGAGGGCAAGGTACCCTAAAAAGAGAATAAATGAATGAACAAGTGCCGTTCCCCGGCATACATTGTCCAGGTGACATACGAACCCATCGGAGCATAGTCATGCTAGTTTTCATGAACCTATATGCATGTACTGCAATAATAAAGGCGGTTCAACAAATAAAATGGCAAGCATCGATCGATGACCTCCGAGGTGATTGAGATTTCCTAGAGGGCTAGCCCTCGGGCTCCTCCACCTATCATGAGGTACGGGAGTGTCGTCTAGGCATGACCGTCTTTTCGGAGCTCGTCTCAACTCTTCGTGGATGAGTCTCCTATATCTCCTCGATAATCTTTGGGACATGGGAGGTGCTGCCGAAATCTCCTTTGATTATGTCGAATAAACATATAAATAAATGATTAAATAAAATAATAATAACATGATCTCAAACAACCCCCATTAAGTTAAAGCCGACTCCTACACACGATTCCAAATAAGGAGATCAGCTCCTATCTATATATTCACTCTTATCTAATTGCATAAACATATGTATGAGTGCTTGCATTACCCGATTCCATGGTAAATAAAATGGTGATTTGTAGAAGGTCGGATTAAGTCCGGTCAGATGCTATAACTGAGCGTAAGGTGGTTTTCGAACCTAAGTTCTCTGCCATGTACCAAGAACCAGCTAAATAGAATAAATATAACCGCATTGTATGCTTGCATGCACGATTTAACCCCATTATTATTTCATAAAACGAGCATTATTGCACGTATTCCTTTAGCCCTGAGGGCTCTTCTACTTTGGCGATTAATCAAGGGTTGTCCTTCTTTCAGAAGGGCATACTTAACGCTATAACCTTTATGGTATGGTGGACTTCCGACCCTGACACGATAACCCACCATTGCCTGACTAGTCAGAGGAGCGCACAATAAATTTTGTCCCGAAAGTGACTGGCACGTCCCGCGTTAATAAAATGAACAAATAAATATACATAAATCAACAAACCAAAATAAATCTCATCCCCACACCAATGCCATTGGTTCGGTCAACCAAACTTCCCAGCAGCCAGAGGACTAAACTCTTACAGAGTTCGGTCGATTGCCCCAGTTCGGTCGACCGATTCACCCAGAGCTGAAAGCTATGAGATTTCTCAGAGATCGGTCGATCGACCCCTATTCTGTAGCAAATATTGACTTTGCTTTCACCAACGTGGGCAAAGCCTTCCTTTTGGACTTTTGAGTCCATGAGCATTCAAAGCTGCAAAAAAATGTGGGAGGCTGTCTTGGCATCTCCCTTGACCACCCAAGGCTATATAAAAACACCTTATGGGTTAAGAAACCCTAATCAACCAAGAGGATTCAAGTGAGGCTATCAAGAGAGAAAGAAAGTTGCTGCAAGAACCTACGTGAATAGTGATCCGTCTAGCTATCCTTCATCAAGAATCAAGCATTTCAAGATCTTTCTGAAGCCAAAGAAGTGGTGTTCATCTGAATAATCAAGAATCAACTCTCGGATCTGCATCATTCAATCTGGGGGAACCTAGATATGAGATTTTCATTTCTTCCCCTCATCTAATTTGTTTTGAGCTTCAAGTGTGTAATTTTCTTAAATCTGTGAACATCAAGTGTGTGTGTAGATCTCTTCAGATCTATGTGTGTGTGTGTGGATCTATTCAGATCCGCTGTATCACCTCCCTGTGATTGGTTTTGTTTTATTTTTTTTATTTGAGAGACTGAATCGGCAGAGGGTGATCCGACATGAGGAATTGCATGCGTGCGCGCCGGATCACCCCCACGCCGTTCATCCCCCCTTTTTTTGAAGCAGGGGAGTTCGGTCGACCGAAAGGGCCAATTCGGTCGACAGAGCCGGCAGACACATCTGCACCCTAATGTTGTTTTACCCACGCACCTGACCATGTGAATTGAGAGATTTTATGCAGTTTGGGGTGTACACTCATGAGCATGGGGGGGAAGCTCATTATGCATGTTTGACGCCTATGACTCAACATAATGGAAGGTATGCAATGTGCTCATTTTTTTTGCAGTGAAAACATGAAGTTCTCTGTTTGTTTTAATGTTTGTCCATGGGCATGTAGCAGGGGACTAGCATGCAATTGACTGTATGCATGAGGCTCCTTTGTTCATGCTGGGTGGAGGTCCATACGTATGCAAGATGCGAAAGCATGGCGGGTTCGGAATTCATTTATGTAGGGGCTTCTTTATTTTTGCCTATGGAAAGCCAGCAGACACATTGTATTATATGTGGGGTTTGTAGAGATTCTTTGATTCATGCATGGGATGATGTTGTGCTTTGGTGCATGTGAGAAAGGGAAGCTTGATGTTCATTTTAGTTCTGAAGTGCAGAGAGCCTTTGTTTCTGGTCCATGAGAATTTAGCAGGGATGCACATGTAGATGCATGCGAGCAGTTCAATTCCATGTTTGATAACAATTCTGCCTGCCTTGTATTTATTCTTCATTTAACAAATTTTGTTGCCATTCTCGTATTCTATCACTGTTCTGTTCCGCTTGCGCATTTTGACCAGTTTAGCAATTAGTTTGAGTTTTTGGCGAAAATCCAGTAACATCTCCCCCAGACCCGGGATTTGTGGGTTGTAAAAATAGAGACTTGCCCACCGAGGGATCCGAGGCGGCCTCAAAAATCATGGGTGAGCTAAGAACAGCTACGCTAAAACCCGAGTTGGGTACGGAACCCCGAGGACTAGCCTACGAGGGGCTCCGGCGACCCATGGGCAGTGATATCCGAAGCTTTCGGGACATAGGTTCAGTATGTTGCTAACATTTGGCCATTTCTATTCACCTTCCAAACGGGGTTTCTCTAGGGGCCATGCCATGAAAGGGCAAGTCCTGGGGGCATGGGGTGATCATTGTAAGAAAACGAACAACAGCACCTTGGCGTACGAAGGAGAAATATAAATTCTAACAAGTTTGGGAGAGATACCGGAGTCCCCACAACTCATGGGTGTGAGTGAGATGGCAATGATCATCTCCACAAAAGGCATATCATACATCCATCGGGCACAATGGTATGCGTTTATAGAAACGGGGAAGGCCTACTTGAGCCAGAAGAAGGAGACAAAGATCAAGGCCATAACACTTGAAATAGCCGGGGTTCTTTTCATTCTCTGTGAAAATGACAGAGTACAAGGGGAGGTATACATAGTGATAAAAGGAAGAACAAAAGTAGAAAAATGAAGAAATACAAAGGTGTGGGGGGGGGGGGGGGGGAGACGGAGCATTAGCTCCTCTCCCCTAAACCTCACCTCTCTTCTCTTTCACTCCTTTCCCTCTCTTCTTCTCTTCGCTCTGTAGACGGAGGCACACAGATGGGCTCTCAGCTCCCCTTCTTTTCTTCTTGGCATAGCCTCTCTCCCTCTTTTTTTGCAGCCTGCCAGGGAAGAGCCAGCCAACCTCTTCAGCCTCCCCACTTTCCTCTAAATTTTCCAACCCTTCAGCAGCAGAGCCTGCCTCTCTTTTATAGGAGTGGAGGTGTGGGCGTTCGAACCCCACTTCTCCTTCTTCTTATTCTATTCTTCCCTTTTCCCGCTCGAAGTCATCATGAGCCTACATGTTGGAGGCGCAGAGGATAGGCGGGGTGCCCTCCTAGGACTGGCTGAGGCCGACGTCGATGTTCAGGCGTCCGCCCTGCTCGTCGCTCCGCTTGAAGATTATCGTTTATGGACGTTCGAGGCGACGGGAAGCTTTGTCCCGCTGGTCTGCAGATGAAGCTTTTCTTTAACTATTGGATGATGGAGGAGTTACCCCCTTTTAGGCATGGGTCTTCTGCTAACCAACAGTTAGGGATGGGCCTCCCGTTGGATGGGGTGCTGGATGGGGACCTGAACCCCTCTCTCTTCCTTCCCCTTCCTCTTTTCCTTCTTCCCCTATTCTTCTTGCAGTGGACCGACGTGGAAACAGAGTCCCATGTCGAGGAAGGGACGTTTCTCACGCCGGATCACTTGTGTGGTTGGAATTCGCCGATTCAAGGCTTTGGAGAGGGTCGCACTGGTTTAGGCTCAAATGGGGTCGTCGATTCATGAGGGCATGGGCCCTTGGCGAGTCGGTTCAAGAGGGCCCTGGGCTTGGCGCTGATTCAAGTGGCCAAGAGGCCTTCTTGGCCGATTTACATGCCCAAAGGGGCTTGCGCCGGATCAAGTTATAAGAGAGGGGGCAGTTGGTTGCGCGCCGGTTGAAGTGTCCATGGGGGCTTGGCCGGTTCATGCCCACTCATGTATTTCTTTTTGTTTTATTCATTTTCCCCTTTTTTGTTGTTCTCTTCATCGTCCTTTTGTTCTCGCATGCGTCAGTATACGTGCATTGACACACTTCTTCTTTTTTCCTTCTTTGTTGCCCTTGTTCGGCTTGGGATGGCTTGGAGTTCTTGACGGCAAATTTCAGGGGTCCACAAATGCCCCCCACCCGTGGGTGGCATAAGTAAGGGACGAGTGCGCGGGGCCCGCGGGTGTAGAGTTTTCGTCCTGTCATTTTGTTCTCCGAGCCGGTAGATCATCGGTCCGGTGTAAATTCTTGGGAAAGTGCTCACCCCTTCAGAGAAGGGATGAGGGGTTCGCTTCACCGTAGTGAGCACACGGGCCGAGAAGTTTAGCCTGAGAGGGGTTCAATCATCGGCATGGGGTCGCTGCCGAAGCAAAGAGATAGGGTTTCATGCGCCGACCTAGACGGAAGGTCTAAGTCGACAGGGTAAGGCCAATTCCGAGGGGGACTGGCGGCTCGTGTAGGGTTAAAGAGGGTTTTTTATTCATCAACTTGGACGGGAGGTCTAAGTCGAAGGCTTTGTGATGAGCCCGATGGGACAAGAGAATATCGTGTGCTCGTTGATTTGGGCGGAAGGTTCGAGTTAGAGGTTTATTCGTTAGTGCTGACAGGGTGCCAGGAGTTGACGTGATTTATTCGTTGACACGGGGTGAGTGCCAAAGCAAAGGGGTCTTTTTATTCATCGAATCTAGACGAAAGGTCTGGGCCGAAGGAAAGAGGTCTCTTTATTCGTTGACTTGGATGGAAGGTCCCAGCCAAAACAAGGGGTCTTTTTATTCATCGAATCCAGACGGAAGGTCTAGGCCAAAGGAAGGGTCTTTTTGTTCTCCGATCGGGACGAGAAGTCTGATTCAGGGTGATAGGGGTCTTTTCGTTCATTAATGAGCCGACGATGCCTACCATATGAGGGGTCCTTATGTTCTTTAATGCACCGGCGACGCTGACTGTATGAGGGGTCTTTTTGTTCTCTAGTCGAACGAAAGGTTCGATCCAGAGTGGAAGGGTCTTTTTGTTCTCCAGTTGGGACAGGGAGTCCAATCAAGAGTGGAAAAGGGGTCTTTTTGATCTCAAGCCGGACGAAAGGTCCAATCCAGAGTGGAAGGGTCTTTTTGTTCATGGCTTTAGATAGAAGGTCCAGGCCATAGGTTTATTCGTCGGTGGGACAAGAGGTTGTAATGTCGAGCTATTGTTGAGGCTTTTGCTACTACATGGAATGCAATTGTTTGGTTCATTTGGCAAAGATAAGTAATCTGGGTCGGAGGAGAAATATTTGAATTCCGGTGGGACTTGATGAATCGACATCCCCCGGTGACTTTGGCGATTTTATTTCTCTTTTTTTTCTTCTTCTTTTTTTTCTTCTTTTTCTTCTTTTTCTTTCTTTTGTTATTTTTTTCTTTTTCTTTCCTTCTTCTTTTCTTCTTCTCTCTTTTTCTTCTCTTTTGTTTCCTTCTCTTCTTCTTTTTTTCTTCTCTTCTTCTTTTTTTTCTTCTCTTCTTCTTTCTTCTCTTCTTTTTTTCTTTCTTTTTTTTTTATCACATCAGTGCCGAGACAAGGAAGGCGGGCTTTGACGGGATGTCTAGGTCACCAGTTGGGTATCTGTCGGCCTTAACGTCGATGGTCGAGCATCTGTCGGCTTACATGCCGATGGATGTACATCTGTCAACTTGAGCGTCGATGGTCGATCATCTGTTGGCTTGATCTCCAATGTTTACATATCTGTTGGCTTCGGCCGATGGTTGATCATCTGTTGACTTGCTCACCAATGGTTGGACATCTGTCGGTGTGACCACCAATGATTGCACATTTGTCGGCTTGGGCCGATGGTTGATCATCTGTTGGCTTGCTTGCCAATGGTTGGACATCTGTCGGTTTAATCACCGATGGTTGTACATCTGTCGACTTGAGCGCCGATGGTTGATCATATGTTGGCTTGATCGCCAATGGTTGACATTTGACATCTCTCGACTTGAATACTGGTGGTTAAATATTTGATATCTTCGAATATTCTTGAACATCTATCGGTACAGACGTCGATGGTTTGATATTTGACATCTCTCAAGTTGAATACCAATGGTTGAATATTTGTCATCTGTCGGCTTGAGCGCCGATAGTTGGATATCTGGGATATTTTTTTGCATATTGTTGAACATCTACCGTCTTGAATGTTGATGATTGGATCATCTTCGGTATTGCTGAACATTGTTGAGCATCCATCGGCTTGGGTGCCAATGGCTAGTCATCTTGCTGATCTTTAAGTGCTATCGAACATCTATCGACCTGAACGCCGATGGTCGGGAATCTTGCTCATCATTTTTGCAAGTTGTTGGATATTGTTGTCCCTAGATGCACGCGTGAACAAGAAGGGGGGTTGAATTGTCCCCGCCAAGCGCAATGATAGTTTTTAAAATTTTACGCAGTAGAATAAAAATAACTACCAACACGAAATATGATGAAATGAAATTTAAGCTCTAAACAAATTTGTTCTTTTGAACTCTCCGCTCCCACACGATAAGGATGAACAATACGAATAATCAAACCACAATCATACAAGATGTGAGACAAATTTTTTAGGTGGTTCGGGACCACGACGGGCTCCCTACGTCTACCCCTCACCAAAACGGTGAGGATCCACTCGCTTCAAACTGAAGCGCACGGAGCTTACGCTCCAAACACACGGAGACGTCGTCTCCTACATGATCCGACAATGAATCAAGACACACACACAAGAGCTATAACAATCGCAGCACAATAAACCCACAACCGTACACAGACGGTTCAACACACACAATTTTGGAGTTCAGAAAATGAGAAAAATATTCAATACATGCTCATAAATAGAATAGAAATCATCAGAAAATATGTAAGAAGGTTGCAGAAATGTATTCTCATATGTGAATGGCCTGGAGATGATCTTCTTTAAAGCTTCCAAGGTGAGGGGGTCGAACTTCAATAGATCTGAAGCCGCATGAACTCATCGCTGTAGATTTGGCTTCGTCGGAGCATGAAATCTTGATGGAACTTGATGTAGCTTTGACTTCTTCACTTCAAATCATCCCTACAAGAGAGAAAAACACATGAGACACTCAAGAAACCCTCTCCCTCTCCCACCTACGGCTAGACCCTCTTCCTTAATGAGAGATGAAAATTCGCATGATGTACATAAAGGAATGAAGAATATATGAAATGACCATAAACCCCATGCCAAACCCTAGGAAAACATATCCTAATATGAGTATGAAAACCCTAGGGGCAAGGGCGTCAAAAATGAACCCAAATGGATCATGATAAGTGGGTTTTGAATCCTTCAAAACGGGCTCTCCTGCCATAATCGGTCAACCGGAATTGAGGGTCGGTCGACCAAAATTTCACAAGTTCTGGACTGGCCAACTCTGGCAATTTCGGTCGACCGAAGTCCTTCGGTCGGTCGATCAAACTCTGAGATTTTTGAAACCGTTCAATGCTATTATTTTTGGTCGACTGAAGGCAACCTCTTAGTCGACCGAAAACCTGTAGAAAACTATAAAACATGGAAAATATGTTAAAGTTGAAGTCCAATAACCCTAAGTTAATTATCCATGAAGCACACTCATGAAAATATAAAGAACACATGAATGATTTGCATGAAAGCCCTTTGAAAGCATAAATATCACAACTAAACATCAAGAACTTATAGCTATGAGTTTGTGCACAATGAATTAGCATCATGATACCATATTTTCCAAGGTTGTTGTGAACAACTTAAATGAATATGAGCCTTGAAAAACTCATGCAGAAAACCATTTGAACATGATTCTTTTATTTGAACAATTCACACTTTCAATCTATTGAACCATGTCAAGATAATTCACCAAAAATCAATTCCACATGTTCAAGCTCAAAAGAACCTATTCATAGCAGGCCAAGTTGACCTCCCATGGGGCCAAGTCGACCTCCCATGGGGCCAAGTCGACTTGCTCCAGTCTCCTAGAAGCAAAAGCTGGAAATGGCAAGCAGAAGTTGACTTGTCCTGAATCAAAAGTCGACTTCCAATGAGTCAGAAGTTGACTTTGCTTGAGCAGAAGTCAACTTGCATTAACAGAAGACACTCCAATGATAAACTAGAGAAATGTAAGACCTTACCAATCTTCTCTGAAGAATATACATGCCGTATACCACATGTTTGAATCGTGGATGGCAAGGTGCTTGTCCATGCATTCCTTTGACTTCTAAATGATGTCCACCATGTAATTTGATTCTGCAAAACAAGATGATCAAGACATGAACTACTTGGTTAGCATTCTTCAATGAACTTTCTCAAAGACACATACACACAAGATTTGTCATCATTGAAACTTAGCTATCAAAATCAACTAGGGGATCCAACAGATATCTATCGGCCTGAATGCCGATGGTTGAACATCTTACTTTTTGTTATCGATCACCATCTTCATGTATTCATCATTCCTTCGCCGATCTCCGGCCATCATTCATCATGATTTTCATCATTATTTTCATCATCATTTTTTTTATATTCATCATGACCTTCATGATCATTTCAACAGCATTCATCATCTTCACTTTTTCTTCTCATCATTCATTATGATCTTTACCATCATTTCATCATCAGCCATCATCATTATTTTTCCTTCTTCTCATCATTCATCATGATCTTTATCATCATTTCATCATCTTCTCATCATATTTTCATCATCATTGCTATCTGGGACTTCACCATTTGGATAGCCCCTATAATTAGCAGCAAATGTATAGTGCATAAATCTGCTATTGGACGGCCTTTGGTAGGCCTGTATCATCATTTTTTATTTGCCACCATTTTATTCATTCTCGTTTTCATCTCATCATTCACTTTTTCATCATCATTTTTTTGGGGGGCTCCCGATGGGCTTACGATCCCCGATGGGTCTTCAGTGTGTCCAAGTACTTTTTGCTTACCATGCCCCCAAGTTGGGGTATATGTATTTTTTGTTCACACGCCCCCAAGGTGGGGTTTATTTTTTGGCCTCATATGCCCCCAGGCCAAAGTTTATTTCTTAGCTTCATATGCCCCCAGACCGGGATGTGCTTCTTTCTTCATATACCCCCAAGGCGGGGGTGTATATATTTTTTCTTTCTCATGCCCCCAGGCCGGGGTGTATTTCTTTCTTCGGATGCCCCTAGCACAGGACAACATCTGTATCTTCCATTTCTCTTCCGGCTTCCTGCCATAATATGAGGAACTCGAGATGCCCTTTAGAGTACATGAGTCTTCGGCTGACATATCGAGGCCATGTTGGCCACCCTCTTAAAGCCGAGCATCTAGTGAGGGCGCGGTGGATGCACCCTGTATTTGCTCATTTGTAGTTCACCTTTCTTGATTAGGCATTCGATGACATCCTTGAATATGTAAGAATCTTCAATGGAATGTCCCAACCTTTGATGATAAAGGAAGAATTGGGGATCATCCCTTCTTTCAACATCGCTTGGTCCCTTAGGCTCTGGGAGCACAACTTTGTCGTATTCTTGGGCCCACTTAAAGAAGCTCTGAGTTTTATCTTTTGGGAAGGAGTAGGGTTTCTTCATCTTGTCCCTTAATAAGGGTCCTTGTTTGGCATGCTTAGTGGAAGCAGCCTCAAATGCCTCTTTTGCCTTTTTCTGTTGTAGCTTGAAGGCCTTAAAATCTGAGATGCATATCTCTTCTTGTGCCGGATGTTCATCGGCGGGTTCATTCCTCCGGCCTGAGGTAGTAGTAGCCGGGCAATATTTTGTCTGGAAGGCCTCAATATCGGCCACCAGATCGTTTAGTTGTTCAAAGGTTTTGACTTCAATGCCCATCACCCTTTGTAAGATTTCATTCTTCAGATTTCTTTTGCAGATTTGAACGACATCCTCATAGCTCAGTGGATGCCTGCATCTCTCACGGAGGTCTCTCCATCTTCTTATGTAGTCCATGGCGGACTCATCGTCTCTTTGCTTGGTCATTTGTAATTCAGCCTCGATGACTTCACCCTCGGCCAGCTTCATTTTAGCTGCTCGCTCCATCCTCGGCTTGTTCATCACCACCGGAGCTATCAAACTCGGGTGTGAGCTAGCTGATTGCGGAAGTGTGTCTATCCGTGGTGTTATATGAAGTATCATATCTGTCTCCTGACGTCCCTAGGAAGCCGAAGGATGTACCGAAGGTGTGTGCTGTAGCGGCTGGGAGAGAGTGCCCCTGCATAATCATATGATATATGGGGCATAGTTGCCTGTGGTAAGGCTTCAGGTGGCTCAATGCCACCCTGCAAAACTTCAGACGAGGGCCCGACCTGCTCGGGTACAACAAGGTATAAACCCATCTCGCTCAGTTTTCTTCTTAGCATCTCGACTTCTTGTAGCTTTTGATATTGTTCTGCTACCACAGCAGGGTCAAGTTGGGAAGGGCCCCTAGTGCTGCCTTCTGCCTTGATTTTAGGTGGGACCAGCGGCATATTATCATCATCGCCGTAAACATTTTGCCCCTCAGAGGTTGACATTTTTCCCCCATATCCTCACGTGGAGGAGGGGTACGACAGCGTGCCCCCTCGTTGGACGACGTAAGGCATATTTCTTCATTTTTTTCTTCATCAGCTTGGCTCGCATCGGGTAGGGTAGACAAAATATTGCAAGAGAAAATAATGACTCTTCTTCTATCATTTGACTTCTTCTTGTTCTTCCCTTCTGCGGCCGGCATCTGCCCCCACAGGGGGTCATCTGGTGCTCTAGGAACTCCTGATTTCTTTGTTGCATCTTGTATCAGGTCCAGGAATTTGAAGTGTTCCTGTGGGACATATGTACAGGTGTGGGTTGTACAAGCTTCCCCCACCTCTTCAGGCAACTGCCGGTATATAGATGCCATGTTGACTATTCTCTTGAGATCGGGCAGTTCTTGGGGGTGTGGAGTATCCACCTTATGTTCGCCCATCTGGAGCTCCCCCTTCCTGATCAGGCTTTCAATAGTATCTTTAAAGACATAATAATCTTCAATGGGGTGCCCAAGCGTCTGGTGATATGGGCAGAATAAGGGATCATCTTTTCTTCTAGCATCACCTGGTCTCTTAGGCTCTGGCGGAGTAATTTTGTTGAATTTTGTGGCCCACTCGAACAGGACCCGAGTTCTCTCCTTAGGAAAGGAGTAGAGCTTACTCATCTTGGCTCGCAAGGAGGAGCCTTCCTGTCGTACAGCCGGTTTGGCGGGAGGAGGGTGGGCAACCCCTTTATCTTTTTACTACTCGAACACCTTGAAGTCGACTGCATAAATCTCTTCAGAAGTGGACCTTTTATCAACTGATTTGGCCTTCTAGCTTACGGCAGCAGGGATAGAGGAACCACAGGAGAGGAAGGCCTCGATCTCTGCCACCACATTGTTTAACCGGTCGAAAGACCTAATTTTGGTTCCGATCATCTTTTCGAGGATTTCACATCTCAGGTTTTGTTTGCATATTTGAACTGCATCTTCTTGATGTGGCGGGCGCCTACATCTCATGTTGAGATTCCGCCATCTTTTAATGTACTCCAAGGTTGTTTCATCGCTCTTCTACTTGGAGGCATATAGTTCGGCTATAGTGACCTCCCTTTCAGTAACATGGAACCGTTCCTAGAATTTTTGCTGCATATCTGGCCAGTCGCTGATAGACCCGGCTGGGAGGTTTGAGTACCACTCGAACGCGAGGCCCGTGAGGGAGGATCCAAAGAACTTTAGTAAGTAAGATTCCTTCGTGGCCAGTTCGCCCATCACATTAAAGTAGTAGGCTATGTGTTCTTTGGGTGATCCTTATCCGTCGAACTTATAAAACTTCGGTGGCTTGTTGACGCCGGGAGGTAGCCTTTTGGCAGCATGGTGAGCCAGATACAGCACCTTGTATACATCAAATGAAGCATAGTCATCACCGCCTCGATCGGCCAGCTTCCTCTCAAATATTTGTTCTATCATCATTTTATTCATCATTGCCGGGTCGATTGGGCCCGGGTAGAAGTGAGGTTGCTGCATCTACAATGTCATTGGCACCATTGCTTGAGGTGTAGCGGTAGTCCCCTAATGCCGAGGAGCAAGGTATGTTATCAGGGTCATGCCCCCAGTATAATCAGGTGCCAATTGAGAGGCCATCATTGAAGGGGAAGCTTCAACTTCATCAGCACCCCGCTGTGAGGTTTCAGGAGGGACCCCGACTTGTTTCAAGGCCGTAGGATTCATGCTCATCTCGTTGAGTTGCCTTTTTAACATTTCAACTTCTTGTTCATAATTCTAGAGCATCATCATCACGGCTGGATCAAGCATGGAAGAGCTAGAACCTTGGCCTCCGGCTCCCATCGGAACATCTAGAAAAGGCATTAGTCCTTCGTTGTCATTCTCGGGGGTGATCCAATTTGTAGTCGTCGTGATCAGATCTGTACCAGTTTCTTCAATGCGGGCTTGTGCTGTCTTAACTGTAGCCTCCTCCCTTCTGGTAGGGGGATTTGGCCCTTCGGCGAGCCCGGTTATCTCATCATGATCTTCATGCAGAGTCACATAGTGGCTAGCCACTCCAGCCATGTTGCATGTAAAGACCTGGAGCGGCATGCTTCCTTGAATCACCTTCTTGGTTGGCTGACCAGGGAAGGTTAGTCTAGTGAACATTGAAATCCTTGGCACAGCTTGCTTGTAGAGGAGTGGCCCGTAGCATCTCGAGCCAACATCTTTCATTTCTTCCCAGTCGGCTCGTCGCTCCCGGCCCTTTTCTACGACGCTCATAGCTTCTAAGGGTCGCTGAATCCCTATAGGAGTGCCGTGGGAGTGCCCCCAGATGGCTTGAGTAGCATTATCTTACCCTTTAGCAGGGCGTGTCACATATCACGGCACTACGACTCGTGCCGGAGACTTGTAGTTGCAGCGGCCTTGTCCGGTCGCCCCACCATGCTTCTCATCATGTAGGTAGATGTTCACTCGTAGAATGCAGCTCCGGGATGCTGGTTCAAGACGCGGCGGGATCGGCATCTCGGTATTCTCTTCTTGTTCTTCTTCTCTTCTTGTGGGTCCATTAGCCATGACAAGCCTTAGTCGAGCAGAAATCAGGGCCCGTACTTGTTTGGGCACCCAAATTTGCCTGTATATGGTTGGCTTCGGGGCCAACCCGCCCTTAGTCTTGGACTCAAAATGGTCCATCTTGATTTTGGCCAGCGCTTGAAAGGTATTGCACACCGGCACTATTGAAATCACCCTGTCGGGTGTAACTCTAGCCTGTCAGCCATTCAGGAATACCCAGACGCCTCCGATGAGCACGGACTTGCCCGAAGTGGATAGCCGACTTTGCGGTGTACCTTCATTCTTCTTAGCCACCCTCCGAGCAGCCGACATGTGCTTCTTTCTATTTGAGGGGCGAAAGTCAGCTTGGTGGATGTAGCAGCCCACTGCCTTGGTCCTCTTAGATGTCGCCGTTGTAGTGGTGACGAACTTCGTCCCTTGGGTGTCTAGAAGCTCCACGAATGTGACCCCCAAGACGTTGGGGAAGCCGACCACCGGTGGAATGTCACCGAACTTGATTGGCATAGCCAAGTAGCCATGAGTGGCATAGCTGGCAACAACAAGTGGTCTGAATGTCACCACCATCGTAGTTGTCGGAATGCAATCTGCAAGATTGAATTAGATAGTTAGAATTTTAAGAAGAAGTCATTGGGCCCCTAATCCTGGCAAGGAGATGAAGGGAAGTTTTTATCGGGTGTGCCAGACTTGTGGAAGCACTTTTTCGGATCTCTTTTTATTTATTTCGTTTGTTCGTTTGTTTATTCGATTATACGTTTATTTCAGTTTATTTAGTGCATGGGCGTGCCAGTCACAAAGTGACGATTTATTTGGCCTTCGAAGAAGCCATTGGTGCGCGTCGTCTGACTGATCAGACGATAGTGGATTACGTGTCGGGACAAAAATTCGCTGCGCCATAAAGGTCACGGCGTTAATTACATCTCCTCGGAGGGGAGAAAACCCTTGATTAGTCGCCAAGAAAAGGGACCCTATGGCCTAAAATTAACATTAATAGAATGAGATAATGCAATATCGAACTACGATAAAATGCCCCTGGATTGGGGTGTAAACGTTTAAATCATGTTGGTCGCTTATCGACCATTTTCATATTCTGACGGAAGTCCGTATTGAAAGCATGATGAAGACGGTGAAAAACCCGTACAAATGTCTGCCGAGTATATGGCAAGCTTAATAGGAGAGTGGGATTAAGTCCCAGCGGAAATGGGTCAGGTTTAATGAACTATTGGCCCAGGGCGACGTCAAGTCATTGCCATATCGGAATGACTCCCGAGGTCCAAACCCCATTTACCGGGGCATCATCGATATCTTCTTTTCATACCGAGTCCGAGGAGGCGAGGCTGCGGAACGGACTTTATTACATTTTTTTTGTTTGGTTATCTAGTTTCATTTAGATACATGGGTGCAAAAAATTTTTATTCAACCATATATACTATTATCCATTTATTATGGTTGGCATAATTTCTATGGTTGCCTTTTTTATTCGTTTGATCCGTGATTTATTAGCTCATTTGTTACTTTGGTAGTTTATTCACTCATCATCTTTGGTTAACATTGTTTGTTGTTTTCTTTTGTTTTGTTTCCCTATTTTTTACTTTGTTGGCTTCCTTTTTTTTTAAGAGGGGAGAGAGGTAGTGAATCGGTGCATGAAGGGAGAGAGATGTGAGGATGAGAGGAGATGTGAGATGAGAGGGGAGTGTGGTGGGTGGATCAGCACGGGGAGAGGGATCCGGTGGGCAAGGTGCCGCCAGATCACCTCCCTGCGATTTGTTTTGGTTTTTTTATTATTATTTGAGGGGCTGAATCGGCGGAGGGTGATCCAACGTGAGGAATCGCGCGCTTGCCTGCCGGATCACCACCGCGCCATTCATCCCCCTTTTTTTTTGAAGTAGGGGAGTTTGGTCGACCGAAAGCGCCAATTCGGTCGACCAAGCCGGCGGACAGATCTGCACCCTAATGTTGTTTTACTCACGCACCTGACCATGTGAATTGAGAGATTTTATGCAGTTCAGGGCGTACACTCATGAGCATGGGGGGGGGGAGCTCATTATGCATGTTTGACGCCTATGACTCAACACAATGGAAGGTATGCAATGTGCTCTTTTTTTTTTGCAGTGAAAACATGAAGTTATCTATTTCTTTTAATGTTTGTCCATGGGGATGTAGCAGGGGACTAGCATGCAGCTGGCTGAATGCATGAGGCTCCTTTGTTCATGCTGGGTGGAGGTCCATACGCATGCAAGATAGGAATGCATGGCCTTCGGATTTCATTTATGCAGGGGCTTCTTTATTTTTGCCTATGGAAAGCCAGCAGAGACATTGTATTATATGTGGGGTTTGTAGAGATTCTTTGATTCATGCATGGGATGATGCTATGCTTTGGTGCATGTGAGAAAGGGAAGCTTGATGTTCATTTCAGTTCCGAAGTGTAGAGAGCCTTTGTTTATGGTCCATGAGAATTTAGCAGGGATGCACATGTAGATGCATGCGAGCAGTTCAATTCCATGTTTGATAACAATTCTGCCTGCCTTGTATTTATTCTTAATTCAACAAATTTTGTTGCCATTCTCGTATTCTATCACTATTCTGTTCCGCTTGCGCATTTTGACCAGTTTAGTAATTAGTTTGAGTTTTCGGCGAAAATCTAGCAGTATCTCCCCCTGACCCGGGGTTTGTGGGGTGTAAAAATAGAGACTCACCCACGGATGGATCCGAGGTGGCCTCAAAAATCATGGGTGAGCTGAGAACAACTACGCTAAAACCCGAGTTAGGTACGGAACCCCGAGGACTAGCCTACAAGGGGCTCCGGCGACTCATGGGCAGTGATATCCGAAGCTTTCGGGACATAGGTTCAGTATGTTGCTAACATTTGGCCATTTATGTTCACCTTCCAAACGGGGTTTCTCCAGGGGCCATGCCATGAGAGGGAAAGTCCAGGGGGCCCAAGGTGATCATCGTAAGAAAAGGAACAGCACTTTGGCGTACGAAGGAAAAATATAAATTTTAACAAGTTTGGGGGAGATACCGGAGTCCCCACAACTCATGGGTGTGAGTGGGAGGGCAATGATCATATCCACAAAAGGCATATCATACATCATTCGGGCACAACAGTATGCATTTATAGAAACGGGGAAGGCCTACTTGAGCTAGAAGTAGGAGACAAAGATCAAGCCCATAACACTTGAAATAGCCGGTGTTCTTTTCATTCTCTGTGAAAACGACAGAGTACAAAGGGAGGTATACATAGTGATAAAAGGAAGAACAGAAGTAGAAAAATAAAAAAATACCAATGTAGGGGGGGGGGGGAAAGAGCATTGGCTCCTCTCCCCTAAACCTCACCTCTCTTCTCTTTCACTCCTTTCCCTCTCTTCTTCTCTTCCTGCAGATGGAGGCACACAGACGGACTCTCAGCTCCCCTTCTTTTCTTCTTGGCATAGCCTCTCTTTCCTTTTTTTTTTTGCACCCTGCCGGGGAAGAGCCAACCAACCTCTTCAGCCTCCCCACTTTCCTTTGAATTCTCCAACCCTTCAGTAGCGGAGCCTGCCTCCCTTTTATAGGAGTGGAGGTGTAGGGCTTCGAACCGCACTCCTCCTCCTCCTCCTCCTTCTTCTCTTCTCCCCTTTTCCCACTCGAAGCCATCATGAGCCTGCATGTAGGGGGCTGTGGGAGATGATAAATTTTTTTATTTTATTTTTTTATTTTAGAATATCTTTATTTGATATTTATTCAGTTATTTTTTATTTATTTATTTGGTTTATTAATTAGGCGTGCCAGTCACTAGCGTGACAGTTTATTGTGCGCTCGACCTGACTTAGTCAGTCGATTGTGATATTCGTGTCAGGACTCGGAGTCCGTCATACCATAAAGGCTACGACGTTAATTACGTCCTTCCAAAGAAGGACAACCCTTGATTAGTTGCCAAGAAAGGATGCCTCGGGGGAAAAACGAGATAAGACTATTATGCTAACTCCGCTAACAGGATGCGAAACATGCATAGAAAACCATGCTACGCGGGACATGATGACAGTGTTATGGTGCAAATCCGGCAGCATATCCCCTTATTTTGGACTATGCCAAAGGGGGAAACTAGGTCATCCACCCACGGAATGCTGGGATGGAAGCCAAAAGAGAGGCGGGCGTAGCCCTGGGTCCAAAAAGGATTTGAGTGTGATGGGACACTGTCCATTACCACGGTGTTTGTTGATATTCCCTTCAGAGACCATTGGGGGACTTGCAATGGCAGGACTCCCAGGGTCAGTAGGGTTGGAAGAAAACTTGACGGTTAATGGCATACAATATCGGGGTAAGACCTCGTTAATATAGCTCCGTTTAGACATGGATGAAGAACCATGAGACCCTCATGATATGATGGGGGTTAGTATGAAGGTTAACAGGAGTGGGACATTAGGTTTAGACTGGATCTAGGCTCAATGAAGTTGCTGAGACGCCTGATGTTTGAGTGGTAGCTATTGTTAAGATGAAACAGCATGGATGGGAGCCGGCGTGAAGGTCAAACGGCGCGGTGGGGTCCCGGCACTATGATGAGCTCACAAGTTATCGGCACGATAAGTGGCTGGCGCGACCAGCGTCTCGGCATGCCCATCATCCGGCGCGGAACCCGCGCCGGGAGAGGGCTGCGCCGGGAGACTATACGGCGTCGAGAAGAGGGGTTTCTTCATGTTTCAAGACTTAGAAGGCTTTTTGATGTTGAGGGGGGAGCCCTCTTATGTTAAGTAAGGATCTCACAGGTTTGTCCATGGTGGTAGTTGGGTGAGGTGGAAAGTGAGGGTGGACTCGTCCATGGAAGGTCTAGGGAGACCGTATGACTGTGACGGTTATGTTCTCCTGTCATAGTGGGCAAAGGATCATGAGATGGTCTGCCTCAGATCTCTGCCACACAGCCGGGGGTAGATTCATAGTTTTAGTGAAAGCGTCACACGATGCGATAAAGTAAGGATTCGTGGATGAATTTCGGCAGCATTTCCCCTTATTTTGGACTGTGCCAAAATGGAAATATAGGTCATCCATCCACGAAGTGCCGGGATGGAAGCCAAAGGAGAGCCGGGCGTAGCCCTGGATCCAAAAAGGATCTCAATCCCATGGGACAATGTCCACTTGTAATGGGATGCATCAATATCCCCTAGATAGCCAACGGAGAACATGCCGTGGCAGAACTCCATGACTTAACAGGGTAGCAGAATGTAGGGGGGTTTAACCCCATCAATTTGGCTCCCATGAGGGTCTAGTGAAGGACACTATTTCTCTTCAGAGTGATGGGGTCTTGTGTCTACGGGTCATCGGGCTCAAAACTGGTGATGGCATCGGCACGAGGCTATCGGCTTGGACGGGAGTCGGCATGAAAGAGAAAAAGGATCTCGGCGCGTCAGAAAGAACTCAATCCGGCGCGGGCAGCACTTGGCGCGAGACTTGCGCCGAGGAAGGGTCACGCCGGGGGGCTTTGGGATCAGGGTTTTCAAAGGTCAGGAGCCGAGGGTTTCAGAGGGCTCTTTGAAGGTTTTAACGGGGGTTTATTCAGAGGATCTTGAGATGTTTTACCCAAGGTTCTGGGGGGTTTATTCAAAGGATTTTGAGACGGCCCTAGGGGGAGCAAGGCTATCTCTGAGAGAAGGGGGTCTTCACTCGGGGGTCTCACTGGGAGCAGGGCCATGGGCTGATTCGTACAGACCTTGATAAGAGCATGTTCCCAACTACCTCTGCGAGGGAGAAGCCATGAGATAGGCTGTCTCAGGCTCTCACTGCTATCGCGGGGATAAAACTGCGGAGACGATTCGACGGAAATCACTCGGACAATCCGAAGGTGTGAACTCAATGGAGCATAATCTATTCACAGCAGCTACCAAATACATTAGGCTCCGAAGGAATAAAGAGGGAGAAAATGACCTCGCCCTTGACATTTTATTTCACTACAAATGACTCATACATTCAATGTAGTAGAAAATATAGATAGAAGCAGACTACGAGGTCTGAATACAGATGCCGCCCTTTTACAACCGGGCTATGCCAGCATTCGAAGTCATCGAAAACACATTACTCAGGCATAGAGCGGAAGAATAGAAACAAAAAAAAGAGCTAGACTCAAATGAAAGATAGGGATGGGGAAGAATATAGCCCCTCAGGGTATCTTGGAACCGATCCCACCTTGAATCTCTCCTCCGAGCTTCTGAAACTCTTTTCTCTCTTTAGCTCCTATAGAGGGCTCTCTGTTCTTTTCAGTGGCACCCTCGATCTATTATCTCTTCTCTCCTTCTTCTCTTCTATGCTATGTGTCTTCCTCTTCTGTTGTTGTGGTTGTTGTTTTTTTTTATTATTCGAAGGCAGCAGCCTTTATAGAAGGGTGGCCTTCTGTTCCCGGGGTGAGCTTCTCGGCGCGCCTCAGCACGCATCATCTCGGCGCGCCTGGCTTCGTATTGGGCTTGGCCCATCTGTTCAGAACCCGGCACCGGAAGAGGCTCATCTAATGGGCTTCCTTTCATTACTCTGGTGGGCTTCTTGGTATATTCCTCTTGAGGCTTGTTTAGCACCTTGCGTTCACGCCCATGTGTGAGGCAGTGTGAATCCCTTTTCATGAGAATCAGAATTATCTGAGGTTTCTCTTCAGCAGGCAGATGGTTGCCTGAATGTTGTTATAATTTTATCAGCCCGACTATCTGAATGACAGCAGTGCTGGACAGCGGCCTAGCCAGAGATGGCTTTAGCCGGACAGAGTGTTAGGGATAGTGGACCTCTTCTATTCTGATTCTCAGTACTTCCAGGGATGGTACAGGAGTCGCACCATTGGTTGACCTTCAGGGCCCTGAGTCTGCTTTGGTCTCTTTTGGTATATTTTAGGTGTCAACAAATGCCCCCCACCCGCAGGTGGCGTAAGCGAACGATGAGTGACACGGGACATGAGGGTGTACATTGCACCGCAGTTTGTAATTTTTTCAGGTCTGCTCCTGTTCATTGTTCATTTTTGTGACTCTGAGTCTTCATTCTGTTTGTATAATCCCAGTATTTGTAAGCATACTCAGACAGACATCAGCATTCTTGGTTTAATCATCTGATTGCAGCACCCCTGGGTGAGCCAACTGGCGCTGTTGACAGTCTCGGCACGCCCATCTCGGTGTGGCAATGGTCTCGGGGCGGCTCCTTCTTTGACGCTCTCGGTGCGGTGATGCTCTCGGTGCGGGTAGGCATTGGCGCACCTTTTGTCACATGTGCTCTCGGCGCGGGGGTGATCTCGGCGCGCATTAGGGTTTACCCTTTTTATGCACCGAGAGGACGATACCCGTCCCCTCTGAGCATGAAGGAAAGCCGCAAAAGAGGAAGCAACTGAACAGCTGGTGCCTGTGCTTGCTGACATAGATGAAGATACTTTCACGCAGAATTTAGAACATCTGTGCCAGATTGGTGGTTCCCGCTTGGAACTTCAGCAGTACCCATTCCCCATTGAGGAGCCGCTCTCCAAAGCAATTTCATGGAAGTGTGAGGTTGATCGCTTTTGCTCGTACCAGGCGTTTGTTAATAGAGAAGACAGAACCCTGACATATTATCAACACACATCTTGGCTGTTCGTCTTGATGAATATCCATGGACTGACCCTTGACAGTCCCGTATCAAGTGTTCTGGACAAGCCTTTGTTTGTATCTTTTCATTATGCCGATGGCTGGGGCTTCGACCACCTTGGCTTATATCATTGCATAGCTTCCCATGGTCATGCGGACTTGGCCGACCTAGTCGAGAAGTGCAAGAAGATTGGCGACATCTGCTAGCTCGTTCGGGAGGCTGCATCCCAAAGCAAGGAGGTGGCTTATCAGTATTGGCCCCTCTCGTCTTTTTACAATGGCCTGGTAGGTAAAGTCTTCTTCAGTTGACATGTAGAGTAGTTTGTTGCTCAGTTCTTTTATAACGGCATGTGCTTCATTTGACAGACCGTCCAGATATGAAGCAGCAGGGACTTTATAGGAAGATCATCTTCCAGGCCCAGAAGCTGGAATATTTTGAGGCTCCCGCACCGGTGCCGACCACTACTCCACTGCCACCTGGTAAAAAGAGAGGGGCCTCCGCGTTGAAAGTTGCAATAGGCCGAGCGAAGAAAGCTCGGAAAATTTCTTCCAAGTAGTCTTCGACTGATGCAGCTGAGGCTCCTCTACCTGAAGTGCCGTCATTTGAGCAGTTTGCCGCTCAAAAAGAGGCCACTCAGCAAGCAGCTAAAGGTGACATCACTTTTCTTCGCGGTCTAAAGGAGTGTTCTCTTCATGACGTCTTCACTCCTTTGACGTCTTCTTTGTTTGACCTCAGCTCAAGGAGCGGTTGGCACCACCACACGTGCTGAGGAGGTCATCCTAGAGACGGGAGACATATGGTCTTCTGTCATAGCCACGGCAGGGGCGACCAAAACAGTTGAAGCCACAGGGGAGAGTCTCCCCGCTGCTGAGGAGGATGTCAGACTCCCTTCTCCCACACCTGCCAGTGAGGCCGAGGGTGAGCCAAGTGACTGCCATCCTTCTCACTCTTCTTTCTTATTGATCTTTTTGCCCCTCCTTATGTATATGTTTATTGTAGCGGCAAGAGTGGTTAGCACAGTGGTTGAGACGCCTGCCGTGAATGTTCCTTCATAGCCTGAAGGACATAAGACTGCACTAAAGAAAGGTGCTATCCCATTGCGGCGTGTAATCACCCGCTCGGCGGCCCGCCAGGCGACAGAGGAGGCGGGCCAACCCGAGATCAGCATATATATTTCCTCCAGTAGCTCTGCCACCCCTTCTGATGAAGAAATTGACTATTATTCTTCAGAAGGTGACGAACGAGCACCGGCGGTAGCCATCAAAGGGGCAGCGACACCCCTCATACCGTTTAGCGGTCCTTTGATCTTTAGTCCTCCGAGGTTGCCAGTGACATCATCTGAGGGAATGTTGCCGGAGGAATTCGCCGGGCTAGACATGGAGGGGGAGATAACCCCTCCTTTTGTTGCTTCATCTGCAGAGTTAGAATCTTCCATACAGGCACTTGAAGAGATGGATGTTGCGACCATAGTAAGTTCTGCCCGCCCCTCTGTAGAGCCGCATATCTTTTCATTCTTTTCTGCCATCTTGGTGCTTACTGGAATCTTGTTCCAGGAGCCTGACGCAACCAATCACCCTCTGGTATCACCTTCTGATGCTATCGTGGTTTCATCGGAGGCTTTGGATATGCTACCACCGGCCACTGTGTCTTCTTCAGAGGCAGTTACCATACTTCACCCTATGCCAGTAAGAATACACGCAGCTGCCAAAGTATCATCAATGGAGCCGAGCCCGCTGGAAGAGAGTCTCGCCCTGGTGCCGGAAATAGAATTGAGAGCTGAAGTTGACCCGTCAAGAGGTTCTGCCTTTGTCCCGGCGGCCATAATGACTATTGCGCCTGACCCTGCAGCTCCATCCATGCCATAAATAGAGTTGGAACCTCCGCCTCTTCCAGCACCTGTAGAAGAGAGTTCTTCAAGGAGCCCGACGGAGCAAGAGCATGCTGCCGCGGTACCTACTACCTCGGCTCTGGTGGCCGTTCCATCTTCTTCTTCCGAGCCAGATATTGGCTTATGGGCTTCCATAGACAGGGAGGTGACCTTTGAGGTGGCTCTGGCAGCCTCCCTGGGCTTTACTTCATCGGAGGACTTTGTTTGGAAGTATTTAGAGATGTTGCGCCAGGTTGTGGAGTCTCAGCCGACACTATCTTACCCCCAGTTGAAGGAAGTGGCTGAACGACTGGCGATTGGGCTGCAGGCACTAGGCTATCCTTTGGATACCTGGACCCAGCGGGTGCTGTTCCTGCTGAAATTTGTAAACCGCCGAGACTTTCTTGGGAGGGTGATAGACGACCGACTGGCGGCCGTCAAATTGCAGAAAGCCGACTGTCAGACGGAGCTGACGTCCCTGACCTCCGATCTTCATAGGAACAAGGCCCATTTTGAAGCTTCAGCTACTCAGGCACAACTTCTGCGCAGCCGACGGGAGGAACTCCGGGCTGAATTGGCTGCTGTTGAGGCTGAGATACCACTGCTGGAGGCTGCAGATGTTCAGGGCATCGAGAAGACCGCCTTGCTAGAGGGCCGAGTCGCATCCCTAGAGACTGAGGTGACTCACGTTCAGGAGGAAGAGATGTAACTCTGTGAACTGGGAGTCGCTCCACATGTTGGGATCATTGAATTTGAAGATATCTTCAGGCGGTCTTAGTTGATCTACCATTTGTAATTCGTACCTTTTGAAGGGTCCCTTTTGTATTTATTTCTCCCTTTTTGCAATGAAATACAAGTTTCCTTTACTGTTTTAGGTGTCCACCTTTGCACTTGTATTCTATCATATCTTGTGGCAACTTTGGCAACCTGCTTGGAAGTATACCCATATCTGCACCGCATGAGAGCGTCCACCCTTTCAAGGAAAGGATGGGGGCCTCGCTCCACCGCGTGATGGGGTTCCAGAGGTTGCCAGATTGGTGCAGATGTAAGTCTTGTCGACAAGAAATGTTGAAAATACGACTGCTGGCTGATGAGAGGTCCATCCGGGATAGGCTTTATTACCGGTGGGACAACTGATGGGAGTGCCACTCAGAGGCATAGCATATACTTTATAGTAATCACATTACTGACCCAAGCGCCCTTTCAGGTTTTTGCCGGGGCCCGATTTGGGGAAATACTGGCCGACCTTGTCGATGGTGACAAGGGTCGAAAAGGTAGTTGGTCTTGCCAATGGTGACAAGGACTGAAAAGGGTGGCGACCGATCTTGCCGATAGTGACAAGGGTCGAAAAGGTAGACGGTCTTGCCGATGGTGACAAGGACCGAAAAGGGTAGACGGTCTTGCCGATGGTGACAAGGACCGGAAAGGGTAGCGATCGATCTTGCCGATGGTGACAAGGGTCGAAAAGATAGACGGTCTTGCCGATGGTGACAAGGACCGAAAAGGGTAGACGGTCTTGCCAATGGTGACAAGGACCGGAAAGGGTAGCGACAGATCTTGCCGATGGTGACAAGGGTCGAAAAGGGTAGATGGTCTTGCCGATGGTGACAAGGACCGTAAAGGGTAGCGACCGATCTTTCCGATGGTGACAAGGGTCGAAAAGGTAGACGGTCTTGCCGATGGTGACAAGGACCGAAAAGGGTAGACGGTCTTGCCGATGGTGACATGGACCGTAAAGGGTAGCGACCGATCTTGTGGATGATGACAAGGGTCGAAAAGGTAGACAGTCTTGCCGATGGTGACAAGGACCGTAAAGGGTAGCGACCGATCTTGCCGATGGTGACAAGGGTCGAAAAGGTAGACGGTCTTGCCGATGGTGACAAGGACCGGAAAGGGTAGACGGTCTTGCCGATGGTGACAAGGACCAAAAAGGGTAGATGATCTTGCCGATGGTGACAAAGACCGAAAAGGGTAGACGGTCTTACCGATGGTGACAAGGACCGGAAAGGGTAGATGGTCTTGCTGATGGTGACAAAGACCGAAAAGTGTAGACGGTCTTGCCAATGGTGACAAGGACCAGAAAGGGTAGACGGTCTTGTTGATGGTGACAAGGATCGGAAAGGATAGCGATCGATCTTGCCGATGGTGACAAGGGTCAAAAAGGTAGACGGTCTTGCCGATGGTGATAAGGACAGGAAAGGGTAGCGACCGATCTTGCCGATGATGATAAGGGTCGAAAAGGTAGTTTGGGATGGAATGACGAACGAGGATAAACCCGTTACTACATCATCGTTTCATTTCATCATCATTTTTATCATCATTTTTTTTCTATTCATTCATTTCATCATTTTTTTTAACCACATTACCGACTCAAGCGCCCTTTCGGGTTTTCACCGGAGTCAGCCCCCTTTTACTTTTGCCCACGTGCCCTCTCGGGTTTTCACGTGGCGGGACACCCGATTTTGCCTGCAACGCCCTTTCGGGTTTTCGCCACAGCCGGGTTATAGCCATTTTTGCCCTTGTCCCCATTTAGGAACAAAGCCGGCGGGGTATCTCTATTTTTAACCCCATTTCTGTTTCTTTTCTCTCTTTTTTTAAATCCCCGGAGGATCCGGAACACAGGAGAGCTTGTTTGCTAGGACGCCGACCGGCCTTGTCGCTGATGACAAGGGTCGGATCCTTGTTTGGTTCGTCGACATTGGTTAAATGTCGAAGCAAAGGCTATATGGTTCTTGACCGAGACGAAAGGTCCAGGCCAAGGGACAGAGGTCGACCTACCTCACTGATGATGACGAGGGTCGAACCTGGGTTTGTTCATCGATGTGGGTTACACGCTGAAGCAAAGGGTATATTCATTCACATGGATGAAAGGTCCAAGTTAAGGGTAGAGGCCGACCTATCTCACCGATGATGACGAGGGTCGAATCCTGGGTTTGTTCATCGGTAGGGGTTCAATGTCGATGCAAAGGTATGATTATTGACAAGGACGAAAGGTCCGAGTTAAGGGATAGAGGTCGACCGGTCTCACCGATGATGAGGAGGGTCGAACACAGGTTTGTTCGTCGACATGGGTTACATGTCGAAGCAAAGGATATATTCAATAACAAGGATGAAAAGTCCAAGTTAAAGGAGTAGAGTTCGACCAATCTTGCCGATGATGACGGGGGTCGAACACGGGTTTGTTCGTCGACATGGGTTACATGTCGAAGCAAGGGACATGCTCATTAACAGGGACGAAAGGTCCAAGTTATAGGATGGAGGTCGACCGATCCCGCCGATGATGACGTGGGTCGGACACAGGTTTGTTAGGGGATCTCTGGTGGGACTTTTGATGGTTATCCCTTGGGAATCTCATTGATAGGAGGATGAAGAGAAACTTTTGGATTACCACTTTACTGACCTAAGTGCCCTTTTCGGTTTTTCGCCGAGGCCAGCCCCCTCTTGCTTTTGCCCACACGCCCTTTTAGGTTTTCACGTGGCGGGGTAACCGATTTTGCCTAAAACACCCTTTCGGGTTTTCGCCACAGTCGAGTTATAGCCATTTTTGCCCTCGTCCCCGTTTAGGAACAAGGCCGGCGGGGTATCTCTATTTTTAACCCCAATTCTGTTTCTGTTTCTTTTTTTTTGAACTCATGTAGCAGAAGGATGCTGAGAGGGTCGGCTAGAACATGAAGTATCGCGCCGAAAAAGGGGTTTATTCGTTAGCAAGAAGATAATGCCAACGCCAAGGGTAGATTTGTGCCGATTCGGGCATAGGGCCCGCAATGGCAATGATGTATGAAGGTCGGCTAGGACACGGAGTCTTGCGCCAAGCAAAGGGGTTTATTCGTTAGCAAGAAGGTAATGCTAACGCAAATAATAGATTTGAGCCGATTCGGGCGTAGGGCCCACAATGGCAATGATGTATAAAGGTCGGCTAGGACACGAAGTCTTGCGCCGGAAGCATGATTTATTCGTCAGCAAGGAGACCATGCTGACGCAAAGGATGGATTTATGCCGATTCGGGCGTAAGGCCCGTAATGGCAAAGATGTATAAAGGTTGGCTGGGACACGAAGTCTTGCGCCAGAAGAATGGTTTATTCATCAGCAAGGAGACCATGCTGACGCAAAGGATGGATTTACGCCGGTTCGGGCGTAAGGCCCGTCATGGCATGGATGTATAAAGGTCGGCTAGGACATGGAGTCTTGCGCCGAACAAGGAGTTTATTCGTTAGCAAGAAGGTAATGGTAACGCAAAGGATAGATTTGTGCCGATTCGGGCGTAAGGCCCGTAATGGTAAAGTCGTAGGTATTCTGCGAGTCTGGCCAGGGCGGAGTGTCACTAGACCGAGGTAAGTGTAGCTCGATTAGGATGGAATGCCACTAGACCGAGGTAAGTGTAGCTCGATCAGGGCAGAGTGCCACTAGACCAAGTTTGAGGTAGCTCGGTCAGGGCGGAGTGCCACTAGACCAAGGGTGGAGGTAGCTCGGTCAAGGCGGAGTGCCACTGGACCAAGGGTGGGGGTAGCTCGGTCAGGGCGGAGTGCCACTGGACCAAGGGTGGAGGTAGCTTGGTCAAGGCGGAGTGCCACTAGACCAAGGGTGGAGGTAGCTCGGTCAGGGCGGAGCGCCACTGGACCAAGGGTGGAGGTAGCTCGGTCAGGGCGGAGTGCCACTGGACCAAGGGTAGAGGTAGCTCGGTCAGGGCGGAGCGCCACTGGACCAAGGGTGGAGGTAGCTCGATCAGGGCGGAGTGCCACTAGACCCAGGGTGGGGGTAACTCGGTCAGGGCGGAGTGCCACTGGACCAAGTTTGAGGTAGCTCGGTCAGGGCGGAGTGCCACTAGACCGAGTTTGAGGTAAACCATTCGAGGAATGCCCGTTGAACCGTGTGATACAGCCTTAAGTGCTTCCCATTAAGGGGAGAGAATTGGATGACTCCTTTGTGATCCGCAAGGACATACGCACCCCCTTCATATGCTCGGTGGACGACATACAGTCTGACCCAATTTTCAACCAACTTCCCCTTGGGGTTGGAGGCCATCATCTCTCTTCTTTTAACCATCACCAGGTCACCCCTTTTGAACTCCCGTCCTTTGACCAGCTTATCAAAAGCATGGGCCATGCGGGCTTGATAGAGTTGAATATTCTGTTGCGCCCGGCGACGCTTTCCTTCAAGCTCGGCGAGCTCTTCTAGTCTTCTTTCTACGTTGGCCTGCTCGTTGCCCACCAATCCATGCTGGATGGTGACCCGTAATGAGGGGACTTCTAGCTCAATTGGCACCACAGCCTCTGACCCATACACGAGGGAGTAGGGTGAGCAGCCGGTAGGGGTCTTGTAGACCGTACGGTAAGCCCACAGTGCCTCGTACATTCTTTCTTCCCAATCTCTTCTGTTAGTCTTGACAATTTTCTCCAGCATAGTGCACAACGTCTTGTTAAAGGCCTCTGCAAGTTCGTTGGCCTGAGGGTAGTAGGAAGATGATGTTCTCCAATCAATCTTGTATTTGTCAGCTAGCCGATAAACCTTCTAATTTTTGAAGTGGCTGCCGTTGTCGGAGATGATTCGGCTGGGAATCCCGAACCAAAATATTACATTCTGCCGGAAGAATCTCGCAACTAATTCTCCTGTGACTTCTTTTAGTGCTACTGTCTCTGCCCATCTGGAGAAGTAATCTGTAGCTGCTAAGATGTATTTGCACCCTGATGAAGATGCTGGTAGTGGCCCCACCACGTCCGTGCCCCACTGGGCAAACGGCCAACTTGGTAAGGTGGGATGTAGAGGCACTGGAGGTCTTCTTGACACATTGGCGTGCTCTTGATATTTTTGACAAGCCTTGGCGAACTTGCAGCAATCACCAAATATAGTGGGGTAATAATAACCCAATTTCTTTATTTCGATCTTCATTTTCGGACCGGCCTGGTGCGCCCCGGCTGACTCGGCATGGACTTCTTGCATTACCTGCCTAGCTTCCCCTGGAGATAAGCATCGAAGTAATACCTTCTTTTGGGCATCTGCCATTATTCGGAACAATGTTCCATTCCTCATCTCATAAGAATCTTTGACTCTTAGGAGTCTCATTCTCTGTTCTTTCACCTTCGGGAGCTGTTGGTGTTGGAACCAATGCAGGAGGTATTCCCGCCAGTCGGGCTACTGGACTGCTTCAGCAACTGCTACTTCATTAGCTTGTTCATCGGTTAAAGCTTCTGTCATACTGGGGACCTACCGCCGGTTGATGATTGTTATGTTCAGGCTCGTATCAGGCGGGACCGCCAAGGAACTTGCCAGCTTTGCAAGGGTGTCAGCTTGAGCATTCTATCCTCGGTTGACGTGCTTGACGCTGATGAAGTAGAATCTTGCCATTAGGCGTAGTGCCAGATGGTAGTAAGGGACGAGCTCCTGTTTTCACACCTCGAACTCCCCTTCCAATTATTTTATAACCAGCATGGAGTCCCCGAACGCTTCTAGCATTTGAATCCCCATGGACAGAGCAATATGTAGCCCGATTATGAGGGCTTCATATTCTGCTTCATTATTTGTGCAAGGCTTGTTTATTGAGCAGGACGTGTGTCTGACTTCCCCTTCAGGAGACTTCAAGACTATGCCTGCTCCTGCGCGGACTCTGGCCAATCCCGTCGCTGAGGTGTCAATTCTGGAGGCACCATCAAAATACAGCTGCCATAGGGAGGGCCGCACCTGGCCTACCTCTAAAGTTTCATCTTCAGGAAGCTCTGGTTCCAGAGGGCAGTCTTCGGGTACTGGATGTTCAGCAAAGAAGTCTACAATATCTTAGCCCTTGACGGTCCTCTGCGGTACATAGGAGATGTCATACTCCATAAGAATCACTACCCATTTGCCCAGGCGGCCTTTGAGGGCCGGTTGGGACATGATGTATCTAAGCGGGTCCTCCCTAGAAATCAGCTTAACTTCGTGCGACAGCATGTAGTGCCGTAGCTTCTTGACCGCGAAGACCAATGCCAGGCAAATCTTCTCGATGTAGGTGTACCTTTCCTCAATTCTGACCATTCTTTGACTGAGATAGTAGAGGCCTTGTTCTTTTCATTTTTCATTATTCTGGGCTAGCATTGCCCCCAGGGAATTGTGTGTGGCTGCTATGTAGAGGATCAGCGGTCGTCCTTTCACTGGCGCACCCAGCACTGGAGGGGTTTTCAGGTAATCCTTCAGTTTATCGAAGGCTATCTGGCATTCTTCGTCCCAGTAGAAGGGAACATCCTTTATCATCAGCTTGTGAAAGGGGTGGCATCGCCCCGACAAGTTTGATATAAATCGCCGGACGTATGCAAGGCGGCCCTGAAGGGATCTTAGCTCAGAGAGATTCCTTGGCGAGGGTAACTCCTGAATCGCCTTGATCTTGGCGGGGCCTATTTCAAATCCCTGATACCTGACAATGAAACCCAAGAACTTTCCGCTCGAGACTCTGAACGCACACTTCATAGGGTTCATTTTTAATTCATACTACCTCAGCCTCTGGAAAATGACTCGGAGGTCTTGCAGATGGTCTTCTTTCTTTTTGGTCTTGACTACCAGGTCATCTATGTAGCACTCGACCTTATGGTAAAGCAGCTCATCAAATATTCTAGTCATCGCCCTCTGATAAGTTGCGCCGGCGTTCTTTAATCCGAACGGCATTCTTTTGTAGTGATAAATGCCTTTGGGGGTCCGGAAGGCAGTGTGGATCCGGTCATGTTCCGCGATCCATATCTGGTTGTAGCCAGATGACCCATCCATGAATGATAGGGCCTCATGACCAGTTGTTGCATCTATCATGACCTCCGTTATCGGCACTGGGAAGTCATCTTTAGGGCAGGCTTTATTCAGATCCCGGAAGTCAACACATATCCCGATCTGTCCGTTCTTCTTCTTCACGGGCACGAGGTTAGCTAACCACGTGGTATATTGATTTTCCTCGACGAAACCCACATCAATGAGCTTGTCGACCTCTTTGCATATTTGAGTGATGAGCTCTGGCCTCATACGCCGAGGGGGCTGTTTCACCGGCTCTACCCCAGGGTTTATGGTCAGCTCATGCTGTGAGACTGAGGGGCTTAGTCCTGGCATCTCTTTGTAGGTCCAGGCAAAGTAGTCCCGATATTCTTGTAGCAGCTGGATGTACATCCTCTGTTCTTCGGCAGACAGTTGGGCACTGAGGAAGGTTGGCCTGGGGTCATCCTTGTCTCCCAAGTTGACTTCTATCAGTTCATCACCTGTTGCTTGACCTCCGTCTTCTATCTCAGGGGGTGCAGGCTGGAGGTCGACAAAGTCTGGTATATCATCTTTGAGGTCAAGGACCTCGATCCCTTCATCTTGCCTTATTTGAGTTCTGCCAGAAATCTCTTGTTCGGCTGATAATGGCTGCATGCACTGTTCTGCCAACAAGTTTACCTTACTAGCAACTTCAAGGGGCGAGTTGATTGCCTCACCCCCTGCTGAGGGGGTTGCAGTCACTAAGGGCTGGTTATTATTTGTCATTAAGTCGAAGTAACCTTGCAGCTCCTTGGCAAGGGGTGAAGAGATCTCAATCCCTTGAACCACCATGTCCTCAGTGAAGGCAACCATTTCTCTTCTAGCAGCATCTGTCTCTTGATCAGGCTCGGGGGAAGCTTCCCCGACTGGTTCGAGAAGTGCCGACATCATGAACAGAGGAGGGCCATTGGAGGGAGGCAGCTCTGCTTCTTCAACATCTTCAGCTTCACTACTGCTAGCTGTGTCAAATTTGGCTTGAAGAGCTGCATCTTCCAGATAGACTTGTTCCCAGCACCGGCAGGGGAATACAGCCTCGGATTCCGGATTCCTTTGCCGGGCTGGCTGAATGCACTAAACTTCTGTCAGGTGTTCACCAATAGTTGCCCCCAATGGGTTATCCTCCATTGGGTAGAAAGCAGAGATGGTATCCACTTCATAGCGTCCGCTATAATAGTATTCTTCGAGGGTGAAGCCCAATCCCGGGTGCTGAGAGACACGCCTCATTTCTTTGTCCAAGCTCGGAGGGTACCATAGCTTCTGGAATGCTTCTTTCCTCTTGCGAGGCTGGCCAGAAGGGATGTGCTACTTCTGGAAAATCTTGGCCATTCGATTTATTATAAATGTCAGCCCCTGTATAGGCATTGAGGGGTTTTCTATATCTTCAGGCAGATGACAATCAGTGTCTTCCTGTGTAGGGTGCTCTTCAGCTGTATAGAACAGGCTGCAAGGACCATCTATCTATGTCACCTCCCAAGCTTTGAAAGGCTCGACAGTAGCATTATCGAGGCTGAGAATTGTCTTGGTAAGACCTTCGGGGATCCCGATGTGGTCGTGCTGCTGGTCAACCCTGACTTTATTAGTTTCAGGGTAGATGGCGGGAGGCGCTATCCGGCCTACATCCCCGGTGACAGTGATGTGTGAAACCACCTTGGGATCGATATATCCACGCGGCGGCGGAGGGAACCATTCTACTTTGGAAGTGCCTTTTGTTGTGCTAGAAGAGGTCTTGGCCGCAGGGGCCTTCTGCGACCATTCTGCATATAGAGGGGCGTCTGCAAAGTGGCATTCGAATACTTCGAATGGGTGGAGATCAGCAAATACTCTTTCCTCTCTCCCATCCATGCTGTATTTGATGCATTGGTGAAGTGTGGAAGGTACCACCATATTCTCATGTAGCCAAGGGCGGCCAAGCAGCGCCTTGTATGAGGTGCGAGAATTAATGACATGAAATTGCACCTTCGTGACAAAGTCCGCTAGAGTGAGTGCGAACTCTGCTACTCCTAGCGACACTTCGCACTTATGATTGAAGTTGACAATGCGCATATCCCCGACCTTTTGTAGGTGCACGTTGAAGGAGTGCCTCTCATATATCTTGTAGGGCAGGATGTTGACAGCTGCCCCGGGGTCCACCAGGATTCTGTTCAGCTCCAGGCCATTTAGATGTCCCCTCATCTACAGAGGTCTGTTATGACTGGTGGTGGGGAGCAACATGTCTTCCTGGGTGAAGGTCATGCTGGCCTCCGGCAGTGCCTCAGCTAGGCAGGCTTCATATTGGGCAGGCGTCTGGAAAGCAGTAATGATCGCATGTCGAGTCTCTTCACTGAGAGAGAGGATTTCCCATACAGTGAATCTTGCTGGGAGCTTCTTCAATAGTTTGACCACCCAACTTCCAGCTCGGACATTGGATAGCTTCATTTCATCTGCCCACCTGGGCTTGGAAGATCCTTGGACTGTGGCCCCTGATGGACCTGCTTCATCGGACTCGGAGGCTACACCCTTTTGCTTGGGATTATCTCCTGGCTGCTCCTCACTGGCTGCTGCCGGGCGAGTTTCTACCTCTTCTGACAATTCGAGAGATTGCTGGAGTTGTGGGTGACTACCCCCAGTTACCGGTTCAACCTCCCAGCATGGCTGCTTCCCTTTTGACATCTTTATGAACTCTAGAAATGAAGGAGCGGGAGTGCCGCCCCCACTTTGGTTGTATAAGCCTGACGGAGGAGGGATTTGAACTCCCCTGATCTCCGGAGGGGGTATCTTGTAGGGTTGCTCCCCTCTGAAGATAATGTTATGGTTGGCGGGTGGCTCACGCCCCCACCTTCGGCCCGACCGGGTTGCATATGCGGCAGTTGCGGCTTCGGCCTGGCTTTCCTCAGTGGCGGGTGTGAAGAAAATCTCTTCTTCATCCTCCTCACCGGGCAAATTGAACATAGCAGAGAGGGTGTTTCAAGAAAGGATCACACCCGTTGTAGCCTTGCTGGCCCTTCTCTTCCTTCTTTGTCTTCTTTTCTTTTCTTTGGCTGGCGCTTGCCCCCAGAACAGGCTGCCATCCATGTCTGATGCTTTGTCAGCTTCCTCTTCCCGCTTTAGTGAAAGCTGTTCCAGCTCCTGCCATGGGAGATGATCCCGTACCAGCAAAGGTTCTAGCTTGGGCTGTACATACTCATCTAGCCCATTTATGTAGTCCTGTAGCCGCCGGGCTTCTGGACTGATCTTCTCTATTGCCGGCAACGGAGTCTGTCTCATCCGGTTGCTGGTAGGTATCCGGATAACTACTGGCGGATTGGTCCACACAGGTGTTGCTACTGGTGAAGGGGGTCGTGGCGTGACGCCACGAATATGTGCCCCCAGTGCCGGGCAAGGTAGGCCCTTTTTCTTGGCTCTTGCAGGGACTTGCTGCCATCCCTCCTGTTCTTTTATTGGGGCCAGAAAGCAGGATTCATATGTATGCTAAGTACTGGCTTCTACGGTCTCCTCAGGTAAGGCTTGATACAGAGAGACCATGTTGACGGCGGCTCTTCTTACGGGCGCCTCATGTGGTTGTGGAGGGTCGACCTTGTACTCCCCCAATTCTATTTCTTCCTTTCTCACCATGCCTTCAATAATATCCTTGAAAACATAACAATCTTCAATTGGATGCCCCAGCATCTAGTGGTAGGGGCAAAATCTTGGGCTATCTCTTCTCTTCAGGTCCTCCGGCCTCCTCGGCTCAGGCAGGGTGACCTTATCATACTGGGTAACCCAGTCAAACAAGATCTTGGTCTTCTCCTTTAGGAAAGAGTAGGCCTTCTTCATTTTATCCCGTAGGGATGGGCCTTCTTCGCCATCTCCGATCTTGGCAGGCTGAGGAGCAGCTGTCTTCTTACCTTTATCTTTTTGCTGTTCAAATGCCTTGATATCAAGGGTGTTTGCTTCTTTCGGTGCATGGCGCCGTTCTGCTGCCTTGCCCTTTTATGCAGTAGGAATTTTTGGTGTAGGGGCCGGTTTCGCTAAGAAAGCCTCCACTTCGGCCACAATATTGTTCAGATGGTCGAACGACCGGATTTCCATGCCAATCATCTTCTCCAGCACCTCTCTCCTGAGGTTCTATTTGCAGATCTGTACAGCATCTTCCTGGTGCGGGGGCCGCTTGCATCTCATCCCGAGGTTCCTCCACCTCTTGATGTAGTCGAGAGCGGTCTCATCTGCCCTCTGTCTTGTTGAATAGAGTTCAGCCACTGTGACCTCCCTCTCTGTGACGTGGAATCTTTCTCTGAACTTTCTATGCATGTCTGACCAGTCGCTGATCGACCCGGTCGGGAGGCTGGAGTACCATTCAAATGCGAGCCCCATCAGTGAGGACCCGAAGAACTTTAATAAATATGACTCGTCGGTGGCCAAGTCACCCATGAGGGTCATGTAATAGGCAACATGTTCCTTCGGGGATCCCTTCCCGTTGAACTTGTTGAACTTCGGCGGCTTGCAAATCCCGGGAGGGAGCCGCTTGGCAGCATGATGCGGTGGGTATGGAACCCTATATGCATCGAATACAACATAGTCACCTTCAGCCCTTTCAGCGAGCTTCATCTCGATCATCCTTTCTACCATTATCTTGCTCATGATGGTCGGGTCGACCGGTTTCGGGTAGAAATGTGCCGACTGCATGTAGGCGGTGACCAGGGTGGTCACCTGTGGAGGAGGACGCAGCAGTGGAGGCGTCTGGTGCACCTGTGGCAGCACCGGCGGAGCTAGCGGCTGTGATGGGCGTTGTTGAGTGGTCGCCAAGTTTGGTTCCACCTGCAGAGGTGGGGTATAGAGTGGTGGGAAGTCGTTCTTGCTGACGGCTCCCCTTGATGATTCGGCCTGCACATCAGGCTGCTTGGAGGCAGAGGACTGCTCTGTCCTTTTCGTCAATTGCTTCTTCAGCTGTTCTATCTCCTGGTGGTACCTCTGGAGCATCATCAGTACAGCCGGGTCCATAGCTGTTGTGCTGGGGATGGCCTCTATCGTCTCACCAGATGCACCCTCAGGTAGGATGTCAAGCAAGACATCTTCTTCTTCACCTGCCGTTATCACATTTGTTGTGAGAATAACGGCCTTGTCATGCTGTTGGAGGCGAGGCAGGGCTTGCTTTCCTTCGGTCGCCGCCAGCTTCTCTTGTTGCATCCCTACGGTTTTGATGATGTCTCACACTATAAATCAATCGATTTCTATCAATATATTAATTCATGCCTCATGTAGGACAGTGCAGTTCATGTGGTTGTCATATAGACATGCATTACTTGTTCAAGTCCATACTCTGTCAGCACAGTCTGGACAGTAGTGGGTCGACCCCCCTTCCAGATGGGTCGACCCCCCAGATTCGCAAGTCAGTTCATTGGCGTTGGGCATCCAAGTCTATACATTGATTCACTGTTCATGCCTTCCTTCAAAGTCTGTACAGCCATTCCTTGAGATCAAGTCTATACATCGGTTTGTTTGATCAAGTATGTACAGTGGTTGCATTCATTGGAAGTCTATACATTCCTAGCCTTTACCACAGTTGAACCCTAGGTCTATACATCGCCTCATATCTTCCAAGTCTATACATCCTCAGTTGAACCCCAAGTCTGTACATCACTTGCATCTTCAAAGTCCATACATCCATAGCAAGTCTGTACACTGACACTTTACCTATGTTCAGAACTTCAAGTCTATACAGTGGTAAACTCTACACATCGGCTTCCAAGTCTGAACATCGCTGTTGCATTCACGCAAGCCGTTACATTGCACTGTTCATGCACGGCACACCAAGTCTGTACAGAGTTCGCGTCTCATGCATCGTCTACATAAAGTCCATACATTCACTGTAGCTTGCTTAGCTGAAGTGTGTACATCCATCATCTCATGAAGTGTGTACATTGCGTCACATTGTTAAACTCTGCACATTGTGCTTTAAAGATCACCAAGTCTATACATTGCTCATAGCACACACGTTCAAAGCCTGAAGTCTGTACAGCCTTGACATATGCTCCTAAGTCTATACATCACAAAGTCTGCACATCGCAGTGTTCAAGCCTTTCAAGTCTATAAACTGGTTCAGGGTTCCCAAGTCTATACATCGATCCTCAAGTGTTACAAGTCTGTACAGCCTGCTTCATCGTTCAGAGTCTGTACATTCCTCAAGGGCCAAGTGTATACATTGTCCACGTGTTCACATTTACAAAGTCTATACATCGTGGGGCTTCGAATATTCAAGTCTGTACATCCTTCAAGGGCCAAGTCTATACACTGTCTCGCTCACATCTTCAAGGGGTAAGTCTATACATCGTTCGCTCAACTTCAGCTTTTGCATTAAAGTCTATACAGTGGATTGAGCATCGTGAAGTCTATACAGTGATTGAGCATCGTGAAGTCTATACAGTGGCTGAGCATCGTGAAGTCTATACAGTGGCTGAGCATCGTAAAGTCTATACATTGGTTAGGCTCGTTCATGCAGCGTTCATCTCAAGTATGTACACTACTTTTCACATGCACTTGTTGTTAATTTGCTGCTTCTAAAGTATATACACTCGTTGTTATAAGCCTGAACTAACTAATTCGATTCATTTCTTTTGTCTCTGCCTGCAGATGACTCAGGTTAATGATTGGGCACGTGAACCGAGGATGATGCCTGGCACGTGATCCGAGGATACTCTGGAAAAGGAGGGAACGAGACCCACTCGTGTGAAGTCCTGGAATGCAGGTCGGAAGCCATATAAAAGGTGTCTTCTGCGAACAGGAGAAGTTAACAAAAAGAAAAAAAAGAGGCTGAAGTGAAGAATCTCTGAGCAGAAGAAGAAAAGAGAGAGCCTCCACGTTCCAGAGAAAAGACAGAGAGAAGAATTTGAGAGATATGAACTAAGAGAAAAGTCCTTGAGAGATAGAAGAAATCATGCTGTGAAGATTTGCTTCTTCGGAAGCTACATTTGTTTTTGGTTTTCAGAAACGATTGTCGTTCATCGTTGGTCTTGTTTTCCTTTCTGTTTTTCATTTCTTCATTTCTGATTCCGAATTGTTACCCTCTAGTGTTTGAAGGAAGGGAGAGTTACTCCAGTTCCCCTCTGGGCTGCAGAGGAAGAGAGATCTGTGATCTCTGGTTTTGCCAGTGATGGGCTGTCACTAGCAGGTTCCCTCCGGGTTGGAGGAAGGGAGAGCCATCTCCGGTTCTGGTCTTGCTGGTTGTAGGTCCATGTGTCAAGCTCTGTGGGTAACAGAGTTTGGTTGAGGGATTTGTTTCCCTTGGTTGTTCAAGCTGTGTGGCAGCATCTTGTTCGCAGACTGAGTCTGCAGTTTTCTAGCAGTGGCTAGTGGAATCCTCACTCTAGTTGGAGTGAGGGGTGGATGTAGATTGTGGACTACAATCGAACCACCTTAAAATTTCTTGTCTCCTCTGTGGTTTGCTGTTATCAGTTGTGCTCTCCATCTGCTTGGCATTGCGTTTGACTGTGGACAGCCTTTTTCAATCGCACCTTCTTATTCTGTCTTAGTTATTCACTGCGTTAGCTATATTGTTTTGTTGTATCTGAAGGGTCGAAATTCGAAGTAGTGATTTTCCGCTGAAGTTTTCTAAATCGGGAGTGATCTATTCATCCCCCCTCTTCTATATCACTCTTCGCTGCGCTAACAATTGGTATCATAGCAGGTTTGCATCATGTGGGCAAACGGTCAGGGAAATGCTAATGGTCCTTGAAGTTTCATGCCTGAAGGTCAATCCATTAGTCGCCCTCCATACTTTGATGGTAATAACTATCTCTTTTGGAAGAACAGGATGGAAGTGTTTATCAGGGCACAGAGCCACAAGCTGTGAAGGGTAATTACTGTTGGGCCGTATGATCTGCCACCGAACGAGGACGCGTGGGCAGATGATCATGTCAAGTTATCTTCACTCAACTGGATGGCGTTGAACATCATTCAGTGTGCTGTTCACCCAGAGGAATATGCCCGCATATCTGCCTACAAGACTGCCAAGCGAATGTGGGATGAGCTGCAATTAATCTAGGAAGGTACAGCTCACGTGAAAGCCTCGAAGGTAAATCTCTACACCTCTAAGTATGAATTGTTTAGGATGAATGCAGAGGAGAATATTACTGAAATGTATGCCATGTTGTCCTTGATCACAAACACTCTTAAGGGGCTAGGGAAGGATCTAGCTGAGGCAGATATAGTCAGGAATGAACTCATAGGATCCCTCATGACCTATGAGATGAATTTCAAAGGAGGTGGTGAAGGAAGTGACAGGAAGGGTAAGAATGTAGCTCTCAAGGCATCCCGCAACAAGAGTAGCAGTAGCAGCAGCAGCAGCAGTAGCGGTGAGTCCGATGGTTTTTCCGATCCCGACCAGAAGGAGCAGGCAATGCTCACTCGACAGTTCAGTAAATTTTTAAGGAGAAAGGGGAAGACCTTTAGGAGGAAGAAGCCATACTCCTTTAACAAGAATGTTGAATCTACCAATCATAAGGACAGAAATTCTAAGAGACTGACTTGTTTTCATTGTAACAAACAGGGACACATGAAAGGCGAATGCCCAGATCTCCAAAAGAAGGGTCCCTACTTTCAGAAGAAGAGCTCAAAGGTGCAGAAAAAGAAGAAGCCACAGGCGATGGTCTACACGTGGAGCAAGGAGGAAGAAGCTACCGAAGACACTTCCTCAGAGGAGTATGAACAAGGAATTTGCCTTATGGAAAATAGCGAAGAGGAGGTAATAAATGTCTTTGAAAATTTCTCTATTGATGACTGGGAAGATGCTTATGGTGAATTGTTAGACAAGTTTAATTCTCTCAGTAAAGAGCATAGGGTCCTCAAAAGAAAATTTAATACTAATGTTGAAGAACAAACCCAGGTCTGTGAGGAAAATCAGAAACTAAAAGAGTAACTAAAAGAAATGACCTCACTAAGGAAAGAAAATGATAAGCTCAAGGGAGAAAACCAGGAGAGTCACACCCAGCTCAATGAACTGAAAACTAAAATTGAAGAAAGCCTAAATGAAATTAGAGTGAACTCAGAGAAATATGAAGCTGTTAAGATAGTGAATGTTGAACTGTTAAAAAATCTTGAGTCACTGCAAAAAGAGCTGGAAGACAAACAAAAGGTTTTGGAAAGATTTGTTCAGGGAAAAACTAGTCTAGATGCTATTCTAGGGACAAGGGTTAACTTCAATAAGGAGGGTCTAGGCTATGACCCAACTAACAAGAGACCCTTACAATTCAAGACCATCACCTTCTGCCCAGAGAAGGGAAAAGAGAAGCTGGACACACCATCCAGCTCAAACAGCAGTAAAGGAGCTCAATGTCCGAAAGAAACTTTAAAGAACAGTGCTGGTCAACCATTTAAAATGGGAATGAATTTTGTGAAGAACTTCACTAAGCCCACTCATCAGAACATAAATGGTAAATGGACCAAGCAAGTGGATCAGAAGAAAAGCTGGAATTACTACAATCAGATGGGTCCAAACAGGACCTACTGGAGAAATAATTATCATCTTCAAAAATCTGTTAATCAACAAGCTCACAGGAGATTTCCTAGGAATGGGAAGCTTAATGAATGGAATAGAGCTTATTTGTCCAGACCAGCTGGACTTAATTTCAATAAACCAGAAGTAAAGGTGCCAGAGAAAACCATGCTGAAGCAAATCTGGATACCTAAATATTTGATCAGAGATTTGAACAATGTCTTTGGACCCAACTCATCTTGGGTTCCAAATCACTTTGCTTGATTTTGTTTGTGTAGGTCGGCCTGGCAGCTGAAGACAACAAGTGGTACCTCGACAGTGGCTGCTCCAGGCACATGACAGGAGACCGATCCAAGTTCAGCAAGATAGAGATGAAGGTAGGGGGTCTGATCAAGTTTGGAGGAAAGAACAAAGGTAAGATAATTGGAGTTGGCACAGTAGGTAAGACTTCCACAAACTCCATTGAAAAAGTTCTACTTGTGGAAGGTTTTCAACACAACCTGATTAGCATTAGTCAGTTATGTGACAAGGGTCACAGGGTTGTGTTTGATGATAATTCATGCAAAATATTTGAAATAAATTCTGATGTGGTTAAATTTGTAGCCAACAGGATTAATAATGTTTACATGGTAGACTTAGATGAGGAATCTGAATCTAATATTTGTTTATCTGCCAATTCTGAAAATGATGCTTTTGAATGGCATAGACGTTTAGGCCATGCTAGCTTTACTACTT
The DNA here is from genome assembly GCA_022559845.1 of Amorphophallus konjac. NCBI lineage: Eukaryota > Viridiplantae > Streptophyta > Magnoliopsida > Alismatales > Araceae > Amorphophallus > Amorphophallus konjac. The sequence goes on along the minus strand of CM040120.1, from coordinate 317,694,553 downwards.
TAAATAAATTGGTCAAGCATGATTTAGTTAGAGGCATGCCTAGAATTAAATTCAATTCTATTTCAAAATCATGTGATGCCTGTGCTCTAGGCAAATAGACCAGGAATTCTTTCAAGCTAAGATCTGAGCCATTGTCCTCTAGACCAATGGAACTTCTCCATATGGACCTTTTCGGTCCTACTAGAACTCAGAGTCTTAATGGGAACAGGTTTGGCTATGTCATCATAGATGACTTCTCTAGATATTCATGGATCTTTTTCTTAGCAAATAAAAGTGATGCATTTCAAAAGTTTAATCAGTTTTTTAATAAGGTCAAACAAGAAGGAAAACACAAGATCTGTTCTATTCAATCTGACCATGGAGGTGAGTTTGAAAACTCCATGTTTTCTGATCTTTGTGAAAGAGAGGGACTAACACAGAGATTTTCTTCTCCCAGGACACCTGAACAGAATGGAATTGTGGAGAGAAGAAATAGAACTGTTGTGGAGATGGCCCGAACCATGCTAATTGAAAGTCAATTACCAACGAGGTTTTAAGCAGAGGCGGCCAATACAGCAACTTACATAATCAACAGGGCCATGGTAAGACCCATTCACAAGAAAACACCCTATGAGCTTCTAAAAGGTAAGAAACCAAACTTGTTTCATTTCAGAATTTTTGGAGCTAAATGCTTTATTCATAATAATGACAAGAAAGATTTAGATAAGTTTGAAGCTAAAAGCTCCCCTGGAATATTTTTAGGATACTCTGAAGTGTCTAGGGCATATAGGGTCTTTAACATATCAGACCAGAAAGTTGAAGAGTCTCCACACATCATTTTTAGTGAAAAGAAAGGTGTCACTAACATTGAAAATGTTGACAGGGGTTCCAATCATGATGGGGAATTCCTAGAAGACCAAGAAGAAGAGAAGACTCAGCCGAGTGAAATAGCAAATCCTCCCAACCAGGAAGAGCCAAGAAAAACAGGTGAGTCTTCAATAAATGTTAGATTTCTTAAAGATCATCCGATAGATAATGTCATAGGCAATCCTAAAATTCCTCTTCGGACTAGGTCTCATTTTAGGAATGTGAATAATGAAGACTTAATTGCTTTAGTCTCACAAATTGAACCCAAATCAGTAGAAGAGGTCTTAGCTCATCAAGCTTGGGTCAATGCTATGTGTGAGGAATTGGGCCAATTCGAAAGAAATAATGTCTGGGAACTTGTTCCAAGACCAGATAATGTTAATATCATAGGAACTAAGTGGGTGTTCAAAAATAAAATGAATGAAGATGGAATCATTTCTAGGAATAAGGCCAGATTAGCAGCCAAGGGCTACTGTCAGGAATTTGGTGTAGATTTCGATAAATTCTATGCACCTGTTGCTAGGATGGAAGCTATAAGATTGTTGCTTGCTTTGGCATGTTCAAAGAATATAAAACTCCAACAAATAGATGTTAAAAGTGCCTTTTTAAATGGAGTCATTAAAGAAGAGGTTTTTGTTGAACAACCCCCCAGATTTTAATTCTCTTCTCAACCTAACCAAGTTTTCAAGTTAAACAAAGCCTTGTATGGTCTAAAGCAGGCTCCTCGAGCATGGTATGAAAGATTGACTGAATTTCTGATCAGCAAGGGCTACCAAAGAGGTAAAGTTGATCAAACCTTATTTACCAAGGGTACAAATAAAGATCTCATCATAGTTCAGGTATATGTAGATGACATTGTATTTGGATCAACTAAGCATGAATGATGTGATGAATTCTCTAAAATGATGTCTGCTGAATTTGAGATGAGTTTGGTTGGTGAACTAAAGTACTTTCTTGGCTTGCAGGTACAACAGTCAGAGGATGGATGCTTCATCAACCAGACCAAATACACAATGGATATATTCAAGAGGTTTGGTATGGAAAACCTGAAGCACATTACAATACCCATGGGTACCAATACCTCACTGGATATAGATGAGACAGGTAAAGAAGTAAATGCCAAGCTCTATCGAGGTATGATTGGATCTCTTCTTTACTTGACAGCTTCTAGACCTGATATACAGTGCAGTGTAGGAATGTGTGCAAGGTATTAGTCTAGACCTACTGAATTACATTTAGCTGCAGTGAAAAGAATTTTCAGATATTTTTCAGCTACTCATTCTATTGGTTTATGGTTTCCTGCATCACACACATTTAACTTAGTTGCATACACAGATGCTGATTATGCAGGATGTAAACTAGACAGGAAAAGCACTAGTGGTCATTGTGAATTTTTGGGTGGGTGTTTAGTGTCTTGGGGTTCCAAGAAACAACATTTTGTGGCCCTCTCCACTACAGAAGCTGAATATGTGGCTACAGAGAGTTGTGGTACACAAGTCATTTGGATTAAACACCAGCTTCAGGACTACCAAGTAGACCTGGGGTGCACACCTATCTATTGTGATAATACCTGTGCCATTAATCTTGCCAAAAATCATGTTTTGCATTCACGCACCAAACACATGGAGATAAGGCATCATTTCATAAGAGATGATGTTTCTAAAAATAACTTTGAACTGATTCATGTAGGCACTGATAATCAGATTACTGACATTTTCACTAAACCTCTGGATAATGAAAAATTCACATCACTGAGAAGAGAATTAGGCTTATACAAATTGTCTTAAATGTGAAGTCTGTTCTTTTTGTGAGGGGGAGTTCTGTATGTCTGTTGGTTAGCTTTCAGGAATGCTTTGAGTGAGGGGGAGCTGGTTGAGCTGTGAGAGGAAGAGTTCTTTGACATATTCAAAAAGATTGACCAGATGTGTGTCATTGCTGGTTTTCATGATAGATCTAGTGTGGTTCTCTCAGACAGTAGAATGTCACTTATTTCTTAAGTCTATAAGTCAGTGATACTAAAGTCCAGTTAGAATCTTTCCTCTGGTATTCCTTCAGAGATCTGGATTAATGGTATAAAGTATATCTTCCTACATTGTTAATGATTCTGGTTCAGGCCAAAACCTGTATGTCTTGATATCTGACCCAATCAGCTTGAAATCTAGACTTCAAGATTCACTTCAAGAAATAGTCCTTCTGGTATTGTTTTCAATCATTCCATCTCTTCAACACAAGGGCTTAACTGAACAAACATGTCTTGTTTTGGTCACTGAGAAACTGGGAGCTTCATCAATGAAATGAAGTTTTCTCCTATGTCATGAGGTGTCAAATGCTTAAAATGAATGAAAAGTCATGACAGAGCAATGGTGGCTAGCTGGTGAGTAACTGGGGACTCAGGCCTCTAATCAAGGTGTTTCCTCATGTCAAAAGCCACAGTTACTAACTCTGTTCCTTTAATAAAAAAAAAGGAGGAAGTAATGAGGTACTCACACTTAGTAACTGGGGATTCAGGTCTCTAATCAAGGTGTCTCCCTAATGTCAACAGAGTGAATTACCAACTTACTCATTGATCTTCTTGAAAATCATCTCAAAAAAGTCTTTGTTGTTATGCAACTAATGGATTGCTTGTCTTCAATACCTTGAGAACACCTCTCTGACTTTGTCTCTTGTTGTCATGTGGGATAGTTGACTGTTCAGCTATATCTGGCCATACTTGTTAACTCCTGCTCTAAATCATATATTATGTATGCTGATAAACTTTTCTATCATTTTATTTCTCTATTGTTTACTGGAGTTCAAGAACCTTCACTTGAGTTTAGCACCTCACTTATTCTCTTAAGACTTGCTTGTGCCTTTCTGCACTAAAAAGTTACTGTACTTCTTCTTCATGTCTCCAGCACCTTCATATATTCTGCATTTCCTTTTGCTGATGTCAAAGGGGGAGAGAGGTTCTGCAATATCTGTAAGTCATGAATTGTCATGAGTTTTGGGGGAGTTTTGTTTATGAGCTGTGGGGGAGAATTCATGTCATGGAAATTTCTGAGAATGAGTTATGAGGGAGCTGAGAGTGTGTTGTAGGGAGTGTTTAAATCGTCTGTATGAGCATGCCTTCAATTTTCTTTGATTGTTGGAACTACAGTTAATTTCCTGTTAAGCTTTGATATTGCTTGATTCATAGTGTTGTCATCATCAAAAAGGGGGAGATTGTTGCATCCCTACGGTTTTGATGATGTCTCACACTATAAATCAATCGGTTTTTATCAATAGATTAATTCATGCCTCATGTAGGACAGTGCAGTTCATGTGGTTGTCATATAGACATGCATTACTTGTTCAAGTCCATACTCTGTCAGCACAGTCTGGATAGTAGTGGGTCGACCCCCCTTCCAGTGGGTCGACCCCCCAGATTCGCAAGTCAGTTCATTGGCGTTGGGCATCCAAGTCTATACATTGATTCACTGTTCATGCCTTCCTTCAAAGTCTGTACAGCCATTCCTTGAGATCAAGTCTATACATCGGTTTGTTTGATCAAGTCCGTACAGCGGTTGCATTCATTGGAAGTCTATACATTCCCAGCCTTTACCACAGTTGAACCCCAAGTCTGTACATCGCCTCATATCTTCCAAGTCTATACATCCTCAGTTGAACCCCAAGTCTGTACATCACTTGCATCTTCAAAGTCCATACATCCATAGCAAGTATGTATACTGACACTTTACCTACGTTCAGAACTTCAAGTCTATACAGTGGTAAACTCTACACATCGGCTTCCAAGTCTGAACATCGCTGTTGCATTCACGCAAGCCGTTACATTGCACTGTTCATGCACGGCACACCAAGTCTGTACATAGTTCGCGTCTCATGCATCGTCTACATAAAGTCCATACATTCATTGTAGCTTGCTTAGCTGAAGTGTGTACATCCATCGTCTCATGAAGTGTGTACATTGCGTCACATTGTTAAACTCTGCACATTGTGCTTTAAAGATCACCAAGTCTATACATTGCTCACAGCACACACATTCAAAGCCTGAAGTCTGTACAGCCTTGACATATGCTCCTAAGTCTATACATCACAAAGTCTGCACATCGCAGTGTTCAAGCCTTTCAAGTCTATACACTGGTTCAGGGTTCCCAAGTCTATACATCGGTCCTCAAGCGTTACAAGTCTGTACAGCCTGCTTCATCGTTCAGAGTCTGTACATTCCTCAAGGGCCAAGTGTATACATTGTCCACGTGTTCACATTTACAAAGTCTATACATCGTGGGGCTTCGAATCTTCAAGTCTGTACATCCTTCAAGGGCCAAGTCTATACACTGTCTCGCTCACATCTTCAAGGGGTAAGTCTATACATCGTTCGCTCAACTTCAACTTTTGCATTAAAGTCTATACAGTGGATTGAGCATCGTGAAGTCTATACAGTGATTGAGCATCGTGAAGTCTATACAGTGGCTGAGCATCATGAAGTCTATACAGTGGCTGAGCATCGTAAAGTCTATACATTGGTTAGGCTCATTCATGCAGCGTTCATCTCAAGTATGTACACTGCTTTTCACATGCACTCATTCATCAAGTATGTACAGTCCCTTGGTTGCAAGTCTATACACTCGATTGCTTCATGCATTACCAGAAGTCTACACATCCCCCTCTGCTATGTAATGCATCAGTTTTCAAGTCTATACACTGAGGACGCTGAAGGCCCTCAAGTGTATACATTCTCACATTGTACACACTTATTCATTTGCTACTTCTAAAGTATATACACTCGTTGTTATAAGCCTGAACTAACTAATTCGATTCATTTCTTTTGTCTCTGCCTGCAGATGACTCAGGTTAATGATTGGGCACGTGAACTGAGGATGATGCATGGCACGTGATCCGAGGATGCTCTGGAAAAGGAGGGAACGAGACCCACTCATGTGAAGTCCTGGAATGCAGGTCGGAAGCCATATAAAAGGTGTCATCTGCGAACAGGAGAAGTTAACAAAAAGAAAAAAAAAGAGGCTGAAGTGAAGAATCCCTGAGCAGAAGAAGAAAAGAGAGAGCCTCCACGTTCCAGAGAAAAGACAGAGAGAAGAATTTGAGAGATATGAACTGAGAGAAAAGTCCTTGAGAGATAGAAGAAATCGTGCTGTGAAGATTTGCTTCTTCGGAAGCTACATTTGTTTTTGGTTTTCAGAAACGATTGTCGTTCATCGTTGGTCTTGTTTTCCTTTCTGTTTTTCATTTCTTCATTTCTGATTCCGAATTGTTACCCTCTAGTGTTTGGAGGAAGGGAGAGTTACTCCAGTTCCCCTCTGGGCTACAGAGGAAGAGAAATCTATGATCTCTGGTTTTGCCAGTGACGGGCTGTCACTAGCAGGTTCCCTCCGGGTTGGAGGAAGGGAGAGCCATCTCCGGTTCTGGTCTTGCTGGTTGCAGGTCCAGGTGTCAAGCTCTGTGGGTAGCAGAGTTTGGTTGAGGGATTTGTTTCCCTTGGTTGTTCAAGCTGTGTGGCAGCATCTTGTTCACAGACTGAGTCTGCAGTTTTCTAGCAGTGGCTAGTGGAATCCTCACTCTAGTTGGAGTGAGGGGTGGATATAGATTGTGGACTACAATCGAACCACCTTAAAATTTCTTGTCTCCTCTGTGGTTTGCTGTTATCGGTTGTGCTCTCCATCTGCTTGGCATTGCGTTTGACTGTGGACAGCCTTTTTCAATCGAACCTTCTTATTTTGTCTTCGTTATTCACTACGTTAGCTATATTGTTTTGCTATATCTGAAGGGTCGAAATTCGAAGTAGTGATTTTCTGCTGAAGTTTTCTAAATCGGGAGTGATCTATTCATCCCCCCCTTCTATATCACTCTTCGCTGCGCTAACAAGCCTCCACTCTTCGAGTGCTTGGCCCCGATCTTCCGGCTAGCCAGGCCAACTCTTGAGGCTCCTCGGGCAATTTTCCATAATGGCCATCTATCCCGGCCATATTGCATGTGAAAATCTGCATCCTTCGCTTCTGTCTACGAACCCTCCTCTTGACATTCCCCGGGAAGGTAAGCCTTTCAAACACAGAGATCCTTCTCTTTTCCCCTTGGCGGGGAGCAGTTTCATCGGATTGAACATCAGAGCCGTCTTCATATCCATTGTCATCAATCGATGACGTCATCCTCCTATCTTCTTCTTCTCCCACTGCCATTAATGGACAACGATCTTCTTCAGCTGTGGCTGCCTGCAACAGTCGCTGTTGGCCCAAAGAGGGGTTGCCTAACCCCCTAAAATAACCTCTGACCATATTGGTCATTTCTTCTTACCCTCGGCCCGGGTGCAGGGTCGGGGACAGTTGTCGACCTCCCATCGGAGGAATGTAAGCAAACCGAGCCCTCTCGGTAGTCTGCTGTAATCTTCTTCCCACAACGGGGATGTTGGCTTGTCGGGCGTAGGCCCTAAAGCTTTCTCGGCATGGCGGATCCACGATTGTCTCTTCCTTCCTCGGGACAGGGTCCCTCTTCTTGCTCTCTTCTACTCTGGTGAACCTGGGGTGGTACTGCACTAGAGCTTCTTGTTGGACAGGCTGGACCTTTTTGGGGACCCAAACCTGTTTGAATCTTCTTGGCTTGGGAGCCAACCTTCTCTGGCCATGGCGGCCGGCTTCTTCTTCTTCGGCACTTCTTCCAGCAAGAGCCTGATAGGAGTTGTGGACTGGCACTGTAGGGATCACCCGGTCCGGGCTCACTCGAGCCTTACGTCCATCCATAAAGACGCGGAGGCCACCGACCAGCATAGACTTGCCGGATGCGGAGAGACGTCCGGTCACTGCAGCATCAACCTTCCTTCGGGGGTTCTGGTGTCAGCGCCTCTCGAAGTTCTTGGCAGGGATGGGGCGGGCCCCGTGAGCAATATGATGCACCATGCAGCTGGCGACTTGAATCGGGCTGGTAGGCGAGCCAGCACAGTGTCGAGCCTTCGAGGCCTCGACCCTCTCTGTAGCCTTCTCTTCTGCGGGCCTTGAGGACTCCGTCTGTAGCATGTCGGCAAAGGCCAACCCCAAGAAGTTGGGGAAGCCTACAGCTGGTGGGAAGGAGCCGAAAACCATGGGCATCGCCAGGTATCCGTGTTCCGCGTGGTCGGCGACAATTGCAGGGCCGAAGCCAACACCGGTGAGTCCGTATGACATCATCGTTTGCCTGAGACAAACAGATAAACAATCAGTATTCTTGGGGGAAGCCTCCGAAGGTATCCTCTCTTGGCAAAGAGATGAAGGGAGACTCAGGTCCCACCGGGCGTGCCAGACTTGTGGGAGATGAAAAATAAAATTATTTAATTTTTTTTATTTTAGAATATCTTTATTTGATATTTATTCAGTTATTTTTTTTATTTTAGAATATCTTTATTCTCTTCAGAGTGATGGGGTCTTGTGTCTACGGGTCATCGGGCTCAAAACTGGTGATGGCATCGGCACGAGGCTATCGGCTTGGACGGGAGTCGGCATGAAAGAGAAAAAGGATCTCGGCGCGTCGGAAAGAACTCAATCTGGCGCGGGCAGCACTCGGCGCGAGACTTGCGCCGAGGGAGGGTCGCGCCGGGGGGCTTTGGGATCAGGGTTTTCAAAGGTCAGGAGCCGAGGGTTTCAGAGGGCTCTTTGAAGGTTTTAACGGGGGTTTATTCAGAGGATCTTAAGATGTTTTACCCAAGGTTCTGGAGGGTTTATTGAAAGGATTTTGAGACGGCCCTAGGGGGAGCGAGGCTATCTCTGAGAGAAGGGGGTCTTCACTCAGGGGCCTCACTGGGAGCAGGGCCATGGGCTGATTCGTACAGACCTTGATAAGAGCATGTTCCCAACTACCTCTGCGAGGGAGAAGCCATGAGATAGGCTGTCTCAGGCTCTCACTGCTATCGCGGGGATAAAACTGCGGAGACGATTCGACGGAAATCACTCGGACAATCCGAAGGATGTGCACTCAATGGAGCATAATCTATTCACAGCAGCTACCAAATACATTAGGCTCCGAAGGAACAGAGAGGGAGAAAATGACCTCGCCATTGACATTTTATTTCACTACAAATGACTCATACATTCAATGTAGCAGAAAATAAAGATAGAAGCAGACTACGGAGGTCTGAATACAGATGCCGCCCTTTTACAACCATGCTATGCCAGCATTCGAAGTCATCGAAAACACATTACTCAGGCATAGAGCGGAAGAGCAGAAACAAAAAAAAGAGCTAGACTCAAATGAAAGACAGGGATAGGGAAGAATATAGCCCCTCAGGGCATCTTGGAACCGATCCCACCTTGAATCTCTCCTCCGAGCTTCTGAAACTATTTTCTCTCTTTAGCTTCTGTAGAGGGCTCTCTGTTCTTTTCAGTGGCACCCTCGATCTATTATCTCTTCTGTCCTTCTTCTCTTCTATGCTCTGTGTCTTCCTCTTCTGTTGTTGTGGTTGTTGTTTTTTTTTATTGTTCGAAGGCAGCAGCCTTTATAGAAGGGTGGCCTTCTGTTCCCGGCGTGAGCTTCTCGGTGCGCCTCAGCACGCATCATCTCGGCGTGCCTGGCTTCGTATTAGGCTTGGCCCATCTGTTCAGAACCCGGCACCAGAAGAGGCTCATCTAATGGGCTTCTTTTCATTGCTCTGGTGGGCTTCTTGGTATATTCCTCTTGAGGCTTTTTTAGCACCTTGTGTTCACGCCCATGTGTGAGGCAGTGTGAATCCCTTTTCATGAGAATCAGAATTATCTGAGGTTTCTCTTCAACAGGCAGATGGTTGCCTGAATGTTGTTATAATTTTATCAGCCCGACTATCTGAATGACAGCAGTGCTGGACAGCGGCCTAGCCAAAGATGGCTTTAGCCAGACAAAGTGTTAGGGGTAGTGGACCTCTTCAATTCTGATTCTCAGTACTTCCAGGGATGGTACAGGAGCCGCACCATTGGTTGACCTTCAGTGCCCTGAGTCTGCTTTGGTATCTTCTGGTATATTTTAGGTGTCAACAGGGGCGCAGAGGATAGACGGGGTGCCCTCCTAGGATTGGCTGAGGCCGACGTCGACGTTGAGGCGTCGGCCCCGCTCGTCGCTCCGCTCGAAGATTACCGTTTATGGGCGTTCGAGGCAACGGGAAGCTTTATCCTGCTGGTCTACCGGTGAAGCTTCACTTTAACTATTGGTTGATGGAGGAGTCACCCCCTTTTAGGCATGGGTCTTCTGCTAACCACCGGTTAGGGACGAGTCTCCCGTTGGATAGGGCGTTGGATGGGGACCTGAAGCCCTCTCTCTTCCTTCCCCTTCCCCTTTTCCTTCTTCCCCTGTTCTGCTTGTAGTGGACCAGCGTGGAAACAGAGTCCCATGTCGAGGAAGGGATGTTTCTCACGCCAGATCACTTGTGTGGTTGGAAGGCATCGATTCAAGGCTTTGGAGAGGGACACGCCAGTTCAGACTCAAATGGGGGCGCCGATTCATGAGGGCATGGGCCCTTGGCGCTCCGGTTCAAGAGGGCCCTGGGATTGGCACATATTCAAGTGGCCAAGAGGCCTTCTTGGCTGATTCACATGCCCAAAGGGACTTGCTCCGGATCAAGTTATAAGAGAGGGGGCAGTTGGCTGCGCGCCAGTTCAAGTGCCCATGGGGGCTTGGCCGATTCATGCCCACTCATGTATTTCTTTTTGTTTTAATCATTTCCCCCATTTTTTGTTGTTCTCTTGATCATCCTTTTGTTCTCGCACGCGCCGATATACGTGTATTGATGCACTTCTTCTTTTTCCTTCTCTGTTGCACTTGTTCGGCTCGGGATGGCTTGGAGTTCTTGACGGAAAATTTCAGGTGTCCACAGTAGGGAATGAGCACACTCACTCAGTAGGTACCTTCGTGTCAACATGATGGCAAGTTTACATGATTAATATTTTAACTCTAGAAGATAAGATCATGAAAATGCAATAAACATGCGAATAAAATCGTAGTAAGTAACAAGATAGGAATGTAAATAGTGATATAATTTATAAGAATATATGATCATGAGAATATAAGTTGGCCTTTCAATTACAAGAATGTACTTTTCATAACCTTGTAAAGGCTATGCACTAGAAAGTCATGTAACGAGAATGTACTAACAAGCATGTAAATTTCATAAGATTGTCTCGTGGATTTCACCAGTTTATAAAAAAAGTACTCCCAACATAATGCGACACCAATAATCATTATATCACATGGTTAATAGTATATTTTCGGCCATTTGTCGAGGGGGCTAGACTAGAGCCCTTGGATACCGTCCGTGCCCGCCCTTGCATCTTCAAGTTATATGTCAAGCTACTTCCACGAGAAATAACAATAAAGTTTGGCCAAGAAAGTAAAGTTCAGCAATTCATTAAAGACGATAGTAAGGAAGGTAAGAAAGCACCAATATATTGAAAAGGAGGTCAAGAATGAATTAGAAGTACGTTGTGTTACGGAAGTATTTCGGCAGCATAACAACATCTTATTAAAGTTCATAGTTCATTAATGACTTGATGAACAAAGCTTTAGGTTCCAAACAGTCAGAAGAACGTCTGAGAACAGAACATAATCAACCCTTGGGTCAGACCTCGGGTTGGATAGAAAGTTGATAGAACGCGGTTGACAGTGGACCGCTATCTAGAGGTAGCAGTTGAGTACCGTCCGCTATCAGGCAGTGCGTCGACTCAAGAAAAGAACTGGTCGACTCAACCATAAATCTGCTGACAGAAACATAATCGTGGTCAATAGACAGTCGCTATCTGTAGGTAGCGGTTGCTTCTTGACCTCGATCAGGACAGAGCGCAAAAATCGTGAAGTGCTCTTCTAGACTTAGGTTTTTAGGGTACAACCAGCTCGGCATCTTTGTGGGAATCTCAGGCTCACGGAGACTTATGGAGGTCTTGAAACATGAATTCCTAGTCCGGCAGAAGGAATATCCGAGGGAGAGTCATTCAATGTCCAAGAAAGTTTGCCTATAAAGTGCAGTGACTAATAGCAACGTACCGGAGTACGGGTAATGTGCAAGTAACTAGAAAAGAGATAAGATGAGAATAAAACGTGTAGGAACATAAATCGCCGTGTAACTAAGTTATGAAAATCCCTTTATTACAATTACATAAAATTATCATGTGAAAATACATAAGATGAAAATAAACCTTTAAAACATGCTGGGAGATAGTGTAACGCCCGGCAAATCGTAAAGGTTAAAATGGAATAATTGTGAGCCCACTTGTTAGAGATACAATAAAATATAGTCATCACATAAAACAAATAACAACTGATGTGAAAAGTATTCAAAGGCAAATTGGACATTAAATGACATCATCTAAATATTTCTCTAAGAAATCGTTAATAATTTTTGAATTAATAAAAATTGAGTATAATGTCTTTATAATAAATAGATATGGCTAGTTAATATTCCCTTTAGAGTGAAAATAAAGATTTTTCCAAGATTGAAACCTACCTCTGATACCCAAGACAATGAAAAAATCAATAAGGGAAATAAATAAATAAAATTATAAGAAATAAAATCCCTCTATAAAGTTCCACCTTAATCGAACACTCAAAGACCCTAGTATATATTATGACCAACTCACACCTAATAAATAAATAAGCTTAATAGAACTTTATAGGAAAATGGGCTTAGCATAGGAAGCCCAAGCCATATTAAAAGGTGGCCTTAAAACCTTAAATATGGGCCTCACGTATATAGGTTTAGCCTAAGGACTAATGGGCCTTACCGTTGTATAAAGGAGTCTAAGGGATATATACATAATTACTCACACTAATAGGATCCTTTGATAAACTCAAAGCCTTACAACGTTCAAACCTTGCATGAGGCTTTAAGGTTTTTAATCTAACTAGGAGGGCGGCCGTTGTTTTAGAAGGAGATTGGATTGCATGGAAACTTGCATGCTAGTAGGATTGCTACGTGGGAAAATTCATTCCCACCAGGACTTTAACCCCATAGTAGGATTCCTTCCCTTATAAATAGAGCCCCATCGAATGAGCAAGCCTGTTGTTGCTACTGCGTTCGAAGGAGCCCCTTTGCTGCATCTTCTTCCTGCCCTAGCTACCGACGTCGTCTTCCTCTCTCCGTGCTGCCGCTGTGTGCTGCTGCTTTTGTTCATGCTGTTGCAGTTGCTATCGCACTTCTCCTTCTTCCATGCTGATGTTGCTTCATGACAGTGCAATGACGTCCCCGTGGTCTACTGCCGTTCGTGTCTTCTTCTTCTTCCTCTATCATCTACATACGTGAAGGAATCTGCATCTTTTTCCTTCATTATTCCTATTGCTGCTGTAGTTGCTAGTCTGCTACTGCATCTTCTACCCCCTCCTCCTTGATCGTCTCCGTTTAAACACCCAACAAGGCAGGTTATCTCAAGGAACTCAAGCCCAAGATAATTAGTAAAGGTTTCATGCATGTAATTCATGAAGATCATGTTTATATCCCGTTCCCTTGTCTCCCTGTGCTTGAGTTTTACATAGAAGATCATTTTTTTGTTTCATTGAAAATAGCGACCACCTCAGTGGCCGCAAATTCCTGCATGGGCGACTGTCCTCTGGCCGCAGATTAATGCACGACCGAGCATGCAGCCGCTAATTCTTTAATTAGCGACGGTCTGCTGGCCGCTAAATAATGTGCGACCATATGACTACCGCTATTTCCTATGACTTAATTAAATAATTGACACATCTTTAAAATTAAATAACTATGGAACCTGATGTATAAAAATTACTATGAGCATGTTCATAGGATCTCCATATTTTTCTTTGCATGACCAAGTCTTTAGTTTCCTAAATAGCCTGATAAACATCAACATGCTACTGTCCATGCTAAACTAAGGAAATGAACAGTATTTTGTGACGTGACACGAATCATCCGACTCCGAGATTTTTTTTTTTAACTTTTCTCCTTCTCTTCTTCTTTTTCCTTTTCTCAAATCTGTGTCTCCAACTTTAAAGAGAGCACATTTCTGTGTTCTTCTAAAGTTGTCGAATGCAAAAAAATTCTAGCATACTCTTGTGGCAAAGACTCATTAGGGTCCCATATATGATGATGTCCTGCAGGACTTGAGACCTCTGTACTTGGCAAACCACTTTTTGGCAGGAACATCTATAGGAGTATCTACTTAATCTGGAAATTCTTCATCATCAGCATGCTCTTTTCAGAATCTCTGCTTTTAACTGTTCCATTATCCAGGTCTCATCATCAGCCATCGTCATGTCTGTTTTTATTTCATCTTCAAACTCTTTCATGTCAGTGTGCTCTTCGTCAAGATCTGAATGATCATAGCCTTCATGTTCCAAGCACTCATTGTTCTCATGATCCAATACCATACCATCATCTTCATCCTCACTGTTTTCCGAGTCATCTTCATCTGTGTCTCTAATGATGCAAGCAGCCTGGAAGTGAAAGGTACCACGTGGAACAATCTTCTTCTTTAGTTTTCTATCTTGCTTGTAGCATCTACTTCAGCCATCTCTGCTTCTATGGGCCATGTTTGTCCAGCATGTGAATCATCTGATTCCATTGAATCACATTTCTTCCTTTCATTTAAAGGGTATGGATCCTTGAGAACCTCTATTTTGCTTAGCTGCAAACCTCCTGCCACCGCGGCCATGCAACTAACGTGGGGAGGGGAGAGAGAGAAAGAGAGAGGATGGGTAGAGAGAGAATGGTGTGGCCGTTGGTGACATCGGCGGGGAACTTAGCATGCTCAGACTGTTAGCATGCATGGCTGGAGACCGTGCTCGTCGTGCTTGCTACTTCGCCAATGCTCAGAGGTGAGAGATGTCAGGCTCGGACGCCGTTCATGGCCGGCAACTGTGCTCGGCGAGGGGAGCGCTGCCGCGGTGGGACTTTGGCGGCCGGCTCATCGATGGAGGATGACAACCCTGGAGGCAACGGGGCAGTAGCGAGTGTCCTTGGCAACTACTTCACCGAGGATGACGACATGCTGGAGGAGGGGTGAGGGATGCCATTGACGAGGATTGGCTGGGCTGGGCTCCGGGAGACGTTCGCAGCGTGCTGGCCGCGGCGGACTGCTCGCTCGGAGTCGGTGGTGGTTCTCTCGTGCGGCTGTGATCCTAGATAGAAGGGTCTAGCAGGTGGTGGATGGCGGCCCTGTTCTGGATTTTAAGAGGCGGAGGGGAGGTAGAGATGCACGCTTGGGGGGGAGGAGGCTAAGTGAGGGTGGGAAGACGCTACGTGTGTGTGTGAAGAGGAGAGGGCGAGGGTTGGCCAGTGGAGGGCTGCTGCGTGTGTGGGAAGGGAGAAAGAAGGAGGGAGAGGGGGTGAAAGAGTTAGAGAGAGTTAGGGAGAGGGAGATCTGGTGCCGCCCTCTCTTTCTCCTAACACACGCAGTTTTCCTTTTTTTTGTTTTTCTACTCTTTAGCTACAGTGACATGCAAGAAATAGAAAAATGCCGAGAGAGAGAGAGAGAGAGGAGAGCGGTGATGGCGGACTGGCGTGGGGTGGCGAAGAGTCCGTTCGGGGGATCGGGGAGGCAACCGGTGGGTTTGTTGGATTGCTGGGTTCTAAGATGGAAGGCTCGGAGGAGACGCGAATGTCGTCGGGGTGCTCGTTCGATGCGTGCTAAGGAGGTGGGAAGCATGGGACCTTGCAGGCACGTGGAAGATGGTGGTGGTGGGAACAGGCTGCAGGGAGAGCTGAGGCGGTGCGGTGGGTGTAGAAGTGGCTGGCGATGCCTGGAGTGGGATACAAAGGGGCACGATGGCTAGTGAGAGGGAGGGCCTGCGGGCGTGCTCCATGGTGGACTGGGTAGTGGCATATGCTAAAGGCGGTGGAGGTGTATGAGGGGTTGCATGGCGTTAGAGGGTGTGCTGGTAGCTTGGCTGGTAAAAGTTGGATGAAGCAGGAGGTTAGCGAGGGAGTAGGGAGAGGATGAAGGAGCGCCCGGTTCCCCTGTTTAGAACAGGGGCTCCGCAGTGTGATAAAGTGACGGAAAGAGAGAGAGTAAGAGAGCGGACTGGAGTGTAGGAGGAGACGGTAAAGGCAGCGGGAGAGGCAAGGTGGTGATCGGCGGCAGCGGAGTAGCCAGAGACGAAGGAGGAAGTGCGGTTGGGGCTTCTCACCTGACCCCATCTCAGGGCCAATGCAGTCGAACCCTTCCTTCGACTCGGTGCTATAGATGACGGTGGTGGAGGGAGGATGGAGGGAAGGAGGTGGATGGTGGGTAGGAAGGGGCTTCTCACCCCAGGGCATCTCACCACATCTCCTTCTCGGAGAAGAGAACATGACACAAGGCTTCACACCTCACGATGGTTTCCAAAAATTTCTTTCAACTTCATTGTCTCTTAAAGAGAGGTTACATGTCACCTTTATAGACTCCACAAAGAAAATCAAAAGACACTCATTAAATTTCAACTAACACCTAACACCTGAGACTCATTATATCTTTAGTGGGAAGACTAAAAGACACTTCAAAAAAGACTATCACATGATGTGAATATTTTATTTCCACTACAAAAGAAAACACACATCTAGGCCCACTAATATGGCCCATTAACACAAAACACTTAAAATAGCAAATATAGTTTGATAGTTGCCCAAGTTGCTTGACGATCCCGTCAAACCCTTCCACTTGGAGAAGGTTCGACCTCGAATCTTGATTCTTGAATCTTGAACCAACGATCCCGTCAAACCCCTCTGCTTGGAGGAGGTTCGACCTTGAACCTCGTAGCTCAGGATCCCGGTCTGCTGGAACAGCCAGATTCCCTAAGCTCTGATACCATTTGACGTGACACGAATCATCCGACTCCAAGATTTTTTTTTTTTGAACTTTTCTCCTTCTCTTCTTCTTTTTCCTTTTCTCAAATATGTCTCCAACTTTAAAGAGAGTACATTTCTGTGTTCTTCTAAAGTTGTCGAATGCAAAAAAATTCTAGCATACTCTTGTGGCAAAGACTCATTAGGGTCCCATATATGATGATGTCATCCAGGACTTGAGACCTCTGTACTTGGCAAACCACTTTTTGGCAGGAACATCTATAGGAGTATCTACTTAATCTGGAAATTCTTCATCATCAGCATGCTCTTTTCAGAATCTCTACTTTTAACTGTTCCATTATACAGGTCTCATCATCAGCCATCATCATGTCTGTTTTTGTTTCATCTTCAAACTCTTTCATGTCAGTGTGCTCTTCGTCAAGATCTGAATGATCATAGCCTTCATGCTCCAAGCACTCATTCTTCCCATGATCCAATACCATACCATCATCTTCATCCTCACTATTTTCTGAGTCATCTTCATCTGTGTCTCTAATGATGCAAGCAGCCTGGTAGTCAAAGGTACCACGTGGAACAATCTTCTTCTTTAGTTTTCTATCTTGCTTGTAGCATCTACTTCAGCCATCTCTGCTTCTATGGGCCATGTTTGTCCAGCATGTGAATCATCTGATTCCATTGAATCACATTTCTTCCTTTCATTTAAAGGGTATGGATCCTTGAGAACCTCTATTTTGCTTAGCTGAAAACCTCCTGCACCCGCGGCCATGCAACTGACGTGGGGAGGGGGGAGAGAGAAAGAGAGAGGATGGGTAGAGAGAGAATGGTGAGGCCGTTGGTGACATCGGCGGGGAACTCAGCATGCTCAGACCGTTAGCATGCATGGCTGGAGACCGTGCTCGCCGTGCTTGCTACTTCGCCAATGCTCGGAGGTGAGAGATGTCAGGCTCGGATGCCGTTCATGGCCGGCAACCGTGCTCGGCGAGGGGAGCGTTGCCGCGGTGGGACTTTGGCGGCCTGCTCGTCGACGGAGGATGACAGCCCTAGAGGCAACGGGGCAGCAGCGAGTGTCCTTGGCAACTACTTCACCGAGGACGATGACGTGCTGGAGGAGGGGTGAGGGATGCCGTTGACGAGGACCGGCTGGGCTGGGCTCCGGGAGACGTTGGCAGCGTGCTGGCCGCGGCGGACTGCTCGCTCGGAGTCGGTGGTGGTTCTCTCGTGCGGCTGCGATCCTGGGCAGAAGGGTCCAGCAGGTGGTGGCTGGCGGCTCTGTTATGGATTTTAAGAGGCGGAGGGGAGGTGGAGATGCACGCTTGGGGGGGAGGAGGCTAAGTGAGGGTGGGAAGACGCTACGTGTGTGTGTGAAGAGGAGAGGGCGAGGGTTGGCCAGTGGAGGGCTACTGCGTGTGTGGGAAGGGAGAAAGAAGGAGGGAGAGGGGGTGAAAGAGTTAGAGAGAGTTAGGGAGAGGGAGATCTGGTGCCTCCCTCTCTTTCTCCTAACACACGCAGTTTTCCTTTTTTTTTGTTTTTCTACTCTTTAGCTACAGTGACATGCAAGAAATAGAAAAATGCCGAGAGATAGAGAGAGAGAGAGAGAGCGGTGATGGCGGACTGGCGTGGGGTGGCGAAGAGTCCGTTCGGGGGCTTGGGGAGGCCGCCGGTGGGTTTGCTGGATTGCTGGGTTCTAAGATGGAAGGCTCAGAGAAGACGTGAATGTCGTCGGGGTGCTCGTTCGATGTGTGCGAAGGAGGTGGGAAGCACGGGACCTTGCAGGCACGTGGAAGATGGTGGTGGTGGGAACGGGCTGCAGGGAGAGCTGAGGCAGTGCGGTGGGTGTAGAAGTGGCTGGACGATGCCTGGAGTGGGATACAAAGGGGCACGATGGCTAGTGAGAGGGAGGGCCTGCGGGTGTGCTCCATGGTGGACTGGGCAGTGGCATATGCTAAAGGCGGTGGAGGTGTATGGGGGGTTGCATGGCGTTAGAGGGTGTGCTGGTAGCTTGGCTGGTAAAAGTTGGACGAAGCAGGAGGTTAGAGAGGGAGTAGGGAGAGGATGAAGGAGCGCCCGGTTCCCCTGTTTAGAACAGGGGCTCCGCAGTGTGATAAAGTGACGGAAAGAGAGAGAGTAAGAGAGCGGACTGGGGTGTGGGAGGAGACGGTGAAGGCAGTGGGAGAGGCAAGGTGGTGATCGGCAGCAGCGGAGTAGCCAGAGACGAAGGAGGAAGTGCGGTTGGGGCTTCTCACCCGACCCCATCTCAGGGCCAATGCAGCCGAACCCTTCCTTCGACTCGGTGCTATAGATGACGGTGGTGGAGGGAGGATGGAGGGAAGGAGGTGGATGGTGGGTAGGAAGGGGCATCTCACCCCGGGGCATCTCACCCCATCTCCTTCTCGGAGAAGAGAACAGGACACAAGGCTTCACACCTCACGATGGTTTCCAAAAATTTCTTTCAACTTCATTGTCTCTTAAAGAGAGGTTGCATGTCACCTTTATAGACTCCACAAAGAAAATCAAACGACACTCATTAAGTTTCAACTAACACCTAACACCTAAGACTCATTATATCTTTAGTGGGAAGACTAAAAGACACTTCAAAAAAGACTATCACATGATGTGGATATTTTATTTCCACTACAAAAGAAAACACACATCTAGGCCCACTAATATGGCCCATTAACACAAAACACTTAAAATAGCAAATATAGTTTGATAGTTGCCCAAGTTGCTTGACGATCCCGTCAAACCCTTCCACTTGGAGAAGGTTCGACCTCGAATCTTGATTCTTGAATCTCGAACCGACGATCCCGTCATTTTGTCTCTGTGAACGTATCCAAGGGATGCGTTGCAGGGTGTAACACTAGAAAGAATTTACGACCAGATCCATGTCACATATTAAAGAACCTGCCCCCTTCTAGAAAGGTGCCTTTTCCTGTGGAAAAGAATTAGTGACCTCTAAGAAGGCACGATTTTCTGGATTATATATATATAAATATAATAAATAAAAGAATTGGCGTCGTACCTCAGGGCGCATATTAATGATACTGCGCCTCTCCGAAGAGTCGCCATTTTTCTGGTAATTAAAGTAAATTCTGGAAATTATATGAATTAACGTCCACATAGTGGGCTCTAATTATAATTAGCGGCCAATGCTAGGATGTTGTTTTCTATGACTGTTTTCATCGTGGGTTTTCCTCGATCCTCGACCGCTGGATCTTTGGCACCATTGTCTCACGTCAGAGATTTGGTCCCTATTTTGCTTTCCACCGCTTACACACTAACTCTTGGTGATGATTGGACCCTCCGCGGGATATTCTTTCCTTCGAAATGGTACTTTCTTTATTGAGACCTTCGTAAGACTCCACTAGCCTTCGATTCCCTCAAGGCAGCCGAGTTGGTTGTATCCTAAAAACCCTGAAACCCGTTTTAGCCATGTCACTCTGAAGAAACATGATACCCTAGCCATCATAGAGCGTTGTTTTTAGTGTTCTGTGAGAGTTTTACTCTATTTGGGATTGGCAACCAGACAGTGGACGCAAATTGAATTAGCGACCATTTGAGAAGTCATTATTTCTTCGTGCCTGTGTTGTTCCTAGAATTAGCGG
The DNA here is from genome assembly GCA_022559845.1 of Amorphophallus konjac. Taxonomy (NCBI): domain Eukaryota; kingdom Viridiplantae; phylum Streptophyta; class Magnoliopsida; order Alismatales; family Araceae; genus Amorphophallus; species Amorphophallus konjac. The sequence goes on along the minus strand of CM040120.1, from coordinate 317,674,393 downwards.
CCACCCCAGTGGGCGCCAACTCTGGAATTGGTGGCAGTCTGAGTGGACCCCAATTACCCAGTTTTATGATATATCATGGTTTTCATGTGATTTATCGATATATCATCCTTACTCAAGTTCTGTCCTTGGATCTCTGTTCCGTAAATCCACCTTATGTTCCTACAACGGCTTATTCCTTTGGAATTCTATTGGCTATAAACTATAGCGGATGTCTAAAATATTTACATGACTCAATGCCTGGCAATTATGGGGCCCGGTCTGGTCCTTCGAGGAGTGCCCGAAAGTACTTGTGTCCATGGGAGCTATATTGACCACGATGTGACATTGCACCGAAGTGCATGACTTTCTAGATTTTTCTATGGCCTTCCACTATCTTTCTCTCTCTCGTGATGTGAAAATACATGATATTACTTGACGTACTTGACTCGACGTGGTACTTGCTAGAACTTAAATAGCCAATATCTCATGATGATATACAATAATTACATGCTTGATAATTCCTTGAAGCTTTGCTTATTCCTCCTTGCTAGTATTTCCATATCTTGCTCAATTGATATATTTCCGTTTCATCTCGCGATCGTTCATGCATAATGGTCTTGCATTTTCATGTAACATGTAATTTACTTAAAGAAAGCTTGGTCTTGAGATATAATTCCTACTGAGTGTTTCGCTAATCCAGTCTATTTTAATAATTTTCAGGTAATCAGGTGGCTCGCGGGACCATGACTCAAATAGAAAGGGAAAGTGTGCAAGAGAGCTCTGGAAACTAGATGGCCTGTGTCTTTTATTTTTTGAGTATACATTAGCTTGGTGTCTTTTATCTAGTTTTAAATGTCTATGTCTGGTTAGAGTGTCTTTTCCTTGTTTTTTTTATAAGTTTTTTTTTAACACCAAAAACTGGCCAATCTGGAGCAAGGGCTGGTCGAGTGCACCCTTCCTCAGAGAGGAAGAATGTTCTCACTCCCCCAGGCTTCTCCAGGGCCCTAATTTTTATTTATTCAAACTGAAAGAGATACAGAGTCCAAGAGGGCAATACCCTAGGTTGCATCAAGCCATTTTTCAAGGCCCTACAGGAAGCACATCAAAGATACTAAAAGAAAGCGCCAAATGAATTTAATGACGGAAGGCAGGCAGGCCTGCCTTATCTACCCTGAGGGCGCCCCTGGCCAATCTTGGGAGATCCTCTTCCCGGGTGAAGAAATAGTTAGCAGAGGCTTCACATGCAAAAGAGGCTAAGGAGTCAGCCATTTGGTTGCCTTCCCTGTAAGTATGTTGAACACTACATCCACATTCCTGCAGTAGCATTAAAGTTTTGCTCCACCAAGGGATGATCATCCAGCTGGGGATCACTTTCTTCCTAACTGCTTCCACAAGAACAATACAATCTGAAAATATTGCTTCCAACTTCATACCACTCTGTTTTTCAATTGCTAAGCCATCTTGTAGAGCCCTCAGCTCTGCAACCAAGCTTGACCCCATGCCGTAAGTGAAAGCAAAAGCCACCAACATCTTCCCTGCCGGATCTCTTATACAGCCTCCGCCCCCACTTCTACCGGGGTTTCCTTTAGATGCCCCATCAACATGAAGGGTGTAACCTTGCTCTGCAAATTTACAAAGACTTAATAATAAGTTGTAATTAAGTCAATAAGTTGTAATAACAAGTTTATATCAATAAAATTTTATTTTTGTCAATTTCTGGTCTTTTGTGTTTTAAGTTATTGCTCTGACTGACACGACTGTATCGCTGCCACGTTCTGAGTAATGCATTCTGCTGCTATCGGTTCGGGGCGTGGCAGAAGTGGTATCAGAGCCTAGGTCTTCTTAAACCCTAGGTTTGGCCATGAGTATGTCATTAGGTCCTTTTCCTTATTGTCACCCAGTGAGAATGGGTAGAGCTTGGGGTTAACACTACAAGAAAAAGTAGTTTTAGCGACGGGAATTTGCGACGGATTAATATCCGTCGCAAATTCCACCTGTGTTTCAGGCATACTATACGCTGTCTGGATATACGTCTCAATTTGCGATGGATATTCAGATGGAAATATTCCGTCCCTAATTATAGACGGAATATGTTTTGTCCGTATTATCGTCGCAAAATTGAGAAGTATATTCAGATGGACAATAATCCGTCTGAAATTGCCGTCGCAAAATTTACCCCAATTCGCCCCCCCGCCCGCCCCCATTTCACCCCCCCCCCCACTATCCCTCTCACTCTCTCTTTCTCCCATTTCACCCCCCCACTCTCCCTCTCACTCTCTCTTTCTCCCATTTCACCCCCTCTGCTCACCGCCGTCACCGCCAGAGCTGCCGTCCTGCCGTCACCGGAGGCCCCCACTCTCCCCCCTGCCCGCCCCCATTTCACCCCCCCATTCTCCCTCTCACTCTCTCTTTCTCCTCTGCTCGCCGTCGCCGCCGCCAGAGCTGCCGTCCTCGCCGTCGCCGGAGGCCCCCACTCCCCCTGTCCCTCTCTCTTTCTCCTCTGCTTGCCATCATCGTCGTCAGAGTCACCGTCCTCTCCGTCGTAGGAGGCCCTGCCGGCCTCACTATCGTCGCTAGCCTCCCTCCTTCTCACGATCATCATCATCGTCGTCGCCGCCATCCTCCTCCCATCCTCGTCATCGCTGCCAGCCTCCTCCCATCATCGCCGTCGTCATCATCGGTAAGTGCTCTCTCTCTCTCCCTCTCCCTATCTCCCTCCTCCGCTCCCTCTCGCCACTCTCCCTCTCCCTATCTCCCTCCCCCTCTCCTGATCCTGTTCCCCTCCCTCACTCAATCCCTCTCCCTCTCCCCTGTCCCACTCCCTCACTCCCTCTGGCCGCCCTCCCCTACCCCCCCCACACACCGCCCTCTCTTCCCCTGTCCATGGCCCCCCTCCCCCTCACAGACACACACACACGCAGACACAGACACAGACACACGCACACACGCCTCAAGCCCCCCGCTCCCTCTCCCTCTCCCTCTACCGTTGGCCCCAGGCCCCCCTCTCCCTCTCCCTCTACCGATGGCCGCAGGGCTCCCGTTGCCGCCGCCCCCCCTCGTAGGCACACGCACACACCCATCTCACACACGTAGATAAAACAATTTTTTTATTTTATTTAATATATTATTGTACTCATCGTAGGATAATCGGCCGAGGGAAAGGGAACGAAATAATCTAAGAATTTTTTACAAATAAACAGTAAGTAAAAATTTAATTTCATATTTATATGTTGTTTCATTTTATTTTAATTTATGTAATCTTACTCAGACTTATTGTTAGGATGTCTTGTTTAATATTAACTAAATTAGAGAGGGGGTGGGGCGTTGTGGGCACTAGAAAAAAAGAAAAAAAAGGAACATGATAGCGAGAAAATCTATTTGGTGGTTCAGTGGGAGCAGGAGGGGGGGGAGCTCGGTGGGAGCAGAAGGGGGGAGGAGGGGGGAGCTCGGTGGGAGGGGGAGCTAGGGGTGTCAATGAATCGGATCCAGATCGGATTCTTCATGATCCGAGTCTGTATCCGATAACATGAGATCCGAACTTGATTCAAATCCGAAATAAACTGATATCCAGTGTGGAAATAGACCAGAGATGGTGAAATTTCAATCATTTCTATCCATGGATATGGCCATCAGCATAATAAAATAGAATAATAAAACAGACATTAAGGCTACATGCTTCTTATTTTTTTTTTATGAAACCCAGTCATCTAATGGAGTACGGGAGAGTGCACCCCCATTCCAGAGGAAGGGAATGTTCTCACTCCACCAAACAACCATTAGATGCTATTTTATTGCTTATTCAAAAGGAATTACATCATCAGAGAGAGGCAAACCTCTTATCTACAAATATGTAAGAAAACTTGAAACAATGCCTATACATGTTTCACCCTAAAATTAGGTAAGCCTTTAGCATCAGCAATAGCATTACCCCTAGCTAACAATGGCAGCTCACGGATATGATGATACTCTTTGTTATCCCCCACATACACTGCATGGTTAGCTAAAGCGTCAGCAAGCTGGTTGGCCTCTCTATATACATGAATGGCTAGATATTGGAGTGTATTGTACAGCTGCAACAGTTGTTGCCACCAAGGGAGCAGGGTCCAAGGTGGATCTTTTTTAGATATCAGCAGGCCTATCAAAACCAGAGAATCAGATTGGATCATAGCTAGAGAGATGTTGTGAAAATGAGCCAATCGAAGACCATCTAGCAAAGCTCTACATTCAGGAACCATGTTTGTGCCAAGGCCATAATAGTATGAAAAACCCAGGATGAGCTGGCCATGTTGATCTCTGATGCAACCTCCTCCCCCGGATTGACCAGGATTCCCTTTACAAGCACCATCAACATTTAAAATATACCCTTCTGTAGGAGCAATCCATCGGATCATGATGCAAATTGTATGGACACAGGCAATAGTTATTCCAAAACTTTTCAGAACTCTTAAAAATTCCCAACTGGTACATTGCTTAAATTTCATCTTACCAACCGAGCAATTAATCTCAGCAGAAATGTTATCAGCTATTCTCATTGGGCATGCATGTTTTCCTTCATACTTAGCACAGCATCTGCATTTCCAAATTTCCCAGATGATCATTAACATAAGCATCAGCCGAATTAAATCCTTGGGTTTACTTAACACTGTCATGTTTATAGTGTATTCCAGCCTGTTGATAATGCTTTCAACATTCATACAAGTGTTGCTAAATATAGGGGCAAATCTTCTCCAAAGATAGCTGGCAATTTCACTCTTTACGAATAAGTGATCTTCATCCTCTGTATCATAGGAATTATGACAGCAGTCACATTTGGAAACCAGGTTGATACCACTCTGCTGAATACGGCTGTCAACTGGGACAGCATGATTTAATAGTTTCCAGCAGAATAATGAAGCCCTTGGGGGAAACTTGTTATGCCATAGCTTCTTCAGATTCATATTAGGCCTGGCAGACTGCCCTTTTATAAAATTATAAGTAGAACTCAGACTGAATGTGCCTGTATTGGAATGAGACCATATGTGAATATCATCTCCAGCAAAGGTTATGAATCTCTGAACCTGTTCCCTCAATTGCAGGTCTTCTAAACTGTCCCATACAGGGTGTTGGAGATCTGCCAGAGCATCTTTAACATAACAGTCAATAAGCTCCGATTGATTTGGTATAAGCAAACTATCAGCTAAGGATCTTTCCTTATACTAGCTATCCTTGAGAAAGTTAGTTTTAGCCCCATCACATACCATCATTCTTGAGCCAGTCAAGAAAATAGATCGAGCTTTTTCAAAGTCATGCTTTTTAATCCCTGTAGGGAAAGGAATTTTGCAGTTAAGAATATGCTGATTATGTAAATATTTGTTCCTTATGAAGCTGGCCCAGGGGGATTTACTGTGTATAGAATTCCATATGAGTTTAACATAAAAACATAGTTGAATGTCAAGAAGGCCTCTGATTCCTAGACCACCTTTAGGAACCGGACTGCAGATTTTCTCCCATGATACCCAGTGCTTTCTATGCATAGTATCAAGTCCCTGCCAAAAGAAATTAGAACATATTCTCCCAATATGTTTAATAACAGTGTATGGGATAGAAGCAGCAGCAGCAGTGTATATTGGAACAGCTGATAAAACTGATTTGATAAGCACCATTCTTCCAGCCTGTGACAGATACTTGCTTTGCCAACTTGCAAGTTTGCTGTTGACTTTGCCAATAAGATACTTGAAATGAGGGACCTTGACCCTTCCCTTAAAAAGAGGAATACCAAGGACCACTTTTATGTGTATATCCTGTAAGCTGACTGATGAGAACTATGGTTCTATGTGACATTAGCTTAGCAACAATGAAACTACTTTTGTGAGCATTTATCCGTTGCCCCGAAGATGCTTCATACCTTCCCAGAAAAAGAAGTAGCTTCTTAATTGAGTGGACTCCACCATTCATAAAGATTAAAGAATCATCAGCATACAGCATATGTGAAATGGGTTGCACTCCTCTGGGTAGGTGATAATGTTTACATAGTCCCACAGAGAACAAGTGGTTAAGACCCCTACTTAATACCTCTTCTGCAATGATGAATAGGGCAGGAGCTAAAGGATCTCCTTGCCTAATGCCTCTTGTGGATTTAAAGTAACCACAAATTTTTCCATTGAAAGATAAATAAAACCAGCAATTTACCAGCAGTTGAGCAATCAGAGAAATAAACCTGTTGCAAAAACCAAATTTTCTCAAAGCCATGATTATAAAATCCCACTCCATTCGGTCATATGCTTTGGCCATGTCCAGCTGAATAACCATGTTATGACCTCTAATCGGTCTATCAAGTTCCATTAACATCTCTTTAGCCAACAAAAAATTATCAGTGATGTTCCTTCCACCAACAAAGCCACTCTGCTCCTTGGAAATGATAAAGGGAAGATTAGATTTAAGTCTATCACATATAATCTTTGAAACAATTTTGTATGTGAAATTGCAAAGACTAATTGGTCTAAAGTCAGCATATGAAATAGGATTTTTGACTTTCGGAATGAGGCTAATGATAGTGGAGGTAACCCCTTTTGGCAGGCCCCATCCTTGAAAAAAACTCTGAATTGCTTGGGTTACATCATTTCCTATAATATCCCAGCACTGAGAGAAAAAGGCTCCAGTGAATCCATCCGGCCATGGGAAACTATTGCCAGACAAAGAAAATATGGTAGTCTTGACTTCCTCAGCTGAAGGGATTAAGCACAATGAGTGATTTTGATCTTCATTGATCAAGGAAGGAATGACAGCAAACAAACTTTCATCAATTGTGTGATGTTCAGAGGATAATAACCCTTTAAAAAATTCCACAGCACCATTAGCCAGAACATCCTGATCATCTATCCATTGCTCATTGATTTTCAACTTCTGAGTGTGATTTTTCTGCCTTTTAATCTTAGTGTAGTGATGAAAAAACTGTGTGTTTCTGTCCCCACAAGAAATCCACTCCACCCTGGCCTTTTGGTACCAAAATAATTCTTCCCGAGATAAAGTGAGGCGCAATTCAGCATTTGCTTTATGTAGATTCATACGGTTATCAACCGAAGGATTCTCATCAAAAAGGTTTTGAGTTTGCTCAACAAGTGCTTCAGCCTATTTTTTAGCCTGAAAAATATTTCCAAAGATTTCCTTGTTCCATTTCTTTAGGTCAGCCTTCAGATACTTTAGCTTTATTTGCAAGCTGGCAAAAGGGTGACTATCAGCTAGATGATAATTGCTCCAATGGACTCTGATAAAATCCAAGAAATTGTCATGCGTGTGCCACATTAGCTGATACATAAATCTCCCAGGGGAAGGCTGATTAGACTTAAGAGATTATAACATTGGGGAGTGATCTGAAGGACCTCGGATTAAATGTCTCACTGACAGAAGATGAGTTGAGTGAACCCATAATGAATTGTAAAGGACCCTATCCAAACGGGCTTTAATTTGATTTGATTCAGCCTGGCTATTAGTCCAGGTATACTTAGCTCCATAATAACCAGCATCAATTAAACATGTTGCTGTTAAGAAGCCCTGAAAGTCACCCATGGCAGCCATGGATGAGAAAGATCCTCCACTTTTTTCTTCAGGGGAAATAATGTAGTTAAAATCTCCACCCACAATCCAGGGAATATTTACAGATTGACTGAAAGCCATAAGAGAGGTAAACATGTCTCTACGCTCACTAGTGCTGCAAGAGGCATATATAGCAGTAAAGAACAAAACAGCATTATCATTGTCTTTGATAGCTATAGTCAAATACTGTGGATGGGCCTCTATTGTCTCAAGGAAAATATGAGGCTTTGAAAAAATCCAAATTCTGGAAACTTCACCATTATTGCCCAATGGGGCAGGCATTCTAATGCTCCGAGCTACATGCTTCTTATTCCATTTAAATTACTTTCATTAAAGTTGTCCATGGATATGGCCGTCAATGTTGACACCCGTGAGCTGAGGTGATTTCAAACTTTGTGGATTTTAATTGCATATAAATGTATTTTTAGATCTGATTTTAACAGAAATTTGATGTTGACCTGACTCAAAAATGTGGATTGTTTAGCTTTGATGTTCTTCATTTGAGTATTTTTTTCAATTAGATATTATTTAGATGGATATATGCAGAATGATAAGTGCGATGTTATTTAATTTTATGTTATATAAACACATGGGGTATTCCATGTGAGCTGAGGTGCGTGGGTGCGACCTAACATTACACGCACCTCAGGAGAGCGTGTTAAACCCGTGTCAATGAACCTTCCCGTTCAAGACTTTGGGATTGATGTGTATGTTCTATTTTTTTTTTATGAGAATGTATATATCTACCTCAAAGTCTTGAATTGTTCCGTTTGGACAGTCTGTGAATGTTTGATCGCACTTAGGCAGTCATTTACTATATGTGTTTGCATGGTTTGCTGAAAATGTCAGTTGCGTCTCCTCACTCTTCTTCGATATACCTTTATTGATTTTGAGTGTTTTCTTAACCACTTACTTATAAGTGTTTAAGAAAACTTTAAAATCAATAAATATTTTTGGTATATCGGAGAAGTGTGGAGAGATGTTGCCGAAATTTTCAGTAAATTGTGCAACACATATAATAATTGATTGTGCGATCAAACCTTCATGGATGGGTTAAAAAGTGATAATCTAAATAATAGTCCTCATCCAACTACAAATGGTCTGCGACCAACGATGTGAGGAAGGGGTCGAGTTTATTTTCAAGAGTAATGATTTAAACGTTACTTGTGTATTAACATTTATTGGGTGCAGGCGAAATGTTGACAGATCGTTCATGGATGTATCATAGAATAGTTGACCGGGTGGTGTCGGATGATTTTAAGCATGGAGTTGAGAGTTTCATTCAGTTTGCATTGGGGAATCCAAACGCATCAATAGACCGCGACGGTCACATTCGTTGCCCTTGTTCAAGTTGTAGAAACTTGAGTTGGCGTTCACCATGGGATGTTCAACATCATTTGTACAAGAAAGGGTTTGTGGATGGTTATACGAATTGGACGTGTCATGGTGAGGAATTCTAGAGGTTTGAGCCTGACAATATTGCAACCAGAAGTTCTTACGTGGATATGGTTGTGGATGCAGCTGGTCCTAGTTTTAATGTTAATAGCGAACATGCATATATGGAAGAAGTGCCGAATAAAAGAGCCGGAATATTTTATCAATTACTTAGTGAATCTGATGAGCCACTTTGGGATGGTTGTGAAAAGCACACTCGGTTGTCTGTAGTGTCACAGTTGTTTAACTTAAAATCTGAATTTCACATCAGTGAGACTTGTTTTGACCGTCTCCTCCTCTTGATCAAGAGTATGTTGCCTCGAGACGAGAAGTTGCCAGAAACTTATTATCGTGCAAAAAAGATGGTCAATGAGCTAGGACTTGGATATGTGAAAATAGATGCATGCCCGAATCATTGTATGTTATATTACAAAGATGATGCAGATAAGATATCATGTTCTATTTGCGGCCATGATAGATTCAAACCTAAGGGAGGTGTCAATTCAAAGCGAAAAGATGTACCTTACAAGGCATTGCGATACTTCCCTCTTGTGCCTAGGCTGCAGCGGCTGTATATGTCCTCAAAGACAGCTCTACATATGACATGGCACAGTGACAGAGTACGCCGTGTCGATGATATAATAAGTCATCCTGCCGATGGTGAAGCTTGGACCCACTTCAATCGTACTCATCTTGCTTTCTCAAAGGAGCCACGTAATGTTAGGTTGGGTTTATGCACAGATGGTTTTAATCCATTCGGTGGTTCAGTGGCATCTTATTCTTGTTGGCCAGTGTTCATGACACCGTACAACCTTCCGCCAGACATGTGCATGAAGCGAGAAAATCTATTTTTATCTTTAGTAATTCCTGGTCCAAAAAGTCCCGAAAAAAATTTGGACATATATCTCAGGCCGTTGATTGATGAGCTCAATTTTTTATGGACTGATGGAGTTGGTACTTATGATGCACGTAGGAAGCAAAATTTTATTATGAAGGTTGCACTGATGTGGACAATAAGTGACTTCCCTGCATATGGAATGCTATCTGGTTGGAGCACACATGGGAGGTTAGCATGTCCCTACTGTATGGAAGATACCAAATCATTTGTATTGAAACATGGTGGAAAAGTATGCTGGTTTGATTGCCATCGGCGGTTGCTACCAAGTGACCATCCTTTTCGAAGGTAAAAAGACTCTTTTAAAAAAAAATACTGTTAAAGTAGATGAAGCAGACTTGCAACGGGTGTCGGGTCGACATATGGCGACATGGGTGCAAAATTTACCAGATGTAGTACAATTGTCTGGTAGCACACGACAACTGAATAGTTTTGGAAAGGATCACAACTGGAACAAGAAAAGTATTTTTTGGGAATTGCCTTATTAGTCAACTCTTCTTGTACGACACAATCTAGATGTCATGCATATCGAGAAGAATTTTTTTGATAATGTGTTCAACACGGTCATGAATGTTAAAGGCAAAACAAAGGACAATGCCAAAGCGCGCATGGATTTAAAGATGCTTTGTAAACATCCAGAACTGGAACTACAAAACATAAATGGAAGGGTTGTGCAGCCAAAAGCAACTTACGTGCTTAATGATACACAGATCAAGGATGTGTGCCAGTGGGTGAAACAATTGAGATTTCCAGATGGATATGCATCCAACATAGCCCGTTGTGTGAATGTTAACGAGGGAAAAATAAATGGTCTGAAAAGTCACGACTGTCATGTGTTCATGGAGAGGCTACTGCCCATTGTATTTCGTGATTTGTTGCAGAAGCCTATATGGGGAGCACTGACCGAGCTGAGTCAGTTTTTCAAGATTTTATGTGCATCAGAACTCAGACTTCGGGACGTACAAACTCTTGAAGAAAATGTGGTCAAAACTATTTGCAAGTTAGAGAAGATATTTCCTCCTGTATTCTTTGATTCGATGGAGCACCTGGTCGTCCATCTGCCATACGAGGCTATTGTCGGAGGGCCAGTACATTTCCGATGGATGTATCCATTTAAGAGGTATGTGAGAATTTGATTGAAGACATACATGTTGTCCATGGTCGCTACATGTCATTGCCATCTGAATTGTTGTTGTAGGTGCATGCATGAATTGAAAATGAAAGTTCGCAACAAGGCAAAGGTGGAAGGTTCGATTGCTGAGGCATATGTTACTGAAGAAATTTTGAACTTCTGTTCCATGTACTTTGAGCCAGATATTCAAACTCGTCATACTCGACCTCCACGTAATGATGATGGGGGAGTTGATGATTTGTCAGATCGGCTCTCTATATTTAAGCATCCTGGACGTGCTTTCGGATGTTGCTCGACCCGTACGCTCGAAGATAGAGAGTTGTACGCTGCTAAGATATATATTCTTCTGAATTGTACTGAGATTGAACCTTATGTTGAGTAAGTTCTTAACTCACATTTCCAGCAATGCCATAACTTGTTCATCCTTCTTCTGTAGTTCATTTAAAGTAGTAGTGCATTTATATTGCAGACAATTTGATTCAGAATTAACATAAAAATGTCCAAATATCCAAGACGTAGAGATTGAAAAAGAACGCGAGAAGTTTTTTGCCAAATGGTTGAGATATCAAGTTAGTGTCGATCGTTCAATATATATGATTGCAGTTACTAATGTTGACGTAATTGATCAAAAATATTTAACTACTCTACTTTACATATAGGTTGAACAAGGTCTCATTAGTGATCAGAGAGTACAAGAGATAAGTTATGGCCCATCCAACGTTGCACGTGCCTATCCAGAATATATTGTGAATGGATACAGATTTCATACGAGGGATTATGGACGAAGTAAGTCTACGATGAACAGCGGCGTATCTGTTAAGGGAAGTGTATACAATGAAGTGGAATTAGACTACTATGGTATTCTTGAGGAAGTCATAGAACTTCAGTATTTGGGACGAGACAATCATGTATACCTATTTAAGTGTCATTGGTTTGATCCTAATTCAGTTCGACATGACACGTCTACTGGGATTGTCGATGTCAAACATAGGTACAAACTTAATACCTATGAACCGTTCATTTTAGCCGCACAAGCCCACCAAGTGTATTATTCAAGGTATCCATCGTCCAAGAATAAAGATTGGTGGGCAGTTTGCAGGGTTAAAGCAAAATATTTTCCCACTTATGAGTTAAATATGAGTCAAAATGTCTCAGAGCTTGGCAGCGTCGAATATTTTCAATCAGATGAAGTTGGCCTTATCGGCTCCACACATTTTAATCTGGATGAATCTGATGAGCCACTGTCATTACGTAAGGAAGATGAAGTGGAAGAAATCGATCCGACGGAGTTAAATGTTCATGTTAGAGGGGAGGAGGAGTCAGATGAAGAGGAAGAGTTCTAATCTGATGAGACTACGATGGATGACGAAGATGATGATGATGAGCTAGATATATCAACATGAGGGAGGCATGTTTTGATTTTTTTTTATAAGCACCGAGCAACAGAGTTAATGTCAAGTCGAGTGCACCATCCCCCAGCAGGGGACAGTGTTCTCACTCCCCCAGACTAACACTGTGGCCACAGAATTTTATTGATTTTTTGTAATGAATACAGGCTCATCGGGGCATACCCCTGAACAGTTACAGTTTGCAGCCATGAAAGTCTACAAACCGTAACCTGTTACAAAAGTTTCAAAAATGAACAAAGTGAAGTCTATACACTGCACTCCTGGTGAGGACACCAGAGCACGAGTACGGACCGACTCAGCGAGCCGTCGATACCGGACCCGCAGCACGACTCGGTCGACATCGACATCGTTGTGGCTGGGCGACAGTATGGAGTCCCTACCTGAGTGTTGATACTTTCCTATGTTTATTGTGAGTGTATTACCATGTATTTGCTTATTGTGAATGAATTAGTGTGTATTTTGCATTTTAGCTTCTAGTTGGGTCAAGATTGTAATGTGGGCTACACTTCATGTAAGGGGTCCAAATTCTAAATTGGGACTCAAGACCATTAGGAGCCCAATTGGACTTCTACACATGTGGGCCTAAAAGGCTAGCCTGAGGCCCAAGATGGGCTTCTAGAAGATTTGGACTATTAGACCAAGGAGACAAAGGTGGAGGATGCCCCCTCCTTGTCCCCCATGCTTGTCTCCCACCCACCCTTGACTAATGTTAGTGGGTGTCCTTTGGTGTTAGTGGATGTCCTTTGGTGTTAGTGGATGTCCTTGGATCTAGATCTAGGGTTTTCATATTTATAGTCTCTTGTTGTATTTTGTGTGGAACTAATGAAAAATTCAAGAGAATTATGCTTGGTGCGCACCCCCCCCCCTCTTTCTTCTAGTGTTCTTGGTGTTCTTCATCTCCTTCCCCCTCTCTTATCCAGATCTAGATCTAAATCTCTCCTATCTCTCAAATCTCTTCCCCTTCTCTTCTCCCTCTACCTATTGTGAATGTCCACTGCCGCCGTCGCCGCCATTCGTGCCGCCATCAAGCTGTCATCACCACTTCTCCGAGTTGCTGTCCTGGATTCCGGCCTGCAAATATGAAGCTTGAAGAGGAGGCCATAACTCCAGATCCGACCGTTGGATCGAGCTGATATTGTGAGGGTCAGTTTCCCCATGTCTCCTACATCCCCAGTTTAAATTTCACGCCGATCAGAGTTCGTTTTCCCCCCATCATAGTCAGTAGTTTGTTCCCCTCACAGTCTGCCTGTGAGCAGGCCAGCGAGATAGTCTGTGGTAGGTGATTTTTCCAACCTTCCAAACGTGATCAGAATCCTACAAAAAAACTATGTGTGTCACCGTGTCCCTCCCCTCTACCCACCATAAAAATATCAGGTCCTACTTCCTTCCTTTGGTCCACGGTCAAAGCCCATAAATAGGCTGGTTCTAGTCTGCCCTGTGGATTCTGAGTTTCGGGACAGAACCATCACTCAGTTTGCAGAGCTATTCATTTCCATTCAGACCATTAGATGGTTCTGAAACTCCAGTATGTTGAATTTATTCGAGTGCTCTTCGCAACGGCGCTAGCCTCGTCTCGATCTGACGTCATGGCTGGGCGTACCAGCTGATCTCGTCGGAGCACGCAGATCCGACCAGAAGCGGAGCTGCGGGACAGCATTGGGGATTAATTCCCAATAAATTCCCCAACTCACCACCGGCGACCACCGCTCCCGAGAATCGACCCGTGGCACTCCAGGGACTCTCCCTCCGGTCACCGTTGCCAGAAGACGCCCGAAAGCCGCTGTCCCAGTAGTCGGGCCCACTTGGAGCCTTGTGGGCCCCACATTGAATGCCACCACCGTGCTACCCGCCACCGCCCGGAACCGCACATTGCTGCCCGCCAACCCCTGAACGGCGCTCCAGGATAGCTGGTTGTGGCATTTTACCTCCCTGCGTGGAGTGGGCCGTAGTTTATTTTTACTGCTGTAATTAAATATTAGTTTGTACCGGGAGTGACGGTTCACGGCCGGGACGTCGTCGCCACGCCGTGAGCGTGGAGGTACACCCATCACTCTTATTGTCTTTCTACTTATTTAGTATGCATTTTACTGCCGCTGCATGTGAGTAGTTATCTTTCCTAGCTAGTTTAATTTTAATCACCGCTGTGAGTTGTGAGAGCGAAACCCGTCCCGTGACTCATTCCGAGCACGAGAGTGAGCCGACTACCCAAAGTCTCAAAGCCTGTTTCCGAACCGTGCACGATCATCGCGTTTCCTTGATGGGGACGACTGTGAGTAGCGCTTCTTGTTTGGGGCAAGTTCGTCTCTTCTGGAGCTCGTTGGTGCCGCGTCGTAGTGTGTTGCTGGTCGCGTCGTCTGTCTAGTCGAGTCTCGTAGTTGTCCCGCATCAAATTGGTATCAGAGCCAGGTTTGAGTCTAGGGTAGTATTGTCCAAGGTCTTGCATTGCATCCCAATATTCGATATATAAAAAGATGTTGCCCGACCGTTAGGTTACGCCAATCGGGGAGGTGATTCACTCGCGTGAGAGGATCTTCGGATCCCCGGACTCCGCCAGGTACCGGATATCGGTTTAAGTCAAGGGTCCTCAACTTGCATCGGTCCATCCACATAGGTATAGTGAGTCACCCTTAGTTCTCTTTAGGCCTCATTGCATGCCCACCCGTGGAGGTGCCCAGTACCATCGCCCTGACACTATGGGTGAACACCGAGGTGCCAACCCGGGAGGCCGTTCCCTAGAGGACATGATAGCCCTACTCAAGGAGCGCATGAATAGGTCCGAGCAAACTCTTAGGGAGCATACCGAGCGTATGGAGAGCCAATTCAAAGCCATGGAGGACCGCGTCGAGGCTTCTGACCGATCTATCCAAGGTCTGGTTGGAAGGTTAGAGAGTGTGGAGAGAACCACTCGCCGAGACCTACCCGGCATTCTCTCGGTCCCTCAGGCACATGCTGCCCAGCCCGCGCTTGCTGCCTAGCTCGCACCACCTCGGGCTGAGGAGCAACGGCAACGTGCCCCCCATTTTGAGGACTACGAGTCCGACAACGATTATGAGGGAAATGGCCGGCGCCGACATGGTCACCGACCACACAGGGATGATGAGGACGAACGGATCCTCAAGACCGTCCGTGTGGACCCTCCCACATTTGATGGGTCCAAGCCTTTGGAACCCAAGATCTATCTTGATTGGGAGGCCAGCATGGACTGGTACTTTGAGTGGTTCGAGATGACGGACCACCGGAGGGTCAGATATGCCAAGATGAAGTTGTTGGGGGCAAGCACAGACTTACTGGAGCAATGTAGAGAGCTTGCTCTTTCAGCGTCAAGAGCCTCAGATAGGTTCTTGGGATGAGATGAAGGACAAGCTTAGGCGTAAGTACCTTCCTGCCACATACCGTCAGCGACTTATTGATAGGTGGCAGAGTCTCTCCCAAGGGGACCGATCCGTGTCAGACTACATCGCGGAGTTTGACGAGTACTTTTTGCGATGTGGCGTTACGGAGGAGAGCACCATGCCTGTATCGCGCTTCCGTCGTGGTTTGCGGCCCCACTACCAATATAAATTGTTTCGCCGCAATGTTACCACCTTGGAAGACGCATACCAGGTTGCTCTAGAGTTGGAGCAGTTCGAGGCGGAGTTCGCTCCCGTCCAGCGCCCGGGATTCACTTATCAGTGTGGGACCGACCCTCGTACCACGCCTACCTCCTATAGCCGATTTCCGGTGGCCCGTCCCCTGAACCCCCTTGGCAGGACACCACTGCTCCTAGGCTCCGCACTTTCCCTCCGAGGGACCCTCCCACTCGCCCGCAGGCACCCATCCCTGCCACTCGACCTTATCAGCCTATCGTGCCAGCTCGGCCTCTTCTTCCTACACCCCCAGTCCATCGAGAGGACAAGGGTAAGGGGCCAATGATTGGTGGAACATCTCAGGGCAATGGGACACGAGACCGTTGCTACACTTGTGGTGGAGTTGGCCACTTTGCCAGCAAGTGTCCCACCCGGGCTCGTGACCCCACGCCTGAGTTGGTGCCAGTCAACTACGAGCCGGACCAAGAATTGGCCGAGGAATTCTTTGACGAGTTATTGGAGGGCGAGCAAGTTGACGTCCCTGGTACCTCGTATCAGGATGACGTACATTTGGGTGTAGTCAGGTGCATCCTTACCCAGCCTCAGGTGAGCGACAATTGGCGTCGCACCACCATATTCCACACATTTTGTAGGCTGGAAGGAAAAGCTTGCAAGGTGATTATAGATAGCGGGAGTTGCATCAACGCTATCTCCACAGGCACCGTCAAGTGCCTTGGTTTGACGCCCGTGGATCACCCCGCACCCTATAGAGTTTCTTGGGTGGATTCCACTTCCATCCCGGTCAGACTGCGGTGCCTGGTGCCGCTGCAGTTCCAGGCATAGCATGATGCGATATGGTGCGATGTACTACCTATGGAGGTGGGAAGTATCATCCTTGGTAGGCCTTGGCTCTTTGACCGAGATGCCACCCTTCATGGTAGGTCGAACACTTGCACCTTCGACCATGATGGCCATAGGATTACCCTCCACCCAGTCCAGCCGAAGGACCCATCTATCCGCGGACCAGCTGGCCCCAGCACTACGACCACTTCTGGTCAGGGGAAGGTCGGTCCACCCAATTTGTCCTCGGCACAGGCATCCACCTCGTCGACTACTCCTAGCAGAGTGGACCCTCCACCCAGGAGGTTGATGATGATCAGTCCGAGAGAGATGGAACAGGAGGTGACCGAGGGTAACCCCATTCTAGCTGTCGTTGTCAGGGGCATAGAGGTTGTCGCCCCTAGGTTAGAGGATTAGCATCCCCCAGAGATAGCCGCAATATTGCGGGAATTTTCTGATGTCTTCCCCGAAGACCTCCCTGGAGGCCTTCCACCTATGAGGGATATCCAGCATGAGATCGACCTCGTCCCGGGCTCATCCTTGCCCAACCTTCCCCACTATAGGATGAGTCCCACGGACCATGCCGAGCAACAGCGGCAGGTCGAGGAGTTGATGAGTCGGGGATCTCTTCGGGACAGCAAGAGCCCTTGCGCTGTTCCCGCATTATTGGCCCAAAAGAAGGATGGCACATGGAGGATGTGCGTTGATAGCCGTGCAATCAACAAGATCACGGTGAAGTATCGTTTTCCCATTCCCCGATTGGATGACTTGCTTGATATGATGTCGGGAGCCACTATCTTCTCAAAGATAGACCTTCGTAGTGGCTATCACCAGGTGCGGATCAGGCCTGGGGATGAATGGAAGACGGCATTCAAGACCAAGGATGGTCTTTTTGAGTGGTTAGTTATGCCCTTTACGCTTTCCAATGCCCCTAGCACCTTCATGCGGTTGATGACCCAAGTCTTACGCCCTATGATAGGGGTCTTCTTGGTCGTCTACTTTGACGACATTCTTATCTACAGCCACACTAGGGAGGATCACTTAGACCATCTTAGGTAGGTCTGCATTGTGTTGAGGCGTGAGACTTTATACGCCAACCCGAAGAAATGTGCTTTCATGTCTGATCATATCACTTTCCTCAGGTTTATTGTGTCGAGAGATGGAGTCTCCGCTGATCCGGAGAAGATTAGGGCCATCCAAGAGTGGCCCGAGCCCCGCACACTCCACGATGTTCGGAGCTTCCATGGCTTAGCAACGTTCTATCGTCGCTTCATTCGTGGCTTCAGTTCTATCACTGCCCCGATCACTGATTGCATAAAGAAGGGGGCATTCATATGGACTAAGTCTGCAGCCACGGCCTTTCAGGACATTAAGGAGCGCATGACCCAGGCGCCTGTCCTTGCTTTACCTGATTTTTCTAAGGTGTTCGAGGTCACATGTGATGCTTCTGGTGTGGGTATTGGTGGCGTATTGAGTCAAGAGTCTCACCCTATTGTATTCTTTAGCGAGAAGCTTAATGATGTCAAACTGCGATATTCCACATACGACAAAGAATTCTACGCAGTTGTCCAGGCATTGAGGTATTGGAGGCACTATTTGTTGCACCAGGAGTTTATCCTCTTCTCTGACCATGAGGCCTTACGATTCCTCCATACCCAAAAGAAGCTGAATGCTCGCCATAGTCGTTGGGTGGAGTATCTCCAGGAGTACACCTTTGTGCTCAAGCACAAAGCAAGGCCGGAGAATAAGGTCGCCGATGCACTGAGTCGTCGGGTGATGATGTTGACCACCATGAGTGTGGAGGTGGTAGGGCTAGAGAGGCTGAAGGACGCTTATGTTGACTGTCCAGACTTTGGTCCGATCTATGCCGTCCTTCAGGATGGTCCCTCGCGCGATTATAGCGAGTTTATGTTACAGGAGGGTCACCTATTCCGGGGTGACAAGTTGTGCATCCCACGGACTTCTGTTCGTGGCTTTCTTATGTGGGAAATGTATGCGGGAGGTCTTGCTGGCCACTTTGGTCGGAACAAGACCATAGAGGCGGTTGAGCATCGATTCTATTGGCCTAGCCTAAAGAGGGATGTTGCTCGTATTGTGGCCCAGTGCCGCACTTGTGCTATGGCCAAACAAAGGAAGCAAAGTACCGGCCTCTATACTCCCCTTCCCGTCCCGGATAGTCCATGGCAGGACATTAGCATGGACTTTGTGTTAGGATTGCCCCGCACCCTCTGAAAGCATGACTCAATCTTTGTGGTTGTCGATCGGTTCTCCAAGATGGCATTATTCATTCCATGCTCCAAGACCTCAGATGCCACTATAGTTGCCCGCCTGTTCTTCTCTCATTGTGTCTCCAGGTTTGGCCTTCCCCGTACCATAGTGTCAGATAGGGATGTACGATTCACTAGCTATTTTTGGAAAACCCTATGGCACATGATGGGCACACAATTAAAATTCTCCACTGCATATCACCCCTAGACCGATGGTCAGACTGAGGTTGTCAATAGGAGTTTGGGGGATCTTCTTAGGTGTCTTGTCCGAGATCGAGTCAGGGATTGGGATTTGGTCTTACCCTTGGCCGAGTTTGTCACGCCCCGAGCGCGGAAGATACCCGGAGATGCGCGACGTGTCTATATCAATCATGTCAATCAGAGTGGTCGTGTATTCGACACAAAGACAGAGATGCGCAAAATAGCAAGATAACCCAATCCTTTATTTCATAATGGATAGACTATTACAAATCCAATACTCTGTTAAATAAAAAAGGAAAAGAATACATAGTTGACTCAAGAAAACTATGGAAAAGACTAGACGACACTTGTAGAAGCTCTATCACTTTCACTCTTGACCATTCCCATCCGATTGACTTCCATCGTCGTCGGACTTACCTGAAAAGTAAAAAGGGACAAACGGGATGAGCGAACGCTCAGTAGGAAATTATATCTCAAGTACTAGCAAGTGGTTTAAGTAATTACATTTTCATGGATGCAATAAAGCTATGCATGCTCGCATGAAACGACAAGATAGAGAGAATGTAATATCAAAGAAATAAGATGAACTTTCATGAACAAGATACAAGTTATTCAAGATATTCAAGCAAGCACGTTTAACAAGTCATGTCAAGAACTTTGGCTATCATGTTTCAAGCAAGTAAATTACCCTTTTTCGGGCCACGCATTTCATGTAAAGTCAAGTACGATTCAAGTACAAGATGTGTGTGGAATGTCCAATCAAGCAAGTCAAGTACTCGGTATAATGCCAGATACCTTATCATTTTAACTCCCATGGGCACAAGTACTTTCGGGTGCTCCTCCCAGGACCAGATCGGGCCCTATATGCACAGGCATTTATCATGTGTTTTGACATCCACTCTTGTTTATATAGCCAATATAGAATTTCAATAATCAAGCTTGTAGATACGTATGACAACTTTGATAGAATAGAGTCCAAAATATGACAAAGGACATAGAATGGCGATAATAACGGTATAATCACGAGTTCGATAAAACTAGGTAGAATATGGTTCCCTTAACTTAGGTACCATGACAAATCAATATGGACATTCTTTATATAGAATTGAGGTCCACATGAACATTAGATCAAGCAAGATACCCTCATTCTTATCATAGAATTGGGGTTTACAAGAATGACACGATATGGCATGATATCATCATCCCATCAAGAATTTCTTATGACATACTCTTTGTATAATCATAAGGGCCGGTATACCATGTTTTCTTTAGATTGACATGGCAAAAACTGTGTAATGGGTTTTTAGGGTACAACCAGCTCAGTCGGCCTTGAGGGAATCCAAGGCTACGAGGAGTCTTACGGAGGTCTCTATGACTAACTTGCTAGTCCAAAGGAACGGAATGTCCAATGGAGAGCTTGTATGTCAATGAGAGTTGAGTGTGATCGATAAATCAACATGAAACGTGGGACTATACTCACGGAGTGGAGAATAGTGCCGATATATATATATATGTATAATATATAAACCATCGGTTAGCAAATCAGAGGAAAAATCAGTTTACAGTAAAATAACGACTTAGGTCAAGTCGTGTCTCAAGTAATTAACGCCTAACTTAAGGGCGTTTACATATATTGCCAATTTGCAGAATTTCCATTATTTCATTAATTTATCAAAACACGCCTTTCCTGGGGGCGTTTCTTAAAAGTTGACGACTGCAGGGGCAGGCGTCTCATCATTTACATATTTGACAGGATATAATTATTCTCAGAAATTTATCAAAAACGCGCCCTTGGAAGGGGCGTTACTTTCAAAAACGCGCCCTTGGAAGGGGCGTTACTTTCCAATTCCACTTTACAGAATATGTGAATTTTAGTTTTTTAACAGATACACGCCCTAGAAAGGGGCGTTACTTTTAATGTTCACGCCTTGTACTGGGGCGTTAGAATATGGAAAAACGACTTTGTCCAAGTCGTGAATTTCAAGGGATTTACGATATTTTAATAAATAATATTTCGAGAGACAGGAGACATGTCATGGCAGTAAAATTTAACAGGAATTCACAGAGTCATGCAAGATATTAAAAATCAATATTTCATATGTATTGTAATTTTTAAACAGATCAATTATTAATCACATGCGATTCTTATGAAATTAACGCCTGCGTAGAGGGCGTCAAATATTAAATTGACGACCACTTCGTGGTCGTTTCTTTTAAATTAGCGCCCTAATCAAGGGCGTTTCTTTCAAAATATTTCAGAAAACGCATGAAAACCATAATAATCATATGCATGACATGCTTATATATATATATATTGCATTAATTTCATTTGGGCTACAGTAGCTTGAGAAAATCCTACCTTATGATAATTTGATGATTTGAACAGTGAGAAGAGGAGCTCTAGTTCTTCGGTCCTGTAATTCCTACGAGAACAGAAGAAGAAATATTAGTATTTCTTCATACTTCCTGACCGAAGGTAAAAGAAAGATTATTACCTTTGTTCTTCACAACCCCAATGTTTCTTCAACCTGGAAGAAGGAAGAAGTCGAATTAATGACCGTCCACCAAATCAAAAAGGGACAGAGGGAAGGAAGAGCTATTGCTCTGTAATTACCTTCAGAGAACTCGAACGCCAAATAGCGTTCACGGGTTCGAGCAGTAGATTATTTATAGGGTTATGGAAGTCCTATTAAAAGTAGTGTTTGATTGAGGGTAACATATCCCCAATAGAGTCCTTACTCTAATAGACACTTACTAGATTAGGTTAATCTTTCCTTGGATAAGTTCTGGGTTCGATCGGGTCACGAACTGAATTAACGCCTTTGGTCAGGGCGTGTATTCTTGAATTAACGCCTTGCATAAGGGCGTTTCTTAAAAAGCGCCTTGAAAAAGGGCGTTTCGTGTTTTAAAACACGCCCAAGATAGAGGCGTTTCTTTTACTTGCCTATTTGGTCGCGTGAGTTGACGACCGCACGTGTGGGCGTCCTTTCTTTAGTCACGCCTTTGATAGAGGCGTTTCTTTTTGAATTAACGCCCTAATAAGAGGCGTTATTTTTAATTTGTTTTATTTCGTCAAATTAACCCTATTCCTTTTATATATATAACTTCTGTAATATATATGTTTTAATTCATTTCAATTATTCATTTATTAGGGTTGCTACACCCTCCCCCACTTAAAAAGAATTTGGTCCCCAAATTCAATATATATATAATTATACACGCGGAGAGTGTAGGACATATACCTCTTAGAATAACTCGGGAAATTGTTTCTTCATAGATTCCTCGGTCTCCCATGTCGCTTCGCGTTCAGGATTCTTATTCCATTGCACCTTGATCATGGGAATAACCTTATTCCTTAGAGCTCGTATTTCTCGATCTAATATCTTTAAAGGCCTTTGTTCATATGTGAGATCTTTCTGGATCACCAGATCTCCATGCTCAATAATATGTGACGGATCGTGCACATACTTCTTCAACATAGATATGTGAAATACATTGTGTACCTCGGACAACTGAGGAGGCAACGCGATGCGATAAGCAACCTCGCCAACTCTTTCGAGTACCTCAAATGGTCCGATGAATCTTGGCGTAAGCTTGCCCTTAACACCAAATCTTCGTATGCCACGTCCAGGGGATATTTTAAGAAATACATGATCTCCAACCTGGAATTCAAGATCTCTTCTCCTGGTATCAGCATAAGCCTTTTGCCTTGTCTGAGCAACTTGTAATCTTTCTCTGATTACTTGTATCTTCTCGGTTGTATCCCTTACCATGTCTGGACCTAATAGTTGTTTTTCTCCAACTTCGTTCCAACATATGGGAGATCGGCAACTCCTTCCGTATAAGGCTTCGAAAGGTGCCATTTGGATACTAGCTTGGTAGCTATTATTATATGCAAATTCAACTAAAGGTAAGTGGTCATGCCAGCTTCCTCCAAAGTCAATAATGCATGTTCTCAGCATATCTTCAACAACTTGATTAGTTCGCTCGGTCTGACCATCCGTTTGTGGGTGGAAAGCAGTACTAAAGTTGAGCCTTGTCCCCAACGAATGTTGTAATCCCTTCCAAAAATGAGAAGTAAAACGGGGATCCCTATCAGACACGATTGAGACAGGAATTCCATGTATCCTGACTATTTCTTTAATGTATAGTGCAGCTAGCACATCAATCGACCATCGGCTTTTGATTGGCAAGAAATGTGCCGATTTAGTCAATCGATCAATGATAACCCAGATTCCATCATGTCCTCCTTTAGATTTAGACAAACCCATGATGAAGTCCATACCAATATCCTCCCATTTCCACTTAGGAATATCTAGAGGATGTAGTTTTCCCGCAGGCTTTTGATGTTCCGCCTTGACCTGTTGGCATGTGAGACAGCGTGATACATAGTCCGCTATTTCTCTTTTCATATTAGGCCACCAAAAGTTCCTCTTTACATCTTGGTACATTTTAGTTGATCCAGGATGAATAGTGTATCTTGATCGGTGAGCTTCATCTAAGATCTTCTTCTTTAATTCCGGACAATCGGGTATACAAGTTCTATCTTTGAACGATAATCTTCCATCAGAAGTTAGTTGAAAATCAGATTGTCCTTCTAATCTGCCTTTGATTTCTATTAACATAGGATCATCATCCTGAAGTGTTTGTATTTCAGATAATAAGTCTGACTGTATGCTTACATGAGATAATGTGATAAATTTGGATTCCGTGTCCAAGCTTATATTGAGCTCGGAGAATTGTTCAAGTAACCTCCATTCTTGTATCATACAATTGGCTATCCTTGCTCTCGGCTTTCGACTAAGGGCATCAGCCACATAATTACCCTTTCCGGGATGGTATTGTATACTGAAGTCGAAGTCCTAGAGATATTCTAGCCAGCGTCTTTGTCTCATGTTCAGCTCCTTTTGTGAAAATAGATATTTGAGACTTTTGTGATCGGAGTATACAGTAAACTGTACCCCATAGAGATAGTGTCTCCATATCTTTAGGGCAAATACTACCGCGGCCAATTCCAAGTCATGGACGGGGTAATTCTCCTCATGCTTCTTCAGTTGACGAGAAGAGTATGCTATGACCTTCCCATGTTGCATTAGAACACATCCGAGGCCAATGCCAGAAGCATCAGTGTAGACCTCGAATTTCTCTCCTTCAATTGGTAGGGCTAAGACTGGAGCTGTGGTGAGATGATCCTTGAGAGTTTGGAAACTGCTTTCACATTCCTCACTCCATTCATATCGGATCTCCTTACGAGTTAATCTTGTAAGTGGTACGGCGATCTTAGAGAAATCTTTGATAAATCGCCGATAATAGCCTGCAAGACCTAAGAAACTTCTGATCTCGCTTGCATTAGTGGGTCTCTCCCAGTTTCTCACAGCTTCAACTTTTGACGGATCCACAGATAAACCGTCCTTGGATATGACATGTCCGAGAAAAGCCACTTCTTCAAGCCAGAACTCGCATTTGCTGAGTTTAGCATATAATTGATTTGTCCTCAAGACTTGCAATGCAATCCTCAAATGCTCTTCATGTTCTTCCTTAGTCTTAGAATATATCAATATATCATCGATGAAGACTACTATGAATTGATCCAAGTAAGGCCTGAATATGCTATTCATTAACTGCATAAAGGCAGCAGGGGCATTTGTTAGTCCAAAAGGCATAACAACAAATTCGTAATGGCCATACCTGCTTCTGAATGCGGTCTTGTGAATGTCATCATCCTTGATCCTTAATTGATGATATCCCGACCGGAGATCAATCTTGGAGAAATATTTGGATCCTGAAATCTGATCAAACAATTCATCGATTCTCGGCAGTGGATACTTGTTCTTGATAGTAAGATGATTCAACTGTCGATAGTCAATACACAATCTCATGGATCCATCCTTCTTCTTTACAAATAAGACTGGTGCTCCCCACGGGGAAGTACTTGGTCTAATAAACCCTTTTCGGATTAGTTCCATCAACTGCTCCTTCAACTCCTTGAGTTCAGCAGGGGACATTCTATATGGTGCCTTTGAAACCGGACCAGCACCAGGGACTAAGTCGATGGTAAAGGCCACATCTCTTTGCGGGGGTAATCCCGGCAATTCCTCCGGAAATACGTCTGGGAATTCTCGTACTACTTGAACGTCTTCTATCTTGGTTTCCTTAGCTTCTTTATTAGTGACAAAAGCAAGGAAGGATACACATCCTTTCCTGACGAGCTTGCTTGCTCGAAGAGCCGAAATAAGAGGGGATTTGCTTCGACTCTTAGGACTAGTATAAGTC
The DNA here is from genome assembly GCA_022559845.1 of Amorphophallus konjac. Lineage (NCBI taxonomy): Eukaryota > Viridiplantae > Streptophyta > Magnoliopsida > Alismatales > Araceae > Amorphophallus > Amorphophallus konjac. The sequence goes on along the minus strand of CM040120.1, from coordinate 317,648,825 downwards.
AGTTCTGGAAATTCTTTGAAAACAATCTTGCTATTACGGCAATCAACCGTTGCCTGGTACTTAGATAACCAATCTGCTCCTAGTATAACATCATATTCTTTTAGATCTAAGCAGATAAGATCAATAGGAAAATTCTTTCCTCGAACCAACACCTCACAGTTTTGGTAATGATGCGTGATATCCGTCTCGTTTCCGAGAGGAGTAGACAACACTATTTTCATCCATTCTGGTTCTAGAGGTAATGGGTCAGCAAACTTCTTGGAAATAATGGAATGCGATGCACCTGTATCAAATAAGACATGTGCATATTTGGAACAAATTTTTAATGTACCTTCCACCAATCCGCCTTCTTCTTCTGGTTCGGTCTCTTGGATTGCATGAAGACGCGCGTTCCTTGTCACTGGGCGTTTACCCTCACCATCTTGGTCATTCATTAATGGACAATCGGGAATCCGATGTTCACGACTCCCACAACGGAGACATGCTCCTAATTTCCTCCAGCATTCTTCTGTTTTGTGACCAGCCTTGTCACAATGCTTGCATACTACGTTTGAAGGGGTAGTGGTGATAGAGAAAGGCTTGGATTTCTTGTACTTCTGATCTTGAGAGGAAGAACCTCCATTATTGGGCCTCTTCTTAAAGTTGGGTTTAAAAGAACCCGAACTTGTGACTTGCTCCTTTTTGTCTTTCCCACGGATCCTATCAGATAGTTCCGTGGCATCTTCAAGCAACTGAGCTCGGCGCACTATTTCAGTATAAACTTGAATATCCATAGGCGCCAGTTGAGTAATGTAGTGGGGCCTAAGCCCATTAAGAAATCTACGGGCTTTCATCTTTTCCGTGCCAATTAAATGCTTAGCATATCTAGACAGTCTAGAGAACTGTGCTTCATAATCAGCCACCGATAAAGATCTTTGCTTTAATGCGGCAAATTCGGCGGCCTTCCTTTCCTGGACCCTATCAGAGAAATATTTGGCGTTGAAATATTCAACGAATTCACCCCATGTAACTTGAGTTGGGTCAATAGTAGCTTCAATCGACTCCCACCAGCATCTAGCATCCTTTTCTAACTGGAAAGTAGCTAATAAGACTTTGTCCTGATCCGTGCATTGCATGACACGGAATATACGTTCAATCTCCCGAACCCAATGCTCGGCATCGTCTGGATCGGTCGATCCCATGAACTTCGGGGGATTCATATTCTTGAATGCTTGGTGTAAGCTTCCAGCTCGTGGAGCACCACCTTGTGCTACCTGTTGTAGCACTTGGGTCATCCCTTGAAGGGTACGCTGCATGTTGCGCCATTGAGCACGTTCGGCAGCCATTATCCTACAATTACAATAGCTATGTTAGTATTATATCACTATGATCTTATAAAGGACTCATTGATCATTTAACCCTTGGTTCTACCCACTCTCACTTGGTTAAAGGTTTTGAAACCTATCCTTGGACTTGGGTTTTCTAGGAATTGAATACCTTAGGCTCTGATACCACAAAGACTGTCACGCCCCGAGCGCGGAAGATACCCGGAGATGCGCGACGTGTCTATATCAATCATGTCAATCAGAGTGGTCGTGTATTCGACACAAAGACAGAGATGCGCAAAATAGCAAGATAACCCAATCCTTTATTTCATAATGGATAGACTATTACAAATCCAATACTCTGTTAAATAAAAAAGGAAAAGAATACATAGTTGACTCAAGAAAACTATGGAAAAGACTAGACGACACTTGTAGAAGCTCTATCACTTTCACTCTTGACCATTCCCATCCGATTGACTTCCATCGTCGTCGGACTTACCTGAAAAGTAAAAAGGGACAAACGGGATGAGCGAACGCTCAGTAGGAAATTATATCTCAAGTACTAGCAAGTGGTTTAAGTAATTACATTTTCATGGATGCAATAAAGCTATGCATGCTCGCATGAAACGACAAGATAGAGAGAATGTAATATCAAAGAAATAAGATGAACTTTCATGAACAAGATACAAGTTATTCAAGATATTCAAGCAAGCACGTTTAACAAGTCATGTCAAGAACTTTGGCTATCATGTTTCAAGCAAGTAAATTACCCTTTTTCGGGCCACGCATTTCATGTAAAGTCAAGTACGATTCAAGTACAAGATGTGTGTGGAATGTCCAATCAAGCAAGTCAAGTACTCGGTATAATGCCAGATACCTTATCATTTTAACTCCCATGGGCACAAGTACTTTCGGGTGCTCCTCCCAGGACCAGATCGGGCCCTATATGCACAGGCATTTATCATGTGTTTTGACATCCACTCTTGTTTATATAGCCAATATAGAATTTCAATAATCAAGCTTGTAGATACGTATGACAACTTTGATAGAATAGAGTCCAAAATATGACAAAGGACATAGAATGGCGATAATAACGGTATAATCACGAGTTCGATAAAACTAGGTAGAATATGGTTCCCTTAACTTAGGTACCATGACAAATCAATATGGACATTCTTTATATAGAATTGAGGTCCACATGAACATTAGATCAAGCAAGATACCCTCATTCTTATCATAGAATTGGGGTTTACAAGAATGACACGATATGGCATGATATCATCATCCCATCAAGAATTTCTTATGACATACTCTTTGTATAATCATAAGGGCCGGTATACCATGTTTTCTTTAGATTGACATGGCAAAAACTGTGTAATGGGTTTTTAGGGTACAACCAGCTCAGTCGGCCTTGAGGGAATCCAAGGCTACGAGGAGTCTTACGGAGGTCTCTATGACTAACTTGCTAGTCCAAAGGAACGGAATGTCCAATGGAGAGCTTGTATGTCAATGAGAGTTGAGTGTGATCGATAAATCAACATGAAACGTGGGACTATACTCACGGAGTGGAGAATAGTGCCGATATATATATATATGTATAATATATAAACCATCGGTTAGCAAATCAGAGGAAAAATCAGTTTACAGTAAAATAACGACTTAGGTCAAGTCGTGTCTCAAGTAATTAACGCCTAACTTAAGGGCGTTTACATATATTGCCAATTTGCAGAATTTCCATTATTTCATTAATTTATCAAAACACGCCTTTCCTGGGGGCGTTTCTTAAAAGTTGACGACTGCAGGGGCAGGCGTCTCATCATTTACATATTTGACAGGATATAATTATTCTCAGAAATTTATCAAAAACGCGCCCTTGGAAGGGGCGTTACTTTCAAAAACGCGCCCTTGGAAGGGGCGTTACTTTCCAATTCCACTTTACAGAATATGTGAATTTTAGTTTTTTAACAGATACACGCCCTAGAAAGGGGCGTTACTTTTAATGTTCACGCCTTGTACTGGGGCGTTAGAATATGGAAAAACGACTTTGTCCAAGTCGTGAATTTCAAGGGATTTACGATATTTTAATAAATAATATTTCGAGAGACAGGAGACATGTCATGGCAGTAAAATTTAACAGGAATTCACAGAGTCATGCAAGATATTAAAAATCAATATTTCATATGTATTGTAATTTTTAAACAGATCAATTATTAATCACATGCGATTCTTATGAAATTAACGCCTGCGTAGAGGGCGTCAAATATTAAATTGACGACCACTTCGTGGTCGTTTCTTTTAAATTAGCGCCCTAATCAAGGGCGTTTCTTTCAAAATATTTCAGAAAACGCATGAAAACCATAATAATCATATGCATGACATGCTTATATATATATATATTGCATTAATTTCATTTGGGCTACAGTAGCTTGAGAAAATCCTACCTTATGATAATTTGATGATTTGAACAGTGAGAAGAGGAGCTCTAGTTCTTCGGTCCTGTAATTCCTACGAGAACAGAAGAAGAAATATTAGTATTTCTTCATACTTCCTGACCGAAGGTAAAAGAAAGATTATTACCTTTGTTCTTCACAACCCCAATGTTTCTTCAACCTGGAAGAAGGAAGAAGTCGAATTAATGACCGTCCACCAAATCAAAAAGGGACAGAGGGAAGGAAGAGCTATTGCTCTGTAATTACCTTCAGAGAACTCGAACGCCAAATAGCGTTCACGGGTTCGAGCAGTAGATTATTTATAGGGTTATGGAAGTCCTATTAAAAGTAGTGTTTGATTGAGGGTAACATATCCCCAATAGAGTCCTTACTCTAATAGACACTTACTAGATTAGGTTAATCTTTCCTTGGATAAGTTCTGGGTTCGATCGGGTCACGAACTGAATTAACGCCTTTGGTCAGGGCGTGTATTCTTGAATTAACGCCTTGCATAAGGGCGTTTCTTAAAAAGCGCCTTGAAAAAGGGCGTTTCGTGTTTTAAAACACGCCCAAGATAGAGGCGTTTCTTTTACTTGCCTATTTGGTCGCGTGAGTTGACGACCGCACGTGTGGGCGTCCTTTCTTTAGTCACGCCTTTGATAGAGGCGTTTCTTTTTGAATTAACGCCCTAATAAGAGGCGTTATTTTTAATTTGTTTTATTTCGTCAAATTAACCCTATTCCTTTTATATATATAACTTCTGTAATATATATGTTTTAATTCATTTCAATTATTCATTTATTAGGGTTGCTACAGAGTTCGCTTATAATGATTCGGTCAATAGGTCTACAGGTATGAGCCCCTTCGAGATTGTCACTGGCCGTAGACCTAGGAGACCCATAGACCTAGTCCCATCTCCCATCTAGTCCCGTGTGTCTGAGTCAGCCGAGTCTTTTGCTAGCCATATTAGACAGTTGCATGAGCATATTCGTCATCACATTGAGTCCAGCAACGCATGATACAAAGAATTGGCTGACGCCCATAGGCACCACCGTGAGTTTCAGGAGGGCGATTCTGTCATGATCAGGGTCAGACCTGAACGGTTTCCCTCAGGAGCTGTGAAGAAGTTGCATGCTCGCGGTGCCGGTCCCTTTCGGGTAGTGAGGCGAGTAGGATCGAATGCATATGTTGTGGACTTGCCAGAGGATTACGGGATCAGCTCTACTTTCAACGTCTCGGATCTTGTCGCTTATAGGGACCCAGCGGTGATACCCAGTGAGCCCTTTGAGCCGTCTCCACCCATTATGAGTGACACCACCCTAGAGTGTCCACCTCCAGCCTTGTTACCTCAGCAGCGAGAGCAGATAGAATATATACTAAATGAGCAGGTGACGACTACTCGAGGCGGAGTGTACCAGCGCTACTTGGTGCGTTGGAGGGGACGGCCCGCATCCGATGACACCTGGATCACCCGGGCAGAGCTACAAAGGATAGATCCAGATCTGCTGGATCGGTACTAGAGCGACCCGGACCCTTACTCAACGGGGTCGAGCTTCTCCCATCCGGGGAGAATTGGTGAGGACACCAGAGCACGAGTACGGCCCGACTCAGCGAGCCGTCGATATCGGACCCGCAGCACGACTCGGTCGACATCGACATCGTTGTGGCTGGGTGACAGTATGGAGTCCCTACCTGAGTGTTGGTACTTTCCTATGTTTATTGTGAGTGTATTACCATGTATTTGCTTATTGTGAGTGTATTAGTGTGTATTTTGCATTTTAGCTTCTAGTTGGGTCAAGATTGTAATGTGGGCTACACTTCATGTAAGGGGTCCAAATTCTAAATTGGGCCTCAAGACCATTAGGAGCCCAATTGGACTTCTACACATGTGGGCCTAACAGGCTGGCCCGAGGCCCAAGATGGGCTTCTAGAAGATTTGGACTATTAGACCAAGGAGACAAAGGTGGAGGATGCCCCCTCCTTGTCCCCCATGCTTGTCTCCCACCCACCCTTGACTAATGTTAGTGGGTGTCCTTTGGTGTTAGTGGATGTCCTTTGGTGTTAGTGGTTGTCCTTGGATCTAAATCTAGGGTTTTCATATTTATAGTCTCTTGTTGTATTTTGTGTGGAACTAATGAAAAATTCAAGAGAATTATGCTTGGTGTGCACCCCCCCTCTTTCTTCTAGTGTTCTTGGTGTTCTTCATCTCCTTCCCCCTCTCTTCTCCAGATCTAGATCTAAATCTCTCCTATCTCTCAAATCTCTTCCCCTTCCCTTCTCCCTCTACCTACTGTGAATGTCCACTGCCGCCGTCGCCGCCGTTCGTGCCGCCATCAAGCTGCCACCACCACTTCTCCGAGTTGTTGTCCTGGATTTCGGCCTGCAAATCTGAAGCTTGAAGAGGAGGCCATAACTCCAGATCCTACCGTTGGATCGAGCTGATATTTTGAGGGTTGGTTTCCCCATGTCTCCTACATCCCCAGTTTAAATATCACGCCGATCAGAGTTTTTTTGCCCCCCATCCCAGTCAGTAGTTTGTTCCCCTCACAGTCTGCCTGTGAGCAGGCCAGCGAGATAGTCTGTGGTAGGTGATTTTTCCAACCCCCCAAACGTGATCAGAATCCTACAAAAAACTATGTGTGTCACCGTGTCCCTCCCCTCTACCCACCATAAAAATCTCAGGTCCTACTTCCTTCTTTGATCCACGGTCAAAGCCCATAAACAGGCTGGTTCTACTCTGCCCTGTGGATTCTGAGTTTTGGGACAGAACCATCACTCAGTTTGCAGAGCTATTAATTTCCATTCAGACAGTTGGATGGTTCTGAAACTCCAGTATGTTGAAGTTCTTCGAGTGCTCTTCGCAACGGCACTAACCTCGTCTCGATCTGACGTCATGGCTGGGCGTACTGGCTGATCTCGTCGGAGCACGCAGATCCGACCAGAAGCGGAGCTGCGGGACAGCATTGGGGATTAATTCCCAACAAATTCCCCAACTCACCACCGGTGACCACCGCTCCCGGGGATCGACCCGGGGCACTCCAGGGACTCTCCCTCCGGTCACCGTTGCCAGAAGACGCCCGAAAGCCGCTGTCCCAGTAGTCGGGCCCACTTGGAGCCTTGTGGGCCCCACATTGAGCGCCACCATCGTGCTACCCGCCACCGCCCGGAACCGCACATTGCTGCCCGCCAACCCCTGAACGGCGCTCCTGGATAGCTGGTTGTGGCCTTTTACCTCCCTGCGTGGAGTGGGCCGTAGTTTATTTTTACTGCTGTAATTAAATATTAGTTTGTACCGGGAGTGACGGTTCACGGCCGAGACGTCGTCGCCACGCCGTGAGCGTGGAGGTACACCCATCACTCTTATTGTCTTTCTGCTTATTTAGTATGCACTTTACTGCCGCTGCATGTGAGTAGTTATCTTTCTTAGCTAGTTTAATTTTAATCACCGCTGTGAGTTGTGAGAGCGAAACCTGTCCCGTGACTCATTCCGAGCACGAGATTGAGCCGACTACCCAAAGTCTCAAAGCCGGTTTCCCAACCGTGCACGATCGTCGTGTTTCCCTTGATGGGGACGACTGTGAGTAGCGCTTCTTGTTTGGGGCAAGTTCGTCTCTTCTGGAGCTCGTCGGTGCCGCGTCGTAGTGTGTTGCTGGTCGCGTCGTCTGTCTAGTCGAGTCTCGTAGTTGTCCCGCATCAACTTCCTTTAGCTGTTGAAGTCTGTACATTGTGATACATAAGCTTTGGTGCATAGTATGTGAAGTATGTACATTGTTGAAGTCTGTACATTGTATGAAGTCCATACTGTGAAGTTTGTTCATTCGCTGCTGAAGACGGTACAAAGTGTGAAGTCTGTACATTGTGGTGCGTAAGCTTTGTGAAGTCCATACACTGCATTGCATAAGCTTTGTGAAGTCCATACGTGAAGTCTGTACATTGTACTGGAGCTTTGTAAAGTCTATACATTGCATTGAGAAGTCTATACATTGCATTCCCTTTCGCTGCTGAAGTCTGTACATTATGAAATGTGAAGTCTGTACAGTGTGTGTGAAGTTTGTACAATGTGAAGTCTGTACATTCATTATGAAGTCCAGCAGAGTCTGTACATTGTGGTGCATACAAAGTCCTGCAGAGTTTGTGAAGTCTGTACATTATGAAGACTGTACATTGTAAAGTCTATACACTGCCCTCCCATTCGCAGCTAAAGTCTGTACACTGTATTGTGAAGTATGCACATTGTTGAAGTCTGTACATTGTATGAAGTCCATACTGTGAAGTCTGTTCATTCGCTGCTGAAGATGGTACAGAGTGTGAAGTCTGTACATTGTGGTGCATAAGCTTTGTGAAGTCCATACACTGCATTGCATAAGCTTTGTGAAGTCCATACGTGAAGTCTGTACATTGTGCTGGAGCTTTGTGAAGTCTATACATTGCATTGAGAAGTCTATACATTGCATTCCCTTTCGCTGCTGAAGTCTGTACATTGTGAAATGTGAAGTCTGTACAGTGTGTGTGAAGTCTGTACAATGTGAAGTCTGTACATTCATTGTGAAGTCCAGCAGAGCCTGTACATTGTGGTGCATACAAAGTCCTGCAGAGTTTGTGAAGTCTGTACATTATGAAGACTGTACATTGTAAAGTCTATACACTGCCCTCCCATTCGTAGCTGACGTCTGTACAATGTATTGTGAAGTCTGTACATTGCCCTCTCTTATGCTGTTGAAGTCTGTACATTGCCCTCTCTTATGCTGCTGAAGTTTGTACATTGCCCTCTCTTATGCTGCTGAAGTCTGTACATTGCTGAAGTCTATACAATGCATTGTGAATTTAGTAAGCTGATTCTTACTTTTTAAGCATAATTTTAAATAACATTTGTCTAGCCTTATATAATTGTGGATTAATATGTATTAAATGTTTTGTTATTAATAAGGAAATGGTGCGAGGAGGTCGTACTAGGAGTGGGAGGAGACAAGGCAATGAGAGGGGTGCTACTCCCTCCTCGTTAGCATCTTCTTCAGACACAGGTATATTTGATCAATAAGTTAGCTATATGAATATTTTAATTATTTACTAACTTAAAAGAATTTTTTTATAGGTCCAAGTGTCGGCTCACCACCACCACTTCCCGCTAGTGCCCTCCCACCACCTCCCGCTACAAGTATATCTATTTTAATTTTCAGTAACATGTTGCATTTACTTATGAAAATTAATATTTTCCCACCTATGTATTTCTTTGAATTTCCAGCAAAATATTCATTTATCTAATGTGAATTAATTCTTACAGGTCCTAGTGCTCTCCCACCACCTGTCCCGACGTCACCCCCACCACCTCCCGCTACAGGTATATCTATGTTGCATTTTCAGTAACGTGTTGCATTTACTTATGGAAATTAATGCTTTCCCACCTATGTATTTCTTTGAATTTCCAGCAAGGAATTCATTTATCTAATGTGAATTAATTCTTACAGGTCCTAGTGCTCTCCCACCACCTGTCCCAACGCCACCCCCACCACCTCCCGCTACAGGTATATCTATGTTGCATTTTCAGTAACGTGTTGCATTTACTTATGGAAATTAATGCTTTCCCACCTATGTATTTCTTTGAATTTCCAGCAAGGAATTCATTTATCTAATGTGAATTAATTCTTACAGGTCCTAGTGCTCTCCCACCACCTGTCCCGACGCCACCCCCACCACCTCCCGCTATAGGTATATCTATGTTGCATTTTCAGTAACGTGTTGCATTTACTTATGGAAATTAATTCTTTCCCACCTATGTATTTCTTTGAATTTCCATCAAGGAACTCATTTGCGAAATGTGAATTAATTCTAACAGGTCCTAGTGCCCTCCTACCACCTGTCCCGACGCCACCCCCACCAGCTCCCGTTACAGGTATATCTATTTTAATTTTCAGTAACGTGTTGCATTTACTTATGGAAATTAATGCTTTCCCACATATGTATTTCTTTGAATTTCCAGTAAAAGATTCATTTATCTAATGCGAATTAATTCTTACAGGTCCTAGTGCCCTCCCACCACCTGTTGCTACAGGTATATCTATTTTAATTTTCAGTAACATGTTGCATTTACTTATGAAAATTGGTTCTTACAACCCTCCCACCACCTCTGACTTCTACAGGCCCCCCCCCCCCACCACTCAGCAGCCAGTTGACGATGCCAGCAGTCATCACGAGGGAGGCATTGTCCATGATGGACGTCGCCCCTGCTGGATCTCCGGGTATATTTATAAGGCTAGTTTACATTCATTAATTATTAGCGGTAAGTTTCTAATATGAATACTTTGACATTTGCAATTGCAGAAAAAAAATTTAGAACCTTCCACTGTTGTCCATCATGCTATTAGCCTAGTAATGGCACATGTGCCCCAGCCACATTTGTCTTACAAAGAATTTCCGATGGGCGTCCGCGATTCATTGTTCGACATGTTCTTAGTAAGTAACTATGTCATTTAATTCAAGTCTTTTCCAAACTCAATTCACAACAGTCTATTAATTGTGAAGCTTAATTTATTTACAGGGGACTTATCGATTCACTGGTGGACATGATGCGGCATGATGTCGTTCTACCTGGGAGTCTACTGTGAAGACAAATTATCGAAAGAGAGTATATGCGGCTCAGAAGAAGGCCAAAAAAAATGCTGGTGGGAGTGAAGACCGACAGCTGTGGAAGGAGCACTGTCCTCTATGGATGAGGAAAGAGGATTGGGACATACTATGTGACAAATTTGCCGACCCCAAGTTGATAGAAAAGTCCCAAAAAGCCAAATCAAATAGGGCGTCACAGCCAGAGGCAAATTTACATACATGTGGGTCCGTCTCTTTTGTGACTCATAAAAATAAAATGGTAAGTAATGTTTCAAATCTTCTTACATTTTATTAACATATATGACAATTTTTTACTATGAACTATATAACATGCTGTGGAGCTTAATCGAGCTCCGACGTTCCTCGAGGTGTTCGACAGAACACACAAAAGAAGGCGACAGGTCAATTTGTGAGTATGAGAGCTCGTTCAATAGCGGTAAGTTTATCTTCGTGTGCAACTTCTACCGTTCATTTAATTCAGATTGAATCATATGAAATTGACTAATTATTTTATTTTATTTGTAGGAAACATATAGCAGAGCTGTGACAGAGAAGTACGGGGAGGGAGAGGGGGAGCAGCCAGAGTTGGATCCGGCAGAATGGGTGGCCGCAGCTGGTGTACCGAAGAAGGGCCGAATATATGGTTTTGGGGACAGCATGGACTCTAGCGCGGTGATATCATCGTGTGCGAGTTTGAACTCTGCCCAAACCAGTACTTCTGCCTTCAGTATACCTCAATCTGCCCCTAGTACTTCTGGTAGCGACGTCAGAGACATCGTCCGATCGGAGATGTCTAGCCATATTTCTGATTTGCAGCTGCAGATGCAGCGGCAGTTCTGAGAGGAGATGTCTACCCAGCAGGCAGCCATGTTGCAGGCACTCACTGGCCTGCTCTCCCAAGCGGGAATTCTCCCTCATACATCCACCACCACGGCACAAGCGGCACAGGTGATTTTTTTCCATGGGTCTTTTCTATGAGTTCAGTTTCTATGAGTTCAGTTTGGCACTTGGTTTAAAATCAAAGCAGTCGGGGTCCGGGGGTCCAGAATGTGAAATACTGATCCGATCGGCATTCCGATCATTCCAACATGACCTGGGAGGTAGACGTGACTTGTCAGAGCTGACGGATTCTAAATCGGACATCTGGTTTGGGCCCGACGCTCAAAAGTGCATTTTGTAAATGCACTTGGTTTAAAATCAAAGCAGTCGGGGTCCGGGGGTCCAGAATGTGAAATACTGATCCGATCGGCATTCCGATCATTCCAACACGACCTGGGAGGTAGACGTGACTTGTCAGAGTTGACGGATTCCAAATCGGACATCCGGTTTGAGCCCCACGCTCAAAAGTGCATTTTGTAAATGCACTTGGTTTAAAATCAAAGCAGCCGGGGTCCGGGGCTCCAGAATGTGAAATACTGATCCAATCAGCATTCTGATCGTTCCAACACGACTTGGGAGGTAGAAGTGACTTGACAGAGCTGACGGATTCCAAATCAGACATCCGGTTTGAGCCCAACGCTCAAAATTGCATTTTGTAAATGCACTTGGTTTAAAATCAAAGCAGTCGGGGTCCGGGGGTCCAGAATGTGAAATACTGAGCCGATAGGCATTCCGATCATTCCAACACGACCTGGGAGGTAGACGTGACTTGTTAGAGCTCACGGATTCCAAATCGGACATCCGGTTTGAGCCCGACGCTCAAAAGTGTATTTTGTAAATGCACTTGGTTTAAAATCAAAGCAGTCGGGGTCCGGGGGTCCAGAATGTGAAATACTGATCCGATCGGCATTCCGATCATTCCAACATGACCTGGGAGGTAGACGTGACTTGTCAGAGCTGACGGATTCCAAATCGGACATCCGGTTTGAGCCCCACGCTTAAAAGTGTATTTTGTAAATGCACTTGGTTTAAAATCAAAGCAGTCGGGGTCTGGGGGTCCAGAATGTGAAATACTGATCCGATCGGCATTCCGATCATTCCAACATGACCTGGGAGGTAGACGTGACTTGTCAGAGCTGACGGATTCCAAATCGGACATCCGGTTTGAGCCCGACGCTCAAAAGTGTATTTTGTAAATGCACTTGGTTTAAAATCAAAACAGTCGGGGTCCGGGGGTCCAGAATGTGAAATACTGATCCGATCGGCATTCCGATCGTTCCAACACGACCTGGGAGGTAGACGTGACTTGTCAGAGCTGACGGATTCCAAATCGGACATCCGGTTTGAGCCCCACGCTCAAAAGTGCATTTTGTAAATGCACTTGGTTTAAAATCAAAGCAGTCGGGGTCCGGGGGTCCAGAATGTGAAATACTTATCCGATCGGCATTCCGATCGTTCCAACACGACCTGGGAGGTAGATGTGACTTGTCAGAGCTGACGGATTCCAAATCGGACATCCGGTTTGAGCCCGACGCTCAAAAGTGTATTTTATAAATGCACTTGGTTTAAAATCAAAGCAGTCGAGGTCCAGGGGTCCAGAATGTGAAATACTGATCCGATCGGCATTCTGATAGTTCCAAAACGACATGGGAGGTAGACGTGACTTGTCAGAGCTGACGGATTCCAAATCGGACATCCGGTTTGAGCCCCACGCTCAAAAGTGCATTTTGTAAATGCACTTGGTTTAAAATCAAAGCAGTCGGGGTCCGGGGGTCCAGAATGTGAAATACTGATCCGATCGGCATTCCGATCATTCCAACACGACCTGGAAGGTAGACGTGACTTGTCAGAGCTGACGGATTCCAAATCGGACATCCGGTTTGAGCCCGACGCTCAAAAGTGCATTTTGTAAATGCACTTGGTTTAAAATCAAAGCAGTCGGGGTCCGGGGGTCCAGAATGTGAAATACTGATCCGATCGGCATTCTGATCATTCCAACACGACCTGGGAGGTAGACGTGACTTGTCAGAGCTGACGGATTCCAAATCGGACATCCGGTTTGAGCCCCACGCTCAAAAGTGTATTTTGTAAATGCACGTGGTTTAAAATCAAAGCAGTCAGGGTCCGGGGGTCCAGAATGTGAAATACTGATCTGATCGGCATTCCGATCATTCCAACATGACCTGGGAGGTAGACGTGACTTGTCAGAGTTGACGGATTCCAAATCGGACATTCGGTTTGAGCCCGATGCTCAAAAGTGCATTTTGTAAATGCACTTGTTTTAAAATCAAAGCAGTCGGGGTCCGGGGGTCCAAAATGTGAAATACTGATCCGATCGGTATTCTGATCGTTCCAACACGACCTGGGAGGTAGACGTGACTTGTCAGAGCTGACGGATTCCAAATCGGACATTCGGTTTGAGCCCCACGCTCAAAAGTGCATTTTGTAAATGCACTTGGTTTAAAATCAAAGCAGTTGGGGTCCGGGGGTCCAGAATGTGAAATACTGATCCGATCGGTATTCCGATCATTCTAACACGACATGGGAGGTAGACGTGACTTGTCAGAGCTGACGGATTCCAAATCGGACATCCGGTTTGAGCCCGACGCTCAATAGTGCATTTTGTAAATGCACTTGGTTTAAAATCAAAGCAATCGGGGTCCGGGGGTCTAGAATGTGAAATACTGATCCGATCGGCATTCTGATCATTCCAACATGACCTGGGAGGTAAACGTGACTTGTCAGAGCTGACGGATTCCAAATCGGACATCCGGTTTTAGCCCGACGCTCAAAAGTGCATTTTGTAAATGCACTTGGTTTAAAATCAAAGCAGTCGGGGTCCGGGGGTCCAGAATGTGAAATACTGATCCGATCGGCATTCCAATCATTCCAACACGACCTGGGAGGTAGACGTGACTTGTCAGAGCTGACGGATTCCAAATCGGACATCCGGTTTTAGCCCCACGCTCAAAAGTGCATTTTGTAAATGCACTTGGTTTAAAATCAAAACAGTCGGGGTCCGGGGGTCCAGAATGTGAAATACTGATCCGATCGGCATTTCGATAATTCCAACACGACCTGAGAGGTAGACGTGACTTGTCAGAGCTGACGGATTCCAAATCGGACATCCGGTTTGTGCCCGACGCTCAAAAGTGCATTTTGTAAATGCACTTGGTTTAAAATCAAAGCAGTCGGGGTCCGGGGGTCCAGAATGTGAAATACTGATCCGATCAGCATTCCGATCATTCCAACACGACTTGGGAGGTAGACGTGACTTGTCAGAGCTGACGGATTCTAAATCGGACATCCGGTTTGAGCCCCACGCTCAAAAGTGTATTTTGTAAATGCACTTGGTTTAAAATCAAAGCAGTCGGGGTCCGGGGGTCCAGAATGTGAAATACTGATCCGATCGGCATTCCGATTGTTCCAACACGACCTGGGAGGTAGACGTGACTTGTCAGAGCTGACGGATTCCAAATCGGACATCCGGTTTGAGCCCCACGCTAAAATAACTCAATTCAAAACTATGTTAGTTTTCAAAACTTAGTTTAGAATAATTCAAAAAAGTAGGTTCTACGATTGATATCTTTACAGTCATCGATTTGATATTATGTTTGATTTAAATTCATGTAATCTAATAAAATATTTATTTATCTTTATACTAATTTTAATTTTTTTATCTATGTATATTTTTTTAATATAGGAGGATCCTTCTACGAGCGGTACCAGAGGGGATGAGCAGGGCGAGGGGGATGAAGATATGGACGATCTGGAGGATATTTGTTGATTTTGTTGTATTTTTTTTATGTAACGTTGATGAGTTTATTCTGATATCTGATGTAATTTTAATTAAATTTGATTTTTTATTTTTGTTACCAGAGGGGATGAGCAGGGCGGGGGGGATGAAGATATAGACGATCTGGAGGATATTTGTTGATTTTGTTGTATTTTTTTTATGTAACGCTGATGAGTTTATTATGATATTTGATGTAATTTTAATTAAATTTGATTTTTTATTTTTTTTACCAGAGGGGATGAGCAGGGCGGGGGGGATGAAGATATGGACGATCTAGAGGATATTTGTTGATTTTGTTGTATTTTTTTATGTAACGCTGATGAGTTTATTCTGAAATTTGATGTAATTTTAATTAAATTTTATTTTTTATTTTTGTTCGTATGTATTTTTTGTTTTCGATGATTTTGTAAACATGTTTTTAATGCAAATTTGTTGTTTTAAAGAAAAAGATGAAAATATATTTCGGACGGATTTTGAGACGGATCCGTCTCAAATTTGAGACGGAGTTAAGGACGGAAATTAGGCTGTCTCAAATTGAAGATGGAATTTAAGAGAAATTTCAGACGGATAGGTAGACGGAATTTACGTCCGTCTCAATTACCGTGCGTAATTTGCGACGGAAATAACGACGGAAAATAGTTGCGTCTGAGAAGTTGAGATGGATATTTAGACAGAATTTTTCCGTCGCAAACTTCAGACGGATTTAAAGACGACACTTTCCGTCCGAATTTGTTTCATTACTGACGAAATTTGCGACGGATTTTTATGCCGTCGGAAGTTTAGGACGGATTTTAGGACGGAAGAAAATCTGTCGGTTATTTGTGACTCTTTTTTTAAGACGGCCCTTTTCCGTCCCAATTCGGTCGCAAATCCGTCGCAAAATCGATTAGCGACGGATTTTGTGACGGATTTGGGACGGAATAGGGCCGTCGCTAAAACCGCTTTTTCTTGTAGTGTAAATATTAAAAGAAGGATAATATACTTAATTTTCATTATTTCTTGAATAAGATAATTAATCTCCCTAATTGTTCTTGCATAAACCTAGATTCAATGGCGGCAACTAGGTCTGGTTTTGTTCCCCAAATGGCACTCGTAGATATCCAATCCTATGCGGACCTAGTTAGGGGAGTCCAACTACTAGAAAAGGCTGCGGAAGAAAGAGAAAGAGGGAGAGTTGAAGAAAAAGAGCAAGCTATGAACTCTAAAAAGTTTAACTTAGCTAAGAAAAGACCTAATAAGAGTGATAGTTCACAAAATGTAAGAAATGTAAGAATGGGAAATGTTGGATAGCTCTTATAGACCCATCTCAAGAAATGTGTAAGTTTTGTGATAAGTTAAATCATCATTCGGAGGTTTGTTATCGGAAGACGGGAGCATGTCTCCGTTGTGGGAGTCTTGATCATAGGATAGCCCAATGCCCTATTCAAAATCTAAAGCTTCAAGCAGAGACTCAAGCTTTAGTGGAAGCGGAGCCTGTAAAAGAAGAAACCATAGAAAGTACCCCTCATCCTTAATCTCAAATTAGTTCTTTTCCATTCCGTACATCTTAGATACTTTTACCTGCATAGTTATCTTAGTAAATTATAGTTTTCCCATCCTAGAGTAGAAGGTGGTGAATTTGGGGACTAAATTCTCTTAAGTGGGGGAGGGTGTAACGCCCGGCAAATCGTAAAGGTTAAAATGGAATAATTGTGAGTCCACTTGTTAGAGATACAATAAAATAGGGTCATCACATAAAACAAATAACAACAGATGTGAAAAGGATTCAAAGATAAATTGGACATTAAATGACGTCATCTACATATTTCTCTAAGAAATCGTTAATAATGTTTGAATTAATAAAACTTGAGTATAATGTCTTTACAATAAATAAATATGGCTAGTTAATATTCCCTTTAGAGTGAAAATAAAGATTTTTCCAGGATTGAAACCTGCCTCTGATACCCAAGATAGCAAAAAAATTAATAAGGGAAATAAATAAATAAAATTATAAGAAATAAAATCCCTATATAAAGTTCCACCCTAATCGAACTCTCAAAGGCCCTAGTATATATTATGACCAACTCACACCTAATAAATAAATAAGCTTAATAGAACTTTATAGGAAAATGGGCTTAGCATAGGAAGCCCAAGCCATATTAAAAGGTGGCCTTAAAACCTTAAATATGGGCCTCACGTATAAAGGTTTAGCCTAAGGACTAATGGGCCTTACCGTTGTATAAAGGAGTCTAAGGGATATATACATAATTACTCACACTAATAGGATCCTTTGATAAACTCAAAGCCTTACCACGTTCGAACCTTGCATGAGGCTTTAAGGTTTTTAATCTAACTAGGAGGGCGGCCGTTGTTTTAGAAGGAGATTGGATTGCATGGAAACTTGCATGCTAGTAGGATTGCAACGTGGGAAAATTCATTCCCACCAGGACTCAAACCCCACAGTAGGATTCCTTCCCTTATAAATAGAGCCCCATCGAACGAGCAAGCCTGCTATTGCTACTGCATTTGAAGGAGCCCCTCTTCTGCATCTTCTTCCTCTCCCTGCTACCGTCGTCGTCTTCCTCTCTCCGTGCTGCCGCTGTGTGGTGCTGCTTTTGTTCGTGCGATTGTAGTTGCTGTCGCGCTTATTCTTCCTTGCTGATGCTGCTTTGTAACGGTGCATCGACGTCCCCGTGGTCTGTTGCCATTCGTGTCTTCTTCTTCTTCCTCTGTCGTCTACATAAGTGAAGGAAGCTGCATCTTTTTCCTTCGTTGTTCCTGTTGCTGCTGTAGTTGCTGGTCTGCTGCTGCATCTTCTTCGCCCTCCTCTTTGATCGTCTCCGTTTAAACACCCAACAAGGTAGGTTATCTCAAGGAACTCAAGCCCAAGCTGATTAGTAAAGGTTGCATGCATGTATTTCATGAAGATCATGTTTATATCTCGTTCCCTTGTCTCCCCGTGCTTGAGTTTTACGTAGAAGATCATTTTTTTTTGCTTCATTGAAAATAGCGACCACCTCAGTGGCTGCAAATTCCTGCATGGGCGACTGTCCTCTGGCCGTAGATTAATGCACGACCGAGCATGCAGCCACTAATTCTTGAATTAGCGATGGTCTGCTGGTTGATAAATAATGTGCGACCATATGACTGCCGCTATTTCCTATGACTTAATTAAATAATTGACACATCTTTAAAATTAAATAACTATGGAACCTAATGTATAAAAATTACTATGAGCATGTTCCTAGGATCTCCATATTTTTCTCTGCATGACCATGTCTTTAGTTTCCTGAATATCCTGATAAACATTAACATGCTACTGTTCATGCTAAACTAAAGAAATGAACAATATTTTGTCTCTGTGAACGTATCCAAGGGATGCGTTGTAGGGTGTAACACTGGAAAGAATTTGCGACCAGATCCATGTTGCATATTAAAGAACATGTGCCCTTCTAGAAAGGCACATTTTCTGTGGAAAAGATTTAGCGACCTTTGAGAAGGTGCAATTTCCTAGATTATATATATATAAATATAATAAATAAAAGAATTGGCGTCGTACCTCAGGGCGCAGATTAATGATACTACGCCTCTCTGAAGAGTCACCATTTTTTTGGTAATTAAAGAAAATTCTAAAAATTATATGAATTAACGTCCACATAGTGGGCTCTTATTATAATTAGCGACCACTGCTAGGACGTAGTTTTCTGTGACTATTTTCATTGTGGGTTTTCCTCGATCCTAGACCGCTGGATCTTTGGCACCATTGTCTCACATCCAAGATTTGGTCCCTGTTTTGCTTTCCACCGCTTACACACTAACTCTTGGTGATGATTGGACTCTCCGCGGGATATTCTTTCCTTCAGACTGGTACTTTCTTCATTGAGACCTCTGTAAGACGCCGCTAGCCTTGGATTCCCTCAAGATAGTCGAGCTGGTTGTACCCTAAAAACCCTAGAACCCCTTTTAGTCATGTCACTCTGAAGAAACATGACACCCTAGCCATCATAGAGCACTGTTTTTAGTGTTCTATGAGAGTGTCTCTATTTGGGATTGGTGACCAGATAGTGGACGCAAATTGAATTAGAGACCGTTTAAGAAGTCGCTATTTTTTCGTGCATGTGCTGTTCTTAGAATTAGCGGCCACCCCAATGGGTGCCAACTCTGGAATTGGTGGCGGTCTGGGTGGACGCCAATTACCCAGTTTTATGATATATCATGGTTTTCATGTGATTTATCGATATATCATCCTTACTCAAGTTCTTTCCTTGGATCTCTGTTCCGTAAATCCACCTTATGTTCCTACAATGGCTTATTCCTTTGGAATTCTATTGGCTATAAACTATAGTGGATGTCTAAAATATTTACATGACTCAATGCCTGGCAATTATGGGGCCCGGTCTAGTCCTGGGAGGAGCGCCCGAAAGTACTTGTGCCCATGGGAGCTATATTGACCACGGTGTGATATTACACCGAAGTGCATGACTTTCTAGATTTTTCTATGGCATTCCACCCTCTTTCTCTCTCTCGTGACGTGAAAATACATGATATTACTTGACGTACTTGACTCAACGTGGTATTTGCTAGAACATAAATAGCCAATATCTCATGATGATATACAATAATTACATGCTTGATAATTCCTTGAAGCTTTGCTTATTCCTCATTGCTAGTATTTCCATATCTTGCTCAATTGATATATTTCTGTTTCATCTCGCGATCGTTCATGCATAGTGGTCTTGCATTTTCATGTAACATGTAATTTACTTAAAGAAAGCTTGGTTTTGAGATATAATTTTTACTGAGCGTTTCGTTCATCTAGCCTATTTTAATGTTTTTCAGGTAATCAGGTGGCTCGCGGGACCATGACTCAAATGGAAAGGGAAAGTGTGCAAGAGAGCTCTGAAAACTAGATGACCCGTGTCTTTTATTTTTTGAGTCTACATTAGCTTGGTGTCTTTTATCTAGTTTTAAATGTCTGTGTCTGGTTAGAGTGTCTTTTCCTTGTTTTTTTATAAGTTGTAATTGAGTCAATAAGTTGTAATAACAAGTTTATATCAATAAAAATTTATTTTTATCAATTTCTGGTTTTTTGTGTTTTAAGTTATTGTTCTGATTGACATGACTATATCGCTGCCACGTTCCAAGCAATGCGTTCCGCTGGTATCGGTTCGGGGCATGACATATAGTATAACTCACGACATGACCAGGGGACATAATTAAACAAATATGGCATGAATATTATCATATATATAACAGGGAATGAACAGGGTTTGATCTGGTTACAGAAACCAGATCGTGGTTTATCGGGAACCGCTATAAGGCAGTCGCTGTCTTTGCATGACTGCTATCTCTCTGTCTGTAGACAGAAATCAAGTCCAACCTTGTATAGCCCTATTGAACGGCCAATAAATAGAAAAATTATATAAAACAGAATGAGACATCATAATAGCATGTAACTAAAGCATGAGAAGGCATGAATAAATCAAAAGTTCTTATCTTTTTATTAGTGTTGTAGGGACAACATGTATGGAAAAACCCTAGTTGCGCAATCATGATGAAACAAGAAATACATCGTGTATAATGTATGAAAATAGGAGATAATAGAGGGAGTTTGTTCCTAACATATTGTTTGAGCCATCCACGAGACAACCTACCTCTTGTATTGTCCCTAGACCTCGAATTTCTCGCCGGAAGAACACCCCCGTTCCTGCACGTCCTGCGTAGAAACCGTAGCTTCTGATTGCTCTATCTCCTTGACCTCTTGATCTCCTACTATGAAAACTGGAGACGAGTTAGAAGATACTAAGGGGAACAAAAAGTTCTAAAGAAAGGATTTAAAACGATGATACTATACCTCTACAACGCGTGATCTAAAACTCAAGTTCGCGTAGGTTGAAACTAGGTCCTATTTATAGAGATTGACCTAGGGCTGTGGGTTTTGATCGAATTAGGAGCCCTATTAGAGATAGAGTCGATCCCTAAGACTCCTAGATAGGTTTCCCTTCGAGATAGCATCGATCCATGGCCAACTCATGGATAAAAATCCAAGATTTCCGTGCTTTCCTCTGTCTCGATTACGGAACCTAGTCGCGGTTGATGAGGAACCGCTATCATCGGGACGCGGTCGCGCGACTGACTGCAACATGTTCCTCTCTCCGAAATTTTTGTTTAATTCAAATTCCACTTCTAATTATCCCTATCATCCATCCTAATTATGGAAATAGTCCTTATTACGTCTCTAAGAGTTGGGCTTGGGCAAAAAGGTCTAAATTTAGGGTTTAAGGTCCAATTTAAGTGGACTTATTTATTTGGTTAATAGCTGGGCTTTTAAATCAATGGCTTTGAATGGTTAAGCCCACTTAAACTTATTAAAATACCAAAATAAATCTATTTAATTTCTAAAAAATTCTAGAAAATTACCAGGGTGCTACACTAATAATGGTAGTTTCCGAGCTCTAAAAAGGCGAGCACTCATAAATAATGGTAGCTTACGAGCTTCCAAGAGGCGAGCACTCATGCTCCCTCAGAAACAATGTTAGCTTCCGAGCTCCCAAGAGGCGAGCACTCATGCTCCCTCAGAAAGAATGGTAGCTTCCGAGCTCCCTAGAGGCGAACGCTCATGTTCCCTCAGAAACAAAAGGTGACACGAGTCCCCTAAGACAATGCAACACTCCCCTCCCCTTCAGGAGGAAGGACGTACATTTTTCTAGAATGGCGTGAAAGGTGGCTCCCTGAAAAGTAGGTAAGAATCCTAGTCTCCCCAGGAGACGGGACGTACACCTAGTCAAAAGGCGAGTAAGAGACCTCCCCTATTCAGGAAAGAGGGCATACACTGGCCCACGTTCACAGCGCGACTGGGCAGTCCCCCCTGTGCGAGTAACAGTCCTAATCCTTCGGGGGGAATGGGACGTACACTCGGACCATGCGTACCAAGGGTGGATTTGAGCGGCGATCTTGCCTACACTCACGAATGAAGACCAGAAGAATCGAATAAGGCTCCTCAGGAAACTCCGCCCATAGTATATATGAACTTCGAGGATAAAGCGACCACTTCGAAACTACACGGGAGGGAAAAGGCGCCTATCACGATCAAGGTACGGCCACCGAACACAGGCGACCGTTCGCGCCCGTGGTCCCAGATAAAAATGACTGCGCCATAATGGTAGTGACGCTGCCTGCCACCGCGGCTAGTGATGCTGTGACGACCCGGGTCTCGGGTACCTGATATACCCGATAGGATAATCGAATACACCTGATACCACTTGGAACCCGCGAGGCCTCCCAAGAGCGGTAAAGCTCCGAAGGGAAAAAGGATTGTCGTGTAGTACATTGAACTGACAGATATAGCAGTAAGCAATTGAATTTCATTAGACCGGGCTACAAAATTAGCAAAAAAAAATTACTTTTTAATTAACAGATTACAATTAACAATTATATACCCAGAGTCAAGTCCAAAGGAAAGACAGCAAGTCTACCAAGTACAGTCGACAGAAAAGAAAGACGTACCAAAAAGTCAGGGGAAACCCGACGAGGGTACCAGCTGGCCACAACAGCACGCAGATCCAGGAGCCACGGAAGCAGAACGAACATCACCCCACCTAAAAAGTAGGGGTGAGCCTCGTGTCACTGGCTCAGTAGGGGTCACACAGATCCCCACTGAAAAATACGCAGTAACACACTAAAAACTGCAGGGTAAACAACAACAGTAGCCAAACAGGAAAGCTACACTAGAAAGCTGCAAGTCTACACTAGAACGCATTAAAGGAACAGACGGGTAGTAGGAGTAGGGAGAAAGCTAAGGAAGAGGGGGAAGAGCCCGTGCCAAACAACGGCTACCGAACTAACCTCGGTACCCCAAACTACTCCAAGTAACAGCAGGAAGGCGACTAAGAGCTGACACGGTCAGGAGTTGCCGATCTGCCGATAAAACGCCAGGCCTAAAGCGAAGACCCGCAAGAACAACAAGAAAGCCTAGGAAAACCTAGACCGACAACCGACAACACGACCAGAACGTCGTGCACACTACCACGCGAACGACCAGAACGTCGCGGAGGTGACAGAACACCGACCCCGAGTACAGCCACAGAAAGGCTAACCCGGGAAGGTCACGATGCACAGAAACGCCGAGAGTCACGTGTCACGTGACGGGAGTGCCTCTCCACAGCCAGCTGCGTCCACTGACGTCTTATGCTGTGCTCCATGTACCGAGTCTAACTACGCCTAACCAAACTGTTGGAGACTCCAGTGCATGCTGACAGGACCCAAACTAGAACAACAATCGAATTCGAGTAACTATTCAGGGGAACGCCCGTCGGCGCCTCGTCCACAAGCCCCTTACCACGTCTGCACACACTGGCTCTCGCCTAAGCCAGGCCTCTAGCTAGTATTCTCCTCCCGTAGGACGCTACGATAACCGAGCCGGGAGCCCACGGAACTAGCTTAGAAACCGTTTAACGAGAACATCCCTCCCACCACTCCTGAGGTGGGTCGACAATTGAAAGTCGAGGGTAACAGAAAGTGGAGGCTCACGAACACAGAGACCCAAAACACAAGTGCCGAAGTACAGACAGGTTAAATAGACATTGTCACTCGTACTTCCAAGCACAAATGGCAGTACAGATAACTGCCGACCGACTCAAGACAAGGCAACTAGACCTACCAGCGCAACGATCCTTGAGTCGGACGACTCAAAGGCAAGATCGTCACGAACAGCGGAACAAGCCGCCAATCGATCTAAAACCTAAGCCAGAGAAAATGACACACTCCGTAAGAACACAAAGCAAGGAGACCTGAGGGAACATCGAGAACCCTCATCACACCTGGACACACAGACTGAGGTAAGACAACACCTCGAGGTATCCAGAACCAATGTCTCGGGCTGGACAGAACCGCCGAGACACACAAAGCCACCTGTCAACCCTTGGGTAACCCCCGGTTGACCGGAGCCAGACAACACCGACACAAACAACCGACGCACCGACCCACACGCAGCAAGCACTCCTGGCTGTCCCATCATGGTTACTGCCCTCATAGGACGTCAATAGGCACCCACGGGTCACGGGCAAACCACGAGACCAAGCCAAGACAAGCAAAAACTGAAACGGCAATAGCAACGCTCTGGCAAAACGGACTATCATTCAACCACTAGGCAGACCCAGTAGTCAAGGCACAGCCGCCATGCAACCAGAGGCAAGGGCATTGGCAGTTCTAGATCGTGTCGTTAGGGAATTGTCACAGTCAGGGAAAAGACCGCACCCAGTCACCTAACCCGACCGATCCAGAAGACCACTGCCACACAAACAAAGCCCTAGAACACAAACCTACGACTGCCCAACACACGGGCGAACACCGAACCACCCAACGGCTATCACAACCACAACAGGGCTGTAACGCACCACCACAGG
This sequence comes from Amorphophallus konjac, assembly GCA_022559845.1. Classification (NCBI taxonomy): domain Eukaryota; kingdom Viridiplantae; phylum Streptophyta; class Magnoliopsida; order Alismatales; family Araceae; genus Amorphophallus; species Amorphophallus konjac. The sequence goes on along the minus strand of CM040120.1, from coordinate 317,624,431 downwards.
CGTGTTACACGAGCCTGACGCACCAAGACAGGTGCGTCAGAGCCAACATGCCCAAGCTTAAAAACTGATCGAACAGCAGGTAACGGTCCAGCACGGATGCGTTACAGCACCCTGGCGCATGGGGGCAAGGCCGTTAGAGCCAACCGACACAGCCACCCAACTCGGCCAAAATAGCGTGTAACGGCCTAGGACAGGCACGTTACAAGGCTGTGACGCACAGGGGAACGATCGCTACACGACCTGACTGACATGGTCAAATCCGGTCAAACAGCATGTAACGGCCCAAGGAAGGCGCGTTACAGGGCTGTGACGCATGAGGACTGGGCCGTCAGGGCAACCGGTTGACCAGAACCTCAAGAAAATGAATGGCTGTGACGCATCTACCTGGGTGCGTCAGAGGGCTGTGACGCACCATTGATGGACCGTCACACTCCCACAGCCTCACAAAAACTGAAACGCCCAGAGCCTGTGGCGGTCTATCGTAGGGCCGTGGACCGCTACACTGGCCAGGGTGGGAAAACAGTGGAAACGCCGAATCGGCCCGTTCCACACCCCATACACACCGAAGCGCAGGGGATACAAAGCTAAACGACGAAAAACAATGTCTGGAGGCTAAAAAGCCCACATGTACGCGCTAAAACGCAAGAATGGGGCGATTCTGACGAATCGACCCAAAACGGGTCACCGGAGTTCCCGGACTCCTACCGGCCCCGAATGACAACCGATTGACACGAAACTGACGTGAATGGGATCCAGACATCCCAGCGGTCATTTTGACACTAACTATTCCGCAAATGATTGCCGTTTTCCGGTGAACCCTGAAAACCCCAAAAACTACGGTCTTCATTAAACTGGCCCGATCTCCCCCGATCGAGCACCAAACTACGCACAAAAGCAAGGAAAATGTGCAGAATGAAGTGGCGGTCCATCTCCCTACCTCCACCGAAGAACCCGAGTGCTGGAGCGACTAAACCACGCCGAAAACCACATCGCGAACCGAACCGTCGGCTTTGAATCCACCGTTCGGGATCGCGCCCAAACCGCACCAATCCTCGCTCCATCACGCGCCTCAGTAGCTCCCCAGCGTCGTCACCTCGCCCACGGCCGCCTCCGTCCGCAGCCGGAGCTGAGAGGGTGAGAGAACGAGAGAGAATGGGAGAGAGAGAGAGTGAGAGCGTGAGTGAGATGAGAGAGAGAGAGGTGGGTTAGAAAAGGAGAAATTAGAAATTTTTCTAATTTCTGAAAATCCGTAAAATGCGTCGAAAATGCACTAATTCAGAAAAATACGTAAAAATAGTCGAAACGATCGGCTCGAAGAGTACATCGCAACTGCGGCATCCACAAGTTGATGAATTGAGAAATAAACTCACCGTAGGGTTCCGTAACTAGTACGAGGGAAAAACCCACACGGATCGTAAAACTCAACTCGGGAGCTACACAAGCGATCCGAAACTCTCCAAAAAGGATCCGAAAGACCTAATAAAGATCCGACAAAGATCCACCAAGGATCCAACAAAGATCCGGGACATTACATCCTCCCCTCCTTCAAGAAATTTCATCCTCGAAATTAAGGACTAACAAGAAGGAAGAAGCAGGGGCAGACAACCCAACGGATACAACCACGAAACAACACAAATCTCGAGAAACACAACTCAGAGGAACACAGTCAGACCACCATCACAAGCACACGCTCTGGATAGAGCACAACGTAAGTGAACATAAGTCCGACACCTCCGAAACAGGGCAACGTCGTTCACGTCTCACCAGAAATAGAGACACGACTGCCACAACCACAGATAACCGAAACCGAGGAACACAACGACAGCACGGAAAGTAGCAGCTTACACAAGGAGACACAGTCCTCTCAGCTGATAGCTCGACCACATCATTGGCTCCAGTGCCAAAGGTAACCGGGAATACCTGGCACACAAGACGCCAATGACGAACAACACCACTGGACCACAAGTGCAATCAAGTCAGTCCTCATTAGACAACACAATCTGATCGAGTCGCGAGCTACTCTACCAGGAAAGAAGAGTACGGCAAGCTACTGACAAGACAATGGTCCAAGGCAGAAACACAAAATCATACGAAAACATCACTCACAAAACAACACAGCGGCGGTACTCGCAGGATTGCGGCTCCGTACAGCATACAGAACCATGGAACACGACTGCGAGCAAGGTCACATCAAGGCACAATGGTAGCTGATCACACGACTACAGAGAACAAGTCATGCATCGAGCAGCTTACCAAGAAAGACTCACAACAACGAGAAAATGACACGGAAAGCCATAATCTTGGGGAACGCATCTCAAGGACCACAGACATGCCTCGAGAGCACAACACCCACGACAAGAAACGCAGAGTAGAGGGTACTCAATCAACAGGAATGCCGATAAATTCCCCAACACTCATAGAGGCCAATACCGATAGCAGAATAACTCCAGCAATAGCATGGCAACAGACAGAGTCAAGGCATAAGAAGCCAAGACGAAGTCACATCAAGAAGAAGCAAATCTCTCGACCGGCCAGAATCTAACAACAACGATCCTGGGACCTGTGGGTAGCCAACCCACACGCTTCCGCTGCGTACACAAGGAACGCACATAGACAACAAAACAACCTCGGCAATCGCATCTTAGCACACACCAGGAGCCATCGTAATCTATGAAGATCGCGAATAACACGCCACGAGCACCGATCCAGCGAACAACCTATCACAAGAGCCTAAGTGCAACGGGAGAAGAGCAGCAGCTTCAGCACAAAGCACAAGGAAAAATGCTAATCTCAGCTTACCTCCACGTCCTAAAACAATAAATGAGCCCTCACAACACATCGGCCGTTGGACACGGCACGACAGAACACGGCACGCGACAGCTCTCGACACAAGGATTAGGTCCAAAGCCAAGCAACCGTAAAATGACGAACAGATCAGGCTTGGAGCAAAGCTGTCCACACTTAAGTAGACACAGGACAAAGGCACCACTAAGACAGCAGTTCCAAGGTAAACCTCGAAAAGAATCCACCAGACAGGATGAGAAGCAACAAGCTCAACAACAAAAGCTCACCGGGAAGGGAAAATCCTAGCTTGCCTGAGCAACTTCTCAATCACGGAATCCAATCGAGCACTTCAACCGAAACGAAGCACATCAAGAGCTGAACAGACTCAAGCCGGGACGACCAAAACAACGTGGGAACGTGTACGGTCCTCAGACCAAGGCCAGAGGTCAACAGTAACCTGAACACTTACAAGAAAACCCTCGAACAACGTACCGCAGATTCAGGCCTTCCGGTGAACACCGCCAAGTACGACATGATCGAGGCAAACATCACAATTGTAAAGAGGCACCTTGTCACACCCTGACGAGAGTAAAATCACCGTGCACAGTGCTAGAACAACACACACATAACAATACACGAAAACCAAGCGACACTGAACCGCAAAACCAAAGCCAGCTGAAGACTGTACTGGACTTTAACGACTCTGGTAACTGTATATCTGAGATTCCCATATACTTCACACGACAAAGCTCTGATAGCTCAGAAAGGAACTCCGAACATCTCAGAACACCGCTCTGATACCAACTGTGACGACCCAGGTCCCGGGTACCAGATATACCCGATAGGATAATCGAATACACTTGATACCACTTGGAACCCGCGAGGCCTCCCAAGAGCGGTAAAGCTCCGAAGGGAAAAAGGATTGTCGTGTAGTACATTGAACTGACAGATATAGTAGTAAGCAATTAAATTTCATTAGACCGGGCTGCTAAAATAGCAGAAATAAAATTACTTTTTAATTAACAGATTACAATTAACAATTATATACCTAGAGCCAAGTCCAAAGGAAAGACAACAAGTCTACCAAGTACAGTCGACAGAAAAGAAAGACGTACCAGAAAGTCGGGAGAAACCCGACGAGGGTACCAGCTGGCCACAACTGCACGTAGATCCAGGAGCCACGGAAGCAGAATGAACATCACCCCACCTGAAAAGCAGGGGTGAGCCTCATGTCACTGGATCAGTAGGGGTCATGCGGATCCCCACTGAAAAACACACAGTAACACACTAAAAACTGCAGGGTAAACAATAGCAGTAGCCAAACAGGAAAGCTACACTAGAAAGCTGCAAGTCTACACTAGAACGCAGTAAAGGAACAGACGGGTAGCAGGAGTAGGGAGCAAGCTAAGGAAGAGAGGGAAGAGCCCGTGTCAAACAACGGCTACCGAACTAACCTCGGCACCCCAAACTACTCCAAGCAACAGCAGGAAGGCGACTCAGAGCTGACACGGTCAGGAGTTGCCGATCTGCCAACAAAACGCCAGGCCTAAAGTGAAGACCCGCAAGGACAACAAGAAAGCCTAGGAAAACCTAGACCGACAACCGACAACACGACCAGAACGTCGTGCACACTGCCCCGTGCATGACCAGAACATCGCAGAGGCGACAGAACACCGACCCCGAGTACAACCACAGAAAGGCTAACCCGGGAAGGTCACGACGCACAGAAACGCCGAGAGTCACGTGTCACGTGACGGGAGTGCCTCTCCATAGCCAGCTGCGTCCACTGACGTCTTATGCTGCACTCCACGTACCGAGTCTAACTACGCCTAACCAAACCGGCGGAGACTCCAGTACACGCTGACCGGACCCAAACCAGAACAACAACCGAATTCGAGTAACTAGTCAGGGGAACGTCCGTCGGCGCCTCGTCCACAAGCCCCTAACCACGTGTGCACACACTGGCTCTCGCCTAAGCCAGGCCTCTAGCTAGTATTCCCCCCCCCCCGTAGGACACTATGCTAACCGACCCGGGTGCCCACGGAACTAGCTTAGGAACCATTTAACGGGAACATCCCTCCCACCACTCCTGAGGTGGGTCGACAACTGAAAGTCGAGGGTAATAGAAAGTGGAGGCTCACAAACACAGAGACCCCAAACACAAGTGCCGAAGTACAGATAGGTTAAACAGACACTGTCACTCGTACTTCCAAGCACAAATGGCAGTACAGACAACTGCCGACCGACTCAGGACAAGGCAACTAGACCTACCAGCACAACGATCCTTGAGTCGGACGACTCAAAGGCAAGATCGTCACGAACAACGGAACAAGCCGCCAATCGGTCTAAAACCTAAGCCAGAGAAAATGACACACTCCGCAAGAACACAACGCACGGAGACCTGAGGGAACACCGAGAACCCTCAGCACACCTGGACACACAGACAGAGGTAAGACAACACCTCGAGGTATCCAGAACTAATGTCTCGGGCTGGACAGAACCACCGAGACACACAAAGCCACCTGTCAACCCCTGGGTAACCCCCGGTTGACCGGAGCCAGATGACACCGACACAAACAACCGACGTACAGACCCACACACAGCAAGCACAAGCACTCCTGGCTGTCCCATCATGGTTATTGCCCTCATAGGACGTCAACAGACACCCACGGGTCACGGGCAAACCACGAGACCAAGCCAAGACAAGCAGAAATTAAAACGGTAATAACAACGCTCTGGCAAAACGGACTGTCATTCAACCACTAGGCAGACCCAGCAGTCAAGGAACAGCTGCCACGCAAGCAGAGGCAAGGGCATTGGCAGTTCTAGATCGCGTCGTTAGGGAATTGTCGCAGTCAGGGAAAAGACCACACCCAGTAACCTAACCTGACCGATCCAGAAGACCACTGCCACACAAACAAAGCCCTAGAACACAAACCTACGATTGCCCAACACACGGGCGAACACCGAACCACCCAACGGCCATCACGACCACAACAAGGCTGTAACGCACCACCACAGGCGTGTTACACGAGCCTGACGCACCAGGACAGGTGCGTCAGAGCCAACATGCCCAAGCTTAAAAACTGGTCGAACAGCAGGTAATGGTCCAGCACGGACGCGTTACAGCACCCTGACGCATGGGGGCAAGGCCGTTAGAGCCAACCGACACAGCCACCCAACTCGGCCAAAACAGCGTGTAACGGCCTAGGATAGGCGCGTTACAAGGCTGTGACGCACAGGGGAACGACCGCTACATGACCTGACTGACATGGTCAAATCTGGTCAAACAGCATGTAACGGTCCAAGGAAGGCGCGTTACAGGGCTGTGACGCATGAGGACTGGGCCGTCAGGGCAACCGGCTGACCAGAACCTCAAGAAAACGAATGGCTGTGACGCATCTACCTGGGTGCGTCAGAGGGCTGTGACGCACCAATGATGGACCGTCACACTTCCACAGCCTCACAAAAACTGAAACACCTAGAGCCTGTGGCGGTCTATCGTAGGGCCGTCAGAGACTGTGACGGTCTCTGAAACGACCGCTACACCGGCCAGGGCGGGAAAATAGTGGAAACGTCGAATCGGCCCGTTCCACACCCCATACCCGCTGAAGCGCAGGGGATACAAAGCTAAACGGTGAAAAATAACGTCTGGAGGCTAAAAAGCCCACATGCACACGCTAAAAAGCCCACAACGGGGCGATTCTGATGAATCGACCCAAAACGGGTCACCGGGGTTCCCGGACTCCTACCGACCCCGAATGACAACTGATTGACATGAAACTGACGTGAATGGGATCCAGACATCCCAGCGGTCATTTTGACACTAACCACGCTGCAAATGGTTACCGTTTTCCTGTGAACCCTGAAAACCCCAAAAACTACGATTTTCATTAAACCGGCCCGATCTCCCCCGATCGAGCACCAAACTACGCACAAAAGGAGGGAAAATGTCCGAAATGAAGTGACGGTCCATCTCCCTACCTCCACCGAAGAACCCGAACGCCGAAGCGACTAAACCACGCCGAAAACCACATCGCGAACCGAACCGTCGGCTTTGAATCCACCGTTCGGGATCGCGCCCAACCCGCACCGATCCTCGCTCCATCACGCGCCTCAGCTGCTCCCCAGCGTCGTCACCTCGCCCACGGTCGCCTCCGTCCGCAGCCGGGCTGAGAGGGTGAGAGAACGGGAGAGAGAGAGAGAGTGAGAGCGTGTGTGAGATGAGAGAGAGAGAGGTGGGTTAGAAAAAGAGAAATTAGAAATTTTTCTAATTTCTGAAAATCTGTAAAATACGTCGAAAATGCACTAATTCAGAAAAATACGTAAAAATAGTCGAAACGATCGGCTCGAATAGTACATCACAACTGCGGCATCCACGAGTCGATGAATTGAGAAATAAACTCACCGTAGAGTTCCGTAACTAGTACGAGGGAAAAACCCACACGGATCGTAAAACTCAACTCGGGAGCTACACAAGCGATCCGAAACTCTCCAAAAAGGATCCGAAAGACCTGATAAAGATCCGACAAAGATCCGGGACATTACAGATGCCTTGCGAGCTAAGAGGCCTAGCAGATGACCGGGCCCACCAACCCTAGTGATACGAGGAAGTTCTCCTAGAAACTCCCCTTCTACGGACCCTCTCGAACTATCTCTCAGACCTCGAAAAGTGCTCGGCATCTGAGAGTGGGGGATAGTGAGGAGGGTAAAACTGGTATGGCCCATGTAAGGCCCATTACGCCAAGCCCGCTTCGATCAGAAATCCACAATGCGCATGACGGGCCCCTGACAACTGCGGCCCACAACGGACGACCCAAGGCAGACAGTCCTCGGATTCGCCAGCTCACAAAGAGCATCAGCCCAGGCGCAACAGACACTAGACGACCCTCCAGTGACCAAATGTTACCTCCTACGATGTCGGCCTCCACCCCACTAAAGGTGAGCATGCCTTACAAGCGTCGTAAGACTCGCCTAAGAATCACCGACTTCGGAGGAACGGACCCTCAACGAAAAACTCTCCATGATAACGGAGAGGCGTTACCCCACTACTTGCGCCCTTCCCTACTAAGGGATAGGCCCTCACCGTCAGGACAACCCCTCCACGAGCAAGAGGGAGAAGAGAATGCAGACCTACAGACGCGGCAAGAGAGACTCCGATTGCGAAGCCTTGGGATTAGATTCCACGAAGTAGAGCTCCGATCGTCTTCCGAGCACCCTTACCGCCCAGCGAGCACTCTCCGAGAGTTCACTGGATACGGCGAGCACTCTTGCAGAAGATCGATCACCCCTCTAGGTTTGCTCAATCACCTTTCGTCTCTCTCGCTCTCCTCCGTTTCTTCTTAATCTTCATACTCTAAGACTCTGACTTAAGCATCGGAGAGTTGTCCCCTGGGGTAACGCCCCGGGCTCCTTCTGATGTCGTTTCCCTGGTGTTTGTAGGCTTCCACAGGTGGCCGAACGATCCTTCCCCAACAAACAAATCTTAAAAGTGTGGTATGAGGACTAGGAACTATTTTTCCGCCTCTACACACGTGTTTTGTGATTTTTTGCCAGTTTCATGATGTTGACATCTTGCTATGAAAGGATTCTAACTTACTACGATTACATTCCATTGTTATGACCGGTGCGATGGATTCAGAGGGGGGTGAATGAATCCCCTTCAAAAACTTATTCTAAAACTGAGTAATTGAAACTTAAATCAAATGACTATTGCGGAAGCAGAAACTAATAGACTTAGTTAACAACTTGACTCTCTGGATAAAAGACTGGAATCCTAACGTGATGCTTAGAGGTAAATGATCAGATAGCACACGTGGTGCGGACACCCGAGCGCATGCGAGACACGAGCCGACGAGCCACCGGTACCGCACGAGGAGCACGACTCGAGCCGCCTCAGCATCCCTATGGCTCGGAGATAGTCTGGAGGTTCCCCACTGAGTCATAGCATTTATCATATTTTTTTGGGGATTTTTATTTGTGTGTAATGTATTTTATTTTCTTTCGTCAGTGTGTAATTTAGATAGTTCGAGGGGCTTATTTGCAAAGTGGGACCCCTGGGCCCCACGGGACCCCCAGGGCCCCTCCCATTGATCCACCTCAGCCCATGGGCCCCATGTGGGGTCAGTCAACATGTCAAATGGAGGCATCTAGAAATTTGAATGGTAAAAGGCACATGGGAGACAAGTGGACTTCAAAGTCCAAGGTGGCTACCAACTTGTCCCCCCCCCCCTTGCCACCAAAGTCAATAGGGCGCCCCCTTCCCCTTATTTTTTATTTTAATTTTTATGGAATGGTCACATGCCATCCCAGCCCTCCATCTCACACCCCTAGATCCAACGGTGGAGGATGGATTAGATGGGTGACCTATATATGCTTGTATTTTCCCATTTTCATGAATTAATGCCATAAGAATTGTGAAATTTGTTGAAGCATGGCCTAGGCTGCCCCCTTCTCCTCTCCCTCCTCCCCTTGAAGCTGTGAAGGCTTCCTTCAGGTGGTGAGACTCCACCCTATCAGTTCCGGTCGCCTCCGCCGCCGCCACGAGCCGCCACCGCACCGCCAATGCCATCAACGGAGTTCTGCCTGTACAGTACCACATCAGCTTGTTCGAAATTCACAGGTCTTCCCCGAGCTTATTTGGCTACCAAATTTGGAGGCGTTGTTCCTGGGATGTTCCTCTCCACCCAAAAAAATCAGGCCAGCATTCAGATCACGTTTCTTATATTTTGATTTTCGTCCACTCTTCCATTTCGGTTCTGCCAGAGTTCTGTCCAGGTTCACCTTCGTCCTGGGTTTCATGTCTTAGAGCCACTTTTTGATTTCTGTTAGTTCGCCCAATTTTACTGGGGGTTCCATCCATCCACCCCTTCATCCACAATTTTTCTCAATTTTTGATTCGGCCATCTCATATTTTTTAAAAATCGTTCTCAGACCCATCTACAGTTCTATCCACCTGTTCCCAGATCCGACCACCAGTCACCCCAAATATCATAACAAATCGCAGCCACCTCCAAATCCAATTCTAAAAGAGTCCCAGTTCCGTGGTTTGATTCCCTACAACGCCTAAGAAGATCTGAAGAGCTGAATCGGAGGTTTACTAGGCGGTCAACGGTGGTTCTCAGACAAGTGCCCTACATATCTGAGATTTCGGTTACTGTACAACAGGGACTTGTAAATTCAATAAAGTTCTGATCCAACCAGATCCAGCAGATCTCTCTGGGTCTAGATTGAAGCATTTGAAGAGAGCTTTCCAACGATAGCTCATGCGTCCCGATCCGACGTCGGGATTGACCGCAGCGGTCGTTTTCGCCGGAGCGTGCGCCGGAAGACAGCAACCAAAATCCGTGGGTTATTAGTTCAAGAGTTGGGAATCGGGGCCGATCGACCCCCGATCGGTGTTCCCGGCCGACTGCCATCCGTGGAGGCGCGCCACCAGGGGTCCCCATTATAGTGGGTCCCACCCCCGCAGATCCGGAGGACAGCGCCGTCCGTGGGCCCCGCGGGCCCGTAGAAGCTACCGTTCGGAAAGCACCAAAACGCGGAGTTTGGCACCGCCGGGCAACATCAAGATGCTGCCCGTCAACCCGAGTTGCGTGATTCCCGGACCCCACATGTGACCTTTTACCTCCCTGCATGGAGTGGGTCGACTTAGTGTATTGCTGTAATCATTGTTAACCGGGAGTCCGTAATTCGGCCGGAGTTGTCTTCGCCACGCCGGGTGCGTGGAGGTAATGGTCTGAACCTCTTGGCGTTCATTTGTTTAGCTAGTATATGGTCTTTTGCCGCTGCCGAGAGTGTAGGTACTAGCCCGTATGTCCATATCACCGCTGTGAGAGTGAGAGTGACCCGTCCCGTGACTCGATCCGAGTTCGGAAGTTGAGTCGGACTACCCTTGACCTCTGCCAGTTCCTTAACCGCGCACGGTCCGCGCTTTCCCTCGCTTGGGACGACGAGTGAGCTTCCACTTCTGTTAGAGACGTTTCACCACTAGGAGCTCGTAGTGTCGGGCTTAGTGTCTCCCTGGTGTGTGTTGCTGGTCGTGTCTTCATCTAGAGTCCGAGGGTGGCACCATATAGTGTCGTCTCCCGTGTCCGTCCCGCATCAACACGTGCAGCTGAACTGCAACCAGATCACGAGTCACTCGATAGACATGCAATCAGATCACGATCCTAGTCAAGCATCTAGCAGAATCAAAATAACATGCAAACCACTGCACAAAAGATTTTTAGGTTGTTCGGTCCTCCAGACCTACGTCCACCCCACACTCAATCCAGAGTGTAGATTACTGCTGACTAACAGCTTGAAAATCGCTGGGCGACACAGCTTGCCTACAAACCGCTGACTAACAGCTTGACCGCTGGGCATTACAGCTTCGCCATCCGCTGGGGCTTACAGGTTAACCCGTCCAGAGGAATCCTCCTCTGCCCGCTGAGCAACACAGCTTGCTGTCCGAGGTATCCACCTCGCCCGCTGACAAACAGCTTGAAGAAATGTTAAAAATGAAAGCAGGAAACAAGAAATAACAGTGACTGAAAGCTGTAATCAATGAAATGCAAATGTGGCTCGCATGGAGCTGACTGGATTGGATTTGATCCAGATTCCAGTGAAGATAGATCTTCTGATGAAGCTTTTCTTCTTCCCTAGAGCTCTCTACTTCTCTCTTCCTTTCTTTCCCTTCTTCTGCTTCTCTATACTTCTCTCTTCTTCTTCTTTCTTTCTCTTTTTCTGGATCGTGCAGGCTCTCTCTCTCTCTCTGCTTCTGCTCTTCTAATGTAACTTTTGATCCTCTCTACACGAGCCTCTTCTCCAGATGGAGAAGTCTTCTTTTTATAGCAGGATCAGATAGGTGGGCGTGTGTCCTCCACAGGTCCCGCCCAAGAGCCTAGACCACGTGGCAGCATTTCACTTACTGCATTACACGTGTCACGATCCTGAGCCATCTTCATTCTTGGATCACGTGTCCTTATTAATCTCCTCGAGCAGCAGTCCTATTAGAACAGACTTATTATAAGTGTGAATTAATCTGAAAGGAAAGAAATGATGCATCGAGTAAGTTTGATATTTGAACTGAGTCTGTACAGACTTGATGCACAAAATGCAGAGTGCATATAAGAAAGTATGTACAACGAGAATGAATGCACGGACATTTCATCTACGAGTATATAGACTTTGAATGCATGTAATGCATTTTGCATATGAATAAGTATGCACAATGAAGGTGAATGCATAGGCATGCCATCAAGGAGTGTATGGACTTTGCGTGCATTCGACAACGATGTATAGACTTGCTGGTGTGATGATGCATGAACTTGAATGCTCATACCAGCAGCGGTATACACACATGCACAATGAACAAGGATTGCACTGACTAAGCCATGAGCTGAGCTAACGGATGTATAAACTTGCTCAGTTATCAGCGAATGGATGTATAGACTTTCTGTGCCTACGACAAGACGATGTACAGACTTTGTGTATGCGTGAAGCACAACGATGCAAGAATGTATAGACTTGCTAAGTCATCAGGGCACCCGTGTGCAGACTTAGTATTCATGCACGAACATTAGGTGTGCAACAGAATGTATAGACTTTGAATGCCGGGTGAAGAATGTACAAACTTTGCATGCATGCGACAAGACGATGAACAGACTTGCTGATGAAATGATGCATGGACTTAAACATTCATACCAGCAACGGTTGTACAAACCTGTGAAGCAGTGCACGGACTATGTGTATATGTGAAACAAAGCAATGCACTGAAATCATCTTCCAAACAACGTGGTATGTACCGATGCCATTATACTAACATTGCACATACTATGTGTGTGCAAGCTATAGTTAATGCACCGACTATATATATGCATGACTTAAGACGATGCACTGAGTATGTCGAGAGTAGTAACATGGGATGCACGAACATTAAGTGGTGACTCATTGATTTGCCATCTTATGTGGTGACTCCTTGAGTTGCCATCATCAAAACAACAACACCTTATCATCAAAGCACAAGGGGCACAACAATCTCCCCCTTTTTGATGATGTCAACACAATGAGTCACACAGACTCAGCAAATAATTCTCCCCCTTTGACATAAACAAAAAGGAGATGGTTTGCGAGTGAAATGAAGGACATGAATGAAATCTGATACCAATACTCCCCCATAGAAACATGCAAAATGAGCACTGAAGAATAAAATATAAGAACTCCCCCTATCAACATGAATGTTTGACTACTCTCCCCTTAAATACAGATGACCCAGAACTCCCCCTGAAGTGTAGAAACGAACTCAGGTTAACTAATAAAGTAATCTGAAATCTACCATTACAAGCAATCTGAACTCTGGTTGAGGCACCTCACATATGCATGGACAAAATGAAACAGGTGGAAAGTCCACAGAACCAGAACTGGTTACAAAGTAAGATGGAAGATTCCAACAGTGTGGAGAGCGAGACAATGCTGTAAATGAAGTAGATGTAGCCAAGGGTAGGAGTAAGTAACATCAAGCAAGGCACAAGAGTTTCAACAGGTGAGTTGAATAAGTTGTCACAGGTGAACTTCATCAGAGGAAAATGTATGGCAGGTACCACAGTAATAAGTCTTCATAAGGAGAGACTCTCCTATCATAGGGGATTATGAATTAATCGACATGACCCAATTTATTTAATCATAATGTATACCAAATTTGTCAATTAAATTCAATACTCATATCTAAAGGCAGGTTTTAATAAAGGTGAACCAATTAATCAAGCAGTACTCAAGAACAACCACCTTCCATCTTACACAAATGAACTCAATGACCACTTTGAGAGTTACATAGTATAGTATCAAGATTAAACACACTTAGAAAAATGTGAGTTGACAGCTTTTGCAAGAAGTTTTCTTTCAATGAGCATAATATTCCCTGAGCAATTTAAGTTGATCAACACCTTTTTACATGAGGCACAACACGTCTTAGGTGAAGTGACCCAGTTACTTCAGTGTGATGACTGTCATTGCCTCTCAACTTTGAGAATAGAGTTAGCAATAGGAGTGTCTTTTTACATGAGGAGACACCTTGATCAGAGGCCGGACTCCCCAGTTACTCAACACAAACATGCCATTGCTCTATCAGAATTTCAATACATTTTTACTAGATATAATTGTGGAACTTCATGACATAGGTTTACTCTATTTCATTGATAGAGAACCCAGTTACTCAGTTACCAAGTCATTACCCCGAACATAATTTTTCTTTTTAGTCAACATTTTTTAAGTTAATGTTTAAAAGCAATGCTATCTCTATGTATCTCTACCAAAGTAGCCTTGATATCACATTTTCATATTACAGATGGGTGAGACTAGGGTATTCATGACGCAGTTGGTTAAAATTTATTAAAACTTAGTATTCAGATATTTTCAAATCATTCAAGTGTAACTCTGAGAATACATTAAACTTATATCAGTCTGAATCAATGGTCATTCTTAAACCTATATGATAGGAATTTCTTTTAAGAGTTCAAACTAAAACATGGTACACAACATAAGAATCTCAGATCAGTCCAATCAATGCTACTGAACAACTTATCATTCCTGGAACAAGAACCAGATTAATCATACCAGCTTGAAAAGATGTGAATGTTTGATAGGTGCAAGCTGGTAGAGCAAATAATAACAGGAGAGAAGAACATCAAATATATGAAGAGCAGAATCAATTTCAGTAGCTGAGTCTGGAATACAGATAGATCAGCTATGCAAGATGAGAATAGCAGAACATTCAAGTTATCCACTAGAGAGCAGTAGAGTGATTCAAATAACTAAACAAGAGGGATTCAGGAAGTGAGGAACAAATGTATATGACAAATCTCCCCCTGTCTAGATGCAATGAGGCTAATCATGAGCATCAATAACATTAAGCATAACCAGTCAAACTCCCCCTGACTAAGTGCAAGAAATACAGTGAAAGTGTAGCACATGGTCTTAAAATTTATGTTTAATAGAAAATCATGCAGTTTAATCGGAGGGAAAGACTGCCAAAAACATCAGGTTCATTTCAAATTTTCAAAGAATTTCAATTAAGCATGAATCAAATCAACATGAAATTCAAATCTTTCATACTCACAATTTCAGATGATGAAATTTAAACATAGTGTTCAGAGCTGACCTGATGCATAGGATCCTGGGGTTTTCATTTTGAGTGCCTTGGCTTATTAACCCCTCTTTGTTCATTTCAAGGCACACCTGCAATACAGCAAACTATTTTGTACAAGCAGGTACCCAAGTGGTCTTGGGTCCTGAAGTACCAGTGGCACCTTTGAAGGGTGCTCTCCACTGTTTTTGAGCATTAAGATCATCAAGATCCATCAGCTTACAGTTGAACATTGAATGTCCAAACTGATCACAGTAATGGCAAGTAACATATTTCAAGCTCTTTTTATGCACATTATTGTGATCATTGAATGTATGACCATTGAAGTTTTTATTATTATGCACATGAAAGTTATGTTTTCTGAAATCGGCCAACTGGCACTGATTTGCTCTATGGTCAGGTTTTCCATATTCAAAGATTGAAGAATTCATTCTGTTAAAATTCTCATACAACGCATGTCTTTTTTCAGGGATTTTAGTAGGTTTGGAGTTAAGTGTTCTTCCCTTAGCATGCCAACACTTTGCAGCAATGTGGCCCAATTTACCACAACGAAAGCAATGAAGTTTTCTTTTAGGAGTTGTATGATATTTAGCATGGAGTTGTTTATCATACATTCCTACAGCAGTTAGATCATCTAATTTCATTTTTCTACAATCATACATGAGATGACCTATCTCATGACAGTAAACAAAAGAATGTTTCTTAGCATGAAAATTTCTAGCATGCATTCTATCAACATTCAGATCATCCTTTTTCAGCACAAGACAATTGTCCATGAAGTGACCATGCTTGCCATAGTAATGCCATGAAACATTATTGGATTTCTTTGAAGCATGGCATTTATCAAATAAGTTCTTAACATGCAGATTGTACTTTTTATTTTTTAATGGTTTTTGATTTTCAGTTGCAGTAGACTATTTTGGGGATTGTCTTGAGGTTCCAGCAACTTCAGAGCTTGTCCCCTTTCTTTGATCACTTACTTCATCTTCTGAAGACATTTTCATTTTGCCTTTATCCTTAGCAAACTTAGATGAAGTATTATTTAGCTCAGTAACTTTACTTTCCAATGAGATTATGAGATTTTCTGAATCAACTTTCTCCTTCTCATAACCAGCCAGTTTTTCTTTTAACAACTCAATTTCATTTTCTTTTCTGTTCATATCTAACTTTAGGTTTTCATTTTCTACCCTCGTACTTCTGATTTCAAGCAGCATTTCTTCTCTTAGTTTCTTCTTCTCAGATTTAATTCTATCATACTTCATCAACAAATGTTCATTCAAAGCTACCAAATCTTCAAATGAAAAGTTAACAATATCAGAGTTTACCTGTGACGAAGTTTCTTCAATTTCAATCTGATCTTCATCTGAAGCCATAAGGCATTTCACTTCGTCCCGGCTCCTGCTGGCTGCTAACATCTCGACCACTTCGAAGGCACTGCAGTATTTGACTATACCAGGAAATTTATCAGTATTTATCGCCCTTTTGATTAGGTCTAGGGCCCTCCGATTCTCAGAGAATTTTAATCTGTCTGAAGTTTTCCATAAGGATCTATCCTTTGGAACTTCATAAGAACTGTCGTGCAATGATTATCCACAGATCTGGATTAATCTGCATCACATATTCTCTAAATTGATTAAACCACTTGTAAAAACCCGAACCTTCAAACTTCGGAGGATCAATAGTGAGTTCCATGCTCAGACAGAATAAGGATTCTAAATAGAACACAGATCAACCACAATCCAAGCGAGCGAATTACCCCTAATCGCACCGAACATAAAACGGTAAAGCACCAAAATGAAATAAGCAGGATCCTCTGCAGACCGTTGGATCTGGAAAGTCAGAGACCCGCTCTGATACCAATTGTTATGACCGGTGCGATGGATTCAGAGGGGGGTGAATGAATCCCCTTCAAAAACTTGTTCTAAAACTGAGTAATTGAAACTTAAATCAGATGACTATTGCGGAAGCAGAAACTAATAGACTTAGTTAACAACTTGACTCTCTGGATAAAAGACTGGCATCCTAACGTGATGCTTAGAGGTAAATGATCAGATAGCACACGGCCAGCTGAACTGCAACCAGATCACGAGTCACTCGATAGACATGCAATCAGATCACGATCCTAGTCAAGCATCTAGCAGAATCAAAATAACATGCAAACCACTGCACAAAAGATTTTTAGGTGGTTCGGTCCTCCAGACCTACGTCCACCCCACACTCAATCCAGAGTGTGGATTACTACTGACTAACAGTTTGAAAACCGCTGGGCGACACAGCTTGCCTACAAACCGCTGACTAACAGCTTGACCGCTGGGCATTACAGCTTCGCCATCCGCTGGGGCTTACAGCTTAACCCGTCCAGAGGAATCTTCCTCTGCCCGCTGAGCAACACAGCTTGCTGTCCGAGGTATCCACCTCGCCCGCTGACAAACAGCTTGAAGAAAGGTTAAAAATGAAAGTAAGAAACAAGAAATAACAGCGACTGAAAGCTGTAATCAATGAAATACAAATGTGGCTCGCATGGAGCTGACTGGATTGGATTTGATCCAGATTCCAGTGAAGACAGATCTTTTGATGAAGCTTTTCTTCTTCCCTAGAGCTCTCTACTTCTCTCTTCTTTTCTTCCTCTTCTTCTGCTTCTCTATACTTCTCTCTTCTTCTTCTTTCTTTCTCTTTTTCTGGATCGTGCAGGCTCTCTCTCTCTATGCTTCTGCTCTTCTAATGTAACTTTTGATCCTCTCTGCACGAGCCTCTTCTCCAGATGGAGAAGTCTTCTTTTTATAGCAGGAGCAGATAGGTGGGCGTGTGTCCTCCACAGTTCTCGCCCAAGAGCCTAGTCCACGTGGCAACATTTCACTTACTGCATTACACGTGTCACGATCATGAGCCATCTTCATTCTTGGATCACGTGTCCTTATTAATATCCTTGAGCAACAGTCCTGTTAGAACAGACTTGTTATCAGTGTGAATTAATCTGAAAGGAAAGAAAGGATGCATCGAGTAAGTTTGATATTTGAACTGAGCCTGTACAGACTTGATGCACAAAATGCAGTGTGCATATAAGAAAGTATGTACAACGAGAATGAATGCACGGACATTTCATCTACGAGTATACAGACTTTGAATGCATGTAATGCATTTTGCATATGGAGAAGTATGCACAATGAAGGTGAATGCACATGCATGCTATCAAGGAGTGTATGGACTTTGCGTGCATTCGACAACGATGTATAGACTTGCTGGTGTGATGATGCATGAACTTGAATGCTCATACCAGCAGCGGTATACACACATGCACAATGAACAAGGATTGCACTGACTAAGCCATGAGCTGAGCTAACGGATGTATAAACTTGCTCAGTTATCAACGAATGGATATATAGACTTTCTGTGCCTACGACAAGACGATGTACAGACTTTGTGTATGCGTGAAGCACAACGATGCAAGAATGTATAGACTTGCTAAGTCATCAGGGCACCCGTGTGCAGACTTAGTATTCATGCACGAACATTAGGTGTGCAACAGAATGTATAGACTTTGAATGCCGGGTGAAGAATGTACAAACTTTGCATGCATGCGACAAGACGATGAACAGACTTGCTGATGAAATGATGCATGGACTTAAACATTCATACCAGCAACGGTTGTACAAACCTGTGAAGCAGTTCACGAACTATGTGTATATGTGAAACAAAGCAATGCACTGAAATCATCTTCCAAACAACGTGGTATGTACCGATGCCATTATACTAACATTGCACATACTATGTGTGTGCAAGCTACAGTTAATGCACCGACTTTATATATGCATGACTTAAGACGATGCACTGAGTATGTCGAGAGTAGTAACATGGGATTCACGAACATTAAGTGGTGACTCATTGATTTGCCATCTTATGTGGTGACTCCTTGAGTTGCCATCATCGAAACAACAACACCTTATCATCAAAGCACAAGGGGCACAACATCCATCCCGCCAGGGTCATCGTCTGAAACATCCCGAGTGACTTTAAGGCACGTGGAGGCCTTCATTTCTTGCTAAAACATCCCAAAAGTGTGTCATTTTATCGCCCGCTACCTTTTCGATGAAATTCCGTTGTGAAAAACATGTAGAATTTACTTGTGTAACTATGTCCGTCGGAATTACTCGGACGTGTGTATGATACATTGATTTGATACTAGTTTTATGCGATTGTTGGATTACTTTAATTTGTTCTTAATTAACAAGAAAATTTTAGTGAGATTTGTAATTCAATTCGGTCTATGAATCGTATTTTAATTGTGAATGTATTTCACTGGATTTTCGTTGGGGATTAAATTCTTAGGTTAACGAGTCAAGTGAGAGTTGTGACTATGAAATTAATTTATGAGTTAGTGAACATGAATTTATTTTAAGAAAGATGTCTAAACGAGAAAAAAATTAAATTCTTATCTATTTAAGGTGTGAATCTAATAACTTAAAACTCGTCTTTAGACTAACTCTCAATAAAAATTCTACTTCTCAATGGTAAATGATTCCTAACTAAATATATACCCTCCGTGAGCAATAGATTGTAATTTTTTTAGGTTAAGAATTACATTACCCTCTCTCACTGACCCCCACCTCAGGGGATCAACACTTCCCTAAAAATGTTGATGCCTCGGATGTTGACGGCTTCTGCCATTCAGGTCACAAGTTCTATCAATTCCTTGATGTCAATCTGTGGTTCAACTTAGTATCTCTCTTTTCCCTTCCTTTCTTTTCCTGTCATTGTGGGGGCTTCTCTGCACTCCCCCAGTGTCTCCTTGCCGCGGGGCTCGAGGGGCTCAAGGGGGAAATGGATTCGAGTGAGAAGGATGGGTTTGAGCTAGAGAGGAGGAATGAGGATCATCTGAGCTTCCATGGCATTCCTTCTGATTGGCGATTCGGCAGCGCACAAGCGGGTTTGTACAGCCCAAACACCTCCATACCAGCTTGTCGTGGGGATCAGACTCGGATGGGTTCTTCCTCCTCTTCTACCTCCATGGCGGCCTGCTTCAGCGGTCATCGCCTCTGGGGAACCGCCATTGGTTCACAGAAATCGTGTTTCTGCGACGCCACCGTCCAGAGAAAACCCGGTCTGCCGCCGCCGAGGCCTGATGTGGACTGGAGCCCTTCGGACCCAATTATGACAGGCGGCGCCTTTTCGCAGAATGTCGCCGGAATTCTCCCTCCCGGCCTGTCCCAGTTCCCCACAGACTCCGCGTTTATCGAGCTTGCTTCGAGGTTCTCCTGTTTTGGGGGCGCTGGAGTCGGCGGCATGGCGAGCCCTTTTAGTGCTAGTGGATCTTCGATTCCTTTCTCCATTTCCCAGAAGAATGAGGTGAATGTGGGGGAAGTTTCCGAGGATGCCTCCATGTCCGTGGGGAGCTTTCGGAAGACCCAGAGAGCCGTTGAATCCAGTGAACAAGAGTTCAGTGTGAGAGGCCAAGAGGAGACCCAAAATTCTGATAACGCGGCCGGCGAGCCTTCCTCCATAGGATCCAGCGCAAGGAAGAGGAAGAAGGGAAATCAGGTGGGTAACTTGGAACTTCTATCTGGTATGTCTTGATTGTATCAAAATTTCTTTCTGCTATATGACGGCATCCAAGGATAAGAATCTCTCGTTCTTGATGGTTATATTCATGACAGGAGATGAAGCTAGACCAAGCTGAAGGAGATAGCCAAATCTCCGCTGGAAACCCCAAGGAGAATATCGAAGGTAAACGGAAGGGAGAGGAGAACAACTCGACCTCTCCTGCTGCCAAGGCCAGTGGAAAGAACAGTAAGGATGGTGCGGATGCACCCAAGGATGATTATGTTCATGTGAGGGCACGGCGAGGCCAGGCAACCAACAGCCACAGCCTAGCAGAAAGAGTAAGATAATTCTTATGGGGGGGATTCTAACGTACTTTCTTGATAGTCTTAGATCCTGCTGGCATGGAAATTGTTTTGATCTTGATGTATCATTACCTTGGTCCACAGGTGAGACGGGAAAAAATTAGTGAAAGAATGAAATTTCTTCAAGACCTTGTTCCTGGTTGCAGCAAGGTGCTCTCCGGGATGACATTATAGTTGTTTCAGTCTAAAACTCACCTATGTTGCTTATTTGTATAATTTTATATTTTTGAAATGTGAATTTTACAGGTCACAGGAAAGGCTGTAATGTTAGATGAGATCATCAATTATGTTCAGTCATTGCAACGCCAGGTGGAGGTATGTTGCTTGCAAGAAACATTCTTTTGTTCTGAAGGCAGAAGTTACCGTGCATCCAGATTTTTGTATTCTCAGATGTATGCACAATTAACTTACTGAGCTTAATATGGTTTCTTTTCTCTTCACAGTTTCTGTCAATGAAACTTGCAGCTGTAAATCCACGGCTGGACATCAACATTGAACGGCTCCTTTCCAAGGAGGTATTTGAGCTTGAAAGCTGTTCAGATCCCCACTTTCACTCTGAAAATTAGATAATTATTGGTTTCTAAGATGATATCATAGACAGTAGCTTTCTCCAAATGAAAAGAAATCATAATAATGGGGATGATATATGCAATGGCCATGACACTTCCAGATTCTTCAATCAAGGGCTGTCTCTTCAACTGCAATAGGGTTTTCACCAGATCTGGTTCATCCTCAGTTACATCCGGCTGATCAGGCTCTGGGCCAATCAGGGTTTCCTGTCATAGGAAATCCTTCTGATGCACTTAGAAGGGCCATAAGTGCTCAACTCACTGCCATGAATGCATACAGAGTGCCTTTAAATCAGGTATTAGTACATCATCAGTCATGTTTCTCAATGTTAAATTTCTTCCTGAGGTTTATGTCTATCATTTGGAATATAAATGAATGAATTGAATGTAAAGTAAACCCCACTTTGTCAATGTTGATGTATGATAACTGGTCAAAACAGGTTAAAGACTTTCTTCCCAGGTGTAAAACAAGAGTGGCCTGGCTTTCGTCAAGCCACCTTCTGTGTATGCATGCTTAGTTATGTTCACTGGCCTTGAAATGCAGCAAGCTGAATTTATTTGAGAGCAGCTTGTCATACTTTTGTGTAACTAAAACAAATAATGTGGGGATGCTGCAGAAAGTAGTCCTCTACACGTATGCTATATACAAATCAACAAAGCCAATCATGAAGAACCCTGTGCAGTGAATGCTTTTCTCATGCATGGGAAATCAGATTTATTCAACTTTATATTCCAGACTATTTCTGTTTAAGAATTTGACAAAGAAATGCCTTTCAACATGCCATGGGATGGCAAAAGCTTCTTCTAGTGTATTTATATTTCAACCCAACCTTTTTTTGGACAAAATTCTGTTCTGTTTGACATGTTTGCCACCCCAAATGGCTAAGTATATAATGTATACTTTGGCTCTTCTTTCTTTCTGCAGCCTAGGATGGATTTATCTACTAGTTTTGTTTACATTATGTGAGAATGAAAAGTTATCATTGAGATCTATAGATTAACCAAAACAGCAACTTAAGGGCAATTCCTTAAATATCCCACATGCACCTAGCAAAATCCCTTGAGAATATAAGAAAGAAAGTTTTCTATGGCATACGTAATTTCCATTGTAGTGAATGTTAAGGAAATTTTGAGAACATTTGCAACCATGTGATATCCCTGGTTATGAACTATAAACAAAGTAAAAGGGAGATCATGTGCTTAGCCAAAAGTCCAGTTTTCCATGTAACATGAAAAAGGAAGGAAAGAAAAGGGCTATTGCCTGCATTGCATAATGGAATTCTGTTCTGGGATTAACCACACTTGCTCATCTCACTTTTATTTATGCTGTGAACCAGCAGATTCCCAATGCCTGGGATAACGAGCTGGACAGTGTTGTTCAGATGGACTTTAGTGGCAATGCTGCCCTCAGCATCCAAGAGTTACATGGTAAGGCTTGCAATAGTTTCCAATTGTGAAGCTTTCTTCCTGTAGAACATTTATATACGAACATAAAAGCTATCTCATCCCCTGTGCAGGTTTACCACCGCCAGGTCATGTGAAACCTGAACCTTGATAATGTGGTGTATCAGCGCCTGATCATCCACGTTGGTTTTACTCTTTTGAGGAGGACACGAAGCTCATGCACAACAAAGCTTAAATTTAAGGAGACATTGGGTTTTCATGGCTCGAGGGCATCTTTTGTTGATGCATCAACTCAACATATTCAACACGGAAGTCAAGTTCGGGGCTGTCTTGTATAGCTGATGGAGAGATTCTGCGGAAGGGGTTGACATATGGTGTTACTTCATTGTTTTTTATCTTCTTCAAGGTGTATCACATAGGCAGCAGGGAAAAAGAAGAATAAAAGTCCACGTATATGGAAGTTAAGTTGCAGAGGCAGGTGGAGGTTGTTGTAGGAAATAACCAGTGGCCGTCAAATGTGCCCAAATGGAGGAACTTCTCTGGTGCCGAAGTTGGGAGCACTGGTTTCTGTTGGTCACTCATGCTGATTGTAGAAGAAGAGAACTATGAGGCTTGTACTTCCACATATTAATGAACCACATGGTACTTAAAATTATTCCTGTATGGGCCTGCCTTCTTCTCCCCATGATCCCCTTGGTTGATTTCTCAGTTTTCTGGCCATCATCACGAGAGGTGTATCAAGAAATGTGGAGGATTTCTCAGCCAAGAACATGAGGCCACTCTTTAACAAGAGGTTGGTGCATGTCAGGCAAACAACTGGCCATAAAACTCCGTTAAATGCTCTAGGTATCTCACGGGATCCTTTTTATCAACCCCAAATTACTGAGG
This sequence comes from Amorphophallus konjac, assembly GCA_022559845.1. Lineage (NCBI taxonomy): Eukaryota > Viridiplantae > Streptophyta > Magnoliopsida > Alismatales > Araceae > Amorphophallus > Amorphophallus konjac. The sequence continues at coordinate 317,600,762 of CM040120.1, read as the reverse complement.
CAAGTGACGGAGATGACAATGTCAAACTATGGTCTGGGTGAGATTTGAATTGGGGTGGCAGGTGGTAGACAATCTTACATTGTCTCTCCGACGGAGGGTGGTGGAGGAGCACATGCTCCATCAAGAGAGTGGGATAACACCTATTGCACGGCCGTGGGGTGGGACGAGGATGGCAGCCCTGTTCCCGAGTTCGGCTTGTTGTGGGGGCGGTGGGGTTAGGGAGGTTCTCAGTAGGGCAACCGAGAACTGACAGAGATCTTGTGGCAGTTGTCCAGGGGCAATCCCGGAGATCTTGAGGTCCACAGGGGGGGGGGGGGGAGTTAATTCCTTCCCCTCCCAATTGATTGACTGCTACGTGCTTTTGATGATCCGAAACTTGCTTTTTAGAGGCACGGTTGGGGGTGGGTTCTACTACTCCCGATCAATCACGGCGCCTGGCTCTGTTCACTGCATGCATTCACGCAATGCTGGGGGCCCCGCGGCCTCTATGGACGATGGACCACTGCTGGAAGGCTGGTGTGATTGTGATTCTCCAACTGTTCCATCGGCCAGGCCTAAAAACCCCAATTATTTTTATTTTATTTTATTTTATTTTTGCTCCTCCTCCTCACAGACTCACGGCGATCGGCCGTGGGCAGTAGCCGTGCTAAGTGCCGTTGAGGAGCCAAAGAGGAATTGTGCTGGGCAATGTAGAGGCATCTGGTTTTCATCAACCATGGTTGAATGATGTTCGGTGGTCCCCGGCAGCAGCCAGTGCACGCCACGTCTCTATAATTGGGTGGTCCCTGCGGGACTCCCGAGTCATGGATACTCTGCTGGGCAATTTAGAGGCGTCTGGTTTTATCAAGCATGGTCGAGTAATGCTTGGTGTGCAGCAGGCTGGTTGGTACTGTGCTACAGTGCGCCTTGATTGGTCCAAGCCGGATGATGGTCCCACGTGGACACCATGGTTTGCCAACACAAGTTGACCCGTGCATTGGGTCTGGCTGCAAATTCAGTCACGTCGACCACCCCATGATCTGAGCCGGTTAACTCGGAAGTCAGATCTCATCAGCTTGAACATGACTGAACTCTATCTAGGTCAGACTTTGGTGGACTCCTATAACTTGACCTTGGAGGATCGATTGGGTTGGGTTGGGTTGGAGGACCGGCCGACACGGCTTACCCCCGGTTCCGATGCCAAGTCCATAGTATTCAAAAGTTAATTTAGAGTATTATATTAGACTTTATAATATGCTTGTTGAGATATTCTATCCTATCAGGCTTGTTACTTGCTTTTGAGGTAAATTACCTGAGAAAGCAAACAAACTTTCAAATTTTCTAATAGGACACTCTCTGTTTAAAATATCTAAAAAGGACATTGTTCCTAAAGTTCATACATGTAAAGGGAAAATGACATTTCTTTTCTAAGCTAAATGCATATAATATGACATTTAACATATCAAAACAAAGTAAAAAAAGTTATGATTATTGTATTAGTTAAGATAAAAACATAAATGTAAATTATTGACATCAGTATGCATCAGGAAAGATGATCCATTTTCTTGTGTAAAATATTTTGTATTTCAATATATTAGTATATGGGCCTAAAAAGCCCATTAATTGGCTGCCCATTAAGGGCAACCCAAGGGGGAGCGATCCAAGTCCACACAAGAATCCCACCCAGAGCGGGATTGAGGTGGATTAGGGAATGGAGGAGTTTCCTCCCTTTGGTTCTCCAAGTCCCACCGGGACTTAATCACCTTGAGCTGACCACCCTCCTCCACTCCTAGTCTCACTAGGACTCCAACATCTTGCATGGACTTTGCCTCTCTAACTCTGAGTTGCATTACTACCTCCCATACCTCTGTAAATAAGATGGTGGGGGGAGAGAAGTCATGCATACTATGCCCTAGAGAGGAGAGAGAGAGTGAGAGAGAGTCACACCCTCTCTCCTTCCCCTTCCTGCTTCCATTCTCGCCGTTGCTCCTATCATCATCATTGCTCACCGCCAGGGCCACGACACCTCGCTAGTGCCGCCTGCTCCTTGGCCTTGACGCTGCTGCTCGTCGTTGCCCTACTCACTGGTCACTGCCACGGCACAACTACTACATGTGGGCGCAAGTGGGTCACAAGGGAAAGAGAAGGCTGTTGCTCTCCCTGTTGTGTATGTGTTGTGTGGAAGAGAGAGGGAGTAGACCATAGCAGCCCTACTCAGCCCACGAGAGAGAGGAGCGTGACCAGCAGGCCACGACTCCCTACTCCACTCGCCCTAGACTTCTCCCTTCCTCCCTCTACTCACTACTGCGAGGAAAAATGTGAAGAGAAGGGCTGCACCCTTGTACTGACAATGCCACTGCATATTATCTCCATGGGTGAGCCGTCATCCCACACGGTTATCTTGGCTTCATCTTCTAGGACATCACCGCTCGTCCTTGGGTCTTGGAGCATGGATCTTAAATAGTAGACTCTAGTAGCCTACTCTATGCCTCCACGACGTAACGTGGGCCTACCGCTTCCGCTGTGCACTGGTATGTCCCGGACTTGGTCCATATTAATTATGTGGATTACTTGGGTTTTATCAACATTGGTATTAGGGCACAAGGTCATTATTTTGCGTGTTTTCCATGTTGTTATTGTTTAGTAATCTCTTAGATCATGGCAGAGTATATTCCTTTTCCTTCGTATACCCACTTCGTAGCAACTCGGTTAAATTAATAAATAAAAATTGATAATATATATATATATATATATATATATGAGAAAAGAACATAATATAATAAAAATTAAATATGATAATGATTAATGGGCCATAAATAAATAAAATTCATTGTGATAAAATAATTTAAGAGTACTTTTAAATCATTTCTATCGATTTAGTTAAACTAAGCAACTAAATTAAATGGTTATAAACAATTAACATAAACCTTTCTTTAACTTTAGACAATTAATTCTTTTAAGGTTAAACCTTAATGGGCCTTAAAAGGAGTTAAAACCCTAAACTAAGAAGGGTTATTTTAAACCATCCTCTTCCTCTCGTGGTATATCATAGGTTTGAGGGACGACAAGAACAGACTTAAGAGGATGTGCCGCGCGAGATTTCGAGTGAAAGCATAATTTTGAGCACGTTGACAATTCGTTAAATTATTTAAGAATGATTAATGAATTTAAGATGGTGAATGGGTAAGATTTTTTGGTCTATGGACCATGCTAGCCTAAAAAAATAAAAATAAAAAATAAAAAAATAAAAAAATCATTTACTTGCTTGCATCATGTATGATCATATTTTTAATTCATGTTTGCATTCGTCTACTTACATGATTGCATCACTTAAGTCTTTTCTTTATTCGCCTTAGTTTGATTATAAGCTTGGCCCCTTGACCCCTTATCAAGGTCAGAAGGACATCCCCTTGCTTATTGAGCAAGGGGCCAAGTCGAACAGAGAAACTAACTTGTTTATTTGAAGACTTGTTACATAGGAACATGAAGAACAGGCACAGAAGAGTACAAGAGAGACAAGCATGTAATATAAAATATTTTTCCATTTCATTATCATAACCATGTATAGGTACATAAAGATCAAGGAAGATATGTACAAAGGATCTCTCTAGCTCTCATCACCACCCTCCTCTCTCCTCTCTCGTCTCTCTGCCTCGCTGCTCTCTCTATCTCTATCTCTAAGAGGGACCCGTGGGGGGCCCATCGACCCCTGAGTAGCAGTAGGTCTCTCGCCTCGGGCCCTCACCTCCACCTCGTTCCTCCGGTACTTGGAGGAGCTGGCTAGGTAACCGATACTGGAGTAGGCGCTGGGATGCACCTCACGTTGAGCTCGCTCGTGCCCTCTCCGGTAGCTCTCCTCAGCACCTCTCAAGCGCTCCTTGAGGACACCTAGTTGGGTCCTCAGCTCCAGTAGCTCATGCTCTCACTCCAGCCGCTCCTCCCTCTCCCTCGCTCGCTCCCTTCTCTCCACCTCGAGCAAGGTCCATAGCTCCACCACGCCACGGGGAAGCTCCTCAGCATCCCGACACCTCCGCTCTTCCTCTAGCTCTGCCACCCGCTCGTCGTGAATCGCTAACTCAGTGCTCGCCAGGGCAGCCTAGGTAAGCGCCGCCTACAACTCCTCAGCCTGTGGAATTCACCATCCTCATAACATAAGTACGAAAGGAAAGATACATATTTTCTATGAGGAAATAAATGCGTGCATGAATGTTCTTATTGAGAACTAACCTGTGCAGCTAAGTCCCTCTCTGCCGTCTCGGCACACGCAACTTCTCCAGCATGACGCTCCTCTAGCGAAGCTATCTCAACAGCTAGATCCCTCGAGCTAGAAGAAGCACCTCCTGCTCCTCTTGTTGCTGCTCCCTGTTGGGCACGTTATATTAATTGAAGCTTTTAGTGGTTGAACATCAAATATTCAAGAATAAACATTATAGATATCATGTATACTCACCAGGGTCTCCAAAGCCGCTTGTGTGGCCGCAAGCTGGGTCTCGGTATCACATAGATGAGCCTATAGGTCTATCACTATAGCATCACGCGCATCCTGCATTCATAACATTTGAGTTAGCATCTCTCAAGAAACATATAGGAATAATGAAAAACACATATTCATAGCATACAAACCCCCACTGGCCCCATCTGACGTCAACCTGCATAAGTCTCCCAATAGCGCTGCAAGTAGGCCGAGCTATCCTGTGCATGCGAGATGACTAGAGTGCCTCCTCTCTGCCAGTCCACGTACTGCTCGGGGAAGCGTAGCCTCTAGTCGGTCAGAGTAGCCCATCCTCGGGACTTCCGCCTGATGTCGTGAGACTCTGCCACCTCCACCCACTCCTGGTGTAAACCTAAGGTCCTCATCACCAGGCGAAGTCTCAGTGGCTCGATCTCGTTTAGAAGGTGAAGCCAGATCTCACGCATAAACAGAGGTCGGCCAGCTACCACCCAGGGCTGGCCATCATTTGGCATCCCCAGGTAGGGTCTCCACACCACCTTCATGCACACATCATTATAGGGTCATACCATGTCACGCCCCGAGCGCGGAAGATTACCCGGAGGCGTGACGCGTCTATATAGATCGTGTCAATCATATAAATATCAAAGTGCGCAAATAACTAAGATGTAACTCGAAATTTAATACAAATAGTACGAGCTGACAATTGTCACAATTAATCAAAGGACAATTACATGTGTTCCCAGAGTCCAACGACTAGGCTTCAAATCCTGAGCAGTTCTAATCAAGTTGACTAATACAAATGACATAGATGAATTGATACAACTGACATAAGTGAACTAATACAATAACAAAAGGGACATGACAATTTGATAACTTGACTCTAACACTCATCACTCAGTCTCATTCCCTTCCGAGTGTTGGTTGGCATCCAAATTACCTGAAAATATTAGAAAACAACTAGATGAGCGAATCGCTCAGTAGGAATTACATCTCAAGATTTAACAGGCTTTAAGTGGTTTACAAGTTCAATTAATGTCAGTAAAACTATGCATGTAGATGAGTAGATATCAAGGATTGTAAAAATCGACAAGAGCAGTGAAGGAATAACAAGTGAGAGTATAAGGATTCCAACTTCAATGCAGCAATAGCAAGAGATTCAAGCAAGTAATAACTGGAATTAACGAAATCTTTCCAAGAGAGTAAGAACTCATGTCAAGCAAGTAATAGAAAGTAATATAAATTCAAGCATGTAAAATTGGAATTGGCTATTTATCAATTTCATTCAAGCAAAATTTTACCCTTCTGCGGGTCTCAAGTCAAATCAATCAAGTAATATCACGAGAATGAGTGGAATGTCTAAAGAATAACAAGCAAGTACTCCGGTGCAATGCCAAACACCGTGGTCAATAAACTCCCATGGGCACAAGTACCTTCGGGTGCTCCCCCCAGGACCAGACCGGGCCCTATATGCACAGCATTTATCATGTTTGTTGACATCCACTCTTATTTATAGCCAATATGGAATTTCAAGGTTTGACCAGTATGATATATAAGGTGGAATTATGGAATGGATTCCAAGGGCGCATTGATGTGTAGGGATGAACTAGGAGTGGAAACTAGTAACATTTGATATACGGAAAAAACTAGATAAGAGAGGTGCCTTATGGGCCACCTGACAATTTTAGAAACGACACCCTCACTGTGGGATGCCCTTCCTGCCTGTCAGGAGTTAAATATCACTTCTCAGGCTGCCATCTATCAGTGGAGATGGCAAAAGAGAAGGCCTAACGATCAGGTTAACGTAATGAGCCGGCTGTGTCGACTCAGTAGTTCATCGCGTCAACCCTGCAGTTCATCGCGTCAACCCTGCGAACAGGCTGGGTCGACTCATCAGTTCACAGGGTCGACTCATCAGTTCACCAGTTCACAGGGTCGACTCATCAGTTTACAGGGTCGACTCATCAGTTCATTTCCAGTTCACAGGGTCGACTCATCAGTTCATCGCGACAACGCGATGAACTGGCAGGGTCGACTCATCAGTTCATTTTCAGTTCACAGGGTCGACTCATAAGTTCATTTCCAGTTCACAGGGTCGACTCATCAGTTCATCGCGTCAACGCGATGAACTGGCAGGGTCGACTCATCAGTTCATTTCCAGTTCACAGGGTCGACTCATCTGTTCATCGCGTCAACGTGATGAACTGGCAGGGTCGACTCATTAGTTCATTTCCAGTTCACAGGGTCGACTCATCAGTTCATTTCCAGTTCACAGGGTCGACTCATCAGTTCATCGCGTCAACGCGATGAACTGGCAGGGTCGACTCATCAGTTCATTTCTAGTTCACAGGGTCGACTCATCAGTTCATCGCGTCAACGCGATGAACTGGCAGGGTCGACTCATCAGTTCATTTCCAGTTCACAGGGTCGACTCATCAGTTCATTTCCAGTTCACAGGGTCGACCCTGTGAGCAGGCAGGGTCGACTCATCAGTTCATCGCGTCAACGCGATGAACTGGCAGGGCCGACCCTATGAACAGGCAGGGTCGACTCAGAACAGGCAGGGTCGACTCATCAGTTCATCGCGTCAACGCGATGAACTGGCAGGGTCGACTCTGCAATTCATATTTGCTCAAAATGGCTTAAGGTATTAATCTTTGATTAAATTAGGGTATTAACCTTTGATTTAAGTTTATTTAGGTAAAACTGATGGCATGGATAGATAGAGAAAATTGTAAGGATTATAGATCTTTATTCATGCATTCGTTTCATGCTTTAGTTGCTTAAATATCAGAATTTTAATAAGACGTATCATACAAGTTTTCATTTTTAAAGGAACTAAATGGAGACAAGGTTTCTAGATAGGCTACCTAACAGATTAATTAGGTATGCTAGTTAGTTAGTAGATCAACTAACATGTTAATTAGGTATGTTAACAGGTTAGTTAAACTAATAAGTTACGTAAAAACACGATAAAACTTGCGTTAAACGGATATATCGTATGGATATGAAGCTAATACATGCCAACTACCCTAGATTGAAGCTAATACATGCTAATCAATGCTAATCATCTTGGGTATAGGGCTACTACATGCTAATTATCTCGATACGAGGCTAATACATGCTAATCATCATAGATTTAAGCTAACACATGCTAATTATTCTAGGTATGAGACTAATACTTGCTAATTATCTTGTGTATGAAGCTAATACACGCTAATCATCCTAGATTTAAGCCAACACATGCTAATTATTCTAGGTATGAGACTAATACTTACTAATTATCTTGGGTATGAAGCTAATACACGCTAATCATCTTAGATTTAAGCTAACACATGCTAATTATTCTAGGTATGAGACTAATACTTGCTAATATTTACTAATACATGCTAATTATTCTAGGTATAGTGCTAATACATGCTAATTATCTTAGGTATGAAGCTAATACATGCTAATCATCCTAGATTTAAGCTAACACATGCTTTATGAACACTAAATATCGCATGGAAATGAGCCTAATACTAAATGCCTAGACTAATCATCCTAGATTAGCTACTAGTTTAGTTAAAAGTTGAGAACACCTACTTGTTGGAAGATCGTAGCAGTAGAACCCTTCTTTGTAATCCCTACAGAGCTTTGCCCCAACCTTAGCTAGCCTAGAATGGGGGTAGCAAAAGGGGTATGTTTATAGGGTTGTCATGGCCGAATGGGAGGCAAGATCTGAAATAATGGGGCTTTACAGCTTGTATAGGCTGGAGAGATAAGAGATAATGTTTGGACAGCCAATCCATGGCCCAGATCGTAAAGTCTGTCTCCCACATTCATACACGATCCCTCTTCAATGTGCACACTTTCAAAGTCTGTACATCCTCAAAGTCTATACATTGGCTTCACAAAGTCTGCACATCACAAAGTCTGTACATTGCTATTGCTAGCCTATTCACAAAGTCTGTACATCACAAGTCTGTACATCCTCTCCCTCTTAAAGTCTATACATTGGCTTCCTCTCAAAGTCTGTACATCACTTCCTCTCAAAGTCTGTACATCACAAAGTCTATACATTGGCTATTGCCTATTCACTAAGTCTGTACATCATCTCCCTCTCAAAGTCTATACATTGGCTTCCTCTCAAAGTCTGTACATCACTTCCTCTCAAAGTCTGTACATCACAAAGTCTATACATTGGCTATTGCTAGCCTATTCACAAAGTCTGTACATCACTGCTTTGCCAAAGTCTGTACATTGGCATCTTTTCCTACGTTGCACTTCCAAGTCTGTACATCACAAAGTCTATACATTGGCTATTGCCTATTCACTAAGTCTGTATATCATCTCCCTCTCAAAGTCTATACATTGGCTTCCTCTCAAAGTCTGTACATCACAAAGTCTATACATTGGCTATTGCTAGCCTATTCACAAAGTCTGTACATCGCTGCTTTGCCAAAGTCTGTACATTGGCATCTTTTCCTACGTTGCACTTCCAAGTTTGTACGTTGCTAGCTTATAATGTATAATTAATTGGCACAAAAGATAAATGGTAGATGCTAGGATTTGATCCCTGGTCATTAGGTTGAAAGGCAAGTTACTTAACCAACTATACTAGGAAGCCACTTGTTAAGTGAATACTCTTTACATATGATAACTACGTGTTCCAACTTCTTACTTAATCTAGAGTTTATCTAATATATATTTTTTGGGAAATATTATTACTTAATTATATATATATATATATATATATATATATATATATATTATACGGGATGCTACACCCTCCCCCAATTAAAAGAATTTGGTCGCCAAATTCAATTACATTATACGGAGACAAGGAGGGTGAGAATTACTTACGGACTAGAATAATTCTGGAAATCTCCTTCTCATAGACTCCTCGGTTTCCCATGTAGCTTCTTGTTCTAAGCATCGATTCCATTGAATTTTTACCATAGGGATCGTCTTGTTCCTTAGAACTCGGATTTCTTGGTCGAGGATCTTTACTGGCCTTTGCTCATAGGTGAGGTCCTTCTGTATCACCAAGTCAGTGTGATCGATGACGTGTGAGAAATCATGCACGTATTTCTTTAGCATAGAAACATGAAATACGTTGTGCACTTCTGACAGTTGTGGAGGTAGGGCGATACGATAAGCCACTTCGCCTACCCTTTCCAATACTTCGAATGGACCGATAAACCTTGGTGTTAATTTACCTTTAACACCGAATCTTCTAATGCCTCGGCCGGGAGATACCTTGAGGAAAACATGATCTCCGACTTGAAATTCCAGGTCTCGCCTTCTATTATCGGCATAAGATTTCTGCCTGGACTGTGCTATCATTAACCTTTCTCTAATGAGTTGTATCTTCTCGATAGAATCTCGCACCATGTCAGGACCTAGAATTTGTTTTTCACCGACTTCATCCCAGCATATGGGAGATCGGCAACTCCTGCCATATAATGCCTCAAAAGGTGCCATTTGTATGCTGGCTTGATAGCTGTTGCTATATGAAAATTCAGCTAGTGGTAAGTGGTCATTCCAACTACCGCCGAAGTCTATAATGCATGCCCTTAACATATCTTCCACAACTTGATTAGTCCTCTCGGTCTGTCCATCTGTCTGGGGATGAGAAGTAGTGCTGTAGTTGAGTCTCGTCCCCAAGGAGTGTTGCAGGCTCTTCCAGAAATAAGAGGTGAAGCGCGGGTCTCGGTCAGATACGATCGAGACGGGAACTCCATGCAATCTAACCATTTCCTTCATATACAGGGCAGCAAGTACGTCGACTGACCATCGACTTTTGATGGGTAAGAAATGGGCCGATTTAGTTAATCGGTCGATAATTACCCAAATTCCATCATATCCACCCCTAGACTTGGGCAAACCCATGATAAAGTCCATGCCAATGTCTTCCCACTTCCACTTGGGAATATCCAGCGGATGTAGCTTTCCGGCGGGTTTTTGATGTTCCGCCTTCACTTGTTGGCATGTGAGGTAACGAGACACAAAGTCTGCTACCTCCCTTTTCATGTTAGGCCACCAGAAAGTTCTTTTCAAGTCTTGGTACATCTTAGTGGCTCCAGGGTGGATTGTGTACCTCGATCTATGAGCTTCTTCAAGAATCTTCTTCTTCAATTCGGGACAGTCGGACACACATATCCGTTCATGAAATAGTAATCTGCCATCAGGTGCCAGCTTGAAATCCAGTCTCTCATCCAGCTTGCTCTTTATCTCCACTAGCGAGGGATCCTCTTCTTGTAACTTCTTGATTTCAGGTAGCAAATCTGGATGTAGGCTCATATGAGATAGAATAATACACATGTTCTTCTCATCTGTGCTGATATCAAGCTCAGAGAATTTCTCCAGCAGTTTCCATTCTTGTATCATGCAGTTGGCCAATATTGTTCTCGGCTTTCGACTAAGGACATCAGCTATGGAATTACCCTTACCAGGATGGTACTGTATAGTGAAGTCGAAATCCTTGAGATACTTGAGCCAACACCTTTGCCGCATGTTCAGCTCCTTTTGGGAGAATAAGTACTTGAGACTTTTATGATCGGAGTACACAGTGAATTGTTCTCCGTAGAGATAGTGCCTCCAGATCTTTAAAGCGAATACTACTGCGGCCAGTTCTAAGTCGTGAACTGGGTAGTTCTCTTCATGTTTCTTCAATTGTCGGGAAGAGTATGCAATGACTCTCCCATTCTGCATCAATACACATCCGAGGCCAATACCAGAAGCATCGGTATATACCTCGTATTTTTCTCCTTCCATTGGTAATGATAAGACTGGAGCAGTGGTCAAGAGATCCTTCAAAGTTTGAAAACTCTTTTCACAGTCTTCCTTCCACTCATAAGGCACTTCCTTGCGGGTTAACCTGGTCAGGGGAACAGCAATTTTGGAGAAGTCCTTTATAAAACGCCGGTAGTAACCAGCTAGACCCAAGAAGCTCCGAATCTCAGTTACATTTGTGGGTCGTTCCCAGTTCTTCACGGCTTCGACCTTTGATGGGTCAACAGCAATTACGTTCTTCGAAATGATATGGCCTAAGAAGGATACTTCTTTGAGCCAAAACTCGTATTTGCTGAATTTGGCATATAGCTTGTTTCCCCTTAATATCTGCAATGCCTTCTTGAGGTGTTCTTCATGATCCTCTTCGATCTTTGAATAGATCAGAATATCATCAATAAAGACCACAATAAATTGGTCTAAATAGGGCCTGAATATGCTGTTCATTAACTGCATAAATGCTGCGGGGGCATTTGTTAGTCCGAAAGGCATAACAGTAAATTCGTAATGCCCATACCTGCTTCGGAATGCAGTTTTATGAATAGCTTATTCTTTGATCTTCAATTGGTGGTAACCAGAACGAAGATCAATCTTGGAGAAATATAAAGCTCCAGATAGTTGATCGAACAGCTCATCAATCCTTGGCAGTGGATACTTGTTCTTGATTGTAAGGTGATTTAGCTGTCGATAATCTATGCATAATCTCATCGATCCGTCCTTCTTTTTGACGAATAGCACAGGTGCTCCCCATGGGGAAGTACTCGACCTGATGAAACCCTTGTTCAATAACTCCATTAGCTGCTCTTTTAGTTCCTTCAGCTCAGTAGGGGACATTCTGTATGGTGCCCTGTAAATAGGACGAGCACCAGGGACAAGGTCGATTGTGAACGACACTTCTCTTTCCGGGGGTAAGCCGGTTAAATCTTCTGGAAAAATATCGGGAAAATCCCAAATTACACGGATGTCTTCAAGTTTAACCTTCTCGACTTCCGTGGCAGTCACGAATGCTATGAAAGTCATGCATCCCTTATTCATAAGTTTACTAGCTCGGAGTGCTGATATAAGAAGTGATTTACTCCGAGGGCTATTGTAAACTAGCTCTGGGAAATCTACGAAAGTTACCTTGCCATGCCGGCAGTCTACAGTTGTTTGGTATGTGGATAGCCAGTCGACACCTAGTATGACATCATAACCCTTTATATCTAGGCATATCAGGTCAGCAGGTAAATTATTTCCCTTAACCATCACTTCACAGTTTGGATAGTGATAAGTGTTAGGGTGCTTGGCCCGGATACAGAGGGGGGGGGGTGAATGAATCCTTCTACGAATAATGGCCAAATTTAAAAAACGGATGCTAGATAAAGAAACAGAATAGAGCCAATTCTATTCTACTCAAATACAAACCCATTGAGCGCACCTATTCAAGCATTTAGCGGAAGCAAACCAAACAATCAAGCCACTGCTCAAAAGATTTTTTAGGTGGTTCGGTCCTTCAGACCTACATCCACCCCTCACTCCCAACCGGAGTGAGGCTTCACTAGCACACGCTAGAACCAAGCAGACTCAGTCTGCAAACAATTGCTGCCACACAGCTTGACCAGGGGAACAGCCTCCCCTCTTCCTCCCAACCGGAGGGAACCACTAGTGACACCAGTCACTAGCAAACCAGAGACACACGGTCTCTCTTCCTCCAGACCTGGAGGGAACCCCTGGACTTGAATCCACAAGCCCAGAACCGGAGACAATTCTCCCTTCCTCCAAACTGGAGGGAACCCACAAGTAGCTCCCAACTACTTGCAACTGGAGATCAGATCTCCCTTCCTCCAAACCGGAGGGAAACCACAAGTAGCACCCAGCTACTTGCAACTGGAGATGTCAATCTCCCTTCTCCTGAACTAACAGGAGGAACCCCGACCACTCTAAAGAGTATCGGAAACCACAGCAAACCAGAAAACAAAGGAAAGAACAATAAACGAAAAATAACTTCAGCAAAACAGAAAGCTGAAAAATGAAACACATAATGTGGCTCTCAACGGAGCTGACTGGCCTAGATTTGATCCACGGTCCAGTAGACGGATCTTCAAGTAAGCTTTTCTTCCTCTTCTCATCTCTTCTTCTTCTTCTTCTTCTCTTTCACTCTCTCAATCTCTGCTCTTTTCTCTCTCTTTCTTCTACTCTCCTAATCTCTCACTCTCTCTGCTGCACTTCTCCTTTTTTACTCTTTCTTCTTTCTTCACTCTTTCTTCTTCTCCTTCTGCTCTTCTATTCCTCCTTTTCTTTTTCTATCTGGATCGTGGCTCTCTGTATGAGCTTTTCTTTTTGCCAACCCGATCAATCTGCTTCAGTGGAAGAAGGCTCATATATATATAGCAGCAGCAGCAGCAGCAGCAGTATCAGCCACGACGTGTGACCTCCACATTTCCAGCCCTAAGAAATCAGACCACGTGGCAGTTTCTCAGCAGGCTTCATTCCAGCCTCGGATCACGTGCTGCCTGTCACTGGGGAATATTTCTTCCTCGGACCTGCAAAGAGATGAAAAGCCATTAAAACTCAGGGCCACAATAACTAGATCTGCACGAAGTATGTAGTAGCAATACTAGATGCACTGAGAATGACACGAGATACACAAGGTGAATACAGCACGAAGTAAGGAAAGAATGACACGAGATACACTGTGACAGAACTGACACAACAAAGAGAACGACACGAAGTGAGGTTATAAAACAACACAAGGTAAAAAGAAGAACGACACGAGATATATAAAACAGAAACCAACACGAAGTGGTTGCAAACAGGCACGACACGAGGTCTACGTAAAGCACCACAAAGTGTGGTCAAAGTGAGAAGGACACGAGGTCTAATGATAAAGATCAACATGAAGACGAACACAGAAGTTGACACGGGGTTGAACGAGTAGACGTAAGAGATGACACGAGATTCACTGGGAAATGATACGAGGTGGTATACAGAAAGCAACACGAGGTGCTGCACTGTTCTGCACGCAGTGGAACAACAACGACACGAAGTCATGGAGACAACAGTAACCGACACGAGGTGAGGTTACTAAAGCGACAACGACACGTGGTGAAACTAACACGAAGTCGAAACAGTAATCGACACGGGTTGAAAACAACACGAAGTAAAAACAGTAATCGACACGGGTTGAAAACAACACGAAGTAAAAACAGTAATCGACACGGGTTGAAAACAACACGAAGACAGACAGTGATTTGACACGAAGTCAAAAAAAGACAAGAAGGAAAACGACACGAAGTTGAGAACAGAAATCAACACGAGGTGTGATTTCAACATAAGGAAGATGCGGACTGATAACGACATGAAGTCGAAACAGTAATTGACACGGGGTAACACGACACGAGGTAAAAACGACACGAAGACGAAATTGACACATACTGAAAACAACACGAAGACAGACAGATACCACGGCTATCATGACACGTGATGAAGCAGTGGGAGCAGAAAAGAAACGACACGAGATGAACAACTAAAGAACAAAGGGAACGATACGAACAACGAAGTGAAGTGAAGGACAGAAAATTATAAACAACATGAAGTAAGAGAAGACGACACGGCGTGTTGGAAATACAAACATGACGAAGTGTCAACCAACACGAAGACAGTCCTTGTATACCTGAAGTGAAGACATATTTCTGAATACTACTAAGACTTATAGTGTTGTCATCATCAAAACATGTAAAGATTCAACAAGACTCAACAATCTCCCCCTTTTTGATGGATGGCAACACTATGAGTCTTGAGTCTTTGCAGAGAAAGGAAAAACACTAAATAGCCATTCTCAACGAGCTAGCAACGGCCTGATTTCTCCAAGGCGAAATAGCCATTCTCAATGAAAAACACAAACACATTAAACATTCTTAAGAACGAGCTAGCAAAACTCAAGAACGAGCTAGCAAAAACCAACGAGCTCAAAAGCCTGATTTCTCCCCCTTTGACATCATCAAAAAGAATGAAACAAGAAGAATGCAACAATGCAAATGATATGAGTTAAATTAATAAGTCCAAGAATCTGAGAGAGAAGGCCTCAAAAGGGCAACAAAATACAGAGCATAGTCTTTTCAGGAAAAATATCTGGCTTGTCTGCTAGAAGGGCCACGTGGCCTGCCATGAGGTGGTCTCCCCCTTGGAGAAGCAAAAGTATGTTCTTGAGGTGGAGTTCTGCTGGAAGAAGCTTGACCAGGTGCTGAACCCAAGATAGACTGAAATTCCTTTAGGTCATTTGACAGTTCAGCTAGCCAATATACCACAGAGCTTCTGACCTGTGCCACTTCAGAAATGATGTCTTCTTGGCGAACATTGACAGTTTCATATCTGTCAGTCAGAAGTGTCATTTCTGTTAAGAAGGTGACCAACTTATCATAGATTTGCTGAATGCCTGGACCTAGGGCACTTGAAGACTTCTTCAACAATTCTAAAGCTGTTCTGATCTCATAGCAATGATCTATTATGGTAGAAGACATTTTGAAGGAGGAAATACTAACATCATGTGACTCTCTCAGAGCTTTTGCAATTTTTGAACAAATCTCCTGTAATCCTTCCATCAAGGATTTGTTTGCATCATCTGAAGCCCTTTTGTTTAGAAGGAATCGTCTCCATTCAGTGAGGAGAGATATCTCAAGCTTCAGTAATCTGGTATGTACCTGATTAATGTTGAGAGTGACAAATGTAAGCAGATCATCTAATTTCTTGTCTTGTCTTTGCATCTGCTGAGTCAGGTTTATGAGAAGCTCTTCAATGTTGGGCGCCCGAGTAGATTCAATGTTGGGTGCCTCTGCAGATAGAAGTCTAGGTGGACCTAGAGGTGTACCAAAAAATTCACTGTCAGGTGCAGTTCTCTCAGCTGCTTCCTCTTGTACTGGCATTTGACTGCTCTCAGCTGGGACCTGAACTTCATCTGCAGCTTGAGTTTCTTTCTGAGGGAATATATCTTCAGGTTCCTCTTCTTCACTTGAAGATTCTGTATCTAGTTCTATGACAGGAACCTTTTCTCTATCTTCTGTGAGTTCCTGATCTGCAGGGCTGCCAACTAAGGCCTGCTCAAGACTTTCAGATACGACCAAGTTGGTAGCCTCTTCCAAGCTTCGCTCAACAGTTTCTCTTAAAATTTCATTAACAAAAACAGCAAGATCTTGATCAGTACTGTCTTGCTCTTTAGCTGGCTGTTCTTCAGGCACTATTACCTCTTCAGATGACTTCCCAAAAGAATCAAATAGCCCAGCAATAGTTGCATCTAGATCTGTCTGAATGCTTTCGTCAGACAATCTGATGTCCTCAGATGCAGCCTCAACTAGCCTCTGAAAGGAGAAGGATACTTCGGTGGGTGCAGCTGACAAGATGGACTCTGGTTGTCCAGCTGGTGTTTCCTGATGATCAATCTCAGTAACTAATTGCTCACCAGTTGGGGCTAAGACTTGAATTTCTTCCAAATGCTCCCCCTGAGTTTGTGATTCCCTGGCCTTATGGACCTTAACTTGCCCCACCATAGAGGAGTCCTCTAACCCCAAGAATACTGAAACAAAGTTCATATTAAAAATGTTTCTGGCCTTCACTTCTGTTGCGGCCTCTCCATCCAAGCAAATTTCAGAGTGCTTGAATATCTCAGTCAGATGGGCGGCATAGGGAAGATGTCTCTTGGATCCAATGCATCCCTTCATGACCGAAAAGATAATCTCTGGCAGACAAATCTTTACATTTTGAATCAGACAAAACAGTAGAAATCTCTGTGTGTCTGTAATTCTTCCTCTAGCCCCAGTCTGTGGAGTGATAATGGAAGCGATGACATTCTGAAGGAGCTTGTGAAGAGGAGGAAATGACGATGTCTGATAAGCTTTTAGCTTTAACTGCCCCTTATCATGAATATTACTGGGTTTACCAGTAATGACTGAGAAAGCTTCATGGAGACTATATCGAAAGCTTCCCTCTACCTCCCCTTTATCTGGAATACCGAGAGCTTTGTGAAGGGAGTCACAAGTAACAGTTATCTCGACCCCTTTAACAGATGATAACAAGGTAGACTTGTCTCGGCTCAAGGACAAGTTATTGTAAAATTCCATTACCGGCCTAGGGTAATAGACACGGTGATTTTCTAAGAAATTTCTCCACTCCTGAAACTCAAAGATTTTCAACAATTCTGGAAACTTCGAGACCAAGGTTTCATCTCCGAAATCTATTATTCTAGGAGGAATGATTTTCCCACTTTCTAAGAACACGGTAGACTGAGAAAACCTGGTACCTTGTTCTGAAGAGACTTCCGCAGCAGGTTCTGGCTCAACACATCTCTGTTGTTTAGATGAAGGCTCTTCAACAATTTCTTTTCCCTTCCTCTTCCTGTCACCCGGAGCTGCTGACCTCTGCTGATCCATCTGCCGGAACTTTCAGAGTATCAACTCTCTCTTGCAGGCTGCTGTTGGACGCGATGCTAGACTGAAGAGAGGAATGGACCTCTGTGGGGGGAAGAAGGTGAGCGGGAAGAGATGGAGATAGGTTTGAAGAAGACGCTCAAGGTGGAGCGGCACGAGGATGAATAGGAATCGACAAGGGGAAATGAGGGTTTGAGGTTGAAGACGTGTGAACAAAACAAGAGGTATTGTCGAGTAGCTTTTTACTCTTATCACACTTATTTCTGTAAATACCCAAAATACCCTTAGTTCAGATGTAACGCAGCTACACCATATTAAGTTAGCCCTTCAATATGTGGACGGGTTATATTCTTCCAAAAACCAAGGTCAGTTAACTCAAGATATTAAATCAGCATAATCACAAAATTAGCTGTTAAAGTTGCTTAACCTAGAGAGAGACACGATTAACTTGTACCTTATGTTTGTCAAGCAACGAAATAACACATTAATGTCAAGCAGAAATCATTTCTTCATTTAATGGACGAGAAGGCATACAGAGTCAACCAATTTGATGAACACAAGGTAGTATAGTCCCTTTTTACACAAGGAGACATGTTTATCAGACACCAGAAACCCTGGTTACTCAGGACGAACTACCTTTATGTCAAAGATATTTTTTTTTTTTGAGGACTTTTTCCTTTTCCCCCTTTTTTTTTATTTTAACATTTCTACACAGAGATAGCTAATTGTATCATGACAGATACTCTGGACTTCATTGATCTAGAGTGTCTATTTCTCCACAAAAGCCATTGCTCTGCCACAAATAATGGCGTATTCCCTGGAAGCACTTCTCATGATTAAAAAAAAATCTTACTTAACATAATTTTTATCTCAGAGCTCTCTTTACATAAGTTTCAGTTAAGTCGAGATCCTCAATAAGTTTTTCTCATTTAACAGGAAGTTTTATAATATGTTGACCAACACTTGAGAAGATAACTTAGAAGGATCAAGGACCAAATATAACCCCCAAACATTGAAATTCTTTATTAACAGGTGTAGATTGTTACACTTGATATAGGGTGGTTTAAGGTATACAGATCTTATCTGATAAGAGCAAGAAGACTGAAACCACAATTTCTTCGAGAGAGAATCTGAACCAATAGTGAGAGGTGAGAGATAATGAGGTGGCTGATTGAATAGAGAAAGATGAAATGAGATGAGCAGCACTCCTATCAGCAAGCCAACAAGTGAGAGATCACTCAAGACATTAAGCACTAAGGACATATCCAAATATAGTATTTGAAGTAGTTCTGTCTCACATCCAGAGCAACTCTTGGACAACAGACTGCAACCTCTTGAGATGACTGATCTTAAAACCACATTAATTGCATCGGCTGACAAAAATCTTCAGAAACCAAATAGCCTGACAAGCTCCTCTTCAGCCCACTCAAGGACATCTAACACACGACTCTTGGAAGTGTTAATTATTTAATGAATGCAGTGTATGCCAAGAAAGAATTATGCAACATACAGTTTTCAACCAGCATTCGCTTTCAGTTAAAGATTTCAGAAATTTCAGAGTGCATGTTTTAGAAAATAATGCAACTTGCAGATGATGAATGAATATGCAAGACCAGATTCAATATGCATGCACTAGATGAAACTAATAGCAGGATATGCAAGAATGCATCAAACCAGATATGCAGTAAGTTTCAAAATGGGACATGTAGAGAGATTACCTGAAAATTGTGAGAATGGGGTTTTCATTCTTGAGTGCCTTGGATCATTACCCCTTTTATTTCAGTCCCAAGGCACACCTGCAAAACAAGGTTTATTTTGCACAAACAGGTACCCAAGAGGTCTTAGGTCCTGACATAACATTATTATGTTTAGCAAGTTTTCTCAGCACATTTCCAAGAGTAGTTTTAAGATCTGATTTATGCACATTCTTATTAGCATGAATTGTATGTGCATTAGCATGGAAATTTCTGTTATTTGCATGACCAAACTGTTTTCCATAATCAACACATTCAAAGTTTTTCCTTTTGAAAACCACTTTGTTCTTTCTAAGAGCATTAGTACTAGCAGGAGATCTATACTTTTCAGAACTGAAATTTTTTCTTTGAGCATGCCAACAATCAATGGCCCTGTGGCCATACTTTCCACATTCAAAGCATGAGATAGAATTTCTTTTAAAAGAACCTGACCAGCATTCAGAGACCTTGTGACCAATTTTGTTGCAATTAAAACATATAATGTGCTGGTTCTTGTTATAGACATGCTGATTTGCAGAGTGTTTTGTATGATATGAGCATGATTTTTCCTTACTACTTGCAAACCAACAATGAGTAGTAGTGTGTCCTACTTTATCACAATTAGAACATTTGACATTCCTTTTCTGACCAGACACAGATTTTCTAGCATGCTTGTTGTCATCTTTTTCCATCACAAAACAGTTACTCATAAGATGTCCATACTTACCACAATAATGACATGAGCCACTTGATTTCTTTAAAACATGGCATTTATCTGATGAGTTCTTAGCATGCAGATTGTTCCTTTGAATTTTTGATGTTTTATGATTTTTATTTTGTTTTTCTGTTTTCTTAGCCTTGTGCTGAGGTGGAGATGAGATAGAAGGCTTTTCCTGTTCAGAGGATTTGACAAAGACAGTTTTCAGGTTGGCTCCATCAACCTTCCTCATGACTGGACTGTAACCCAGTCCTTCCTTGTTAAAGTTAATCTTTGTTCCCAGTATTTTCTGAACAATGGGCTGTTTGTCTCTTGATGTAGTGGCTACATTTGAAGTATTTACAAAGGATGTCATTACTTTGTTCTGCAAGGCCTTCTTATTGAGATTATTGTAGCCCAACCCTTCCTTTTTGACATTGACTTTTACACCTAGCAGCTTGTCTAGGTTTTTCTGCCCATCAACAAATTTAGACAAGGAAGCTTTCAAATCCTGAATTTCATTTTCAAGAGATGCAATGTGTATTTCATAACTAGTGATCTCTTGTTCACTACAATTGACAGCTTCATTCAAAACCTTGTTAGCTGTTTTGTATTCTTCAATTTCCTTTCTTAGCTCATCTACCTCTTCAGTCTCGTTTGTACAGATAGCTTTTCCTTTTTCCAATGTGAGAAGTCTTTCAGACATGGCACTGTTTAACAGTTTTAATTTTTCAACTTCTTCTTTAAGCTTATCATTTTGAATTAACTCATTTATTAGAAGCTGATCTTCTGAGTTAACCATGGTTTCTCTCCTAGCTTCAAACTCCCTCAAATCCTTTTGTTGTCTTTCAAAATCTTTCTGTAATTTCACGTTCACAAATTTTATGGCATTAAAATTTTCAATCAGCAACTCATTCTCTCGTTTAAGTTTCTTTAGTTGTTCATTATTTTCTTTAGAGAGCTTTCTGAGGAAGTCATCTTCAGATTTTAAATTGTTCAGCTCAGAGTGAACACATTCAAGTTCCTTCTCCAGTTCTGCATTCTGGTTTTTATACATATGATTATCAGACAGACATGCATCATGAGATTTCTTCGTACTTGAACAATTTTTACATGGAGAGCTAGAGCTATCTACCCGAATACTCTTTTTCAACTTTTTATACTGTTTTCTTAACAGTTCATGAGATTCAAATAATTCAGCATATGCATTCTCCCAATCTTCTAGAGAGAAATTCTCGAAGATATTTACCTCATCATCATCATCTTCTTTAGTTTGATTGCTGCCTTGATCGCTGGCACTTTGATTTCTTCTGTTGGCCATCATGCATCTGTCCACATCTATCTCCTGAGTTCGCTTCAGTGCATCTAAAATATCTTTAGCAGAACTGGATTCAAAGAAACATGAATGAAAAGCTCTATCAGTAGCTGCCTTCATTAAATTTATTGCTATCTGATTTTCTTCATGCATGGATTTGTGACTGTCAGTCCATTTGGACTTTTTCTTAGGTAGTTCATGAGGACCATGTGAAATTACTTTCCACAGGTCTGGATTCACAGATTTAACATAACTCTTCAAAACAGCGAACCATGCATCAAAATGCGTACCACTGAAGATCGGTGGATGGGCCATGAGAACACACAGATTAACGCACAAGAATATTGAAGCACTAAAAAGAAATAAGCACCTAAGATTGCAAGATCGATCTGCAGGTCGCTGGACCTTGTAAGCAGACACCCGCTCTGATACCAACTGTTAGGGTGCTTGGCCCGGATACAGAGGGGGGGGGGGTGAATGAATCCTTCTACGAATAATGGCCAAATTTAAAAAACGGATGCTAGATAAAGAAACAGAATAGAGCCAATTCTATTCTACTCAAATACAAACCCATTGAGCGCACCTATTCAAGCATTTAGCGGAAGCAAACCAAACAATCAAGCCACTGCTCAAAAGATTTTTTAGGTGGTTCGGTCCTTCAGACCTACATCCACCCCTCACTCCCAACCGGAGTGAGGCTTCACTAGCACACGCTAGAACCAAGCAGACTCAGTCTGCAAACAATTGCTGCCACACAGCTTGACCAGGGGAACAGCCTCCCCTCTTCCTCCCAACCGGAGGGAACCACTAGTGACACCAGTCACTAGCAAACCAGAGACACACGGTCTCTCTTCCTCCAGACCTGGAGGGAACCCCTGGACTTGAATCCACAAGCCCAGAACCGGAGACAATTCTCCCTTCCTCCAAACTGGAGGGAACCCACAAGTAGCTCCCAACTACTTGCAACTGGAGATCAGATCTCCCTTCCTCCAAACCGGAGGGAAACCACAAGTAGCACCCAGCTACTTGCAACTGGAGATGTCAATCTCCCTTCTCCTGAACTAACAGGAGGAACCCCGACCACTCTAAAGAGTATCGGAAACCACAGCAAACCAGAAAACAAAGGAAAGAACAATAAACGAAAAATAACTTCAGCAAAACAGAAAGCTGAAAAACGAAACACATAATGTGGCTCTCAACGGAGCTGACTGGCCTGGATTTGATCCACGGTCCAGTAGGCGGATCTTCAAGTAAGCTTTTCTTCCTCTTCTCATCTCTTCTTCTTCTTCTTCTTCTCTTTCACTCTCTCAATCTCTGCTCTTTTCTCTCTCTTTCTTCTACTCTCCTAATCTCTCACTCTCTCTGCTGCACTTCTCCTTTTTTACTCTTTCTTCTTTCTTCACTCTTTCTTCTTCTCCTTCTGCTCTTCTATTCCTCCTTTTCTTTTTCTATCTGGATCGTGGCTCTCTGTATGAGCTTTTCTTTTTGCCAACCCGATCAATCTGCTTCAGTGGAAGAAGGCTCATATATATATAGCAGCAGCAGCAGTAGCAGCAGTATCAGCCACGACGTGTGACCTCCACATTTCCAGCCCTAAGAAATCGGACCACGTGGCAGTTTCTCAGCAGGCTTCATTCCAGCCTCGGATCACGTGCTGCCTGTCACTGGGGAATATTTCTTCCTCGGACCTGCAAAGAGATGAAAAGCCATTAAAACTCAGGGCCACAATAACTAGATCTGCACGAAGTATGTAGTAGCAATACTAGATGCACTGAGAACGACACGAGATACACAAGGTGAATACAGCACGAAGTAAGGAAAGAATGACACGAGATACACTGTGACAGAATTGACACAACAAAGAGAACGACACGAAGTGAGGTTATAAAACAACACAAGGTAAAAAGAAGAACGACACGAGATATATAAAACAGAAACCAACACGAAGTGGTTGCAAACAGGCACGACACGAGGTCTACGTAAAGCACCACAAAGTGTGGTCAAAGTGAGAAGGACACGAGGTCTAATGATAAAGATCAACATGAAGACGAACACAGAAGTTGACACGGGGTTGAACGAGTAGACGTAAGAGATGACACGAGATTCACTGGGAAATGATACGAGGTGGTATACAGAAAGCAACACGAGGTGCTGCACTGTTCTGCACGCAGTGGAACAACAACGACACGAAGTCATGGAGACAACAGTAACCGACACGAGGTGAGGTTACTAAAGCGACAACGACACGTGGTGAAACTAACACGAAGTCGAAACAGTAATCGACACGGGTTGAAAACAACACGAAGTAAAAACAGTAATCGACACGGGTTGAAAACAACACGAAGTAAAAACAGTAATCGACACGGGTTGAAAACAACACGAAGACAGACAGTGATTTGACACGAAGTCAAAAAAAGACAAGAAGGAAAACGACACGAAGTTGAGAACAGAAATCAACACGAGGTGTGATTTCAACATAAGGAAGATGCGGACTGATAACGACATGAAGTCGAAACAGTAATTGACACGGGGTAACACGACACGAGGTAAAAACGACACGAAGACGAAATTGACACATACTGAAAACAACACGAAGACAGACAGATACCACGGCTATCATGACACGTGATGAAGCAGTGGGAGCAGAAAAGAAACGACAGGAGATGAACAACTAAAGAACAAAGGGAACGATACGAACAACGAAGTGAAGTGAAGGACAGAAAATTATAAACAACATGAAGTAAGAGAAGACGACACGGCGTGTTGGAAATACAAACATGACGAAGTGTCAACCAACACGAAGACAGTCCTTGTATACCTGAAGTGAAGACATATTTCTGAATACTACTAAGACTTATAGTGTTGTCATCATCAAAACATGTAAAGATTCAACAAGACTCAACAATAAGTGATATCAGACTCATTCCCAAGAGGTGTAGATATGACCAAATCTAACAGTTCATGTTTCTTAGAAAATGAAGCATCAAAGTTCTTGGAAATGAATGAATGAGTTGCTCCGGTATCGAATAAAACTTGAGCAGTTTTTGAACAAATAGTGAGAGTACCTTCCACAATTCCACCTTTAGTGGGTTCCGTCTCTTGGAGAGCTTGCAGACGGCCTTGTTTCTTTACCGGACGCTTCTCGTCTTTGGTGTCTTGTTCCTTCATCAGTGGGCAGTCTGGGATTCGATGCTCTCGGCTCCCACATCAAAGACAAGCTCCTAACTTTCTCCAGCATTCCTCGGTCTTATGACCAGCTTTATCACAATACTTGCAAATCTCCTTTGATGGTGTGGTGGTGGAGAATGGTCTGTCATTCTTCTGGAATTTCTTCGCCTTAGAGGGCTCCCCTCCCATGAAGAATCGCTTCTTGTTGAAGGATTGTTTGAATTTTTCCGGGCTTGTGACGGGTTCCTTCTTGTCTCTTCCTCAGATTCTCTCAGATAATTCGGTGGCATCTTCCAGCAGTTGAGCACGCCGAACCATCTCCGAATAGACTTGGATGTCCATCGGGGCAAGTTGTGTGATATAATGGGGCCGAAGCCCGTTGAGGAATCTTCTCGCCTTCATCTTTTCCGTACACACCAAGTGGGGTGCATACCTAGATAATCTGGAGAATTGGGCCTCATACTCGGCCACTTTCAAGCCCCATTGTTTTAGAACGGCGAATTCCGTGGCTTTCTTTTCCTGGATATGATCGGAGAAGTACTTGTTGTTGAAATGCTCCGTGAATTCATCCCATGTGAC
Source organism: Amorphophallus konjac (assembly GCA_022559845.1). Taxonomy (NCBI): domain Eukaryota; kingdom Viridiplantae; phylum Streptophyta; class Magnoliopsida; order Alismatales; family Araceae; genus Amorphophallus; species Amorphophallus konjac. The sequence goes on along the minus strand of CM040120.1, from coordinate 317,575,669 downwards.
ATGGTATTCTGGCAGTGTTGCTTCTATGGATTCCCACCAGCATCGAGCGTCCCGCTCTAGTTGGAATACGGCAAGTAAAACCTTCTCTTCATCCGCGCATTGCATCACACAGAAGATTCGTTCCATCTCCTTTAGCCAATTCTCGGCATCCTCGGGGTCGGACGAACCCGTGAACCTCGGTGGGTTCATGTTACGGAAACTTCGGTGGAGATCTCCCGCTCCACGATTTGCTCCGCCTTGAGCCACTTGTTGTAGTGCCAGTGTGAGGCCTTGCACGGTGCGCTGCATCTCGCGCCATTGTGCTCTTTCCGCAGCCATGATCCTACAAAAGAGTTAAGTATGATAAAGATCGGATTTACTTGTAAGGTCGAAAGTCATTGTAGAACTTAACCCATGGTTCTATCCATCTCACCGGGTAAGATATATCTATCCTTGAACTTGGGTTTTACCTATCCTTGGACTCAAGTTTTTACTTAGATTTCAATTTCTAACCGTTTATTTTTTCTAATTCCCTAGGTTTGAAAACTTAGGCTCTGATACCACGAAGACTGTCACACCCAGAGCGCAGAAGATTACCCGGAGGTGTGACGCGTCTATATAGATCGTGTCAATCATTTAAATATCAGAGTGCACAAATAACTAAGATTTAACTCGAAATTTAATACAAATAGTACGAGCTGATAATTGTCACAATTAATCAAAGGACAATTACATGTGTTCCCAGAGTCCAACGACTAGGCTTCAAATCTTGAGCAGTTCTAATCAAGTTGACTAATACAAATGACATAGATGAATTGATACAACTGACATAAGTGAACTAATACAATAACAAAAGGGACATGACAATTTGATAACTTCACTCTAACACTCATCACTCAGTCTCATTCCCTTCCGAGTGTTGGTTGGCATCCAAATTACCTGAAAATATTAGAAAATAACTAGATGAGCGAATCGCTCAGTAGGAATTACATCTCAAGATTTAACAGGCTTTAAGTGATTTACAAGTTCAATTAATGTCAGTAAAACTATGCATGTAGATGAGTAGATATCAAGGATTGTAAAAATCGACAAGAGTAGTGAAGGAATAACAAGTGAGAGTATAAGGATTCCAACTTCAATGCAGCAATAGCAAGAGATTCAAGCAAGTAATAACTGGAATTAACGAAATCTTTCCAAGAGAGTAAGAACTCATGTCAAGCAAGTAATAGAAAGTAATATAAATTCAAGCATGTAAAATTGGAATTGGCTATTTATCAATTTCATTCAAGCAAAACTTTACCCTTCTGCGGGTCTCAAGTCAAATCAATCAAGTAATATCACGAGAATGAGTGGAATGTCTAAAGCCTAGCAAACAAGTACTCCGGTGCAATGCCAAACACCGTGGTCAATAAACTCCCATGGGCACAAGTACCTTCGGGTGCTACCCCCAGGACCAGACCGGGCCCTACATGCACAACATTTATCATGTTTGTTGACATCCACTCTTATTTATAGCCAATATGGAATTTCAAGGTTTGACCAGTATGATATATAAGGTGGAATTATGGAATGGAGTTCAAGGGCGCATTGATGTGTAGGGATGAACTAGGAGTGGAAACCAGTAACGTTTGATACACGGAAAAAACTAGATAAGAGAGGTGCCTTATGGGCCACCTGACAATTTTAGAAACGACACCCTCACTGTGGGATGCCCTTCCTGGGAACTATACAGGGTTTAGAGGACCCTGTCAGGAGTTAAATATCACTTCTCAGGCTGCCATCTATCAGTGGAGATGGCAAAAGAGAAGGCCTAATGATCAGGTTAACGTAATGAGCCGGCTGTGTCGACTCAGTAGTTCATCGCATCAACCCTGCAGTTCATCGAGTCAACCAAGCGAACAGGCTGGGTCGACTCATCAGTTCACAGGGTCGACTCATCAGTTCATAGGGTCGACTCATCAGTTCACCAGTTCACAGGGTCGACTCATCAGTTCACAGGGTCGACTCATCAGTTCATTTCCAGTTCACACGGTCGACTCATCAGTTCACAGGGTCGACTCATCAGTTCATTTCCAGTTCACAGGGTCGACTCATCAGTTCATCGCGTCAACGCGATGAACTGGCAGGGTCGACTCATCAGTTCATTTCCAGTTCACAGGGTCGACTCATCAGTTCATCGCGTCAACGCGATGAACTGGCATGGTCGACTCATCAGTTCATTTCCAGTTCACAGGGTCGACTCATCAGTTCATCGCGTCAACACGATGAACTGGCAGGGTCGACTCATCAGTTCATTTCCAGTTCACAGGGTTGACTCATCAGTTCATCGTGTCAACACGATGAACTGGCAGGGTCGACTCATCAGTTCATTTCCAGTTCACAGGGTCAACTCATCAGTTCATCGCGTCAACGCGATGAACTGGCAGGGTCGACTCATCAGTTCATTTCCAGTTCACGGGGTCGACCCTGTGAGCAGGCAGGGTCGACTCATCAGTTCATCGCGTCAACACGATGAACTGGCAGGGTCGACTCCGAACAGGCAGGGTCGACTCATCAGTTCATCGCGTCAACGCGATGAACTGGTAGGGTCGACTCTGCAGTTCATATTTGCTCAAAACGGCTTAAGGTATTAATCTTTGATTAAACTAGGGTATTAACTTTTGATTTAAGTTTATTTAGGTAAAACTGATGACATGGATAGATAGAGAAAACTGTAAGGATTTTAGATCTTTATTCATGCATTCGTTTCATGCTTTAGTTACTTAAATATCAGATTTTTAACATGACGTATCATACAAGTTTTCATTTTTAAAGGAACTAAATGGAGACAAGGTTTCTAGATAGGCTACCTAACAGATTAATTAGGTATGCTAGTTAGTTAGTAGATCAACTAACATGTTAATTAGGTATGTTAACAGGTTAGTTAAACTAATAAGTTACGTAAAAACACGATAAAACTTACGTTAAACGGATATATCGTATGGATATAAAGCTAATACATGCCAACTACCCTAGATTGAAGCTAATACATGCTAATCAATACTAATCATCTTGGGTATAGGGCTACTACATGCTAATTATCTTGGTACGAGACTAATACATGCTAATCATCCTAGATTTAAGCTAACACATACTAATTATTCTAGGTATAAGACTAATACTTGCTAATTATCTTGTGTATGAAGCTAATACACGCTAATCATCCTAGATTTAAGCCAACACATGCTAATTATTCTAGGTATGAGACTAATACTTGCTAATTATCTTGGGTATGAAGCTAATACACGCTAATCATCCTAGATTTAAGCTAACACATGCTAATTATTCTAGGTATGAGACTAATACTTGCTAATATTTACTAATACATGCTAATTATTCTGGGTATAATGCTAATACATGCTAATTATCTTAGGTATGAAGCTAATACATGCTAATCATCCTAGATTTAAGCTAACACATGCTTTATGAACACTAAATATCACATGGAAATGAGCCTAATCATAAATACCTAGACTAATCATCCTAGATTAGTTACTAGTTTAGTTAAAAGTTGAGAACACCTACTTGTTGGAAGATCGTAGCAGCAGAACCCTTCTTTGTAATCCCTGTAGAGCTTTGCCCCAACCTTAGCTAGCCTAGAATGGGGGTAGCAAAAGGGGTATGTTTATAGGGTTGTCATGGCCGAATGGGAGGCAAGATCTGAAATAATGGGGCTTTACAGCTTGTACAGGCTGGAGAGATAAGGGATAATGTTTGGACAGCCAATCCATGGCCCAGATCGTAAAGTCTGTCTCCCACATTCATACACGATCCCTCTTCAATGTGCACACTTTCAAAGTCTGTACATCCTCAAAGTCTATACATTGACTTCACAAAGTCTGCACATCACAAAGTCTGTACATTGCTATTGCTAGCCTATTCACTAAGTCTGTACATCACAAGTCTGTACATCCTCTCCCTCTCAAAGTCTATACATTGGCTTCCTCTCAAAGTCTGTACATCACTTCCTCTCAAAGTCTGTACATCACAAAGTCTATACATTGGCTATTGCCTATTCACTAAGTCTGTACATCACAAGTCTGTACATCCTCTCCCTCTCAAAGTCTATACATTGGCTTCCTCTCAAAGTCTATACATCACAAAGTCTATACATTGGCTATTGCTAGCCTATTCACAAAGCTTATAATGTATAATTAATTGGCACAAAAGGTAAATGGTGGATGCTAGGATTTGAACCCTGGTCATTGGGTTGAAAGGCAAGTTACTTAACCAACTACACTAGGAAGCCACTTGTTAAGTGAATACTCTTTACATATGATAACTACGTGTTCCAACTTCTTACTTAATCTAGAGTTTATCTAATATATATTTTTTTGGGAAATATTATTAATTATATATATATATATATATATATATATATATATATATTATATGGGATGCTACATACCATCATTAGGCATAAGCATAAATTAGGAACATGCATGATAACCATATACATACCATGGCGACGGGGTAGTCACGGAACTCCCGCCTAAGCACTCTCAACTCGTACGCGTGAGGCGCCCGAGACACCATCGGGAACCAGCGGCACGCCATTGGAAAGGCATCAGGATGCCGATGTCCGACTCTATCCATCAACATGTACAAATGACTCTACACCTGCATTCATAAACATTAGCATCATGATCATTAACATTAGTATCACAATAATAAACATAAGCATAAACATAATCATAATGAAAGTTTGCATATCTAAAGAAATGGTGAGAAGCCACTGACAGTCATCTCGCGACCCGTCCCGGTAGACAGGTCGACTATCAAATGTGCCAGCAGGGCAGTTCCCCAAGCATACTACCCTACTCGATCCAAGTCCTCCAAGAGACCCAAGAATATGCAGTCGAGGTCATCACCCTTCGTCCCCAACAGCAACCCCCCCAACATTAGGAACAGGAACCTCCTCAAATCTATATCTACTCTCTCACACTGTCCAGGGTCCTGGCAATAGACCGCTTGGGCTCTCTCAGTCATCCTATCCAGGAACTCTCCTAGTGACTCACCAAGCCTCTAGCGGGCCTCTGCTAAACCCAAAACATCCATGAGCTTAGCTCGGTAAATCAATCGACAATTTCCAGGGCCAGCTGCAGCTGTGTCCATGTGTAGGAGCCTCTGAGCTAGATCTCTATAATGCGGGTAGGTCACCCCACTCACCGTCTCACCATCTACCCTCAGACCCGTGACCCTCCCTACATCCTCCAAGATCGGCACCATGTGCCCCTAGGGCATCAAGAAAGCACAGCTCTCCCTATCCCATTTCTCTCTCAGGACCTGGATCAGGATCAAGTCCGGCCTGACTGGCTCGATGCTCAGGAAGGGCCCAAACCCCATTGCGTCTACTCTGGCCCTTTGGAAGTCCAGTAACCCCCGATAATCCACCAGCACTAGGACCCAGGAAATCCTTGTCCTCATCACCCCTACAAACAAAGACATCAAAAGAGGAAGGAGCATATCAATAACCAGAGGGAAATGCTAAGCCCAACACAAAAGAAAAACAAACAACAAACACAAAAAAAAACAAAAGGCTTTCAGTTTAAATTAGTGATGACACAGTCGCTGCCAATTAATTGGTGTCAACTATGTCGGATGCTAATTCCATTTAACAATTGAATAATAACATGAAAAAAAAACACACAAAAAATCTGCATCGGCTACCATCGACGCCAATTCCCTTTAATCATTTTGTTTTTCAAAAAAAAAATCTACGTCTATTGCAGTTGGCGCGAATTCCCTCTGTGATTATTTAAATAAAAAATGGGGAATTGATGTTGACTGCTCTCGACGCTAATTCCCATAGCATACTCCCTTCTCCCCTCCGTTCCAAGAATAGAAATGAAAAAAATGATAAAAATTAAAAAAGGGGGGGGGGGTTGAGGGCTAGGTTTGGCTGGTTACCTTCCTCAACTCGGGGACCATGTTCTCCCCACATAGAGGCTGGTGAGGAGGTCTTCCTTTTCTTGCCCCTCCTCCTTGTTCTTATTCTTCTTCTCATTCATCTTCATCCTCTTCGTCTTCTTCACCCTCTTCTTCTTCATCATCTTCCTCCCCTTCTTCGTCATCTTCCAAAGACCCACCAGCCTGGGGGTCCGCTGGCGCCTCTATCGCCGGGCGAGCCTCCTCTTCCTCGTCGTGCCAGTCCTCCCCTTCTTCCACGAAGACCACCGGCGACGCTAACACCCGCCGCCGCTTCCCGGCGCCAACGTCGCTCGTGAAGGCTAGAACCGATGAGAGAGATGAGAATGAGAATATAAGGAGAGAGGGATCGCCGATGTTGGTCGTCGTCGTTCGGAGTTGCAGAGGGAACATGAAACGGAAGAAGAGGGAAGAGGGAAGAGAGAGAAGGAGAAGGGGTTTATGAGAGGGTTAAGGCGGTTTAAATTCATAGAGAATTCGCATCAGGGGGCCTGACGTTGATTTGAAATTCATGACCACGTAAAAAGACGTCAATTTAAGAATTCACGTCGATGAGGCAGATGTCAATTTTGGAATTAAATTTTTTTTATTAAAAATGATAATTAAAATGGGGTCTTTGTAGCTGACGTAGATTCAAGAAATCGCGCCTTCTGAGTTGGACGCAAATTTTCACAGAATTCTTTTAAAGGAATAGAATCATGGAAATTTTAGGAAATTATTGCCTAAAAATATTGAAAATGGCTCAATAGAGGAATCAAATGTTTTATTCATTAAAAGACAATCAATTACATCGATTTTGGAGTCGCTCTAGGTCTCAAATTCCTAAGTGCTATTACATAAGTCTTCCATTGATCTCGTCTTCTTCGATCCGCTTCGCAGGCTATCGAAAGTTGCTGATCCGCCATATAGCTTTGATGGTCTTGGACTCCTCTTCATCGCCGTTTGTGCCCAATTCCCTCTTCTTGATAGGCGGAAGATGAGACGCTTCTTCGAATGCGTGGCGAGGGAGGCCGAGTTGAGAGAGGCATTGGTGCGCATTGTAGAGGATGAATTCGGTCCCCCCGATCAGCCGGAGCTGAACCCCAGAGGAAAATATAGTGTGGAGGTCCTGAAATAGTAGGGCTCCCGGTGTAGCAACCCGAATTAAATAAATTAAGTTAATCACTCTATTAGCCAAATTTTGACCAACTTATAAAAATATGAAAAATATATATTCGTGTAGAGAACAGAATGCCCAACAAAATTGTTAACTACATGGACCCCAAAAGAAAATTTAATTGGGCCCGAATCAAAGGTTTTGGGTAAACTCAGGTTTTGGGTAGAATGGGCCTTAATCGATAAAATTTGATCCTAAATTGAGCTCTAATGGGCTCAATCCGAACCCAAATGTTAGGCCCACGTCGGAGGACCATTTTCCATCGATTTCCCCCACGTTAACCCTAACCCTAGCATCCTAATTTCGGAGATAAGTGGTGCGACTCGGTCAACCGCAAATATCACGTGGGTTCCTCTCCACATCAATCCCAGATCGAAGCCACGACTCTAGGGTCACCCCGAGCCCTATAAATTGAAGCCCAATACTATCGAGAACCTCATTTTGCTGAGGTGGCCGACAGCGTGCGAGTTCGAGGGTGGGAACGTCGAGTCTAGGAGGAGGTTTCGTCTAGATTTTCGATAGCGTTGACTTCCTATCAACTCGTCCAAAGGTAGGTTTCTCTCAGGCTAAACTCTAATCAAATCATGCCATGTTATTCGTTTTTCGTTCTCTTCCTATTGGTAGTCTTTTGCCCAATTTATATGTAGTATATCAAATGCATTGTGCTCCGAATCGAAATATGTCAGAGATCGCCGAAAGGCGAGGCTCGGTCCCAGATCGCAGACCACCAGTGACCGCGGCCTGGAGACCACGGCCGCGCGATGGACCACCCTCTTCTGACGGGCATTTTATTTTGAACTGGGTCAAAATGGCCAGATAGCGATCGTTGACCGACCTCTACCATCAAGTAACGTGGTGCGGACACCAGAGCGAGCGAGAAGCACGAACCGGCGAGCCGTCGGTACCGTACGCGGAGCACCACCAGGGCTACAACAGCTTCCATCTGACTCGGAGACAACTTGGAGACTCCCCCTTGAGTCTCGATATTTATAGTTTATTGGGACTTTGTTTGTGTGTATTGTGTGTTTTATTCGAATTGTAATTTGGATTGTAAGAGGGGTTTATTTATAAAATGGGACCACCTGGGTCCCGCGGGCCCCCATCCCTTCTCCCATTGATCCACCTCATCTCTTGGGCCCATGTGGGGTCAGTTAACTGTTGTGCCCCTGGTTTTGATGATGACAACAATGAAGTGTGAATGTAGCATTCAACTCAAAAATGTTGATTACAATATTGATTCAGTAATACTTTCATATAATTTCTTTTTGATGCAATAAAGGAACAGGGTCGACGCTGGGAGTTCAATGCGTCCACGCTTCAGTTGAAGAGGATTTCAGAGATTCACCTGGCTGCGTCAACTCCATGCTACAGCAGCGTCGACGTAGTAGTTAATGAGGCAGAGTCCATAGCTCACTGGAATACTGCAGTGCGTCAACGCCATTGCAAGATAGCATCCACGCAGCAATTGAGTCTGATATACATTCAGCTCTGGAACACCACTGCGTCAACACTATGGATTAGCAGCGTCGACGCAGCACGTCTATCTGCCGAAGACCTTGATCACTGGATTGCTGATGCGTTAACGCAGCTGGCTGATGGAGTCAACGCATCAGACTTGAGTTTCGTAGGAAGAAGATATCTGAAGGCTGCGTCAACTCCTTGGAGCAAGAGGGTTGACGCCATCTAATTCCAGTTGCTGAGCGCGTTAAGTGGATCCCACCTTCAGTCGTCAACTGCCACATCAGCCACAAGCGGATAAGCTTTCGTACCTTCCACCACTCCAGAAGGTTCCCCACGTGAGCAATCATGAGGATAACCAAGAAATCAGGGTGGTGGCCCACCTGCCTCACATGAATTGTTTTGTGCGCGGGAAGACCACAAAATAGGTTCAGCCGAGAAGAACAAGAGAGAGAGAGGCTGAGAGCAGAACGGGACTAAGGCTGAGAGCAGAACGGGACCAAGGCTGAGAGCAGAACTGGACGAAGGCTGCTGAAAAATCAGATCAGAAGATCATCGCGCCACCAAGACTCTTCTACATTCCAGACGGAGGAGATTCAAGGGTTGAACCTCATGCGCATGGATCTCTCTGTTGGTGATTCCAATTCCGCTGCGTCCAAGTGCTGAAGTGTGATTTCTTATCTTTTCATTTTTCTCTTGTTATTGAACATTGTACTCCTCTCTTCTACTGGATTTAGTGAAGAGAGGGTGATTCTGATCCAGCGGGCTGTGCTGAGATCAGGGGTGTCAAGGTAGTTTGCCTTCAAGCTGTTTGACAGCGGATCTGAGGATTCATTCCTCGTTGTGTTCTGTTGGTGTAGTCTGCAGTGTAGAGGAATTACTTCCTCGGTTTAGCAAAGCTGTAAAGCTTAGCAAGGTTCCTCACTGGTTAAGTGGGGAGGTGGACGTAGGTCTCCACAGGGAGACCGAACCACCTTAAAATTGTGTTCTCTTGTGGTTTGCTTTCTCTGATCATTCTCCTCTCGTTAGATGTTTGATTAGGCTCGATTCTCTTTGTTGTTTAGTTGTTGATCATATCTCTATCATTCTGCACTATATTTCAAGTGTGATCGCGCATAGAATTTTAAAGGGTCAACCTATTCACCCCCTCCCCCTCTAGCTTGACCGTCCTCTCGATCCAACACGTGGTATCAGAGCGCCAGGCTCTCTTGCAAAGGTTTCACAGCCTAGAGAGATTTAATGGAGAACAGAGGACTCATGCCTGAGGGGTATTTAGTGAATATGCCACCATTTTTTGATGGAACTAATTATTCGTACTGGAAAAATCGCATGCAAGTATTTTTAAGAGCGCAGGATCATGAAATCTGGAGAGTCGTGAGCAAAGGGCCATACCAAATTGAAGGCGATGAAGAACTCTGGGTGAAGGAGCAGATTCGAAAGTCGAACGTAAATTGGCAAGCCATGAACATTATGCAGTGCTCACTCCATCCCAAGGAATTCTCGCGTGTATCCTCATGCTCCAGCGCAAAATAAATGTGGGATAGATTCGAGGTAATCTACGAAGGTACCTCAGAGGTAAGAGAGACAAAAGCTAACATGTTAATTTCAGAATATGAATCTTTTCGGATGAAACTTGAGGAAAATATATCTGAAATGTATGCCAGACTAACTCTTCTTGTGAATGGTCTTAAAGGTTTGGGAAAGACCTATAGTGACTATGAGGTGGTTAGGAAGATTCTTAGATCCCTAACTCCAATCTGGCATACCAAAGCCACGGTCGTTGAGGAATCTAGGAACCTTCCCACCACCAAACCAGATGAGCTAATAGGTTCTCTCATGGCTTATGAACTGAATCTGAAAAGAACAGATGAGGACATGAAGAAGAAAAAGCCCCTTGCATTGAAGGCTGGTTCCAGCAGCAAGGAAAGCTCAGATGATAGTCAGTCATCTTCATCTGATGATGACTCAAGTGAAATAGCCATGCTTACTAGGAAATTCAGAAAATTTTTAAGAAAGGGAGGTAAGACTGCTAGATATAAAGGATATCAGGTAAGAACTAGCTCAAAACTCAAGCCAGAAAATCCTAAGAAATCTGATAAAGTTGTTTGCTACAGATGCAGGAAACAAGGACACATCAAGTCGGAGTGTCCTGAGAATATGAAAAAGACACAGACAAAGTGGAGAAACAAAAAGCCCAAGGCCATGCTAAGCACTTGAAGTGATGAAGAAAAAGATGAAGATGAAGAAAGCACCTCTGAAGAAGAAAGCGAGGTGAAACTGTGCTTCATGGCAAATGGTGATGATCAAGTCGAGGTAACCTCTCCCTTTGCAGATTTCTCTTGTAATGATTGGGAAGAAGCTTTTAACGAATTGCTGGATAAGTATGAAGGTGTTAAAAAGGAAAATAAATCTCTAAAGAAAAAGAAAAATCAAACCAGTCAAGAAGATGATTTGAATGAAAAAGTCAAAATGCTAGATGCTGAAATCGTGTGTCTAAAAAGGGCCTTGGAAGAAAAAGATGAGTATAAGAAACAGTTAATTGAAATGAAGAAAGAAAATGATTTTCTACTGAAGATGCATGATGAATTGAAATTAAGAATGCAGAAATTGGAGAAAGAAGTAAAAATTGCTGAAGAGAAATATGAGCCCATTTGTGGAGTCAATGCAAAACTTCAAGAAAATCTGAAGAAATTAGAGGATGAGAACCTAAGCAAACAAGCATCCCTCGAAAAAATGACACAGGGTAAAAACAACCTTGATGCTGTTATGGGAATTAAGTGCAACTTTGGAAAAGAAGGGCTTGGATTCAATCCTACTAAAAAGAAAGAACTGGGAACTAGATTGGTGACATTTGTCTCTGGGAAGGACACATCTGAAGAGAATCAAATGGATGAAAACAAAAAGGATGAGAAGAATGAGGAAAAATCAAAACAGTCTAATGAAATCAGAAAAGAAAAAGGAAATGAGAAAGTGAAGGCAACATTGAATCTTAACAAACAGAAAAGCACACTTATGTTCAAATATGCCTCCTCAGGTCAATACAAGAATCCTAGCTGTAATTCATCAACCCAACAGCAATCATATAGAAGATCAGAAGGTTCAAGTTCTGGTAGAAGTCAACCGCGTCAACGCACTGGTCACATGGCGTCAACGCATCTAGCTTTCCAGAAAGGGCATTCGGTCAGAAATACTCAGATGCGTCGACGTAGTCACTACCATGAGTCAACACATTACATGTACCAGAACCCCCATGATAGATATGGTAGGTGGATGAGTCAACGCAGCAACACTTGAGGGTCTACGCATCCAACTCTCAATCATCCAAGAAGCATGCATTCATCTAGAGTCCTTAAGTGAAATTTCCCCAGTACATCATGGAGTCATCACTACCAATGGCACATGAATAATCACAAATCTGTCAAATCATTGAACTTACCACATCAAAGACCCTCACAACAGCAACTATGGATTCCCAAGAGCTTGATGTCCTACCTGAACACGTCCTATGGTTTGATGGGACCCAAGTATATCTGGGTTCGAAAATCTCTTGTTTAATGTGTTTTGCAGGAGTGTCTTGCAGCTGTACATAATAGGTGGTATCTCGACAGCGGCTACTCAAGGCACATGATGGGGGATAAAGCTAAATTCTGTGTCTTGGTGGAGAAAGACGGGGGTCATGTTACATTTGGAGGAAACAATAAAGGAAAAATAATTGGAAAAGGTAAAGTAGGTAAAAATCCTTCAAATTTCATTGATGATGTGTTACTTGTAGATGGCTTAGAATATAATCTACTTAGCATAAGCCAACTGTGCGATAAAGGAAATAAAGTTGTGTTCGATGCTCATACTTGCACCATTTTAGAGATGAGTTCTGAAAAAGTTAAATTCATTGGAAAAAGAATAAACAACATGTACGTGGTAGATTTAGATGACCCTGCACATAACAATCTTTGTCTTGCTGTGAATAAAAGTGAACTTGCTTGGCTGTGGCACCGCAGACTAGGGCATGCTAGCTATAGTGTCTTACATAAGTTAGCAAAGTTTAACATGGTGAAAGGTCTGCCAGATGTATCATTTAAACAAAATGACAAAGTTTGTAGTGCATGCACTCAAGGTAAGCACACTAGAAAGTCATTTAAGTCCAGACTTGAAATTCAATCATCTAAACCTTTTGAACTCATTCATATGGATTTGTTTGGACCAACTAGAACAGCTAGTGTGAGTGGAAATAAATATGGATTTTTTTCTAGTAGATGATTTCTCTAGGTTTACTTGGGTGTTCTTTCTAACTCACAAAAATGATGTATTTGAAGAATTTCAGGCATTCTTCAAGAATATGCAACAGGATGGTAAGTTTGTCATTTCATCTATCTTGTCAGATCATGGAGGAGAATTTGACAATTCTGAATTTAATGATTTTTGCAGAGCCACAGGAATTTCACACAAGTTCTCATCTCCAAGAACTCCCGAACAAAATGGAGTTGTGGAAAGAAGAAATAGAACCCTTGTGGAGATGGCTAGAACCATGCTGATTGAAGGACAACTCCCAAGGAAGTTCTGGGCAGAGGCAGTAAATACAGCTTGTTACATTGTAAACAGGGCAATGGTAAGACCTCAGTCCAAAAAGACTCCATATGAATTGATGAAGGGTAAGAGACCTTCTGTTGCTTATTTTAGAGCTTTTGGATCAAAATGCTTTGTTCAAAATAATGACAAACGGGCGTTGGACAAATTTGAACCTAAGAGTGAACCTGCCATCCGTCTAGGATATTCTAGTAACTCTAGGGCCTACATAGTCTTAAATCTAAAAACACATGCTGTTGAAGAATCCCCTCATATTGTGTTTGATGAAATGAATGAAAATTCTGAGATTGAGGAATTATGTAGGGATGAAGATGAAGGGAAGTTCCTTAAAGAAAAGGAAGAACATAATCTCCAAGATGAAGAGACAAGGCTAAATGATAATCATGCAGAATCAACCCACCATGGTGATGCAGGTATGAATGAAGGTATCTCTCTAACCGATGTAAGGATGCTAAGGGATCACCCTTTATCCAATGTCATTGGTAACTTGCATGAACCTGTTAGAACTAGATTTCATCTTAGAGGTGTTGAGGAAATGGACAATCTGGCCCTTGTCTCTCAAATTGAACCAAAAAACGTTGCTGAAGCTTTGAAAGATAGTAATTGGATAAACGCAATGCATGAAGAATTACATCAATTCAAAAGGAAAAAGGTGTGGTACCTTGTGCCAAGACCCAAAGAGCTTTCTGTAATTGGAACTAAATGGGTCTTCAGAAATAAATAGAATGAAAATGGAATGGTAGTTAGGAATAAAGCTAGGCTGGTAGCACAGGGTTATAATCAAGAATTTGACATTGATTTTGAAGAATCCTTTGCTCCAGTAGCTAGATTAGAAGCTATTAGATTATTACTTGCTTATGCTTGCTGTCATGGAATAATGTTACATCAAATGGATGTAAAGAGTGCTTTTCTAAATGGGTCAATAAAGGAAGAAGTTTATGTTGAACAACCCCCCGGTTTTGAATGCACAGAAAATCCTAACCATGTGTACAGATTGGACACAGCTCTTTATGGACTCAAACAGGCACCTCGAGCGTGGTATGATAGACTCAGCTCGTACCTCACAGAGAAAGGCTATTCTAGAGGTAAAGTGGACCAAACTCTATTCACCAAGGTAAGAAATTCAGATATTATTCTGGTTCAAATTTACGTTGATGATATAGTTTTTGGTTCCACTAAACCCAACATGTGTGAGGAGTTTGCCAGCCTAATGACCACAGAATTTGAAATGAGTCTAATGGGTGAGCTTAAATTTTTTCTAGGTCTGCAAATTACTCAGAGCAAGGAAGGATGTTTCATCAACCAGGCAAAGTACATTTCTGAGTTGCTGAAGAAATACAAAATGGAAAATCTAAAAGCAATCAGCACTCCTATGAGCACCAACACAAACTTGGATGAAGATCTGAAAGGTAAACAGGTTGATGCAAAAACATATCAAGGTATGATTGGATCACTCCTCTATCTTACTGCATCTAGGCCAGACATTCAATTTTGTGTATGCATGTGTGCTCGCTTTCAATGTGATCCTAGAGAATCCCACTTAAGTTCTATCAAGCGTATCTTTCGATACCTTGCTGGAACTCGAGATTTAGGGATTTGGTACCCTGCATCTTGCTCTTTTGATCTTGTATCCTATTCAGATGCAGACTATGCTGGATGCAAACTCGACAGGAAAAGCACGAGTGGCTATTGCCAATTTTTGGGAGGATGTTTGATTTCTTGGGCTTCCAAGAAACAACACTCAGTGGCACTATCCACTGCAGAGGCAGAATATGTCGCTGCAGGGAGTTGTGGTACTCAAGTGTTGTGGATCAAACACCAACTCCAAGATTATCAGACTGATCTTGGGTGTGTCCCAATATTGTGTGATAACACAAGTGCCATAAACCTGGCCAAAAACCCTATCCAGCACTCTAGGACCAAACACATAGAAATTAGACACCATTTCTTAAGAGATGAAGTAATTAAAGGAAATTTTAAACTCATATTTGTTGAATCACAATCTCAATTGGCCGATATTTTTACCAAGCCTCTGAACAATGATAGATTCTCTTATCTTAGAAGAGAGCTTGGTCTGTGCAATTATCATCTGGATGCCTGATTTGAGTGCCTGACTTATCTTTTGGAATCTGAATGATTGAACTTGTCTTGGTTTGAAGTGTATCTGTCTTAAACTCAGGGGGAGCTTAGTCGTCTGTGCATGTTATGTCTATCTTTCTTTCAATCAATTCATAATGAATAAAATTTCAGCATGATACTCATGTTATTGGCAGTTATAATTTCATTCATGCATGGTCTGAGGGGGAGTTAGCTTAGGATTAATTTCTCGGTGACAAAAGGCTGAATAAAGTACAAAGTTGTTACTGCTGGTTGGATAAGTGAGTTAACGCAGTGTGGAGATAGGGTTAACGCACCAGACAGCTTATTCTTTGAAAACCTGATGTGAAGTGTCTCTGGCTGGATGAGTGAGTCGACGCTATGGTTGGATTGAGTTAACGCAGCCCTAGCTCTGAGTCTACGCAGCTATTCCTTCTTGAAGTCTCTTCTCTAAATCTTTTCTTCTTGGAGCCTCCTCTTCTTCAGATTCACTCACCTCTTTGATCTATCTCATCGTTTTGATTCTCAATTACATGCTTTTCACGTTCTAGCATGAGGGAAAACTTCTTGAGTACTGGGATATGCAGATGAAGTCTTAAATTCAGGGGGAGTTACAGTGATAATTCCTATTGAATATGAGATATGTTCTGAATGGCTCTATGAAATGCTAATGATAGGAGATATATACTTCTTATGATGTTTGAATTCAAGAACTTTTGAACCCAATAATGCACTATGTATGGAATAAAAGCTGAACAATTTAATAAAACCAGGACCTTATCATCTCTCGAACATTATTGTTCAAAAGTAAAGAAATCACTGTGTGTAGAGGAATTTAATATTTGTATTGGTAATAAACTCATAAATAGTTTTTAAACGCTGAAGAAGCAATCCCTTACACATGTTATAAAATGCAGAGCAATGGTAGGTCTTCACTGAGAAACTAGCCCTATGCACCAAAGAAGTGCTAAAGAGCAAGTCATGAGGTGAGCTGCTATCTCTGTCTTCAAGTGAAAAATAAATCATTACAGAGCAATGGTAACTGTTAACTGAGAAACTACCTTCATGCACCTATAAAGTGCTGAAAGGCATGTCATGACGTCAGTTGCCAACTCTGGTCTTTCAATGCAGAATAGTTTGCTATGCTGAGTAACCGGGGACTCGGGTGTCTGATAAACATGTGTACCGTGTCAAAAGGCTAGCTATACTTGACTGCTAATGAAAACGTGAAAATAAGTTGACAAAGTTGAAAATGCTGAAAATGTTAAAAATAATTAAAACATGTGAGTGTGATTGATCTGAAGCTCTTTATTCAACTGAGTCTATCGTCAATGCCAGTTAAATTCCTCTCTCTCTCTCTGAAAGGCATCTTAAAATTGACAGATATAAGGGACAGAAATGAAAATGGTTCTAGTGTGAAAAGAGTTCCACTTTTTTTCCAGGCAGGTGTCTTTAGTGGTTCATGATTTTTAATTCAATGTTTTAAGATTATTTCTTCTCTTTATCATTAAATGAATTGGAGCCTATTTACATATATCTCTTTCAACGGAACTTGATCTGCAACAATTAAAAATCCTTGAAAGTAAGTGTCTCTCAACATCATCTCAGTGGCTTAATAATCTTTCCTAAATTCGGCTGTTTTTCTCACAACCTCCTTCTTGGCTATAACATCTCATCGTTACACCACTGCATCTACGCACCACTCCAATGCGTCAACGTAGTGGGTCTCTTGACTCATCTCAAACCGGTTCCCTGACTTGAACCGGCTGAACCGCTCTCAGAAAAGGGCTTCGTTGCTTCTTTAAAAGCGTAGCATGACCGCTACTTGTCTCCATTTATTTTGAAACCCCTTGTCGTTCTACCTTCCGTGTTCTCCAAAACCCTCACAGCACTTTCCTGTTCCATTCATCTCGCTGCCATGGCTCCTCCGACATCCACTAAAAAGGGGAAGAAGAGGGCAGAGGAACATCAAAGAAGTTCAGCATCGACCGAAGGCAAAATGGAGCCCCGCTCCAAAGCTGCTCACGATAAAGGGAAGAGGAAAGAGACGCGTTCACGCGATCCTAGTCCGCCAACCAAAAAGAGAAAGGCATCTGATGTCAGGACAGAAAAGAAGGGTTCATCTTTAGGTGCTGCGAAGAGACAGAAAGGTGCGGAAAGCTCTCATGTAATGCCCTCTGATCCCTCTCTTACCATCACCGTGGAAGAACCTCTGAAAGTTCTCATTTCACGCTATATTGTTGCTACCGACCATGAAATGTTTGAAGTTTTTCCGCAACTATTTCCTACCTTGGAATATCAGGGCTGGTGGTCTTTCGTTACAACTCATAAGGTCTATTACCCCACCCTGGTTAGAGAGTTCTACCACAATTTGAAATATGAGCCTCATATTCTGAAACTTACATCAACTGTCAGAAATGTTAGTTTCGAACTAACAAATAAGCTGTTTGCCAGAGCCTGGAAAATCCCCAAGAATGGGGTTCAGCTACATAGTTTTGAGCTTGATGAATATGATGCCTATGCTCTCCTGACTGACAAACCTAGTGATGTGACACAAATGACGGGAATGCAGCAAGTGGCTATGGTCCCTTGGACTTAATTCGCAAACGCATTCACAAAAGTCGAGAAAGCTTGGAAGACGCCGTCTCACCGTGCGCACCCGTTAACCGTGGTAACTCGATGATGCCGAGTCGAGGTGGGGGAGAGGGACCCTTGCTGGTAGAGGGCCAGCACAACTAAGGTTTTCCCTCCCGAAGGTAGGATGCCCACGATCAAGGGCGGCCGGGTGCCTTGCGGGCACTAGGTCACTCTCTCACTTTGGCCACGGTGACCACACAAGAGTTAGTGGCTCCGGGAACGGGCGCTCTCTCACCGACCAGCGGACAAGTTTTACGGATATGAAATGAACAAAAGTAAATGGAGAAAGGGTAGAGGCTCACCTGGTTGGTTTGAAGAAACCAACTCCGTTCGGAGACGAGGGCGAGCGGGGAAGTGTGGATTCCCCGCACACTGCGCCGATGAAGCTTGGCCTGTTTAAAGGGTTACAATCACTACACCTCACGCAGGAGGGGGATCTCGGGGTGGGGATTAACTTGATTTACAACCAAAACTACCTCCACGCAGGGAGGGGCGTTAAGCCGGCCAGGCGGGGTGGGGTGGTGAACTAGCTAGTGCCGAATGATCTGCCCCAATCTGGAATACTCGGACAGGGGGTTGATGTAGACGCTGCCACGCGCTCCTCCAAACTCGGAAGTCGACGAAACTAGTGTCGAAACGTTGCTGACAGATCCAAGAAAGCCTGTGAATTTTTGTGGGTGGTCCCGACGTCGTCACCGGCTGGGGCGATCCCTGGAACAGGGACCCTGCGCTCTGGTTCTGGCCATCCCAAGGAATTGCAGCTGCTTGCCGTTGGTGCCACGGCTGCTCCCGGGCTCTGATTGAGGCGGGACCAAGTCGAGGACGTCCATGGATGATTCCTCTTCGAGCAGCAAGAAAGCAGAACACCGGACGATGTCGGGGCGGCGAGGAGGGGCCCGTTGAGTGTGGGGGGGTCAGGACAGGACCCGAATGAACTGTCTGCGCACCTGGGAGAGAAAATTTGGAAAATGCTCTTCCTTATGCTGAACGGGACGCCGCTTGTTGGTGATGGTGGGTGCCTTGTGGTAGCAGCGCTTGGCCAAGTGGCGCCTTCAGAAGTTGAGGGGTGTGGCCGTGGTAGCCTCTGCACTGCAGCTCTGGTTCAGGTTCTGGTCCTGGTTGTGCAGTTTGACGAGAACGGGCGCCACGCACTGTGCCGAAGTCAGAACGAGGCGAGACCACCTCGGGAGCGTTGAGGACGTGGAGAAGAAGAAACTCTCAGAAGAGAGTTCAGGCTGATTCATGCTGCTGACGTCGGTGCAGGCTCTGCTAAACGGACCTCAGGTTTTGGTTCAAATCTGGCGCAGCTGCACAAGAATGGGCACCACGATCTGTAGTGAGGTCGGAACGAGACGATTCCACCTCGGGAGCGTTGAGGACTTGGAGAAGAACCAACTCTCAGAAGAGAGTTCGGGCTGAATCGCGATGTTGACATCGGTGCAGCCTCTGCCAAACGGACCTTAGGTTCTGGCTCACATCTGGCGCAGCCGCACGAGAATGGGCACCACGATCTGTAGCGAAGTCGGAACGAGATGATTCCACCTCGCTTGCGAGGAAGATTAGAAGACCTTTCCGGCAATGTATGGTGCACCTCCAGATGATGTCGGACAGCACCGGGGCAGTCTCTGCAAGTGGAGCTTCCACTGCTGCCTGCGAACTGGATAGAGTAGGTTGGTGAAATGAAGTTGATAATGGTGGGAAGGGGTGAAGGGGCTGCAATGGGGAGAGGGATAATGGCTGTGGGGCTTGGATGGAGGTGGATAGAGGTGGTGGAGAGGTTGGAGAAGAGGGCTGGGTCGCAGCTAGCAGGTGGAGGGGGAGGGGGGATGCGGCCGAGGGTGAAGGGTGAGAGAGAGAGAGGGGGGGCGCAAGTGGCTTGGAGGGAGAGGGAAATTTGAACTGAGTTTAATGTGGGGTTGGTTAATGTGGCCTTGGGAAGGGGAGGAATTGCCTTGGGGAGGGGAAATGTTACTTGGGAGAGGGGATTCTCTCTTGGGAAAATGAAGGGTTGTATGGGGAAGGGGAAAGGTTGCTTGGGAGGAGGGAGAGGTGCCTAGGAGAAGGGGCTTCCACCTAGGGGTTGGAGGGGGATTAAATGGAAGGTATGGGGAAGGGGGAGGGGTCTTAATTAGAGGTGAATAGGGAGGAGAGAGAGTGAATTTCAAAATTTAGAGAGAGAGGGGAGGAGAGAGAGAGGGGTTCGCCCCTTTTAGTGAGAGAGAGAAGAAGAGAGAGAGAGAGCTAGAGATAGAGAGAGAGAGAGAGAGATGCACAAATACTTTGGCAAACTTTTATTAATACTTCATTACCTTCAACTGGTGGGATTTGGGTCCTATTTATAGGAATCCCACAATTCAACATAAGTCCCTGACTTTTGGACTAATGACAACTAACCAAGGGGGAAAGGGGCGCCCCTGGGCCAAGCCCATATAACTGGGCCCATTAACCAATTTAACTGACATAATGAAAATAAACTTAGGTAGATGACTCATTAACCTAGGGACTTGACTCAAATAATAGAAAAATTACAATGATATGACTCCAGAAAAATATGAAAATTACATAACTTGACTCAAGAAATCAAGACGAACACAATGGCGATCATCGGGACCCATGGAGAAATGGGAAGTGGTAAGCGATGTCCCCACCATACTCCCGGGGTGCAGAAAACTCGACTCTGTCGAGTAAGGGTCCACCCTGCTGCGGTACTGCTCCGATAGGTCAGGATCCAGCTGCTGGAGATCCTCTCGAATCACCCAGGCGTCAACCGAAGGTGGTCGTCCCTTCCACCTAACCAGATATCGCTCATACACCTTGCTCCGTGTGGTAGTGATCTGTTCATCTAATATCCGCTCCACTTGATCACGCTGGTTTCTCTGGCTAGATGGAGCTCTTGTTGGTGTGGGGGCTCTCTCAAGGGGTGGGATAGGCTGGATCTCCTCACTGGGTGTCACCGTGGGACCCTTGTAGGGCACCAGGTCAGCCACATTGAAAGTGGGGCTTACTCCGTACCCTTCGGGGAGGTCGAACACATAAGCATTTGTGCCAAGGCGCCTCAACACCTGAAAGGAGCCTGCTCCGCGAGACCTCAGTTTTGAGACAATCTCAGTCCTCACCATCACAAAATCACCGACATGGATTTCTTGGTGGCGACAGTGGGAATCGGCTAATTCCTTAAGAACCTTGCTGCTCTTGTTGTTGTGTTTGTGAATGTTACCATGCAATGTCAAGAATGATGTTCCTACAGGGATGAAGGGAGGGCCTGGACAACCAAATTCAGCCCTATCAAGTGTTAGATTGATTTTGATAGACTTAGGAGGACCATGGCATCTATGAATTGACCTATCATGCTTAGAAACCATGTGGACCTTGATGCACTTAGGTGGACCGGGGCAGCCACAAATGGCCCTATCATGCATGAGGTGGATGAAGAGTGGGGGAGGACCAGTATGTCCAAATGTAAACCTGTCGTGCATTGGACCTAGTGTGTGAATGATATAAATGACGTGACTAGCCTTACTACATGATGCAAAATATTGTGACACATGCATTACAATCAAGATGGTCCTATCTTTAGGTGGGGGTGGATTCGGGGGTTTCCACTCATAGGGGTCGAAGGGGTCCAAGAAGGTGGACATTTTGGGATAGGTCACTTCCTCATTTCCTAGGTGGATGTCACCCTCGGTCATGGCTCTCATAGTGTGAACTAAGTAGTGGAATGGGTGGGTTGGGTTCAACATGGTGGGTGAGGGTAGGAGGGAGTGGGTGGTGGGTAAGGCGGCTAGGTCCCATGGGTTCAATGTCTTCCATAGGGAGGGATCAAAGGGGTCATGGAATGTGTTACCAAGGAAGGGGTATTCTATCTCCTCAAGGTCTTCAAATGATGGTGAGTCCTCCTCCTCAAATGAAGTAATTGAACCGAAGTCCTTGGCGGGTTGGTTGGCCATGAATGGAGGGCTTGGCATCCTACCCGAAATAAGCAACTCTAATTTGTGAACAACATCGGGCTCGTCGGGTGTAGGGAGGAGTAACAGAAGGTCACTAGTGTAGCAACCCACAGTGTAAATGAAGGAGATGGATCCGACACATAGGTGTAGGAGGTCAAGGCTCCTAGGTCGGTCGGCTATTGTAGTCATTATGCCAGTTAGTTCCATTTGCCAAACTATACCCTTAAGAAGATCCCCTAATGTTTCCACTTGATAGGATGATTGGATTGTGGTGTGATAGGTGGATAAGGGTACAATGGGAAGGTTTTACTCCATGGGTGGGTAAACATAGGACACGATGGGGTGAAGTGGTCTCTCCTTTAGCCATCTAGCTAGGGGCCCCTCTATGATTACGGTGCTATTTGTGAAGGCTTGTGGCTCTTGGGGGTCCAAGCTATGTGAAGGGGACATTTGTGATTCTTCCTCACCATAGATATGAACTTGGGTTTCCTCAAGGATGGGGATGGGTTCCGGACTAGCATCTACTCCCATGTGGATGGTTGTGGTCTCCTCTCTCAAGGGAATGGGAAGGTCTATTGGGGGTGGGGTGATGACGGTTGGTGCATGGTGTACCCAGGGTGGTGAGTGAGGCCGGACTTGGGTTGGGGTTGGGAGTGGAAGTAGCGGGGGACTAGGTTTGGGTAGGATAGGAGTTGGAAGTGGAAGGTGGGTTGGGTGAGTAACTTTGGATTGGGGAATGGTGGCTGTCACGGGCCTAGGTGGAGGGGTGGACATGGGGTCCACGTGGGTTTGAGTGGTGAGGGTGGAGTGAGTCATGATGCTTCTTCCACCTGGGATGGGAACTTCTCGGCCTAACCCACGACACTGTGATTCATATTCTTCTTCCCAATCTAGTGGAGTCTCATAGTCTTCGGTTACCTCTTTAAGTTCCTTTTGGAAAGGGGTGGAAGGAGGATTTTTGGAAGTTTGTGGGGTGGGGGTTTGATGGAGAATTTTGGGTTGGGTGGTGGGGAGAGGAGGAGTGGGAGTGCTCCTCGGGTTATGGTTCTCAGGGTAGGAGTGGGAAGGTTGGGGAGTGAAGATCTTCCTGATCTCAATCCTTATCTCTTCCAATAAATCTAGGGGTCCTTTGGGTGGTGGGGTTTGGGTCCTAATAGAGGTTTTGGGTTGACTGGGAGGGAAAGGGGGAGTGAGAGTGCTCAACGGGTTATGGTCCTCACGGTAGGAGTGGGAGGGTCGGGGAGCGTAGATCTTCCTAAGCTCACTTTTCATCTCTTCCCATGATCCTATGGGTTCTTGCCTTCGAATCTTTCTTAAGCTCACTATGCGTTCCCACTCCTTCTTGGCTTGTCCCCGAAGTCGCCCTGTGGCCCTGCGGACTCTAGCGTGTCCATAGACCCTAGTCCTATCAAAGTGTTTGGTCATGAAAGTCTCCCACCTAACATAATCACTAGGATGTGACCCATCAAAGGTGATACTCTCATCTATAAAGATGTCCGAAAATGGGTGGTCGATCGGACCTTTGTGGAGGGCCGAGTGGGACCAAAGAGAGGTAGCCATGTTGATGAACCGGATGACTCTAAATGCTTATGCGCCCTAGGACAAGACTTAGTAGAGACAACTCTAGAACTTACTCTGATACCAACTGATGTGACACAAATGACGAGAATGCAGCAAGTGGCTATGGTCCCTTGGACTTAATTCGCAAACGCATTCACAAAAGTCGAGAAAGCTTGGAAGACGCCGTCTCACCGTGCGCACCTGTTAACCGTGGTGACTCGATGATGCCGAGTCGAGGTGGGGGAGAGGGACCCTTGCTGGTAGAGGGCCAGCACAACTAAGGTTTTCCCTCCCGAAGGTAGGATGCCCACGATCAAGGGCGGCTGGGTGCCTTGGGGGCACTAGGTCACTCTCTCACTTTGGCCACGGTGACCACACAAGAGTTAGTGGCTCCGGGAACGGGCGCTCTCTCACCGACCAGCAGACAAGTTTTATGGATATGAAATGAACAGAAGTAAATGGAGCAAGGGTAGAGGCTCACCTGGTTGGTTTGAAGAAACCAACCCCGTTCGGAGACGAGGGCGAGCGGGGAAGTGTGGATTCCCCGCACACTGCGCCGATGAAGCTTGGCCTGTTTAAAGGGTTACAATCACTACACCTCACGCAGGAGGGGGATCTCGGGGTGGGGATTAACTTGATTTATAACCAAAACTACCTCCACGCAGGGAGGGGCGTTAAGCCGGCCAGGCGGGGTGGGGTGGTGAACTAGCTAGTGCCGAATGATCTGCCCCAATCTGGAATACTCGGACAGGGGATTGATGTAGACACTGCCACGCACTCCTCCGAACTCGGAAGTCGACGAAACCAGCGTCTAAACGTCGCTGACAGACCAAGAAAGCCTATGAATTTTTGTGGGTGGTCCCAACGTCATCACCGGCTGGGGCGATCTCTGGAACAGGGACCCTGCGCTCTGGTTCTGGCCGTCCCAGGGAATTACAGCTGCTTGCCGTTGGTGCCACGGCTGCTCCCGGGCTCTGATTGAGGCGGGACCAAGTCGAGGACGTCCGTGGATGATTCCTCTTCGAGCAGCAAGAAAGCATAACACCGGACAATGTCGGGGAGGTGAGGAGGGCCCGTTGAGCGTGGGGGGGTCAGGACAGGACCCGAATGAACTGTCTGCGCACCTGGGAGAGAAAATTTGGAAAACGCTCTTCCTGATGCCGAACGGGACGCCGCTTGTTGGTGATGGTGGGTGCCTTGTGGTAGCAGCTCTTGGCCAAGTGGAGCCTTCAGAAGTTGAGGGGTGTGGCCGTGGTAGCCTCTGCACTGCAGCTCTGGTTCAGGTTCTGGTCCTGGTTGTGCAGTTTGACGAGAACGGGCGCCATGCACTGTGCTGAAGTCAGAACGAGGCGAGACCACCTCAGGAGCGTTGAGGACGTGGAGAAGAAGCAACTCTCAGAAGAGAGCTCAGGCTAATTCGTGCTGCTGACATCGGTGCAGGCTCTGCTAAACGGACCTCCGGTTCTGGTTCAAATCTGGTGCAGCTGCACGAGAATGGGCACCACGATCTGTAGTGAGGTCAGAATGAGACGATTCCACCTCAGGAGCGTTGAGGACTTGGAGAAGAACCAACTCTCAGAAGAGAGTTCGGGCTGAATCGCGATGTTGACGTCGGTGCAGCCTCTGCCAAACGGACCTCAGGTTCTGGCTCACATCTGGCGCAGCCGCACGAGAATGGGCACCACGATCTGTAGCGAAGTCGGAACGAGACGATTCCACCTTGCTTGCGAGGAAGACTGGAAGACCTTTCTGGAAATGTATGGTGCACCTCCAGATGACGTCGGATAGCACCGGGGCAGTCTCTGCAAGTGGAGCTTCCACTGCTACCTGCGAACTGGATAGAGTAGGTTGGTGAAATGAAGTTGATAATGGTGGGAAGGGGTGAAGGGGATGCAATGGGGAGAGGGCTAATGGCTGTGGGGCTTGGATGGAGGTGGATAGAGGTGGTGGAGAGGTTGGAGAAGAGGGCTGGGTCGCAGCTAGCATGTGGAGGGGGAGGGGGGATGCGGCCAAGGGTGGAGGGTGAGAGAGAGAGAGGGGGGGGGGGCGCAAGTGGCTTGGAGGGAGAGGGAAATTTGAACTGAGTTTAATGTGGGGTTGGTTAATGTGGCCTTGGGAAGGGGAGGAGTTGCCTTGGGGAGGGGAAAGGTTACTTGGTAGAGGGGATTCTCTCTTGGGAAAATGAAGGGTTGTATGGGGAAGGGGAAAGGTTGCTTGGGAGGAGGGAGAGGTGCCTAGGAGAAGGGGCTTCCACCTCGGGGTTGGAGGGGGATTAAATGGGAGGTATGGGGAAGGGGTCTTAATTAGAGGTGAATAGGGAGGAGAGAGAGTGAATTTCAAAATTTAGAGAGAGAGGGGAGGAGAGAGAGAGGGGTTCGCCCCTTTTAGTGAGAGAGAGAAGAAGAGAGAGAGAGAGCTAGAGATAGAGAGAGAGAGATGCACAAATGCTTTGGCAAACTTTTATAAATACTTCATTACCTTCAACTGGTGGGATTGGGGTCCTATTTATAGGAATCCCACAATTCAACATAAGTCCCTGACTTTTGGACTAATGACAACTAACCAAGGGGGAAAGGGGCGCCCCTGGGCCAAGCCCATATAACTGGGCCCATTAACCAATCTAACTGACATAATGATAATAAACTTAGGTAGATGACTCATTAACCTAGGGACTTGACTCAAATAAAAGAAAAATTACAATGATATGACTCCAGAAAAATATGAAAATTACATAACTTGACTCAAGAAATCAAGACGAACACAATGGCGATCATCGGGACCCATGGAGAAATGGGAAGTGGTAAGCGATGTCCCCATCACCTAGTGATCCTTCAGATGTAAGGGAAACTTATTTATCCAGCCTCAAAGCAAATCAGTTCCCTCCATTGAATAGACTGCTCCACCATATGTGCACATCAATGATCACACCACAGAGTAGTGGTAGGGAAAGGGTCACTGAGATGCAGAGATTTCTGCTATACTGTATGCTGAAAAGAATACACATTTCACTACCTGATGTAGTTATTCAGACGATGGGGTCTTGCTTGACACAATCCAGAACACTTCCTTATGTTGCTCCATTGACTGCCATCTTTCGAAAAGTTGGCGTAGATTTTGGTTCTGAGAAGAAAATGATCATCCCTCAAGGGAATGTTTACTCCCTCTCTTATATTCAGAAGTTCATGGGATTCAAAGTTATTAATGGACAGCCAGTGAGGATACTACCAAGTCAGAAACATGTGCCTCCAACTGTAGACACTGATCATAATGTCAGAACAGATGCATCACCTCCACCTGCAGTTAGAGAAGTACGACCAGAGGGTAGTCCTCCAAGAACAGAGTCCCCAAGGACAGATGCTACTGAATTCTTCAATAGATCACCAAGTCCTCAGCAGGAAACTGGTGAGCCAAGTGGGTCTGCATCCTCATTTGAACCTCTTATGACTGGAGCTATTGAATTTTTTTCCAGTCAATACAGACATGACAGACCTTTTCCCCCTTCTGGCGCAGCTCAACCTGCCATAGTTGAAGAGATGTTTGCAAATATGACTATAATGATGCAGCGACAGGAAGCAAGGATGGATAGGTTGCTGCAGTTCACAAATTATCACTTCAACAGTATGCACACTAGAATCTCCAAGTTTGAAATTTCCCTCTTATCCAAGTGGAAACAATTTTTGATCACCAAGCTCCAATCTGACAAGGCTACTCGGCAGGTTCTACAATCTGTATTAACTATCATTGAGAAGATAGCCGACATGGTGACAACTGTGCATGATAATCAAGCTTCATGTCTTGCATCTTTTGGTAAGATTACTGATTTATGTTATGACGTAAGGATAAGCGTCGAGACCCTGAAAGGCCCAATCCACGCTCTTCCACACAACCTCACTGCGGTTGTTGAAAAGATTAAAGTAGTAACTGCAGAAGTTACTTCACTTGGGGACAAGTTCAAAACTAAGGAATCTGTCACAAATGATATTTCTTCTGCCATTGACAGTGTACGCACCACTCTAAGTCATCAGCTGGGTGAGCTCTCTCAGGATATCCGAGATTTACTGGCAAGAGAACAATCTACTTCAGGACAACAGTTTGGCCAGCAACCTCAAGGATCTCAGTCTACTCACGGGCAGTCCTCTCATCAGCACCAGCAACCTCCTTCCGCTAGAAGATACAATCGTTACTTCCAATCTTGAGATGACTCTGGACAACAGTTTCACATTTACCCCCCTTCTGATGATGTCAAAGGGGGAGAATTTTTGAAAGCTAGAATCTAGATTAGAGCTCATTGCATCTGCAAATATGTTGAATGACTAAATGTCTTCCTCTTCTTGGCATCAAATATGTTGACTGACTAAGTGTTTTCTTCTTTCTGTCTGTGCCTATGATGTAAAACTCTGAACCTGAATGAATGACAAAATTGATGCTTTCTTCTCTCACTGAATTAAAATCCTGTTGATCTGAACCTTCTTGTTTGAACATTTGTCATTTAGATGCAATGGCATTCACCTCATAGTTGCCATCATCAAAAAGGGGGAGATTGTTGTGCCCCTGGTTTTGATGATGACAACAATGAAGTGTGAATGTAGCATTCAACTCAAAAATGTTGATTACAATATTGATTCAGTAATACTTTCATATAATTTCTTTTTGATGCAATAAAGGAACAGGGTTGACGCTGGGAGTTCAATGCGTCCACGCTTCAGTTGAAGAGGATTTCAGAGATTCACCTGGCTGCGTCAACTCCATGCTACAACAGCGTCGACGCAGTAGTTAATGAGGCAGAGTCCATAGCTCACTGGAATACTGCAGTGCGTCAACGCCATTGCAAGACAGCATCAACGCAGCAATTGAGTCTGATATACATTCAGCTCTGGAACACCACTGCGTCAACGCTATGGATTAGCAGCGTCGACGCAGCACGTCTATCTGCCAAAGACCTTGATCACTGGATTGCTGATGCGTTAACGCAGCTGGCTGATGGAGTCAACGCATTAGACTTGAGTTTCGTAGGAAGAAGATATCTGAAGGCTACGTCAACTCCTTGGAGCAAGAGGGTTGACGCCATCTAATTCTAGTTGCTGAGCGCGTTAAGTGGATCCCACCTTCAGTCGTCAACTGCCACATCAGCCACAAGCGGTTAAGCTTTCGTACCTTCCACCACTCCAGAAGGTTCCCCACGTGAGCAATCATGAGGATAACCAGGAAATCAGGGTGGTGGCCCACCTACCTCACGTGAATTGTTTTGTGCGTGGGAAGACCACAAAATAGGTTCAGCCGAGAAGAACAAGAGAGAGAGGCTGAGAGCAGAACGGGACTAAGGCTGAGAGCAGAACGGGACCAAGGCTGAGAGCAAAACTGGACGAAGGCTGCTAAAAAATCAGATCAGAAGATCATCGCGCCACCAAGACTCTTCTACATTCCAGACGGAGGAGATTCAAGGGTTGAACCTCATGCGCATGGATCTCTCTGTTGGTGATTCCAATTCCGCTGCGTCCAAGTGCTGAAGTGTGATTTCTTATCTTTTCATTTTTCTCTTGTTATTGAACATTGTACTCCTCTCTTCTACTGGATTTAGTGAAGAGAGGGTGATTCTGATCCAGCGGGCTGTGCTGAGATCAGGGGTGTCAAGGTAGTTTGCCTTCAAGCTGTTTGATAGCGGATCTGAGGATTCGTTCCTCGTTGTGTTCTATTGGTGTAGTCAGCAGTGTAGATGAATTACTTCCTCGGTTTAGCAAAGCTGTAAAGCTCAGCAGGGTTCCTCACTCGTTAAGTGGGGAGGTGGACGTAGGTCTCCACAGGGAGACCGAACCACCTTAAAATTGTGTTCTCTTGTGGTTTGCTTTCTCTGATCATTCTCCTCTCGTTAGATGTTTGATTAGGCTCGATTCTCTTTGTTGTTTAATTGTTGATCATATCTCTATCATTCTACACTATATTTCAAGTGTGATCGCGCATAGAATTTTAAAGGGTCAACCTATTCACCCCCTCCCCCTCTAGCTTGACCGTCCTCTCGATCCAACATTAACCTTCCATGGTGGGCTTCTAGAAAGGTTGGACCAAGGGGGGGACAAAGGGAACAAAAATTCAAATTTGGATGGCCTTAAGTCAAGGGGGCGCCCCCATTATATAGTATTATAATAGGAATTTTAGTTTAGTTTATTTTGTTCCAAATCACATGGGAGAATAAAATGTGGACTCCATCTTTTACCCCTCCCCAACCCTAGATCTAGGGATAGTTAGTGTCTTTTGTTATTTCACATAAATAGCATGTATTTTCATTTGATTGGAATTAATGCAAAGAAAATTAAGGAATTTGTTCCAAAGGCAAGGGCCGCCCCTCTCTCTCTCTCCTCTCTTCTTCTTGTAGCTGAGAAGGCTGTGTTCTGAGGTGGGAAGCCTCATCTATCTGGTGTGGAGTTCGTCGTTGTCGTTGCCGCCGCCGCCGCCATCGAGTCGCCGTTGCACCGCCACCGCCTCCGTCGGTATTCTGCCAATCGGGTGATAGCAGGCCATTCATGGAATTTTAATTCTCAGCCACGAGTTCATCTGGGGCCCAAACTTTCAGAGTAAGTTTTAGGGGTCTTCACCACGTCCCATAAAATTTGGTTGGGCTTCTACCTTCCATTTTGTAATTTTCCATTTTCGTTCTTCCTTTCCATCCAGATCTGCCTACATTCAGTCTAGATTCACAGTAGCTCTCAGTTTCCCCTCTTTGGACCTCTTATTGATTTTTGCTTGAGCCCCTGATTTTACTGGAGGTTCTTTCCAACACCCCCTCCATCCACGAATTTTCGTAGAATTTCTAAAGGTCTTTACCTATTTTCTAAAAATCACTTTCAGATCCCATTTAGTTCTGTCTGCCTCTGTCCAGATCCGACCATCTGCCCGTATAAAATATCTTTACCCATTCAAACCTCCACCAAATTCGTCATAAGAATTATTTCCATTTTTCTCTCTCTCCCCTCTACAACTTTCATGAAGAGCTCATCTTCTGATTCGGAGGTCTACCCTGTGTTCAATGCAACTCTCAGGAAACTTCAGTTCTGCCCAGCCAGATCTGCAACTGAGAACAAGCCGGTTCTAAAATCTCCCATCAGAAGCATGGCTCTGGTGAATTTTTTTGAGTCCTATAGGCTCGAAGGATTTCCAGTCAGCGTTCCAACGGCGCTGGTTTCGTGCCGATCCGACATCGGTGCTGATCACAGTAGCCGATCTCGCCGGGTCGCGCGGCAAAAAATAGAGGTTGTAGATCCGTGGACATCACTTCCGACAAGTGGTGATCGGAGCCGCCCGGCGTCCGACCGGCATTCCAGCCCTGCCGCTGTCCACTGAGGCGCGCCTCCAGGTGTCCCCACCACATCGGGACCCACCCCGTCAGATCCGGAGGGCTGAGCAGCACATGGGCCCGACGAACCCGTAGATCGCGCCATCCGGACAGCACTAAAACGCGGGTTTCGGTGCCGACGGACGACATCAAGATGTTGCCTGTCAACCCAATTCCAGCTACTCCCGGGCCCCACATGTGACCTATTACCTCCCTGCATAGAGTGGGTCAAATCTTTGTACCGCAGTGTATTTGTTTAACCGGGAGTACAGGATTGGCCGGGGTTGTCTTCCCCACGCCGGGAGCGTGGAGGTAACGATCTCGACTTCTTGGCATTTACTTGCTTAGCTAGTATTTGGTCATGTGCCACTGCTGAGTGTGATAGGAACCTAGCCCGTGAGTTCATGTCACCGCTGTGAGCGAGAGAGTGACCCGTCCTGTGGCTCGATCCGACCACGGAAGTGAGTCGACCACCCTTGACTCTGTCAGTTTCTCAACTGCGCAGATCCGCGTTTCCCCTCGCTTGGGACGACAAGTGAGCTTGCGTTTCTATTAGCGACGTATAATCCATAGGAACTCTTAGTGTTGGGCCAAAGTGTCTCCATTGTTGTATGTTGCTGGTCGTGTCCACATTTAGAGTTCGAGGTCCACATCACTTAGAGTCGGTTCCCGTGTCCGTCCCGCATCAGTTTGGTATCAGAGCGAGTCGAGTCTACGGTAGTCGTTGCATAAGTCTTGCACGGTCTAAGTCGAGTCTAGGATCATCATTATTTTCAAAATAAAAAAAGTGTTTTAAAATTGCATTCCATCTCAATAATTCGGTATACTAAAAGGTGTTGTCCGAACGTTAGGCTATGCCTATCGGGAAGGCCGCACACTTGCGGGAGTGATCTTCGGATCGATTAACTCCGTCACGTATCGGATATTGGTTTAGGTCTAGGTGCATTAGTTAGTGTTTGCATTAGTCTGTGTCTCCTAGTTCGTGTGTCTTTGCATGCCCACCCGTCGAGGCACCCAATACTCGCCACCACCACCTATGGCGGACTCGCCACCACCACCTATGGCGGATGCCCATAGCTCCGACGAGCCCTCAACGGTCGAGATGTTTCGAGCCCTCATGGATCGTCTCGATACGCGTATGAATGGCCTTAGTACGCGTCTAGATGGCATAGGAAGGATGAAAGCCCTCGAGGATAGGGCCGAAGCATCGGACCAGTCCATCCAGGGTCTTGTAGGGAGGATTGCCATCCTCGAGAGGGCCCTAACGGCGGCGCAACCCGCGCCGACCAATGGTCAACCGGAGCCGGCTCAGCAACCTGCTGCGCCAAGAGCTCAGGCGGTAGATGTTGGGAGGCAACAGGTGCATGAGGTGGCTGACTATGCATCTGATAATGAGCAAGGGGGATATGGTCGTCGTAACCAACGACGGAATCGTGATGACGATGATGACGACCGCGTTATTCGGAGCGTGTGTGCGGACCCTCCCCTTTTTAGCGGGTCCTTAGACCCGAAGGTCGATTTAGATTGGGAGGCCGGCATGGACCGGTACTTCGAGTGGTTTGAGATGACGGACCACCGGAGAGTTCGATACGCGAAGATGAAGCTGCATGGGCAGGCCCAAACTTATTGGACCAATGTGGAGAGCCTGCTAAATCAGCGACGTCAACCCCCGATCGGCACTTGGGATGACATGAAAATGAAGTTGAGGGAGAAGTACCTTCCTGCCTCATATCGCCAACGTCTCATAGACAAATGGCAAAGTCTCTCCCAAGGGAACCGATCCGTGACTGAGTACACCACCGAGTTTGATGAGTATTATTTGCGGTGTGGAGTTACGGAAGAGAGCACCATGACCATATCATGCTTTCGAAGGGGTCTGCTGCCAAACTATCAATATGAACTTTTTCACCGCAATGTGACCACTTTGGAACAGGCGTATCAGGTTGCTCTCGAATTGGAGCAATTCGAGACCGAGTTTGAATCTACCCATCGGTTGGGCTCCTTCCCCCTTCGTAGTGTCGAGCGCCATGGCTCTTCTGGCACGTACCCAAGGGCCCCCATAGCCCGACCTCAGGAGCCCACTCGCCCCGAGCCGTTCACTCCTAGGCCTCGCCCTCCACCTCCGAGGGACCTTCCTCGTCCCCAACAACTTACGGCACCCGCACCTTCTGCTCGTCCCTTGTTGCCTTCACCTCCTATCCGTCGGAAGGATAAAGGGAAAGGACCTTTGATTGGAGAGCCTAGTGGATCACGGCAGTAGTGTTATTGCTGCAATGGGTTTGGTCATTTCGCCAACCAGTGTCCCACTAGCCCATCTCTTGTCATTTGGGACACACAGGCCGAGGACGCCACCCCTACGGATCTCGTGTTAGTCAGCTATGAAGCGGATCCGGAGCTAGCTGACGAGTATTATGAGGCCGAAGGTGATGGCCAGGATGCCTAGCATCTGGACGATACCCACTTGGGGGTCGTCAGATGTATTCTCACCCAGCCACAGGCCAGTGATGACTGGCGTCGGACCACTATCTTTCATACATTCTGTAGGCTGGGCAAGCAAGTTTGTACGGTGATCATCGATAGTGGAAGTTGCATCAATGCAATCTCCACGGGCACTGTCTCCAGTCTTGGTCTTACACCCGTGGACCATCCTTGCGCCTATCAAGTATCATGGGTGGATTCCACATCTATTCCGATCAGGCTGCGGTGTCTGGTCCCACTGCAATTCCATGCCTACCGTGACGAGATCTGGTGTGATGTCCTCCCCATGGAGGTGGGCAGCATTATTTTTGGTAGGCCTTGGTTATTTGATCGGGATGCCACACTTCATGGCCGGTCGAACACCTGTACCTTCGACCATGCTGGCCAACGAATTCTCCTCCAACCCTCTCAGCCCAAGAAGCCTTCAGTTAGGGGTCCTACTGGTCCTAGTACTCCAGAGCCTTCCATCCCCGGGCCCAGTACCCCACCCCCAGTTCGGGCTATGACCGTTACATCTAGCCCAGGCGAGCCCTCGACTAGGAGATTGATGATGATTAGCTCTCGGGAAATGGAGCGGGAGGCTAGTAGGGGCTTCCCTGTGTTTACTATTACGGTCTGAGAGGTGGAGCCGAAGTCCGAGGGTGAACTCCCACCCGATGTCATTCCTATTATGCAGGAGTTCGCTGATATTTTTCCCAAGGAGCTTCCCGAGGGACTCCCACCCATGCGGGATATTCAGCATGCTATCAACCTGATTCCTGGCTCCTCATTGCCCAATCTTCCTCACTATCGCATGAGTCCCACGGAACATGCCGAGCTTAAACGGCAGGTCGATGAGTTGATGCAGAGAGGGTCTGTTCGGGACAGCATGAGTCCGTGTGCTGTTCCCGCATTACTCGCCCCAAAGAAGGATGGCATGTGGAGAATGTGCATTGATAGTCGTGCCATCAATAAAATCACCATGAAGTACAGGTTCCCTATTCCCCGCCTAGATGATATGCTAGACATGATGGCCGGTGCCACTATCTTCTCGAAGATCGATCGTAAGAGTGGCTACCACTAGGTGAGGATTAGGCCAGGTGATGAGTGGAAGACCATATTTAAGACCAAGGACGGTCTATATGAGTGGTTGGTTATGCCCTTTGGGTTGACCAATGCCCCTAGTACCTTCATGCGACTCATGACTCAGGTTCTTCGACCTTTCATTGGAGTCTTTGTGGTTGTGTATTTTGATGATATCCTTATATATAGTCACACTAAAGGGGACCACTTGGACCATCTAAGGCAGGTCTGCCTGCTTTTGAGGCGAGAGCAGTTGTTTACAAACCCACAGAAGTTTGCCTTCATGACACCTCAACTTACCTTCTTGGGTTTTATTGTGTCTAGTACTGGGGTCTCCGCCGATCCGGAGAAGGTCCGGGCCATTGTTGAGTGGCTGGAACCCCGTACGGTCCATGATGTCCGCAACTTCCATGGCCTTGCGACGTTCTATCATCGTTTCATCCACGGATTTAGCTCCGTCACTGCCCCGATCACGGACTGTATTCGGAAGGGCACATTTGTATGGACGAAGGCCGCAGCCGCTGCCTTCAAGGACATCAAGGAGCGCATGACCCAGACACCAATCCTTCGATTGCCAGATTTCTCGAAGGTGTTTGAAGTCTCTTGTGATGCGTCGGGTGTTGGGATAGGAGGAGTGTTGAGCCAGGAGGCCCACCCGGTCGCATATTTCAGTGAGAAGCTGAATGACGCGAAACTGTGATACTCCACTTATGATAAAGAATTCTACGCAGTTGTTCAGGCTCTTAGGCATTGGAGGCACTATCTATTACATCAGGAGTTTATCTTATACTCCGATCACGAGGCTTTGAGGTACCTCCATTCCTAAAAGAAGCTTAATGCGCGTCACAGCCGGTGGGTTGAGTATCTCCAGCAGTACACATTTGTGCTTAAACATAAGGCTGGAGTGGAGAACAAGGTGGCCGATGCCTTGAGTCGGCGTGCTTGTCTGCTGACCACCATGAGTGCCGAGGTCATAGGGTTAGAGAAGATGAGAGAGGCCTATGTTGACTGTCCTGACTTTGGTCAGATTTATACCACTCTCCAGGCTGGACCCTCGAGAGATCATGATGACTATGTGCTCCAGGAGGGTTACCTCTTTCGAGGAGGCAGGCTTTGTGTTACCCGAACTTCGGTTCGAGACTTCTTAGTCTGGGAACTAGAGGCGGGAGGTCTAGCCGGCCACTTTGGTCGAAACAAGACTATCGAGGCTGTTGAGCATAGATTTTATTGGCCGAGCTTGAAGAGAGATGTTGCTCATATTGTTGCCTAGTGCCGTATATGTGCTACGGCCAAGATGAAGAAGCAAAGCTCGGGTCTTTATACGCCTCTCCCCGTGCCTGATGCTTCGTGGCATGATGTTAGCTTGGACTTTGTTTTGGGATTGCCACGTACCTCTAGGAAGCACGATTCAGTCTATGTGGTAGTTGACCGATTCTAGAAGATGGCCCTTTTCATTCCCTACTCGAAGACTTCGGATGCTTCGAGGGTAGCCTGCTTATTCCTTACTCATGTGGTGTGCAAGTTCGGGTTGCCTCGTACCATAGTGTCTGACCGCAATGTTAGATTCACCTGTTATTTTTGGAAGACACTGTGGCATATGTTGGGTACTCACCTCAACTTTTCCACTGCATATCATCCCCAGATAGATGGTTAGACCGAGATGGTCAATAGGAGTCTGGGTGACCTTTTGAGGTGTCTTGTCAGGGACCGTGTAGGGGACTGGGATCTCATATTACCACTGGCAGAATTTGCATACAATGATTCGGTTAACAGGTCTACCGGCATGAGTCCATTTGAGATTGTCACAGGTCATAGGCCTAGGAAGCCAGTGGATCTTGTTCCCATGCCCATTCATGCACGAGCGTCTGAGTCTGCTGAGTCTTTTGCTAGGCATGTTAGGAGTTTGCATGACGACATCCGTCGTCACATTGAGGCCAGCAATGCACGGTATAAGGAGTTAGCCGATGCCCATCGACACCACCGAGAGTTCCAAGAGGGTGAATATGTCATGATCAGGGTAAGACCTGAACGGTTTCCCTCTGGAACCGTAAAGAAATTGCAAGCTCGCGGAGTCGGTCCATTTAGAGTGTTGAAACGCGTTAGATCCAATATGTATGTTGTGGACCTGCCCGAGGAATATGGTATAACCTCAACTTTCAATGTGTCGGATCTAGTTACATATAGCGACCCAGCGGTGATCCCTAGTGAGCCTTTTGAGCCATCTCCTCCCATTGAGAGTGATCCCACACCTGAGTGTCCACCACCAGCCACATTTCCACAGCAGCAAGAGCATATCGATCATATACTTGATGTGCAGGTGACAGTTACCAGGAGTGGATCCTACCCGCGCTACCTTGTGCGTTGGAGAGGGCGACCCACCACCGAGGATACTTGGATCACCCGTGGTGAGTTGCAGCGGATAGATCTGAACCTATTGGAGCGCTACCAGAGCGATGTTGACCCTTACTCGACAGGGTCGAGTTCTCCCACCCGGGGAGAATTGGTGCGGACACTAGAGCGAGCGAGAAGCACGAACCGGCGAGCCGTCGGTACCGTACGCGGAGCACCACCCGGGCTACAACGGCTTCCATCTGGCTCGGAGACAGCTTGGAGACTCCCCCTTGAGTCTCGATATTTATAGTTTATTGGGACTTTGTTTGTGTGTATTGTGTGTTTTATTCGGATTGTAAGAGGGGTTTATTTGTAAAATGAGACCACCTGGGTCCTGCGGGCCCCCCATCCCTTCTCCCATTGATCCACCTCATCTCTTGGGCCCATGTGGGGTCAGTCAACCTTCCATGGTGGGCTTCTAGAAAGGTTGGACCAGGGGGGGGACAAAGGGAACAAAAATTCAAATTTGGATAGCCTTAAGTCAAGGGGGCGCCCCCATTATATAGTATTATATTAGGAATTTTAGCTTATTTTATTTTGTTCCAAATCACATGGGAGAATAAAATGTGGACTCCATCTTTTACCCCTCCCCAACCCTAGATCTAGGGATAGTTAGTGTCTTTTGTTATTTCACATAAATAGCATGTATTTTCATTTGATTGGAATTAATGCAAAGAAAATCAAGAAATTTGTTCCAAAGGCAAGGGCCGCCCCTCTCTCTCTCTCTCTCCTCTCTTCTTCTTGCAGCTGGGAAGGCTGTGTTCTGAGGTGAGAAGCCTCATCTATCTGGTGTGGAGTTCGTCGTTACCGCCGCCGCCGTTGCACCGCCACCGCCTCCGTCAGTATTCTGCCATTCGGGTAACAGCAGGCCATTCTCAGAATTTTAACTGTCAGCCACGAGTTCATCTGGAGCCCAAACTTTTAGAGTAAGTTCCAGGGGTCTTCACCACATCCCATAAAATTTAGTTGGGCTTCTAGCTTCCATTTTGCAATTTTCTATTTTCATTCTTCCTTTCCATCCAGATCTGCCAGCTTTCAGTCTAGATTCACATTAGCTCTCAGTTTCCCCTCT